>OX326998.1:14375000-15000000 GCA_946800695.1 Geum urbanum | reverse complement strand
CAATGTATGTGACAGTTTACAACATGCCACCAGTGAGATGATCGAGCAACTTACTTAGTGTAAATTACAGTTACGATTTTCTACCTAAAAATGCAGAAAGCATAGTGCACCATTAAAACTTACCCTTGATGATTTAAAAGGGCTAAGAAACTTCTGAATAAATTCTGTGATTCTAAAGTTGTTGTAGGTCATAAGGATAACATGTCATGTGTATGTACATAATAGCTTGTGTCAGTAGTTGTGCAACGAGGTTTGTAGCTTCAACAATTTTTTTGTAGTTGTTCAACAAGGTTTTTAGCTTCAACAATTTTTTGTAGTTGTTCAATGAGGTGTCTAGTTATGAATTCGTGATATCTTGTGTAGTTCGATTTAATGAAATAATGTATATGCATGCAGGATATGGTGTCAAAAGAAGCCTCAAGTGACGACTTTGGCAGAAGAAATAAGAGCATAAAGCTTAGAGATAAGAAAGACGAGATCAATGAAGTGATTCATCATAGTACTGTATTCCATTTCAGTGTGTTTGAAGGTATATCTTTACTGAAATCGGAAGTAGCTACTGTAAATTATGATGTGTGGAGGCTTAAATCTATAGTGGGATGTCTAAAATCGACTATTGAGACATTGACACAACAATTAATTGAACTACAAGACTTGGTCTCTAAACTCAAATTTGGTGGGATTGAAATTATTGTTGCTGAGGCAATACACGTTGTGACGAAAATGGAGGCAAACACCATGTATAAGATGGCTAAAAATGGTATAGGTCCCAGAGGAGAATTGTTAGCATGATTTAGTGGCAAACATTTGTAAGGAGTCACAAAAGTATAATTTTAGTATAAACTCCTCAATAACACTAGACAATTGTGCAAAACACCAAATGTGTGATGAAATCCCTGCAAACAAGGTACATGTTGAACTATGGCCCAGTTACCAAATGACTTTACCAATATATGGTTTATTGATATTAAGCTGACTAATAGGTTGACCATTTAGTAGTTAAGAGGGGGAGAGAAAAAGGAAATGAACAAAGTGACACAGTGGAAGAGGCTAGACATAGAAAGAGAAACATGAATCTTTCTTTAATTGGAAAGATATCACGGAAGGAATCTAAGGTCTTAAAGTTTTTGTTTATGAAGCCAAAGAGAGGCATACATAACTCCAGGTCAGTAAACACATTATAATTAAAAACAAAGTTTCTACTTTGTTTACTCCTAGTTCCTCGAAAATTTAAGTAATTCAGTAAACACATTATAATTAAAGACAAAGTTTCTACTTTGTTTACTCTTTAAGTAATTTAGTCACAGTTATATCAATATCAATAATTAAAGATAAAATTTCTACTATGTTTACTCACAGTGGTCAAACAGTTCATTATTTTTTGGCTAATGCATTCGTTGAATAATACAGGGAAGAAGTTGCACGCAGTGGGGAGTTCAGAGTTTCTCATGAGAATATCCAATGTCTTTGCCCTACAGCCTCAATTTCTTCGAAGGTATGGGATTGCAATATCTGTAGTAGTGTCAAAAGTTGTTATAATATGTACATTTGACATACATGATAGTTTATAGTGTATAGTGGCATAATCTTGACATGTAAGATGACTAGAAATGATTAGGTCATAAACATTTGGGCGACATACTTGTGTCAAGCCAAGTCCGACTCATGGTTTTTGCCTACTTTCTTTGGGGTACAAATAAATTATCTTCGGATAAATATACTTGATATTGTAGTAAAAAAATAAACAATGTTCTTAATGACTGTTATGCTATTGTCTTTTTAAATAGGAAGAAACCTGGTCAAATGTGGCTTCACTTGTTGTCCATATATCAATTGCATCAATGATAGTTAATTGTGGGCTACAAAGGTTCCACAGGCGATTGAAGCATTGAGTTCAGGTGATAAATGAGTAACTCTTTAATTACATTGATGTCATTTTTCTTGTCCTGTGTATAGTTCATGATGTGTATAATTCATGATGTTTTGTGCAGATTTTCATCATGTTGCATGATGAAATCGCAGACTATTAGTTTTTGCTAGTTGTGAATTTAAAGGAGAAAATTGCCGAGTTGTGAGATTGTGTGCATGAGTTCACGTCATTGAACAAATGACTTGAGATAGCAAGAGTCATAATAAGGGTTATGTTAATAAATGTCGGGTTTCGGCTGCCTTTATTTGTTAATTTTTATTAACTTTTTTATTTTAGATGCATCTACTGCAGACAGTGTTTGAAAGTGCAATGACAAAATCCATGGATGTATATTACAATTTTCCCTCATTTCGCCTCTCAATTCCAGAAGATGATGCAACCTTAAAAAACAAATATGATAGCGGAATTTACATCATGATGTTGACGAAGTTGTATTCTGAAAAGTGGTTTGAAAGGGTATGTTTTCCTAATAAATGCTTTATGTACTTGGTCAGTTGATATACATTACCAATTCATATCTAAGTTAAGTTTTTGCCTTATGAGCAGTACATTTCGGAAGAGATGTGGTCTGCACTTGCGCTTGAAATTGTTAATAATTCGAGCAATGAAATTTTGAAATCAGTTATTGTAGCTGCCATGAAAGGTAAAGGTTGCGAACAACGTACATCTAATGTTGCGAAAACCACACAATTTGATGTTGTTGTTGTCAATTCCTGTGACACAAGATTGAGAATGATCCACAAGAAGGCTCCCAGTGGCTGGAAATGTTGCAGCCATCGCAAGAAAAGAACTCGAGTGTAATATGATGTATGAGTTGCATATTACTTTCATTATATTTCTTATATAACAAAGAGCGTCTACTATTCATAATTATTGTTCAAATGGGGCATTTTGATCTTTTGGTTTTGCACACGTCGCATGCTTACTTCAACTGTTTTGGATCATATCCGCTTAAATAATACTCATGCTTCATTTTGAGATCACTGTTTTGGATAAGCTCTCCCAATCTCTCACTATAGCTCTCCTCTATCAATCGATAGCCTCACTCTTATCCCACTCTCACTCTCATCGCATCGTCACTCATTCCTGCAATCTCACTTCTTTCTTTCAATCGATCATTCTCAACTGCAGAAGCTGACCTAATCCAAGCATAGAATCAAGTAAATCTCTTTCTCTCTCCTCTAATTAATTTCTTACTTTTTCGTTCTAGATCTCTCACATCACTCTCATGGGTTTTGATTTCTTTGTTTAACGCAAATAGCTTGATCTCTCCACATCTCCCAACCGTCCTATAATATCCGCCATGGTTTCCATCTTTGTGAGTGCATCAACATTAGTAATATTTGTTAGGTTAATTAAGTATGTTATAGTTTTAATATAGGGAGCATGACAATTGTCATTGAACCACTGTACTTATGGGTACGAGCATTGGGTTGTTATTGAGTGAAGCGAATCCAGATGGTGGCCTCATGAGTGAATCGGTCAGTATTTTTTCAGGTTCATAATGTGTATAATCAATTTAGGGTATTGGTTATTGTCAATAAGTTTGTGTTATGTGTTTTTCGGTTGTGAGAACAGAGCGTTCAATTACAATAGACAAGTTGGTGACCAAAAAGATCGATCTATGGTAAACAAGTATAGCTAAGCTGAACTCTGAACTCTGGGGAAAAATCTTTCAGTACAATAAGTTAGTTTTATTTGTTCTATCCTATTGAGAGGAATAAGCTGTTGTATTTGGTGGATCTAGGTTGTATGATTTGGGTGTTGTATTTTATGATTTTCATGTCTTATTTGCGTGTATTTGATGGATCTAGGTTCTAGCCTATACCGTTGTTGATCACTTACTGATCAGTTTGGGGTTTACTATGAAGAAGAGGACAAGTTGTCTAAATAGCATATAAAAACAGAGTTATGTTCAGTGCTAAAAAAAAAACTTAAAATAGAATGAAATATGGCAAAAGCTCTGATATATATAATTCGTAAAAGATACACTTAAGATTTATAATTATATTAGTTGAGATTATTTACATGATTGCTTTAAGTCTCTCTCAAATACGTAAAGAAAAAAAAACAATCAGTCGATCACAACTATCTCTAGAATTGTGATTATAATAGAATCTCCACCATAACTATAAGGGTCATATTGCGATCTATAATCATGGCTCCAGCTACGGAGGTGCCATACACCAATTTGCGTATCTGGTTCAATTTTTTTTTCATTATTGTTTGCTCTTTGCCTTTCTAATAATGTTAGATTTTAAGGATATCATTACTGTTATTTTAAAATTATTCTATCTTTGGTTGTGTTGAGATTGACTCTTGGTTGCTGATGGTATTGATGCAGATCTGCTAGTGCATTTGTTCACATGTGGGTTTGTCCAGGGAGAAAGGTAAACACTTTCTAGGATTTATGCATTTTGGGTTTGTGCTTTTGCTTTTACTTTTGGTTTGCGACATTCTAATTGTATAAATGTTGCTGTTGGATTTGCTGTTTTTGAAACCTCTGTAATATGTAAAATTAGAATGAAAACCTAAACTTTTTGGCTGAATAGTTTAGTGGTAAATTCTATGTTTTTTTCTCTTTACGTTTGGACTATGGGGTTTGATAGGAAAGTGAATCAGATAAGGCTTTAGCTTTTGTATGGAATGAAAGTTGTAGATTTTGTAAGCTTTAGTATTTGAAATGGCTTGGAGATTGTAGATTCAGTTGACAAATAAATTAGAGTAGATTATTTAGATGTTGTGTGGAGAGTTGACTTATTACTTGAGCAGGAGTTTTGGTTTTTGATCTAGACAGTATTGCACTCAAGATCAATGCCAATCTGCATTTGTAGGCATGCATCTAGTGATCAATACCGAGCAACTTATGCAATTAAAAATGGACCTAAAAAACTCAAATTTGTCTTTGGTAAAAGACTTTGTGTGAGAAGCTAATAATTTTGACTTTTGAATTTTCACGGTTGCTGAAATTTTACAAAGAATTTTGACCCTGTGTTTGCTTATGACATGTTTGTAGTACCTGATGGCTCTAAGCAGAAGCATGAATAACACTGATGAGGTTGAAATTTGACCTATTTGATGAAGCTTGGCCTATTTTTAGTTTGTCCAAATGTCTCCTACTGACGTGAATGAGTTGCTAGAAGATTCTAATGGTGTTCTATATATTTTAATTTGTGTGAGTAGTATATCTGATCTTTCGCTAGTGTGGATGATTAGGTCACTAATGATGATAATGATAAATCTCATAATACGGAGGTTCTTTTGCTTGACATGTACTAAACTGACCATGATGTTGGGTTCTCATGTGATTTAATTTTCTTTTTCATTTGAGTTTAGATGATTGAAATGCAATGACTTGCGCGAGGGTCGTAGATTTGTAAATTCTTATCTAGCTGAATTAAATATTTGTGCATTTGTGATGTTTTAAAACAAATTCTATTTTATGTTATTTCAGAAGAAAAAAGTATATATTCCATGTTATGTAATGTTTTTGAATGATGAATGAAGTTATTACTTTTTCTTCTGAGTTTAGATGATCAAATCAAACCACGCCTCGCGTGCGGGCATCTTTACTAGCAACAGTACACAATTTTCAGGCTATAAGTTACACATTTTGATTCTACTAGCTTATTGCATAAATATATCATATACCATATAGACTTGCAGGTGAGGCAATAACTTGAGAAGATATAATTCATATGAAAACGACAGACACATCCAAAGAACATTGATAAAAGCTAGATAGACCTGAAAAAATCTTTGAGGCCTTGTCTTATAAAAGCAACTTCGGGCATAATTGAGCTGATGAGTAGAAAATGTATGTGTGAAGATGTGAGACTAGTGACTTGGAGCAAGTGGAGATATACTCAGCTTAGAGAAATCAAAGACCAGTCAATCCATCCAGCTTTGTGTGAACCCACCACACGTTCAAATCAAACAAATGACTCTCAAGATCAAATCACTATAGCATGGGACATAACCAAAGAACATACTTGAAAATACATGAACAACCCCTGAAATAGAAATCTCAAATAACTAACACATCAGGAAAAAATTCAAACCATTCGTAATATTCAGTTACGAAATTCACCGACTCCGTTTTACAAAATATGTCTAATGCATACTCCACCAACTACAAAAATTTTACGACACTACCATGTTCATCATCTCCACAATACAACATGTCACCGAAGCTAGTTTAGTACAAAATTTACCATGATATGATAAAATTCAAAACATATAAAAACACAAAATATTTTTGTTTCTTTATTTCTCTACTTCTCGGTAATGCGAGATAAGCATCTATCCACAGTCGCATGTAGGTCTCCCACCTCATTTTTTGGATTCCTTAGAAGCTCCACCAACAATTTTGCACGTTCATGAGCCAAATTATTCTACACATTGAAGAGTTTAATTATGATCATTATTGAAACAATACAATGAATGCAATTTGTTCTACCTATTAAACATTACAATAAATTTACTTAATGTAACTATTTCACCTTAGCATCCCAATTTGTACCATAATGCTGCATATTCTTAATGAAAAAAAATACCACAGTCCATAGAATTCGGTTGTTGAGGTCCAACTCCATTCTTGAGGGGAAGCGTTCCAAAGACAAAGAGCTTATTTGCACGCCTGAACTCATCATCTCCATAAATATGATCCCGCATGGTCAACTAGGGCAATATATAATTTAGTCAATCTTGTATTGTTATTTTACTAAAAAGAATAAAACTACATCTACAGTACATAGCTATTTTCTAGCTTATTTATGTTATTTGAAGAACCATACCACTGCTCGTGCATCTTTTTGTCAGGATATTTTCTTGGACAGATTCAGAGCATTATCAAGGATCTCTACAAACCTATCTCTGACATGCACCACCAACAGATACTAATGTCCTACATACAATGGTGTTTTGGGCTCATTTATTGGGATGAAAATCTGGGCAATATATAGAACGCAACATTAGTTATTTTAGGGATGAAAATGTAAGTACATGTAACATATACTCACCAACAAATAGCCAGAACAATACCTTTTTACAATTGACAAAATGGTCCATGAATCGGTCAAGCCTACTGTGTGTTTTACTATGTTTAATCCATTCCAGCGTTGTTTGTTCTCCCTTGTTCTTATAAGCCGTCAGTGAATTACATGAGAAATTAGTTATATCAGGTAGTAACCCAATTTGATTTGTATGAACAAGTGTATGTAATGAACATTGATTAGAATACTACTGCAAAGAAACTAGGGACATATCAATCCTCCTTTCCAATTTCATGAAAGTCTTCTACAAACACATTTATAACCTGCAATGAGTGTGTAGAGGTTATTAAATAATGTATACTCTTTTTTTAACTAGAAAAGTATGTCATAATCACTTACTTGGCTGTTGACAAGCTCCTCTGGTCCAAAGCATTTAACATCATTGCTTGTGGCGAAAGTTCCATTACATGATGCAACTACAACATTGAACATGTGTATGTGTCAACCAAGGAAAGTATTCCAGTCATAAACTACAAGCATCTTATAAGTTATAACATTGACCTCACCTATCATCTAGACCACTTTCCTCCTTGTTCATAAATATACACCTCAAAAGATTCATATCATCCTTAGAAGTATCTGGATTGACACGAAATGGGCCAACATGAAGAATGTCGTCTCCTGCAATAGTCTTCTTTCCCCTCCCATTTATTGGTGACTTCTTTCACCTTGGAGTTCCACTTTTCTTGAATAGTTGACGAGCAATGGTCATACTAGATTTTTTTTTTTTTAATCTTTTGCCTTAGTACTCTTGCATTGCTCAAGCTTTGGACGCTCGGCTGGGCTGATTGAACAATTTGATAGAGCTGGTTCAGTTTCTTTTCCCTACAAACAAAGTACATGTCGAAGTATTGCTAGTTAGTAGTTACCAAATATGGTACAACAATTATAAAAAGAAAACAGAAACAATAAAAGTACAAATTTAGTCTACAATGATCACAACACATACTTGGTCATTTACAATGTTGCAGTATAGGAACATGCAACTTGAGTCCTCTGATTTTCCTCCTTTAGATGTACATTTTTTCCCTTCATTGTATTGCTTAAGTATCTCAATGACAACCGCGGCCACAATTTCCTTTATTTCTACTCAAATTGTCGATAACGATTCACCAAATTGTACAACATTCTGTTGAAGACTAGCTATGTCTTCCCTCATAAAGTGCACATCCTTCTTCAGATTTTCAAGCTTTGACAATGCCACATTCATCTGTTCAAGTGGCATTTCCTCAAATTTTATATCAACTTCAAATTTCTCACCATCCTTGTTCACTCTCTCATTTTTAAAGGCAACCCCTTTAGTATCATTAACCCATTTCACCAGATTTGTTGCCTTATCAACTCCCCAAAATAGGACTGGTACAATTGTTTTATCAACCCAACCCAAACTCGTCCCAACTGCATCAAAATAAAATACTCGTAGAAACAATAAACAAGAACAACTTATGGCATAGTCGTCACGCGACCTTGTGAGTACGCCATCCATCAACTTGTTGAAACAATATGTAGCCCAATTCAAATCCCCTATTCCCTCGATTTTTGTCATTGACACAAGCAATGTAGAATTGACCACTTCGGTGTTGGTTGGGCACAATAGAGCAGACATTGCATACAATACGTATGCCATTTTAAATGTCTGGTTCACATCCACCCTTCGTTGAACAACCTCTTTCAACGACGATAACGTTATATTCCCATCTAAACTAGCCAACTATTGTTTGGTGTACGCCACGAGCATTGTGTCACTGTCCCCACAATAATCTACGTCAAATCCCCCATCTCTCACACCCATAATTCGCTCAAAATCAGATGCTCGTATGCTGAAAGTCTTTCCTTGTATATGCACTTCTTCATTCAATGGTTCAAAACCGTCTACCATTATTTTCCAAACCTAGTCATACATTTGAGGGCATCCTATATTCTGAAGTGGACCAAAACCCATATCTCATACAGCCGTAATCTTATCGATAGGAAGGGCTTAGACAGTATAATGAAGTTAATATGAGGCTGAGACCTTATAACCCTCGAACACTGACCCTCCATTTGCGACAATTGCAAACTCTTGGAAGGTCTTGATTCCCCTTCCATACCCAACAATACACCTACGTCTCAAAATCCCTAGGATGTAAAAGAAGAATTTCAATCGATGAAGACTCGCCTCCCACACATAAGCAAAGCCTTCTGAAGAGTGATACATTAAAACCATTGCCTTCTTCTATACCAGACCCTTCAAGTCTTCTGGGGAAGACAAAAAACTCAGACGAACATCCAATTAATTTCATCTTCTCGCCTACTACCTTGAGCAATGAAAAGTCATCCTCTTATTATTATTTTTTTCTTTTCTTTTTTCTTTATATTGTTGTTCTTTTCTCCCAAAACGAGATAGCATCTAAGATTTCATACGACTTTGAGGCGTATTCCTCTTTTGGTATTCCTCTATTAGTATGATCTATTGTATTAGATTAGCTAGTTCAAATATTAGATTACCATCTGAAATAACATGTGATCTTTAGTTTTTATGTGAATGAATATACCTGAATTCGTAGTTTCATCCGGGAAGGGCTTGTAGTGTTCAAAGAAATCAAGAATTTTAGAACCCCTAGAATTCATCTCCAAATTGTCTTTCTCATAACCGGTAAAAAAACTCTAATGGCCGAGCCTCTTGCAAATTATGAAACAAACTGTTCATAGTGCATTTGGGCTGATTGGTAGATTCTTTTCCACAACCGCTGTTGTCACTAGTCTCAGAATCAGAAGTGCTACTTTCTGACAGATTTTCAACAACTTGCTTACTCCATCCCATCACATTGTCATGCTCTGCATATCGCTTCTCTTCCATTGTTGATCTACGTTTTCCCTTATTTTTATTTAGATGGCATGTTCTCCGGTTGTGCCCACTCATTTTGCAAAGTTTGCATCCCTTACCTACTTTGGACTTGTAGTTTTCCTCGTTGCCTGGCATGCTGTCTTTGGACTTATCACCTTTTGTCCTACACACAACAGGGTCTCTTTTCACATTAGGATGGAAACCGTCAGAATGGATAACATCAATGTGGTCTGTTGTTGCCACTTTATATTTCTGAGATTTGAGGGCCATCTGCAGAAGAGATTTGAAGGCCATCACTATATGCAGCGAGATGGCAATTTTTTGCACATATTCCCATCAATTCACGGTACCTTGCGACCCTCGTAGACTTGTCATTAGCTGAACTTGATAGAATTGACGGCTTTATCTGACCAGCATCTTTTTTCCATCTTGCATTTACTAATACTTCCGAGAACTTTGTAATCATCTCACATTTCATGATTGCAAATATGTGACAACAAGGAATGCCATCAGACTCAAATAGTTTGCAAGAACATACAAATTTGGGCTTCCTCTCATCTGGTTGGTAAAACACATTCCAACATCGCTCAGACTTAGCATATTGGGTCACAGAGATAGTCTGAGAAATATTGTCGAGATGAACTTCTCTAGGACCGACAACAAACTTAGACTCAAAGTTAATCTGATCCTTGATTAGGAGGAAGATGTCATGAGTGAATATTTGACCAACCTACTCTTCCAGACACCGCATGTGGGTGCCATACACTGGCTCACAATACTCTGAACGAAAATCATCCTCCAAAATACGATTCCTTATACACCGAATGGACTTCTCCATACGTGGCAACACTTCGCACAGTCTCGTGTGACGCCTAATACCCCCCTTTCAAATTTTTGTTCATCCCCTCACATCGCTGGGTGCTACACACACCAGCAAAAAAATGACCTCGAAAGAAGGCCTCCGCCCACCGTTCACGCTTATTGTACATACTAGTGACCCATTTCTCACCTTCCAGATGGTTCATTGCAACGAAGTACTCCCAAGCTTTTTCCCATTCACTAATGTTGTAGCCCGCAAATATCAAAAGGAAAAAATCTTTCCTGGTGTCTTTGTCTTTCAAATGTTGGCACACATTTTTTCCTATATGCCATGCACAAAGACGGTGACGAGCCTCGGGAATCAGATTACTTATGGCATTATGCATCGCATCATCTCCATCAGTGATTACATAGATGGGTCTTTTTCCATACATTGAAGTCATGAAAAAGTTCAAAACCCTATTATATGAGTCCTCAGTTTCATCCACCAGCAACGCACAACCAAAAAGGACAGTGGCTCTATGATTGTTGACCCTAACAAATACAGCTAGTGGCTTCCCATATATATTGGTCTTGTAAGTGCTATCAAATATAAGTACGTCACCAAAATTTGTGAAATCAGATAAAGATTGTGAATCTCTCCAGAGCATATTTGCTAACCTCCCATTCTCATCAGCGCTGTATACACAAAAAAACTCAGGATCACACTGTGCACACATATTCATCCAAGTGACCAAAGTCTGGGCATCACCATCAAACAAAATATCCTCCATCAAATCCTTCAATCTGTTATGCAAGTCTTCAATCAAAAATCCAACATAAGGATAGCCTCCAGCTTGGTGGACAAGTAGCTCATAAGCATGACACGTTGGCACCGAAACCTTCTTCAATGCACTAACTTGAGAAAGGGCGTGCTCACTGACATGTCTATGTGATTTGAGAAAGTGACAATGCTCAGCTCTGGCCAGATTATGGTTGTGCTCTGTGATGAACTTTGAGACATAATACACCATCCTTTCTGGACACAACTTTACAGTGAAGCATGCTTGACAATTTCACCTAGTTATCCTTCGAGTGCACTTTTTTGAGCCACTGATATGCTCGATGCTGTGTTTTTTCCCTTGAACTTCGTCAAAAATATCTCCTGTCCCAGACTCTCTTCTCTTGCCTTGTTTTGAACAAACCAACTCTCTTCTGGTTATTGTTCCGGAACTATTCTTGTCAAGTTTCAACTTTTTCACATTGAAGCCTTTTGCCAGTGAATAATAGGAGTAAAATTTCTCCACCTCTTCAATAGTCCTGAACTCTGCAGCATGGAGATCCTCTACAGTTAAGTCTTGATATGGCTTCCCTTTGAAAAGTGTACAGTCCAACAATGCTTCATTTTTTTTATCATTTGTCTCTTCAATATGCTCATTTGAATCATCATTTTCCTCTCCTGTATTGTTTATGTCTTCCATATGCTCATCTGAATCATCAACCTCATGACTTCCACTTAACTGCAAAGTACTACTGCCTTCCATACCTGTGAGAGCAAATAATAGATGTGAGTGGCATGTGACACCATGACTGGGTTCTTATCTTGAAATCTCAATCCAGCTCTTTACTTCTATTTTGGTACCCACTTTCTTGGCAGCTGTTCTCACTTCGCTTAAATCTACCCACATTCCCAGTTCTGCATAAGTATTAGAAAGTGCCACATATGCGGAGGGGTCTTCTGGTGAAGTTGCAAGAAGCTGATCCGCAACAATCCTAGCCAGTTCAGTGTTTTTATGAGTTCCACAGGCTTTTAGTAATGGTCTCCATGTCATTTGGTCAGGTTCAAATGGCAAGTTAGCAATGAAATCTAAAGCCTCTTTAAGATATCCAGCTTGACCGAGAATGTCAACCATGCAATAATAATGTTCTAAACAAGGTTGCAGTCCTTGCTCTTTTTTCATAGAATAAAAGATGGTCTGTGCCTCCTCAACAAAACCAGCATGCCTACAGGCAGAAAGGACTCCTGAATATGTAATTTTGTTTGGCTTAAGTTCTGAATCTTTCATCATATTGAAAATTCTAATTGCTTCATCTGCTCTTCCATTTTGCGCACAACCCACAATTATTCCTGTGCAACACACAGTGTCTTTTTCTGCCATAGGATGAAACAGCGCTAACCCACTCTCAATATCCCCACATTTTGCATACATACCAATAAGGGATGTCATTACCACTCCCTCAGATTCATATCCGCTTTTAAAAGAGAAAGCATGAACCTGCTTGCCACTTCCAACAGACGATAAACTGGAACAGACTTTAAGAATAAACGAAATGACAAATTGATCCACTTCAATACCCAACGACACCATATCCCTAAAGAGTGAAAAGGATAACCAGCTTGGTCCCATTTTAGCACACCCTATGATCAAACCAGACCAGGCTGTGGAGTCTTTTTGCGGAAGCCTGTGAAACAGCACCAATGCATCTTTAATATTTCCCACTCTTGCATAAAGCTCTGTAATTATGCTTCCAACAACATAATCTAACTCATATCCTGTGGTGACAACCAAACCATGCAGTTGACTCCCAAGTCTCAAGTTGAGTAAGTTCACACAGGCCTTTAAAGCACCACCATAAGTGTAAGAATTCATCTGTGTACCTGAGCAATGGACCTTAGATACTAATTCCAGAGCTGCAGCATTATGCTCGTTAATGACATATCCCGAAAGCATGGAATTCCAAATTGCCAACGTGATGGAACCTTGTTTGAATACAGGCACAGACCAGTGCATCTTGAGTGCTGATCAAACAACTTGAGTGCTGTACATGTTGTTTGATCACTACATTTTAAGATGATGCTTTAGCTCACCTGAACTCGGTTTGCACGAGAATTTCTCGCAGACTTTTTTGGACAAATGTTTCATCTCTATTTAGTGACAAATAGTTCTTACACTTCTTTAAAAGTACTATAAAATGGAACTTTCTTGTGTACGCTTGGGCGCAAAGTGCGCCGAAAAGTACACAACGCGTGTGTTAGGATCTGTAAAACTTGGAGAAGAAGAAAGCTTTGTTGTAAAGAAGAGTACTTGAGTCATGAGAATTGTGTGTCTAGAAAAATGATTACAAGAAGATTAGGTACGATGAGAATCTGTCCCTATATACTGCACTAACAGACAACACAGCTCATGACAGCTGGAAACAGCTCATCATCACACAAATGAGTGTCTAGCTATCTATCTAATACCCTCCCTCAACTTAATGGCTAATTGCTACTGGTAACCATTAAGTTGCTGCACAAGTAGGAATGCTGGGGGAGGCAGAGTCCTTTAGTGAAAAGATCTGCAAGTTGTTCTTGAGTGGATACAAATTGGAGCTGAATTGAGCCTGCCTTGACCTGATTTCTGGTGAAGTGAACGTCTACTTCAACATGTTTAAGTTTGGAATGATGCACTGGATTTGTTGCCAGAGCCAGAGCTGATATATTATCACAGTACAAGGTTGGGACTTCAGCAAGTTCAATCTGTAGATCCTGGAACAAATGAATGAGCCACATCAATTCAGAAGTAGAGTCAGCCATGCTTCTGTATTCTGCCTCTGTGGATGATCTTGACACTGCATTTTGTTTCTTAGAACACCAAGATATGGGAGACTGGTTCAGCCAAATCACAAAACCAGTTGTTGATTTTCTGTCATTGGGGTCACCAGCCCAATCTGCATCACAGAATGCATGAAGATTCATGGGAGATATAGATGTATCACTTCTTAAGAACTTGATTCCATGATCCAAAGTTCCTTTGACATATATGATGATTCGTTTTGCAGCAACTAAATGTTCTTCAGTAGGGCCTTGGAGAAACTGACATACATTGTTGACAGCATATGTGATATCTGGCCTAGTGAATGTCAGATATTGCAGACAACCAACCAGACTCCTGAACTGAGGTACATCTTTTTCATGTAGAGGAGTTCCAGAGTCTTTGAGTAATTTCAAACCAGATTGGCAGGGAGTTATTTGAGAATGGCAAGTGCTCAAACCAGCCTTCTGTATGAGTTCTGTGGCATATTTTCTTTGAGACACAAACAGACCAGATTGTTGATACTGTATCTCCAGTCCCAGAAAGAAATGTAATAGCCCCAAATCCTTCATGTCAAACTCTCCTTGAAGAGCAGTTTTAATCTCTAAAATGTTGTCTTCACTATTCCCAGTTACTATGATATCATCAACATAGAGTAGCAAGTAGATCCTTGAATCTGCAGTGGCTTTGATGAATAGAGATGGATCAGAATGAGAGCATATGAATCCAAGAGAAGGTAAGAATTGGGTGAACCTTTCATTCCAAGCTCTTGGAGCTTGTTTAAGTCCATAAAGAGATTTTCTGAGTTTGCACACATGAGCCTTCATTCCTTCATGAACAAAGCCTCCAGGTTGCTGCATGTACACTTCTTCTGACAGTAATCCATGTAGAAAGGCATTCTTTACATCCATTTGATGTAAAGACCATCCAGAATAAGCAGCAATTGATAGGATAGTCCTTACAGTTGTATGTCTGACAACTGGGGAATAAGTCTCAGAGTAATCAATCCCATACTCTTGGGAAAAACCTCTAGCAACCAGTCTGGCTTTGTGCCTTGCTATACTTCCATCAGCATTTTTCTTTATTTTGAAAATCCATTTGCAAGAGACAAGGTTTTTGCCATGTGGAATGGGAACAAGATCCCAAGTGTGCTGCTGCATAAGGGCATCATACTCCTCCTGCATGGCCTTTTTCCATACCTCATTAGTAAGTGCAACCTTGTAACTTGAAGGCTCTATGGTTGACAGATCCACACCAGTATCAGATTGATGTTGAAGTATGGATAAGAAACATTTTGACTTGACAACTCCTCTTTTGCCTCTGGTGAGCATGCTGTGATCATTTACAGTAGTGTGAGTAAGGCCCTCTACTGGATGTAGTATATTTGCATCAGAAATATTTGAGGAAGGCTTGTCAGGTGCACATTATAATACTACTGAAGTACCAATGCCTGGATTAGTAGTGACATTTAGTGTGCCCTCTATCTCATCAAAAGCCACTTGAGTATGATTATTGTCATTAAAGGAGTCTGTGACTGCATGAGTGTGAGAACCAGAACCCCATAGAGATTCAGTAAGGTGTGCATCAGAGTTCTGTGACATATGAGGACTCAGTGATTGAGTATAGGCACCAGAAGTATCATCAGAATTATCTGTCACAATTGGAGAGCCTGCAATTTCAGTATTATCAATGATAGGAGATGAGTTCAGAGATGAACCTGACTGTAAAGGTGCATGTAGGACAGGTGATAATATGGGAAGGCATGACTGTGTAAGCATTATAGATCCTTGAGCTGTAGAAATTTCCTTTTCCTGCTGACACACTGAAGTGCTATTTGGAGCCTGTAATTTCTTATTAGCATAAGGGAACATGGTCTCATCCATAAAAACATGCCTGGACACAATGTACCTCCTACTACTTGGTTCATAGCATATGTAGCCTTTATATCCTGTGGCAAATCCAATAAAAACACACCTTGCAGTCTTAGGCTGTAATTTGTTGCTCCTATATTGTGTCATCAGAGGATAGCAGGCACACCCAAAAATTCTAATCAACTCAAGAGATGGAGTCTTCTGATATAACTTCTCAAAAGGAGACATCATGTCCAAAACCTGAGTGGGCATTCTATTGATTAAGTATGCAGACATAGCACATGCATGAAACCAGAAGGGGTCTGGCAAAGATGCAGTTTGTAGAAGAGTCACAGCTGTTTCTCTAAGATGTCTATTCTTCCTTTCTGAGACACCATTCTGTTCTGGTGTGTATGGACAGGACAGCTGATGATTTATACCCTTAGCACTCATAAATTGCTTGAAGTCATTACTCATATACTCACCACCACCATCTGATCTCAAACACTTAATTGACACAGTGAATTGAGTATGAACAAATGCATGCAAAGCCTGAAAATATGTGAAAACTTCTGACTTCTTTTTCATTGGAAAAATCCATGTATATCTAGTACAATCATCAATGAACATCACATAGTATCTATAGCCATCCAATGATGGATGTGGTGAAGGTCCCCACACATCTGAGTGTATTAGATCAAAAGGAGACATGCTTCTAGAACTGGAAGTTTCAAAGGACAGCTTATGAAACTTACCTAATAAGCATTCTTCACACACACCAGAATCTACAGCTAAGCAATCTATCTTATTTTTCTTAAGCATATGAGTCACAATGATATTGGTTGGATGTCCTAGCCTATTGTGCCACAATGAGTGATTGACACACTTGCCCAAGAATGCAGTAGATGCAGGAGTAGTGCTGGTCACATGAAGTTCAGAAGCTTTATTACTTGAATCACACTGAGTAGAAGAAGTAACACTGACATTTGAAGTTGCTGACTTGGATATGGATGGAAGGTCAAAAGGAATTGGATAGAGACCTTGCTTACACAGTCATTGGTGAAGAACCTTCCCCATCACCTTGTCCTGCACACAAAACATGAATTCATCAAACCAAACTCTGCAGTTGTTTTGTCTGCAGAGTTGGTAAATAGACAGTAAATTTGCAGCAAGTTCAGGAATGAGTAACACATTGCTCAATTTCAGTGATCCCATCATAGCATTTCCTATGTGTGTAATATCAAGCTGTGCACCATTACCAACTTGCACAGACTCACTGTTGTTATAAGGAGCCACATTGTTGAGAAATTGCACTTCACTTGTCATGTGATTGGTTGCTCCTGAATCTGCCAGCCAGTACTGAGATGTTGTAGGTGTAGTAGGAGCATTGTTGTTAGATGCAAACATAGCTGTGGGGGGGCATGGATTGTTGTTACTGGTGTTGCTGTTGTTGAACAGGGCAAACATTGCCTGAGAAAGAGCTTGAGCTGCTGTCATATCAGAATTGTTATTCTGAGCATTTTGGCCACTTCCAAAATTGTTCTGATTTTGAGGTTGCTGAGAGTATTGGCCATTGATTTGATTATTATGGTGACCCTGATTTTGCTGAGATGAGCCTCCATTGTAATTGACACCATGACTTTGATTAGTCTGATTGCCACTGGCCTGGTTGTTATTATAGCTCTGAGCTTGCTGAAATGATCCTCCATTGTAGGTGCCATCATGGTTCTGATTATGCTGGTTGTAATGCCCTTGATTATAATTGCTGCTACCATTCTGAGAGTGCTGATTATAATTCCCATGACTGTAGTTTCTACCATATGTCTGAGCATTCTGATTGGTGTTGAACTGATTAGAATTGCGCTGCTGATTCTGTTGGTGTGGAAATCCTATGATCCAATGACATGTCTCAACAGAGTGATTAGTCTTGCCACAATGAGTACACCTCATACTACTGCCATTATAAGTCTGACAATTACGAGCTACATGTCCATCTCTGCCACATAATTGACAAGTGACAGTACTACTGTTTTGGCCATTGCCAGCTCCAGTATTGAAACCATGACTTCCAGTATTGGAACTGTTGAACCATCTACCATTTCCAGTGTTTGCCCTTGAACCTGTGTTATTATTGTTCCATTTCCCTTGACCTTTGCCAGCAAAGAATCCAGAAAGAACACCCTCAAAAGCATTCTCCATGAGAGAGCACATGTTCTGAACATCGCCAGAAGGACCAAAACCAGGTGGTACTGAAGGTACTGACACCCTAGTGGATGCATTGCAAGTCTGAGAGTCTGAAGGTGTTGCTGTACTGCCTTGAGCCATCATTGCAGTGAGGGATAGCGTGGGAATATCATCATGCTCAGCCATATCTGCTTCTGCAGCTTCAAGGAACACTTTGAGTACATCAAGTGATCCATTCTCAAAGTTAGCTCTTATCTGACTCTTGACATAATTGTATGATGAAGGAAGGCCACTCAAGATAGTCACCACAACATCTTCATCATCCAATGATACCCCAACAGTCTCTAATGCATCACGAGCTTCTTTGATACGTTCTAGATACACCTCAATAGTGTCAGAACCCTTCTTCAGCTTTTGAAAATTTGCACGCAACTGAAGCACATTGCGACGATCTGGAGCTGCAAATTTCAACCGCAGTCTTGTCCAAACTTCCTTAGCAGTGTGACATCCAACAACACACTTAACAGCAGAGCCACTTAGAGTTTGGCTGAGTAAGCTCATAATAGCCTTGTCCTGTGTCTTCCATTTTACATACGCAGGATTGAGTGATGTGATACCATCAATATCACACACAGTCTCTGGTGGACATGGAATTGATCCATCAACATAGCCAAACAGATTTTGACTAAACAGGAACGACTCAACACGAAACACCCAAGCAGAATAGTTTGTTGAATCAAGCAGTATAGTAGGTAGAAACACAGTAGTATGTGATGAGGAAGCCATATCAGTATTGTAAGATGACTTATGAGAAGAATAATATTGCAGCAGAACACCAATTGTAGTCAAATCAAGGCTAACACCACAATTGCAGCAAAACAACTATAATCGAAGGCTTAGAATGTAAAACCAAAGCTTCGATTGAGCTCAGAGATATGAATAAGAGAGATCTCACAGCGATGAAATTGTGACACAGAGAACTTGAGTCTGCACGAGGATTGATCTTGTGAAAAACTTGAAACAGCTGAATCAGAGCTATGATTGTTGATGAGAATCTGCAGCGGAACACCGAGACTAGGTCCAGAATCGAACGAGCAGCCTAGGCTCTGATGCCATGTTAGGATCTGTAAAACTTGGAGAAGAAGAAAGCTTTGTTGTAAAGAAGAGTACTTGAGTCATGAGAATTGTGTGTCTAGAAAAATGATTACAAGAAGATTAGGTACGATGAGAATCTGTCCCTATATACTGCACTAACAGACAACACAGCTCATGACAGCTGGAAACAGCTCATCATCACACAAATGAGTGTCTAGCTATCTATCTAATAGCGTGTAATACACTTGAGCGTCAGAATGAATGGCAAGATAGTTAACCAAACATACTTTTACAATTCCATAAAAATGTAATTCATTGCGCACGATCGATGCAAGGATGTTGTGACTTCTTACTTATAGTTTCAAATTTACCGTTTCACCGCGCAAGTTTGTGGCACATGCGCTATAAATTTTCCGTTTGACAGAAAATTATAGTGTTTTGTTTTTCGGTTAAATTTTTTAACTGCATGAGCGATTGACGGTGGCTATAAATATTTTATATGTGTGGTTGAAATTTGTTTAACCGTGTGCATGAGTGATGCACGTGGATTGTAAATTTTAGGCCCAAGAGTTTTTCTATTTGGACTTCCAAATTTTCTCAGCACACCTCTTACATATTTCAATTACTAATTTACATATCTATCTTCATTTAAATCGACTATAATACCCAACTAATTTGATTATGCTCTTTGAAAAAAAAAATTGATCTCATATCTAATTCTTATTTGATCAAACATAAAATTCTTCACTCCAATTTTTGTGCTGCTGATGATGTTTTCTCAATAAACCAAATTATTAACAATCGATTAGATATAAGATTACATGTAACTATTGTCTTTGATTAAGAATGAAGTCTCCCTCTCGAGCTCTCACGTATGTGACGCATAGCTTCTTCTTTATCAAAGGAGATGAGATCTACAGGAAGGGCTCAGCCTCTCTTGTCATACTCCCATGAATTCCATCACCCCGTGGTAGACTTCTTACTTATCGGCGGTTTTCATTCCCATAAGTGTCACAACAACCCCATCAGTGGAAGTCCTAAATCTTTTCGTGGTGATTCCTCGTCAGAGTTTCGATGAACTCATATATTCTTGTCATTGTCGCCATCCTTACCTTATCGGTACTCAGTTTCACATCTCCGGCATATACTTCTTTAACCACCACTGAGTAAAACTTTTTCGGAGTCCTTATAGGCGTCAAAATCTCGCAATGAAGAATGAATCATAGAGAAAAAGAGTATAGCCGTATTGAATGAAAATGAGATATATTATGTGTAATTATCAGAGATATTTTAGATATTTGAAAGGGTGGTACATTGAGCAACTCTGTCTTATGTAAAATACGATTGGATTGGAGGTGAAGAAATAATGGAGGTCTATTGAGAAGAATCGGAGGTTCTAATAGCAATACTCAATTCCTAATTACAGATCGAATTTCCCGAATCCGCACTTCCAATTTCGGAGGTATCGTCGAACGCTCAACACTAGCTTTCAGACAGAAAAGTCACAGACGAACATTAGTTCAGGGAATTTTGGAAGAGATCGATTCAGTGTATCGCAGTAGATCGGTCTCTGAATCCCCTTGACATAGTAAAAGGTTCGAAACTCAAACACGAATCTTACATTTGAATTATCGAACATAGAATCTATGGTTTGTGTTGGTTTTCATACTATAGACTGGATATGACTGTTTTTTGTTGGGTTTTAAACATTCCATAAGGATAATGGAGTGTAGTGGCGACAAATGGTCTTCCGTCGATATACAACCGAAAATAGATATGGTTTGTAATAAAATCTCAAAACTTGGCAATGTGCTTGCTCAAATGGTGGATCACAAGTTCATCTACGAAATTGTGAGTTGAACAACGAGCGTTGTGAGTTGAACGGCGAAAGTTGCGAGTACATCTGGTAAGGAGAGCAAAGGGCGACACCCTTTTAGACCAGACGCCGTACCCGTTGCGGCCGAGAAGTCAGAGCGAGCCTTGAATCACATGGTAAGATGCCCAAAACTCAAAGATTGTAGGCATTTCGTCGAGGAAAAGAGCATGGCGCTCGAGTCATCAGGTATTATTACTGTGCTGTCTAATTCTAGTCTTATCTTGTTTCAACGTTAACTTGAGTTGGGGTTTAGGTTGATGAGGGTATAAGAAATAAAAAAGAATTTTCAGGACTACACTCAAAATCGGTAGTGAATCTAGGACTTAGTGTGAATTAATTCTTAGTTTAACTCATCCAGCACTTTTCTGGTCAATTAATGCACCAGTGATCCAAACTTGCGACCCTCGTTTTCAGAGCTCACTGTAGCTCTGAAGCCCTTGCAACGGCTTGTCATTCCTTCAAATATGGACCAGTCCACTTCACCTCTACAACAAGGTATCTTCGTAAATACACCGTGAAAAGCCTCATCATCTCAATTGCGCGTATAAGGATACGAGAACACACTCTTGCTTCTTTATATTTGAGTTAGGGTAGGATACGAGTGAATGAGAAATGCATGTACAATAGTTGTAGTATTTGCTAGTTCAAGGTCTGTCTGCTGCAGAAAGAGTTGCAGCAGAGTCCCTTTGTGAAGTGTGTAGTAATAATTCGTCCTGATGGAAACTGCGCTTGTAATAATTGTATTTCTAGGATTCTAGAGCAGTAAAATTTTGGCTATGAAGAAAGAGTTTGAAGTGATATATACAAAAATCACGCACAGATTTCTGGTTGAGACGCTGAAGCCTTACAAAAGGAAAAATATCACAAATAGATTTCTGATTGAAATGTTGAAGCCTTACAAAAGGAAAAATATACGTAAGAGCCAATGGGGTTAGAGAATAATTTGGATTTCTCAATAACTTCACAAAATGAGTTAGAAGTCATGCACTACCACCACACAGCCATGCACTCATGCCATGCATGCAAACGCCTAGCTCCAAACCAAAACAAAACCATATATGCATATGCAAAGTTGCAAATATCAAATTAAAGTTCGCACCCAATTAAGACACCAACAAGGCATCAACGCACCAGATCGATTACAGTGATGAGCTTAACTTGACCACATTTCGATCACTTTGTACTTTGCATATGAGAACACAATAAAATTGGTAACTACGTACGTACGGGTCAAACTTATTGTCTTATTTGCATATGAGAAATGACGCAAACATAATTAAGGAATAAGGAATATATGCATGAAACCCAGTTGCGATGAAGTCTTCTAAGCTTCGAAGGAGCGAGATATGATATCTGTCTCCGACTTAAAAAAGTCAAGAATATCGATCAGTTTCTTCACATGAATCTATAACAATAATAGCATCAAACATAGTTTTGGGAACAAGAAATTGATACATGTATATTCAAAAAAGAAAGTGATACATGTTTATATACGATGTGACTAACTGGCTATGATATATATGTAATTATGTATATATTTTTTTTGAAAGGTATGTAATTATGTATATTAGTACGTAGGTGGATATATATGTGTGAAAACATGTTCGTATATCCGATGGCTATGATTCCATTCCTAATTTCATGTGAATTACAACGTTTAATTTTGAGAGGAACAGTAAAATAATTGATAAGAGCATCTTCTTCTTTTTTGAAAATAAGAGCAAGTGCGGCAACCCTCAAGTCTTTACTAATGAAATTGTCGAGTACATAGGGAGGACATAAAACATGAACCTCATTCGATAAGCACATATAGAATATCCTGGATAGTCACAGAACACCCTACAATAACTATGTAGACAAACATGCATCGATTAGAAGAGAATGTCATACCAGCTATTCTATCTGTTTTACTAGTATGGCAAAAGAAATTATTGCTTTCCCCACGAAAGTATTCCATCGATACCCATTTTTGACCTGCTTTCCTAGTATGCTGCTGAACGACAATCAAGTCGTCGGCACTATGTTTCATCATGCCACTAGAGCAGATGAAACTAGAGCAGATGAAACATCCTACCTAGAGCAGAAAATACACTCATAGTGCACACACAGACAACCCAACTAAGACACCTGGCTAACCCTAGCTTCATAGCATATGGTTTTATTACTAACTAAACATAACTACTATTTAATAGAAAACAATAAAAGAAAAAACTCGAGCAAATAAGACAACCGGGCTTAGAGTAAAAACTCAAACCCAACTCCACGAAAGCCCACGGAGAAAAAAGCAGAAGGCCATATTCTTGCATGTGTCAGTCGCACAAAATCTAGCCGCCTACCAAATCTAGTGCCGCTGACGAACTCCAGCTGGACAGCTCCAATCCCAACTGGACAGATGTGAGTCGGAACCATACCTTCCGCCGCCTCCTTCCCTGCGTCACGTTCAATTACAGCCACCGCTCGCTGCTATACCGTTCGATTAAGCATCGAATCCATTCCAAACTCTGGAATGCCTCTCTCCAGCAGTGGGGCAATACGCTTAAGGAAGAGATGCAGACGAACGCTTCCCGACCACCCCCCTGCTGCTAGTAATTCCAACCGACCTTCACCACAGCTCTCCCCGCGACAACTCATAACTAGAACGGATCTCCTGCCCTCTTGCGAACTCCGACTGACACCACCGTACATCGACGGACTTAAGAGCCAACAGGCAACAAAGGCCCCATCCGGCCGCACCCACAATGAACCGGCGAGGCCAAAGGCCGACACCAGCGTCGAGGCCAAAGGCCGTCGGACGAGAACGTTCTGAGACTTTAGAGTTTTTCGGCAAATATTTAGCTTCCTCTTCTTTAACAACTCTTTGATGTTATACACTACTGGAGGAGGAAATCGGGGCGACGTAGAAAGGTAGTCGCCTCGTCTGAATTTTACGTCGCCTCGATTTCTTGTGACCAAAACGACGTCGCCTCGTCTTGTCGCTTCAGATTCATCACGCCACCATTGGGGCGACGTAGATACAATCTACGTCGCTTCGATTCATTTCACGTGACGTAAATAATTTTACGTCGCTTCAATTGAAGCGACGTAGATTGATAACGTCGCTTGAACTGAGGCGACGTAGATTGATCAATCTACGTCGCTCAATTTTATTTTTTTTTAATTTATTTTTTATTTTTTAATCCATTAAGGCGACGTATATTGATCAATATACGTCGCCTCAATTTAATTAATATTTATTTGATTTTATTTTTTAATAAATGAGGCGACGTATATTGATCAATATACGTCGCCTCAATTTATTTCATATTTATTTGATTTTATTTTTTAATAAATGAGGCGACGTATATTGATCAATATACGTCGCCTCAATTTATTTCATATTTATTGTGATTTATTTTTTAATAAATGAGGCGACGTATATTGATCAATATACGTCGCCTAAATTTATTTCATATTTATTTTGATTTATTTTTTAATAAATAAGGCGACGTATATAGATCAATGTACGTCGCCTCATTTATTTCTAAATGAATAATAAATAAATATTAAATACGTTGAGGCGACGTAAATATATCAATTTACGTCGCCTCATTTATTAAAAATTTTTATTTTTTTATTTTTGTAATAAATGAGGCGACGTAAATTGATCTATCTACGTCGCCTCATTTATTAAAAAATAAAAAAAAATAAAAATTAAATATTATTGTACCAAGTCACGACCTATCGCAATTTACAAACACAAAAACGCATTCAAATTGCAGATACGCATTCAACCAAAAAAACGCATTCAATCACAAATCAAAACGTTAAAAGTTTATACAAATCAAGTTTACACAAATCAAGTTTATACAAATCCTATATACAGTTTACGAGCCGGGAGGTGGTGGAGGAGCTTGCGGTTGTTGATTCGCAGCCTGGAATGATCGCATCATGGCCTCCATTTCTTGCATCCTTTGGGCGATCGCACTCGCTTCCGCTATGGCCTTCTGCGCCACCTCGCTCGATCTGCGCGCCGCCTCTTTGGCTTCATCGATCTCTTTTTGCATTTGAATTTGGCGTTCCTGGTTTACCCGGGCCCCTCCTCTCGGTTTGGGGTCGCGTGTGAGAGCGCGCCCCACCCCTGTAACGTCGAACAAGAACAAATATTAGTAAAGTATATCGTAAACCAAAATAAAGCAAAACGTAAATCGAGATATGCATCGACGGAATCGTTTTGGAGATTTATTACCTCTTATAGAGGTCCCGTGCCTTGAACCCACCTCTTCCTCTATGATATTTATTTGTGTATCAAGAGGAAGAGGCTGGGGTTGGGAAACCTCTTCGCCGTCAACTGGGCCCGCAGCACTATCTTGTTGCGACAAGACTTCATCGAGTCGACGCTTCACTGCCGCCTGCTCAATTAAAATAGATAAAATAAATAATATTACAATTTAGTAAACAAACATAATTGAAATAACGTAACGTGAACCTAGTTGAGCTTACCACTTTCTCAGCCGCATTCCTCTCCGGCTGGTATACGTTAATCCACGTCTGGACGGCGGGCGCTGGATGACCCTCCTTCTCCAACACCTCGCTTCGGTACGAGAGGGCGAGGGATCCCGAATGGTGGTTGATCTGCTGCTCCTTGTTCTTGTTTCGGTTCCCTCGGTTCCGTTCGCACAATCGCTGCCACACACACACAAAAATCATTTTAAAATAAGAACAGATAAACATGCATATTGTTCGAACGTTTGACCAAAACTGTAGGTTCGTTTATGAAACTCACCAAGTAAGCAGGGTCTTCGAAGTGAGCTTTTAACCACGCCCATTGGTCTTCCCTCCCGAGAAACTCGGCCGGAGTCTCCTGGCTGACGTGGAGATAATGTTGATGGCAATCGTACTTCCAATCCTTATAGATTGTTTGCGCCGTCCTATCAATGAAGTTCCACATCTCCACATCAGTCGCCGGGATGTCGTAGTTCGTCTAGCACAACACATTTAAATTCCGTTATGTAAAAATTATATTTACATTTACTACAGGTATGTAAGTAAGCTCGGAGTCCAGCAAGTATACCTCAAGACTCCGGCCGACGATATCGCGATGCAAATCGCTAAGTCCCAAGAAGCTAGATGCAAGCATTGGAACTTTTCCGCGGATGATGCTACCGATGTCTCGGCACATCAGACTCCGCATTTCCCTCGTCGCCGGCCCCGCATGCCTCGTAGAGTAAGCGACTTGTAGTCGCCTATTGTTGTTCATCCGGACGAGGTACTCCGTCTTCGTCCCGACAACGACTCCGCGCTGTTCCGTCGTCGGGTCTCCGGTTGCCATGTCGACCATGTCGGGGAGTTTGGTCTTCTTGCACCGGATGCTGAGGGCGGGAGGGTGCTGTGACGCCGTAGTGGCCTCGCTGCTGTCATCCGCTCCTTACGGAATCGCATCCTCAAGTGGCGGGGCGGGCGTTAAAATGGGAGCTTCTGCAATCGACGGGGTCGCCGATTGTCCCGTGGGGCAACCAGACCCGGAAGCCCCATCTCGGCTGAATGCTCGCCACCCCGCCTCCGCCGCCTCCGCAGCTGCCGCCGCGGCCGCCGCTTCCGCTTCACGACGCTGCATCAACGCTTTCCTCCTCTTGTATGCAGTATCTCCGGGAGCCATTCTATTAAAACTAAATTGTTATTTTTAATTAGATTGAAGATTTACTCGTCTGTACTTCTATAATGCTATAGTTACCTAGGTTACGCATATTCTTGTTCAAGTATACTTATTGGTGCAGTTAACCAAATTCTGACCATGTCACTATGTCTAGTCTTTCTCCATATCAAAAAGAGTATGAACCGAAGTACCATCACATATAGCTTATCATCACATATACCTTATCATCACAAAACACAACACACAAAACACATATAGCTTATCGCATTCGCACAGGAAGAATCACATTCATTTATCGCATAAAAGCAATCAATCCTCAAGACTCCTTATCATCACAACCGAAGGAATTGAATCCCTCGAACACAAAACACATATAGCTTATCGCATTTGCACAAAACATCATCACATTCACAAAGCAACTATACATGAAAATTAAGCAACCACATTATCATACAACTTTCTCTCATTTGTTACTATAAAACTCAACACATTAGTACAAGTTCTTTTCGGATAAACCAGTTTTTAAAAAAAACACAACAATTAAAGACACAAACAGTTGCATCATGTCACTTGAATACAAGCATCCAAGACAATCTATCATCCATAATGTTGAATCACTAAATTGCCAATTTGGTAAAGCAACATAAAAGACTAAGCTGCACACACACACACACAAATAGCCTTTCACCAAAGACTTAGTTGGCGATTCATATTCAACCAAACATAATCACAACATAGACAAATGAGCAGTTGCTATATACCTTGAAGTCCTGGGCAATCTCCCGAACAAGCCTCTGGAATGGCAGCTTCCTGATCAAGATCTCAGTACTCTTCTGGTACTTACGGATTTCTCTGCACAACCACAAATCACAACCATTTTTGCAATTATAACAGTATAAAGTCATTAAAGAAAAGCAACAGAAACTTGCATTCAACTCGTAATACCAAGACCATCAACTGTCAGCCAAAAAAGAGAAATCAAAGAATAATGAGTTCTGCATGACATTGAACATACCAGTCCCAAAAAAACAAAAAACCAATACAAAATTAATCTTAAGAAGAGATGAACAGTGAGTTTTTGAATCAATGTTAATCAAACATTACATAACTATTCAAACCATCTCCAATACATAACCGGCAACTCAATGTTTGACACTAATTCATACTCAACTCACAACCATCTTCGAAAATGAACCAAACAGTGTGATCAAAACAACATAAAACATGGTCTATTTGACACTAATTCATCAACCCCAGTTTTCTTTCTCAAAACTCAATCCTCTGCATAAATGATAAAAAGTGTAGTGTAGACATACTCATGACATACTCAGGAATAAACAGTAATCAATCATTTGTTTTTGCAAGCTAAGTTAAGTGTAGACATACTCATGAAATCGTGTTTATCATTATGAGTGGATTCACAGCTTTATCTGTAATATAGATCACCCTCCCAATTTCACTTTCAGCAAATCTTCATTGCTATATATATATTTTCTTTAGAGATATTGTAGAACCTTTAACAGTGATCCATCATTGAATTCAATGGCTCTGGAAAATAACATACTAAAGAGAAAAACTACATTATTGGTTCTTATAGAGATCTATAAACCTGTCAAGTCCATCTATCTACAATTACAATCCTGGTACATTGATTTATTTTCCGTCCATATGATGAAAAAGAATCAGTATCTACCTTGTCTTGAAATGTAGAACTTCGAAAATCACATAATTGTCAAAGAGAAATGATAAAAAGAAAAAAACAGCAGTATATCATCTCATAACAGCAGACACTTTTTATAGAGTTACAGAAAGATCAGAAGTGAATCTCCTACCAGTCTCAGAGGTGCATTTCTAAATCGAAACAAAATTCAACAAGCTTGTAATCTATTGCACAGATGGAAGCTCTCATCAGAATTGAACAATCAACAAAAGTTAATCTCCGGGACATGTAATCCTACAACACCGGGTGATTAGTACTTGTTCACTAGATAACAAGCTACAACTCCTCTAAACTTTTCTAAAGCCGAATCCAACATAATCCCATTTCTACTTCTCCGTTCTCAGATTACAACATATGTAATTGTAAACACAAAAACAAGAGAGAGACACATGAGCAGCATATAATTATTTCCCAGATACTCAAGAAGAGCCCAATTTCGAAAACTAACATCTTTACTAATAACCTGTGAATATAACTATACAATCACATAAACTCACCCCCAAGTTGAAAAAGACTCAAACTTTAATCCCCAAAGCTTGCTTGGCTCCCCTGATTCCCTAACAAATCATATGGTGAAGAACAAGGTTAACTCACAATTACACATTGAAAACTAAAGAGAGAAGCAAATGTACAAGAAACAAAATTGTGGGTAAAGAGAGAAGTACGCACCCGAAAGAAAATTAGAGAACTAGAGAATCTTCAATGAAGTGAAGAGAAGCTAGGCAGAGAGATGGATGAAAACGGTGGGTTTTGGGGTTTTGGGTTTCGGGATTCCACGGTGAGGGAGGGGGAGGAAGAAGTTGGTTTCGGGTTTGGTGGAGGAAGACGATTTGGGGTTTTGGGTTTTAGGTTTCGATTTGGTCTCAAACGATTTGGTATGGGATTAGGGTTTGGTCTCAATCGATTTGGGGCGAGGTCGAACAGAGGTAAACTGAGAGGAAACGAGGCGAAGTGAAACGGGAAGAAGAAGAAAGCCACTGTGATCCTGGAATTATAAACGAAACTAGGCGACGTAGATTGGTTTCTACGTCGCTTCAATATGTTGAAGCGACAAATAATGTCTATCTACGTCGCTTCATAAATAATTGTTGTTTTTTATTTTTGAATAACTGAGGCGACGTAGATTGAGCAATCTACGTCGCTTCATTTTATTTTATTTATAATTAAAATAAATACATTAAAGCGACGTAGATTGATCAATATACGTCGCTTCATTTTATTTTATTTATAATTAAAATAAATACATTAAAGCGACGTATATTGAGCAATCTACGTCGCTTCATTTTATTTTATTTATAATTAAAATAAATACCTTAAACCGACGTAGATTGAGCAATCGACGTCGCTTCATTTTATTTTATTTATAATTAAAATAAATAAATGAAGCGACGTATATTGATCAATCTATGTCGCCTCAGTTATTCAAAAATATAAAAAAAAATTAAATCCCTTAAGGCGACGTAGATTGATCAATCTATGTCGCCTCAGTTTATATAATTTAATTATATAATTAATGACATTGAGGCGACGTAAATTGATCAATCTATGTCGCCTCAGTTATTCAAAAATATAAAAAAAATTTAAATCACTTGAGGCGACATAGATTGATCAATCTACGTCGCCTCAGTTTATATAATTTAATTATAAATTAAATAAATTTAGGCGACGTAGATTGATCCCCTTAACATATTTTTTATGTTATTCCTGCAAAATTTTATTTTTATGTTATTCCTGCAAAATTTATGTTATTCCTGCAAAATTTTATCAATTTATTTTTTATGTTATTTTAGGGTTTACACACATCCATACAAAATTTATACACAATCATTTTTCCCCTTACTGTTTCTGAGTCTGCAAACTGTTTCCTACTACTTTTTTATAGGGAATCACGGGGTATGAGGAATTTTTTCCCTTACTGTTTCTGAGCCATGCAAACTCATCTTGGTTATATGATTCATCATGATTCACCATGATTTTAATTGAATTCACCATGATTCACCATGATTCATCATGATTCACCATGATTCACCATGATTCATCATGATTCACCATGATTCACCACGATTCACCATAAATTATACTTTAAAGAAAATACGAATTTAGGTTTCAAATTCATAATAAAATTAGTTTAGTCCTCGTCTTCGTCCTCCTCCTCCTCCTCCTCCTCCTCCTCCTCGGCTTCGTCCTCGTCCTCCTCCTCTTCGTCTTCGTCTTCGTCCTCGTCCTCGTCCTCGTCCTCTTCCTCGTCCTCGTCATCGTCTCCTTCTTCGTCCAAAAGTAGTTGAAAATCTGGGTAAAATTGTATCACCGTGGGAGTGTCCTCTTGGTAAGGCTCGAATATATGATCTCCTGTACGGGCTATGTTTTCATCTATGGCCAGAACTTCGGCGCTGTAGACATTGCGGTGCGACATCTCTTGTACTACCTTCCAAGTACCACCAGCCTTTGGATCGTCTATGTAGAATACTTGTTTTGCTTTGGTTGCAATTATGAAGGGTGAATCCTCATAGTAACTGTTGTTTGTATTCACTGATATCAGTCCATGATCTTTTATAAGGGTGTCAAGATCTTCAGGGTCCTCGGAGTTGTGCCATGTGCACTTAAACAACACCACTGGCATACGGCCTGCATATAATACTTCGACCACGTAGTTAACATGGCCGTAGAACTTGGATGAACCCATGTCTATCATGACACCGCTGTTTTGAGTCACGGTTCTTTGATCTCTATCAAACGATGTGAACTTGACACCGTTCACATAACACGACTTATAAACCCGACATTGCTGAGGTCCTTGAGCTAATGACTTTATTCCTGCAACCAAGCTCGGGTCCGAGTTTTTTTCTTTAAGGGACACCTGAGAGATAAGTGTTAAGAGGAGTTAAAGATAAGTGTTATAAACCCTCAAAGAACCTTACAAGAATTAATAGGCATATGTACCCATGTTAAGAACCATCGAAGAAAACTCCTCCGACGACGAAGCTCGTCGAAATCTTCACCATTTTTAGCCTCGAACCTTCTGAGATGTTCTTCTAGGTAAGGTTTGACTTCGTCTGTTTCCACCAAGACTTGCCAGTGAGCCTCAGCAGTCTCTGCCTCAGTCAACCTGAACTGGCGACGAGTCTCGATAATATCTGGTCTTACTAAGAGTGAAACACAGCTGACATTCCACCCAGATATGGAAGTGTCGATATCTTCGTTGTCCATCCGTCTGAGATAAGCCTTACAATACGTCACCGACTCATGTACGAGGTACTGTTCAGCAATACTACCTTCCGGGTAACGTGTATTCCTCATTGACTTTTTATATTTTCCTAATTGCCTGCAAAAACACCACTCAAGATTAGTACAATATTTTCCTAATTGCCGACATATTACACAAGATTAGTAGGAATCAATATTAGTACAAACATAATTTCCTAATATTAGCAATAACAAAAAAATTTACCTTTCAATCGGATACATCCATGTATAGTGTACTGGACCTGTAAGGAATACTTGTTCGGGCAGATGAACCATGAGATGAACCATAGATGTAAAAAAATGTGGAGGAAATATGAGCTCCAAATTGCAGAGAATCATCACTATCTCAGTTTCCATGTCACGCACAACCTCCTTCTTAAGCTCCCTACTGCATAGTTGACGAAACCAATTTGACAGTGCTATCAATGGCTTGACAACGTTTTCTGGCAGGAACCCTCTTATAACCACAGGCAGAAGACGTTGAAGCAAGACATGGCAATCATGCGTCTTCAATCCATAAAACTGTGACTGGGAACTTATTTTCACCTTACTTCTCAAACTACCTGCATAACCAAGAGGATACTTAACATCCCTGAACCACTGGAACACATCTTCTAGATCATCCTTTTTAACTAAAAAAGGTGCATGAGGAACTTTCCCCGTAGCCAAGTCACCCGCTCTTTGCCACTGGTTTTTTCGCACATTCCTCTTCTTCAAAGCAGCGCGAGCTTTTGGACCATCCTTAGACTTCGATTCAATCGAAAAAATGGTTCCAAGGATGTTGTCACACACATTTTTTTCAATGTGCATGACATCTAGGCAATGTCTGATCTTCAATGATGACCAATACGGCAGCTTCCAAAATATGCTTTCGTGAGTCCAACACTGTCTGTTATTCGGATTGTACGGCACCTTCAAGTCTTCATGTTGGCTAAGAATAGGGTAAACGTTTGACCTAACGTCCTCCAAAATTTCATCTCCACTCTTACGATAGGGTCTTCCGCCAAACTCCTCCTTCCCGTTAAATGCCTTGCTCAATCTCCAAGGGTGATCCTGGTGGAGCCATTTTCGATGACCTTCATAAACTATCCTCCCACATATATGCTCTGAAGTTAGCTCATCTAGACAGATTGGACATGCCTTGTACCCTTTCACAGTTGACCCCGCAAGCATCCCTAAACCTGGAAAGTCGCTAATAGTCCACATTACCGCTGCCTTCATCAAGAATACCTCATTGTCTACTCGATCAAAAGTATGGACTCCAACGACCCATAAATGTATTAGCTCCTCGATCATCGGCTCAATGAGTACACTAAGGCACTTTCCGGGAGATTTAGGGCCTGGAATCAACACTGATAACATGTTATATTCCTTCTTCATGCACATTGATGGTGGTAGATTGTACGGCATCACAACAACGGGCCATGTACTATGCAAAGTTCCCATTGTTCCGAATGGATTGAAACCGTCTGTTGCTACTCCAAGGCGCACATTCCTGCAGTCCCGTGCAAAACCTGGAAAAGTTCTGTCAAAATGTTGAAACGCTTCTCCGTCAGCTGGGTGGCTGAGGCTACTAGCCACGCATATCCGCTCCCCCAGCCATCGCATATGCTTGGCAGTGTGTGGGGACATAAACAAGCGCTTCAACCTTGGTGTTAGAGGGAAGTTACGAATTATTTTTTTGGGAATATCATTCGTATTTGGCTTATATCTTTCTGAATAACACACTGGACAAATCCTCTCGTTTACAAGCGCCCCCCTGAACAACACACAGTTAAACTCACACGCATGAATTCTTTCGTAACCCAGTGAAAGATCACTCAAGATTTTTTTTATTCTCGAGTATGAACAGGGGAATGTGTGCCCTTTAGGAAGAAGTTTATTAATGTAAATACATAAAGAGTCAACACTTGTGTCCGACCATCCATTTTCATTTTTCATTTCCATTGCATCTAATATGGCACTCAAAACAGTTTCCTCACTGCCTTCATATAATGGGGTCTGTGACTCCTTCAATAATCTATCGTACTTTTCATAATCATCGTCTACCATGTCATTGAAGTTCATGCCCGAATTATCTTCCACAAATTTTTGGGGTGCATCTGCATGGTATCCAGGATAATAGGGATATGCATCATGTAGAATCTCCAACTGCGGGTTCACTGAAGGACCGGCACCACTAGAATGACCGACTCTGTCTTGAAGCCACTGTCTTCGTTGACTGAGCATTGCCGGTTCACCAGAAACTTCCCCGTGAAGGTGCCAGACTGTATAAGTAGGACTCATACCACTGTGTGATAAGTGATGATACATGACATCCATAGTAACCTTGAACGGACCGTTCTTACAACGTTTGCACGGGCAGAAGTAATAATCGGCTCCGTTACTATGTAGCCGGGCAAAATTCATGAACTCGAATATGCCGTTGATGTACCTTGGATCAGCACGATGATATGTCATCCAAATTTTGTCTGGGAGTCCGTCCATGTTTCCTGTCAACATAAACAATCAATATGAACAAAGTTACCACGCCACAGTTGCGATTCAATCAAAACCCCACACTTCTTCGCCTTATGCCTCCGGGTTGGGTCCTATCCCCTTCAGGGGAACACGACATTTGTCAACGCTTTTGCACCCATGCGTTTCAGCTCCAGTTTAGGGAAATTTTGGCAGCATCTCCCTACAGTTCCCCGAGTGCACACATATCTAAACAACCTAATTTGCACTCGGGGAACATTTAAAGGAGACACTGTCGAAACCATATCCCAAAACTGAAACTGAAATCACACGAATAGCAAAAGGATCAATAAAGTCATGTTCACCTAAAGTGTCCAAAAATGGGACAATTCGAGAATCAACAACTCAACTCAATCAACTAGATGAGTTGTTAATTCTCAAACGGGAGTTCTAAGTTGATAAACACCACAATTATATATAGTCATAATACTAATAACACTACTAATTAAGGCTCGAATACACATAATCTACACTAATCATCAATTAATTTCACTAAATTTAACCAAATTTCAAACATTAATCATGAACCCATAACATAATTTATCACAATTCAATGCTTAACACACTAAAACTACAACATAACACCAAATTCAATTCAACTTCAAACATTTCACCAAAACTTCAATTTCACTTCTAATCATCAATAAATTTCACTAAACTTAACCAAATTTCAAACATTATTCATGAACCCATAACACAATTCAATGATTCAAACACTAAAACTACAACATAACACCAAATTCAATTCAACTTCAAACATTTCACCAAAACTTCAATTTCACTTCTAATTTAACATATTATGGTCATAAAGAGGGTTAAAGAGATACAAATCAAACTAACCTTACTCAATAATCAAATCAATGGCAAGAACAACCTTCTTTCTCAATTTCCTCTAATTTCTCCCCAAAATCGCCCAAAACAGCTGCAGAACGAAATGAAACTGTTTTTCTAAACTTTTCACTTTATGAACGGGTTGACTTTAAGAAGAAGAGTAGATCCAGATTTTAAAAAAACGAGGCGACGTAGATTGATCAATCTACGTCGCCTCGTTTTCTTTCCAAGTGACCAAACTAATCTACCTCGCTTCGATTCAAAACTAGGCGACGTAAATTGATCAATCTACGTCGCCTCGTTTTGAATCGAAGCGACGTAGATTAGTTTGGTCACTTGGAAAGAAAAACTAGTCGCCTCAGTTTTTTTAAGCGACGTACTTCAATCTACGTCGCCTCAATTTTTTGAAGCGACGTAATGTTTGTCAAAAGTATTTTACGTCGCCTCGTTGAAAATCGGAGCGACGTAGAAATGTAACTACGTCGCCCCGATTCCTTCCTCCAGTAGTGATAGAGGATCAGATCACAAGATCTCTATAAAAAAAAACTCAACTATGGTAAAATCTATATTTTGAATTTGAAACATTCAAAACGTATGAACCAAATAAATGTTTCAAATTCAAAATAGAATCGCTTTATCAATTCAATTGCTTGCCTAATTAATCGGTGTAACTTGCGTTGATATCTGTTATATAAACCAAGTAGCATTACGTCTCTTGCAAAAAGACTTTGTACTCTTGCACTAGAAAATTAAGCTTATCGATCATGTTGCGTTTCTATTGTCTCCTCCACTCGTTGCCCTAGTTTTTTTTCATCCCAACAAGAGTGCCCGTGGAAGCATATAGTAATGTTCGCGCATGGCACCCAGTACAGAACACTAGCGACCCAATTGTGGTTCGCATTGGAGAATTTGCAGTCTCTAAGTATGACAAGAGAACCCCACACACACACAAGTTAGTATGAAAAAGTGGTTTCCGGTGATTGGCATTTTGGCCTTGGCGGCAAATATTATCGGCTCACCATCTCAGCTAAAATTCACTATTTGTCTACTTCAGTTGAAAATTATTTAGCTTTTGTGTCGAGTAAATCTACTCCAACTTCCACCCCCCTTCTAAAATTATACACATTTACTAGACCCTAAAACCAATTTTAAATTTTCTCTCTAGTTCTAACCAAAAAATACAAGTTTGTATCGCGGATTTAGAATTTTATTCTACGGGACATAATAAAAATAACTAAAAAAATGTCATAGTACAAAATTAGACACGTTGCACGATCGTTTAAACAACTCTAGCTTGTAAACATTCCATATCATAGATTTAGTAAGTACTTACTAAAATTACTACAAATTATAGTAAAAAGAACTATTATGAATAAATACTTAGAAATTTTGTTGCTTTTATGTAATTCTTTTTATTTCTTATACTATTTTTTATGGGTGTTTCTTTTTCTTTTAATAACACTTGGCCAACAAGTTTGTGCTATTACTACATATTTTATCTTTTGTAGTTTTTATTATCAGAGCTATTTTTCTAATTTTATATAATTTATAAATTATTAATTAAATGAGACATATATTAATAAAAATATTATATTAATTAAGGATTTCTCAATAAAAATACATGGCAGTCAAAATTTCCGCCAATGTGTATCAACTATCAAGCAAGTTGTATACGTACTAATGAAATTTTGTTATGGCACATACAACTTAATGGCAAATGTATCTTATGTGGCATCTACAAATCAATAGTGAACGAAGTCTAGTATAATTTAAAAAAAAACAAAATAGTATTATAAAAGTATATCTAATCTAGCTTCCAACTCCAAAAAAACATTCCAATTATACGACACGTCACCTCGTCTTCCTTGCCGGTTTTTAGTAAATGCTAATCTTCCTAGCTGACTAGCTAGCTATCATTACCGCTATATATATCGATTGCAAGTTTAGTATCTAATCTTTCTGAAACCATCAAAATCAGGTGCTCAATACTATTGAATATTACGAACCAACTGCAGAATTGAATGGCCTATTATCGAAATGAATACTATATCAAAACAACCATCAGAACAATCCTAGTCCAACAATAATTATATTATACTCGAGTTCAAATGAAAAGATATTTCTCTTACAGTAGCATTAGCATTATAACGACTTTACTGAAATGACTTGCGCATTGTGAGACGTTGGTAGCGGCAAATTAGGTCACCTGAAAGGTCAAGCAATATACAGAAAAATTTAACAAAGACGAAGAAGAAGCAAGCCCTAGCTGGAATTCAAAGAGAGATTTGCTAAAAGTTAATTTGCTATACGTGCTTGAGGAATGATTATGAACTACGTAACGCCTAATTTTATGGCCTTACGTGAACTCCATGTCATGTACATATCAATAATTTATTGTCATGTCATTTTATTAGAAGTTTATCTTACCCTTCTCATGTTTTTTTTCTCATTTCCAATTGACATCAATTAGAGCACCCGCATGGGTAAAATCGAATAGGAGGAGCAATTTGAGGAGGAGCATGCACTGTTTGAGGTGGAGCAGTCACTGTTCATCGAATAGGAGGTGCAGAAGCTGTTTTTCGCGCAGCGGTGTCAAAAAATAACACGTGCTATTACTGTTCATAAATTTTTTTTTTAATTTTTTTTTTACTAATAAATTTTTACTCCAATAAGACAACACATATTTGTCAATTTCGTCGTTACGCGATTAGTGATAATGACAAATTTGTCATTTCATACAAGCTTTTAAAATCGACTATTTTTCATAAATAAATTTGACTACACTTTCTTCGTGAGAGTTGTAGAGTATTTCATTCCGATCTCATAGAAATTTTCGCATAATTTTTCGGACACTCGAACTATTAATTATGAATTTCAGATGTATTAGTCAATTTTAATTTTAAACAAAAAAATATAGTTGGTTGAATCTGGACCGTCCAATCAGAATTTTTGATTTGAAATGGACGGTCCAGATCAATCTGACCGTTATTTTTTTTTAACCCGGGCTGCCACGTGTCAGCTTCTGATTGGCTGGTAAAAATTTTTTTTTTTACTTTTACTGGCGCGTGTCATCCACGCGCCTGGTAGAAAAAAATTTGAACCTTGCTGACGTCACCCACACGCGTGGATGACGTCAGCTCGGCTCGTGCAGCAGATCGAGCAATCGCTGCTCGAGCAGCTGCTCCTTCCTCCTGTCAACGAGCAGTCGCCGTGACCCTTCTCCCCCGCTGCATGTCCTTTCTGATCTTGCTCGTGCTACCGGCTGATGGGGTCCACCTCCGGCGAGCTGCTCGAGCTGCTCATGCCGCCTGCGGTGCATATGCTCTTATGTCAATCGATGTACTTTTGCAATTCCCTTTCTTTTTCTTTTTCTAGTTCGTGTTTCTTATTCCTAGGCTTTTCTCTTCAATTTTGAATGTTCATCTGTATGTTTAGATAGAGAAGTTCGATCATCTCTCTATAATGACGTAATTGTATATTTCTTGTAATTAAATGTTGGTGATCGATCTCATTTACCCTAAACCCTTCTTTAATACCCCCGCACCCTGCTTTCCCCCACTTTAATTCCCCTTTATTCTTTCCAGCTACGTACGTTCATAGAAAAAACTTCATGTCTTCAATCAAAGTCAAGGATCAATTGAAGCCGTTCATTAATAGTCATGCTATAAACCAATAAAAAAAAGACCTAATGAACATAAAGCCCACGCAAAGTTAGGGAGAGATCAGATCTCTAAGGGCCACCTAAGCCTAAGCACTGGGGTTGGGGTTCAATTCTTGGTATAGGTTTAGTGGGTTCAAATATAGAATAAGGATTATTTTCTTTTTTCTTTTCTTTTCTGAAGAGGATTTAAAGATGATTATATGAAGAAAAAAAATCCTAAGAATAATATTGGGTTGGCAAACATGAAATATGGGTAAACAATTTATTTACTAAAATGAGGTGTAACTGCCACATCATTTTTTAGGCCACAGAGTTGGGCCTTTTTTAGGCTTCATATCATTGTTCATACGTACTTATATCTTCCGGTCCATCTCTGGTGCCATGCCATCATATAATATAAATACATGACACACTTCACCTCCTTGACAAGGTATCTCCGAAAATTCTACACCGTGAAAAGCCTCATCATCTCAATTGTGTATAAGGACACACTCTTGCTTCTTTATATTTGAGTTAGGGTAGAATACGAGTGAATGAAGAAATGCATGTACAATATTTGTAGAATTTGCTAGTTCAAGGCATGTCTGCTGCAGAAAGAGTTGCAACAGAGTCCCTTAATTTGTAAAGTGCATAATGATAATTCGTTCAGACGGAAACTGCGCTTGTAATAATTGTATTTCTAGGATTCTAGAGCAGTAAAATTTTGGCTATGAAGAAAGAGTTTGAAGTGACATATACAAAAGTCACGAACAGATTTCTGGAACATATATACACTAATAGATATATGTTTGATTTGTTAATTATAAGCTGAATACTATTAACCAAACCAATGTATCCGACATAGTTAATAGGACACAAACCCCCCCAAATAAACACGTAATTCAGAGTGAATCCTGCGGAATTCGCATTATGATGACTCGCACATAAGATTTGATACCAATAACTCCAATACGAGTAACCCAAAACTTGCACTACGAATCTAAACTATGAAAACGAAAGCGATAGATTGTCATGCCTCATACCGTGCACTTTTGTATATGTCAACCGAGTAACTTGCAAACTGAGCAATTAAAAACGAAGAGCTCAAGGAAACACAATTTAAAAACGTTAGAGTGAGTGGATGAAAATAAACAGAATTGAAAACTAAAATATAACTGTGCTTCCTCCGAAATTAGTAATAATAAAATAATAAGCGAGTCTGTAAAGTCTCAAAAATGAAAATGATACATCGAGAGAAGCTCATTGAACCCTTCTCAAGTATCGTGCAATGGAGGCATCGTCAAGAGCCACCTTACCCGAGACAACAATTCAAAGTGAAGTGGTAACTAGGGTAACTAGACCTCTAGTCACCTAAAATTGTCAAGAGCCACCTAACTCAAACGACGTGAATATCTGGGTAGAGCCACCTAACTCATCCTGGAGCTACTTGGGGATCAGTTGAGTAACTGATGCATCGATGCAATACTGACTATCTGTAATAATGCCTAGCCTCCAAAACTAAAAATGAAAGCTCAAACTGAATGAAACTATAATCTGCAAGGCTCGCTAAACGACTGTGAAAATAAAATATCTACTTATAGTACTGTGTCGTTGTATGTCAATCAGAAACCTTTTTGTTGCCATCCATACGCACCGTCTGCTATAGATTGCTCGGGTGTAGTCCTGAAATAACGATTTATTTAATTACTAATCATCGAGAATAATAATGAATAACTAAACTAGTCCACCCAACAAGCATTACCGTTGAGAACATCGCAATTCTCGAATATTGTATTTTCTGAGTTTCACAAGCTAGCTTAATTTAATTTCAATCTAAATCTATAATTCTTTTTAAAGTCGCAATACATTCCTCGAATATTACGCGACTTGAGGTCATCGACATTTGACTCAATCGTTCACTAATATCGTAAAATTATTTCATTTAAATCTAATCAATCACATGTCCTAATCAACCACGTCCAAATCAATTTAATAACCTCTTCAACATAATTGACACGTAATTACGAGCAAAACAGTATAAATTTTTTGCCTAAATTTCTCCGTCGGAGCACCGATGTGAACCACTGCCGGCGGCAATGACTTTTTCCGGCGACTCAAATACCAACCTGTGTAAAATCAACCCAACAATATTTTCATAACTACACCAAAGTCAAATTCCAACTATAACTCACCAAAATTTATTTTGAAGCCAAGAACACCAAAATTCTACAAAAACTTCAAATCTTCGATTATCCTTGCTCGGGTGGAATTGAAGTGTCATCTTTATATGGTTAGTTTCGTGGTGATGAGGAATTCAAAGCCCAGTGACTTACGTCGGCCAATTTGGCCTGAAATAAGATGACCCCTAAATTCTAGGGTTTATAGAAACTCAAATCTTCTCCACTGAATTCGAGCAAAACTAGGGATATGTAGGTTCTGGGATTAAGGGTAAGTGATAGAGGGAGTGACGACGAAGAGATTGACTATTCGGCTGCCGTTATAGTGGCCGTTTGTGGTGGCTCATTGTCAGTGAATGAGAGGCGCGTGAAAGAGAGGAGAGAGAAGCTCGAAGAGGTGAGAGAAATACTCTGACAAAAAATGGAACATTTTTGACTTTCTAATTTTGGATTATTGAATTTATACTCGCAACTAACTAAGATCGTAAAATTTATAAAATTTTCGATGACCGTAATTTCTTCATCATAACTTTGATTTCACCACTTGAAAGGCCATGAACTCGTTTCGATGAATTCTACAACTCTTGTCAATAAAATTTCTCGAAAACTTAACCAATTCGATTTTGATCGAAATGCCATCAATAGTTACTAAAATTAAAACTAATTATCCTCCTAGATTAACTCTTTACCGAAAGGTAAGAGGTGATTTTTAAGAAGGGATGTTACAATCTACCCCCTTTAAGAAAATTTCGTTCTCGAAATTTACATACATACTAATAAAATACCAACGGGTACTGCTCCCGCATGAGTTCTTTCGGCTCACAAATAGTATCCATAGTTATGAGTATTGTCCATACAACTGCCACCATGTTATCGTCTTGTTCCAAATCTTGCTCTTCTAATCCCGAGTCTATATCAACTACAAATTATAAGCCCGATACATGAGAGCGTCTTGATCCAAAATCTGTAACATAAATACCTGAAAACATCTGGCACCCATGCCAACTCTAGTGGTAAGTTCTACTAATGTAATTGGGCCTACCCAGTTAGTCCAGTCTATCATCCCCTCTGGTTTCGGTCATGATAAGCTAGTTATCTGGGTGGCGGTGTGGCTCTAGCTTCTGAAGTGGCTCCCTAATCACCACTGATTCCTAAACCAAAAGCCTACTTGAGGTGTCCTTTCACAAACATTCTCACATAAAGTGACCCGAAGGCCACAAAGATAACAAGCTAAGAACCTAGACTGATCATTCTAAAGTTGTAACATAAGTGGAGTGTTACACAGTTATGACCGACCTCAAGTGAACTTCTAACCTTACTCAGTTCTCTTATTCCTGAAAATTCTACTGAAAATTTGGCATAGTTTCCCTTAAAACTCAAAGAAATCCAAAAAACCTACACGGAGAAAACACTCCGAATAACCAAATCCCAAAATAAACCGTGGGCACCGATTCCCAACTGAATTTCTCATAATCAAAATGACACTACGAACATAAACTACTAATACCCATCCAAATTTATGCATCACAATGGTCGTAATACTAAGTATCTCTACAATTCATATAACTCTTGTTCGATACACTATAAGAACTAACTGAGATATGATTAACTATAATATAGAGAGGCTCATAAGAAATCACCTCCACATGCACTGGAATAGATTTTATAATGATATGTACATACTATTAAATATATATGATAATAAAATGATTCGATTTTTCCATCAAAATATCCATATTTCAAACCATCAATATATCCTCGAAATCTGATCTTTTGTTCCTTGGGTCTGAGTAATCCTCACAAACTATGCATCTATTTGTGATAAATAAGGAATACTTGTATACAACTTAGAGTCCCAAAATCCAATATAATTATTCTCTCAACTCAAGTACCTCAATCTTTAACCACTAATACCACACCAAATATGAGCACCCCTTAGTGCACTATAGTTAATTTTTCCACTATCCAATTCTAAAAGTTTCATTGGTCCTAATAAGAGTATCTGCTTAACTCGTAGAGTCAAAATTGTGACTTACACAATTTGGCAAAATATTTTTGATAATCAACTTGAGCAATGGGTGCTGTGCAGGAAAAGTGCTTTTGGTGACATCTATTTTCCCCTTCGGAGGAAGGTTTGGTAAGTCCTCAAAATACTAACACAACATCCCATGACCTGCTACAATATTCTCAATACTTGATGGTGAAGAATTATAGTGTGTCTCTTATGTTCTACTACACATCCGCTGCGCCACTCTTATATATGATCCTCCAAGTGATAATAGTTTTCTTAGTCCAAATGATGCTCCTCCACCAATCCTAAAAGGAATCTTGAAATTGTGCATCACCAACTATATCAAGTGGCCATTTTCTCCCTGCTCACAAGTGGACTCGCAAACACCTTCGTAGTAAGGAGAATGATATTAATATACATCAAACAATGACCTTACTCACGTGACAAAAAGAGATAGGAGTCGAGATCTAAGGGCCATTCCTCGAAAACCACACTAATAGGTAACGTAACATGAAGGTAGATGGATTTAAATCGCCAACGATAGATTGGTATTCGTAAAAAATCGAGACGGCAATGATACTGGTCTTATCGAACTTCATGTTATAGTCAAATGAGAAACAATGTAAACGACTACTACAATCTCGCTCCACGCAATGACGTCAAACAAGAAATTCAAACGCCTGAAATGAAGTAGTAGGCACCTACAACGGTACTGTGTCTGGCAGAAGTCATTGAAAAATGCAATACCAATGTGAAATTTCGAGAAGGTGACACAATCTGCGAGAAAAGACAAGGAGTTGTTAGTGTCGAATTGACTAAGGTAGAATATAGTTACTTCTAAACCCTGATGTCAATCAGGGCCCGAAGCATTACAAAACTCGGAGACAATGCTCCATGAAAAAAAAGATATTCAATTTTCTAAAACTAGTACCCGTAGGCACCAAACCCAAATAAAAACTAAATCAAGAGACAAAAGCTTCTAAATGATATCTGGAACACCATAGCGGTTGTCTGGAAAAGATGGCGGCATGTCGGATAGTTTGGTCGAGTCAACCAGAGAGTAAAAATGGAGCTTGATAAAACATATCCTCGACAATACACATGATCCCAAAATATTAAAGGATCAAATCGACCTTGCAAAAGTATAGCTATCAGGGGCAACCTGATCACTAAATCATTTCTCAAGGAATCCTCACTTTTCTGAGTGGCCATCACAAAACTCTCGTCTACATTAATACTCATGCCCATGACTCATATTGGTAAAATAAATCTCGAAAGTAGGTTAAACAAAATGAATACTAAAATGAGGGTTATTGATACTCAAGTAATTTAGGGGAAACATGTTATATAGTTACGAAATGATGGATGACTCCATCTAGAACCTTTATCTCAGGGAGAAATAACAAGCTCCCTAAACTTGTCAAGTATCACCGCTTCCACATTGAACGAAAATTATAAGTAGCTTGAATAAACCTTAAACAATGAGAAATCATCAAACTGAAATGAATGTAGATACCCAACTTATGCACTCAAACAAGAATTAAGATGATGTGTATGGAATGAAAAGGAGTCTCGAAAAGAAAACTGTGAAACATCATGCAAAAGACAAAGAATCGATGTACCTAACTGCTCCGACTCGCTCAACAGTATCGTTGTCAATGATCCTTTCTGAAAACATTTTATCATCTACAATTGTCCAAAACAAGGACGTTATTGCAAACTTCCTCACATGCACCTCCATAATCTTTTACTATGCACGCAAACTATGAGCATATAACAGTTAGATAGACGAAAAATAAGTGATAGGGCGAATAATTTGTGTTTAATCTTTCCTTTTTATGCAATAAGATTGCAGGTTAAGTATTTTTCTCAAACCATCGAAATTTTCTCTTCTAAATGACGAAGTGTTCAGTACTAAAAATTAAATATTACGAACCAGATGTAGAATGACCTACTGTCGAAATGATTGCTGTACAAGTTGGCATCAAAGTCTCAAGGGGTTTAAATACACGCAGCAAACATGCAAAGCAACAGACATTGTTGCAAAGGTTGCTAAGGTACGGTTCAAATAGACTGCTCATCCAAAATCTTCTTAACTAGTATTGACATTCGCAAAGCTAGCACATATTAACAAATATTTATTATATAGTATACTTTCCAACTTAATAATCCACGTGCTCTTTTTCACGACAATCGTATCATAACATAATCTAAAACCAAACTCGTTTTGATCGAGAGGAATCCACGCAAACTCTTCAAAGTAGTAATTAAATGCATAGTTTTGAAAGGACCCGATTTCGATTTAGTTACTTAAATCAAAATTAGATCCTAAGGAATTTACTAACCAAAGTGTCTACTCAAATTACACGAGAATCGAACTGGATATTTAAAACTCAAAAACATAAATGAATGAACTATTTTTTCCATACCAACTGAAAGTTATAAATAGCAACAGAAAACTGTTTGCGACATCAGAGCAAGTAGACATTCTAAACTAACTACACTGATAAAAATACTAACTCGTAAGATCTACCTCGGATCCTATAGTAGATACCACTATACCTCGATCTATGTGCACTCGACCTCAGATGAAACTCTGCAAACTGGACAATTTAAAAACGAATGGCCCAGGGAAGAATATATTTAAAATGTTAGAGTAAGTAAACGAAAATATACTAAACTGAAACAGAAACAATACTGTGCTCCCACTGACATATATAATAAAATGTTAAGCGAGTCGAAAAGACTAAAAAGATATAAGAGATACGTCGAGGGGGACACATGACCCTTCTCGAGTATCGTGCTCAAGTGGAGGCGGTGACTAGGGTGCTTTGACCTCTGACCACCTAAAGTTGTCCGGTGACTCTTGACACAGAGATGACGTGAATGCCAGGGAAAAATAATGATCCTTCCCTGGAGCCACTCGGGGATCAGCCGAGTAACCAATGCATCGATGAAAAACTAACAAAAACTGAAACTGAAACTAGCTTCCAAAATATATGCTGAAAACTGAAATATCAAACTGAACTAAATATGTATAATAAAGACTCGCTAATCGACTGTGAAAATAAAAGTGTACACTCACAATACTGTGTCGTGATTTCCAATAAGCCAAAGCATGTCTGTCAGCGTTTCTATATGCCTGCCACTGGCCACTAATACATCGTCCTGAAACAAAGATTATTAATTAATAACTAATCGTCGAAGATCATGTCGAATAACTAAGCTCATTAACCCAACGAGCAACTCCCGTCAAGAACATCGCATTCTCAAATATCGCACTTACCAGAATTCTCACAAGCTTAATTCCAATTTTAATTTGTGAAGCCTTAATTCTCTTTGAAAATCGGAATACGTTCCTTAACGTTGCGCGACACAAGGTCGAATCGATCTTCAACTTGGCCGATCAATAAAATTGTATAATCGTTCAATTATCACCGATTAATTTTTAATTCCACACCAAACTACGTAGAATGAATTTAATAACCCCACCAAAATACTCGCAGCGTCGAAATGAATCGAACGATATATAACTCAACTTATTTAGACCACATTTTCCGTCCAGACGCACCCACACGCCACAAATGACCACCGCCCATGGTGGCGATTTACCCACCGTTGGAAAGCACTCAAAGAGCCCATCCAACATCCTAACTACAACTTGACCTGAATCGGCCACAAATGGCCAAAATTTAGCCCGGAAGTCGGTGGCCTAAATTTCGCCGGAAAACTTTTCGATGCAATTCTGGCGTCGTCAAGCCACCACGGGGCTCGAGATTGATCAAAAAATAATCATAAGGACAGGGGCTACAAAACCACTAACCTCACGCTCCCAATCAACGGCGTCGATCGCCGTCGCTAACGGCGGCGATTCGGCTACGATTTCTGAACGAAAATCGTGTCGACACTCATAAATTCACCTGCGATAATCCAATCCAATACAACAACACATAGAGGAGAGAGAGAGGAACCGAACAATACCATTTTCAATGGCCGACTTGCCGAAAAACCCCTCGGCCCAAAACTTAGGTTTTGGCCGAACTTCAATTCAAATTCCAACCAACTCTGTCCAAATCGATGTCGGTGACCTTTAGGAAAAGCATGGGGGTCCCAAGATGATCATTTCCATACCATGATTTTCTGGTTTGGTGGCCAGACGGCGGCAACTCGCCGGAGCTGAGCTTGGCGGCGATTTGCATCGCCAGAACTTTGGTCAACACGAGTCAAAGCGTCTGGCCCAAAAATGGAAAGTCCTCCCTTTCCGAAAATAGAAAAATTGGTATTTATAGTCGCGACTAACTGATTTCGTACACTGTATAAAACTTCTGATGGCCGTAATTTCTTCATCATAACTTCGATTTCAACACTTGACGTGGTTACAAATTCATATTGACGAACTTTGCAACTTTTCTCAATCAAAATTATTGAAAAACTTAATCAATTAGATTTGGTCGGAAGGCCATCGATATAGATAAATACTAACAATAGAATTAATTACTTTTCTCGATTCACGTTGTCAAAATAAGATTAACTCGTTAATAAACTCAACGAACAAAAATTAACTTACTAATTTGGGTACGGTGGTTACAAGTTTGGAAAGCCTTGATAAGAAGCACATTGTGTTCATTGTGTGTTGTTGTGGAATTAATAACCATGCCGCCGTAGCCCTCGTAAATAAAAATATTGGGATTAATTTCGAGCATACATCCGTTGGCACTAATTGCCTCCAATTTAAGATAGTGGTAATCGGACGGGCCACCGATTAAAGTTGTTTGGATATCTCCAACCACATCGATTTCAAAGGTTAGGAATCTCGTTTCCCCAGCTAACGGTAAAGAGTAAGAAAATGCTACGACGTCATTTAATTAACTGGTAAATCAAACTGGTAGCTAGGGTGGTCAACACCTGGCCCAAACACTCCAATGGGCTGCGGGTATATATGTGTGACAGTAATCTTTCAACTACTATTAATCACATGATCTCATGATCTTATCAGGTGATTAATTGCCCCCAGAAATTGCTATGCATCATTATGCATTCATAATCAAATTTGTAGTACATAGCTACAAGCTAGTTTGAAAACCCTTAGAGAAGATAAAAACATGAAATAGAAAAGGTTCATTATTTTAGTGTTTGCATCTACTATTTTAAATTTATCGACTAATTATCATCTTGGTCCAATCTGAATTTTTTTAAAAGAGGCAAAATAGGAACTAGCTCATCGCCTCGGCCCGAAGTTTTATTAATAAAAGGTAAAAGTCCGTAAAACAGTACATATGGTGGGGATATAAAGCCAAAACTACCCCAAAAAGTACATAATTAAGAACAATACTATATATGTCAAAGCTAATACCAAACAAACATCGACTTCGTACGCTGTATCGCACACGAAACGATATGTCATAGTAAAAAATCTCAACAATAAAATGAGGTAGTAGTTTCGCATTTGCCTATTCATTTTCGCAACAATCTACTGCGTTACTCGCCGCATAACTCTCTTCACTAATCGAATCGAATCGAAGGTTGCGCTCTCTCTGCTCGAATCAAGATGTGTTTTACTTGCACAGAGACTGGTTGTGGCTTCCACACCACCAATGAAGAGGCTTTCAGGCGCCATGTCGCTATTATGCATGTTAACGGTTCATATTGTCACGGACCGCCAACCTTCCCATGGTAGCCTTGAGCATTCACGAGGAAGAAATGACTCAAGGATAGGAGTGAAGTATCCTGAGGCACCCCGAGAGGGCTACCTTAGGCATTCGAAGGCTAGCAGAAGCAGCCAGGGGGCTGCCTGGCACACCCAGTGGGCGTCCAGAAGCACCTGGGGGCTGCCAGGGCCACCTGGGAGGGGCTGCCTGGCGCACCCAGGGGGCTTCCAGAGGCACCCGGGGGCTGCCAGACGCACCCAGGGGCTGCCAGAAGCGCCCAGACAAGTCTGGAAGACTCCGGAAGGGTGCGGAACAGCAGGGTTGGTTCCGGAGAAGTCCGGAACATCACGGAAGCATCGAGAAGGGTCCGGAACTGTATGGAGACATCCGGATCATTACGGAAGGTGCCGGAAGGCAGCGGAAGATTGTGGAAGATCGTAGAAGGTCGTGGAAGTTTCCGGAAGGCTTGAGAAGTATCAAGCCAAGTCTTGAACTTTCTAGAACCGTGGAGAGGCTCGTGAGTCAAGACTACTCCGGAGACCTCTAGAACCATCATGCGACATCCTAGACTTGTGTAGATGAGTCTAGAACTTGTGCATATGGTAGAGTACTCTAGAAAGCTTAGGCTTGGGAGGGGTCTATAAATAGAGAACCTCCCCTCCCATTGTAGAAGGTAGAGAAGAAGAGAAGTAGAGAGAGTTCAAGTAGAGGAACTCAAAGAGCGGTAGGAAGAGTAGAAGAGAACAAGAAGGTAGAAAAGAGTAGAGTAGAGAAGTGTAGAAAGGAGAGCCTTGTAAAGCATTCGTAAAGCTAATACAAAGTTCTTTTCTCCACTCTCGAAGTGTAGTACTCTTTCTCTCTCGTGTTGGTCTTTTATTCCGCTGCGTAGTAGGGGCTGACTTAGATTGTTCGGGAGAAGGCGAGCAATTCTAAGGCCGCACGGTGATAGGAGTAGTGAAGAACTCGTCCCGTGACAATCTGCATGCTTGGATTGGTCTCCTAATGACATCAAGTTCTTCGAGCACATCGGAGGGGTAAAAGGGCATCACAAGGTGCGCATATTAGGATATGGCGTAATCAACATGGGAAGAACATCGTTGAGACCAAGCTAGAAGAATTTACGCGGGCTATTAGTGCTTGTTGGGTAGCGGCAGGGGGCTGTTGTTGGACAGGGTGCTGTTGTTGGGCAGGGTGATGATGACGGCGAGGGTGAGAGGGCTGGACAGAGGTTGTGTTGAGGGTTTATGGTGTTGGCTTAGAACATAATATCTTACTTTTATTATGTTCTCTACAGACTGTTTAATGTTGTTTGCGACTGTTATTATGTTGTGTTGTATATGGACTTTGATGACGGTTTTATGGCACTACCAGAAAATTTACTAGAGCCAACGACTAAAAATCGTTGGCATATTTACTATTTTCGTCGGTTATACCTATAGCCGACAAATTGTCGTCCGCTATAACGTCGCCGGAAAAGGTCGTCCGTAATACTATAGCCGACAACATTTTTCACGTCGTCGGCTATAGTTAGACTATAATTGACGAAAAATTCGTCGGCCATAGCTTCCACTCCTGCGAAAATTTTTGAACCGAGAAACTATGGCCGACGACATTATATATGAATATCATCAGCTATAGTCCCATATCTAAAGAAAAAAAACTGCAGATCTGGATTTTTATTCCCATAAATCCATATCTGCAATTCCTAATTCACCAAACTGGCCATCTAATCACTTCACCATCCATAATCACTTTAACAAATTAACCATGCATCATTTCACCAAATTAAACAAAATTGCAAATTTTATTTCACAAATTCAAATTAAATCAACCCATTTTTAGAGGAGAGGGCGAGGCGGCGGAGATATTGGGCAGGGGCGGAGGGAGAGGCCGCAACGGAGAGGGCGAGGCGGCGGCGGCGGAGGGAGAGGTGAAGGTATGAGAGAGAGAGAGAGAGAGAGAAATAGGATTTTTGAGAGAGGGGAGCAGCGGTCTGGGAATATAAACCAGATAACTATAGCCTACAATGTATAATGTCTTCGGCTATAGTATAGCCAATGATTTTTACACATTATGTCGTCGTCTATAGTGCCGACTATAGCCGACGATTTTTCTAGAAAAAATCGGCGACTTTTTTTTTTCTTTTCTGTCATCGGTCTAAGAACTATAGCCGATGACATAATTAACCGTTGGCTATAGTGCACTATAGCCGACGAAAATAAGTGTCGTTGGCCTGCTTTTTAAGAAAAATCATCGGCTATAGTGAATGTTCTGATAGTGTGGATTGAGTTTTAGCTATAAAAAAGAGAGGTAGAACCGTCCACCATGCATAACCACTATGAGCACATGCATAGTTTGCAAGTTTATTTGTCACCGTATTGTTGGAGTGAGTCATATTCCTAGTATATTTAGGTGGTATATATTATGTAATTATGTAGAAATCTGTAATTGATTAGGTGTAAATTAGTTTTCTACTTGAGTTGTTAGTATGTTTGTATATATACCAAATTTGAGATTGATCAATATATCAGAAAATTCTCCAAACACTTTGTGACATCCCGTCCCGAGAATTCTCTTTTTATGATTTATTTAAGGTTAATCAAGAAAGATAATTAGTTTTTTTACCGTCGATAAATATTGTGAATTTTTAGTTGACTTTTTATCAGATTGTCTAAGTTGTTTGACATCAGGTGGAAGTCGTAGATTGTCGATACGAGTCCGTTGGCGCGAAGAATGTCAAAAACGAAGTTAAGACAAGAAAGTTATGATCAGCGGAAGTTTATCGAAAATGTAATAGTTGTAAATGGATGAGTATAGTAGGACTCTCTATTTTGGGAAATTATATTGAGGAAAGTTGTAGAGTTTGTCGTGACGAGTTCGTGGCCACGTTAAGAGTTAAAATCGGAGTAACGATGAAGAAATTGTGGTCAACGAAAATTTTGTACGATTTACAAAATTGGTTAGTCACAAATATTAATACCAATTTTCCATTTGTCATTTTGGGTCAAACTCTGTCTCTCCTTCACCCCTCCGTTTCTCGCTCTATTTCTCGACCTCCTCGTGCGGTAGGTTGTTTTGGCAACGGAGCTCTCTGGTCTGGCCACCAAAACCGGCGAGAGTAGTCCCAAAAGTTTCGTCATTCCTCCCTCTTCCCAGCCTATAGGGTCTCAACCTTGATTTTGCAAAGTTGGAGAGTTGATAAGCTCAAGAAACTCAAACCTGAAATGAAAAACCCTAGAATTTTGGGGTTGGTTGTTCGGCATCAATTCGACCATGGAGACTTACTGGGCTTTGAACCTCTTATCACCACGAAGCTAACCACACCAATATCAAGTTCTAATTTCACTTATGGAAGGAGAATTGAAGATTTGAAGATTTGTGAAATTTTGGGTGTTCTTGGCTTAATCGTGAAATTGAAGGTGAAGTTTATAGTAGAGGTCAAGTTGATCCTCTGATATTGCCTGGGAAAATGTGTTTTATTGAGAGTACGTTTTCTTGAGCCATATGTTTACTTTTTGGCTCGACCATTTCTACTCTGACATAACCTGACCATCTAACCCAATTTTATCTTTCATGGTCGATCACCATTGTTGTCATTTAAGGTGAAGTTTCCATATCCTGATTTGTGTTTCGTTTGGATTGCTACATGTTTATATCAGCCAAACAAAAACAAATAGATATATCTCTGGAGGTACTGGTGCCATGTTCATTCGTACCTTGGCTGGTTGTGGACATCAGAAGATTAAGAATAACTATTTCCTGGTAAGGAGGCTAATTTTTCTTGCTTTTTGGGTAAGCACCCTTAGTCAGCTCAGGAATGAGAACTCATTATTCTTTATCGAGATTTGTGTCATTAGTTTGGAACTTCTTGTTTTACCACATTTGGCAATATCTCCAGCCAGACTTATTACCGCCGTGAGTGCATACTAATGACTTCATTGCGGGAGTTTGACCTTATTCCTCGACATCATTACGTAGAGTGAAAAAGTAGTAGTTGAATCATTTTGTTCATCATTTAACAACATTAAGGAGTTCGATAAAATCAGGATTGTTGTCACCTCGATTTTCAGTAAATTCTAAAAGTGTCAGCAATGAATTAAATTCATCTACCCGCGTGTGAGATAACCTATTCAGTTTTATTTTTTTCTAAGAAAATGACTCTTAGATTTGGACATCAACTTATTTTCGTCAGGAGTTAGTCATCGTTTATTAAATACCGCTAACATTCTCCACACTTGCAGGATGTCACAACGTTGAACAACTAGCTTGTGATTATAATTTCTTCAATTTTGTTAGGAATCACAAGAACTCACTTGGGAGAATGTGTTTATGTGCGGGTCTTAGTTGTGCGTACTACATCCCTTTAAGAGAAATTTTTAACTGTGACGAATTGTTGAGAAATGTGATTGTTTACGAGTACACTTAGGAGTAGAAAGAATATGTCACTTGATCAAGTAAATGATGTATGATTGCAGGATTTTTTTTTAGACAATGCAAATAATATTTACTTGGAAGGTCGTATGTCAAGGTAGCGTAGCGGATATGTAATGGGAATGTAAATGGGCACCCTAGTATTCTTCACCATAGTGTATGTGAATTGTGGATCGCGGGGAATCATGCTAGCTTTCTTGAGGAAATTGTTGGGTTTTGCTTCGTTTAGGAGACAGTTTCTTTGGGGTACAAGACTCATTGCTCAAGTTCATTGTTTTTATGATTTCTTTGGAGTTGATTATGTTATGAATTAAATTTCAGAAGTTAATAGATTCCTCATATAGGTCCCAACAACTCTTTTGGTGTTGATTAGTAGCAGAATCAATTATGGTGCACTATGGGGTGCTCAGAGCTAGTACGGTATTAATTGTTTCCAATTGAGGTACTTGAGTTATGCAAATAAGAACAGTGAGTTCTGTGACTCAACCTCTTCATTGCAGCCATATGCATAGCTTCTCTGGATTACTCAGACCTCGATTGAGATACAAATCTTATCATTGATTACTGCAAGGAATTGTTCCGTTTCTTGGACTTTATAGTAGTCTAATCCTCTTATTAGTTATCGTTAGGTAAGTATCCTATGTTAAAGAAATCAAGAATATTTTTGGGTAATACAGTGAATAAGTTATTTAATTCAAAAGTGGGTCTGGATAAGTAAATCACCACCTGAGTGTTTTATCACCTTGTGTGGGCAAATATTAGTGGATTTACATTATGTATAATTGGAGGCTTATGTCTATTTCTACTGAATCTGTAGATGTTGACTAGTAGTAGATCTATTAAGGTGAGCTAGTGATGCTCAGTTATGGGTGCGATATTCGTTATGTAGATTGTGGTACGTGAATCATGATGCTGGTACTTTGAGTTCCGGGACTCACGTTACGCACCGACATTACTTTTGTCATCATTGTTAGATGTTTATTATCATGATTAGTCATACCTTGGAGCAAATACCAAGTTATTATCTCCAAAATAGAATGGGATTGAAGATCACAGTTTGACTCGCCCTTAGTTTTAAGCGTATTTGAAACAAATTTCAGTGATTTCTTATGAGCATCACTACGTTGTAGTTATTAAATTGAATTAGTCATGTTAGTGTATTGAACAAAAGTTATTTGATTATTGAGTATTAATGACTTGTGATCATTGCGTTGCTTAGTTGGATTGTGAGGAATCCGGATGAGATTCGGTGCCCAAGGTTTGTTGTTGGGATTTGGTTGTTTGAAGTGTTCTCTTTATGCATGCTTTTGGTTTTCTTGAGTTATTGGGGAAACTATTTCAGTATAATTTTCAGGAATGAGATAATTGAGTGGGTTAGCACATTCCCTGAGATCGGTCAGATGACCACTTATGTTATGGCTTTAGAATTTTCAGTATGGGTCTTCAGCTTATTACCTTTGAGACCAAGAGGATCACTTTTATGTGAGAATGTCCGTCGAGGGACATCTCTGGTAAGTTTATGGTGCAGGGTTCAAGTGGTGATCAGGAGCCATTTCAGGAGGTAGAGCCACACCATCAGGTAGACACAGCCATGTCAAAACCGCAACTGAAGGCTGGACTGACCGGTCATGCCGACAGCTTTATTAGCATTTTCCATTAGAGAGGCATGGATATCATATGTTTTAGTTATTTATATTACGAATGTTTCATCCTGACCCTTTCATGTACCAGACTAATAATGAATATTTGTTTGACACTCTTGATCAGGAGAACAAGGCTTCGTAATTAAGCGATACATGGTGAAGGTATTACAGATAACCCCCCCCCCCCCAACCACTCAGTTGTGGCTATTATTTGTGAGTCGAATGAACTCATACAGAAGTAGTACCCGTTAGTGATGTACTAGTATGTGCGTAAATTTCAAGGACAATTTTTTTTAAAGGGGGGGGGGGGTAGATTGTGACATCCCGTCGTGAGAATTCACTTTTTATGATTTATTAAAGGTTAATCAAGAAAGATAGTTAGTTTTGTTATCGTCAGTAAATATTTTGAGCTTTTAGTTGACTTTTTATCCAATTGTCAAAGTTTTTGACTTCAGGTTGGAAGTCGTAGAAATTGTCAATATGAGTCCGTTGGCGTGAAGAATGCCAAAAATAGAGTTACGACAAGAAAGTTATGATCAGCAGAAGTTTATCGGGAATGTAATAGTCGTAAATGGACGAGTATAGTATGACTCTCTATTTCGGAAAATTATATTGAGGAAAGTTGTAGAGTTCATCGTGACGAATTCGTGGCCATGTCAAGAGTTAAAATCGAAGTTACGATGAAAGAAATTGTGGTCAACGAAAATTTTGTACGATATACGAAATCGGTTAGTCGCAAATATTCATACTGATTTTCCATTTTTGGAAAGTCAACTTTGTCATTTTGGGTCAGACTCTCTGTCTCTCCTTCACCCCTTCGTTTCTCTCTCTATTTCTTGACATCTCCGTGCGGTAGGTGGTTTTGGCGGCAGAGCTTGCCGGTCAGGCCACCAAAACTAGCGAAAGTAATCCCAAAAGTTTCGTCCTTCCTCCCTCTTCCATGCTTATAGGGTCTCAACCTTGATTTCGCAAAGTTGCAGAGATGGTGAGCTCCAGAAATTCTAACCCGAAATGAAAAACCCTAGAATTTTAGGGTTGGTTGTTCGACATCAATTAAACCATGGAGACCTATTGGGCTTTGAAACTCTCCTCACCACGAAGCTAATCACACCAATATCAAGTCCTAATTTCACTTGTAGAAGGAGAATCGAAGATTTGTGAAATTTTGGGTGTTCTTGGCTTAAAAATAAAATTCGATAAGTTAGATTGAGAATTGAACTTTGTTATAGTTATGAAATTTGTTGTTGGGTTGATTTTGCATAATTTGAACTTCGGGGCACCGGAAAAAGTCACCAACGTCGCCGCGCCGCCGACGGTGGTCCACAACGGCAATCCGGCAAAGTGTATTTCGATGTAAATTTTATGTCGTTTTACTCATAATCACATACTGATTGTAATGAAGAGGTTATTAAATTTATTTAGATATTAATGATTAAGACGTGTGTTTAATCGAATATTAATTAAACAATTTTACGATTATATCAAACTGTTGAGTCAATACTCGATTCGACCTCGAGTCGTATAACGTTTGAGGAATGCCTTGTGACTTTGAAAAAGATTCAACAATTAGAATTGAAAATTTGATTTAAAGTTTGTCACTTAGTTCTAGAAGCACTTTATTCGAGAATACAACGTTCTCGACAATTTTGCTCGTTGATTAACAAGCTCAGCTATTCATTATGACTTTTGACAATTAGCTATTAAATATGAATTATTGTTTCAGGACGAGGTGTTAGTAGCCAGTGACAGACGTATAGAAACACTGACAGACAGGCTTGGGCTTGGTGAAAATCACGGCACAGTACTGTGAGTGGATTTTTTTTTCACAGTCGATAACGAGTTCACATTTTTATGTTATATCAGTTTTTATCGGTTTACGCAGATTATATTATTTTGTCTACTCACGCTAACGTTTTATGTTTTATGTCTTTCCCTGTGCCCTTTGTTTTAAATTGCCCAGATTGTAGGTTAGCCGGTTGAAGTCGTGACCATCCAGAGTGCGGGACATGACAGTCCACAGCTTCTGTTTACTCAAGGTATGTTCTTAGTTAAAGTTTTGGGTTACTCGTGTTTGGGTAACTAGTATCGATTAGGAGGTGTTAGATACTCTAAATGTGGGTCCGGCAAGACTTTTTCTGGATTACAACGGTAATCTGGGTTAGGTATTGTCACACTTGTGTTTTCTTTGACTTGGTATCAAAGCCTAAGTTAATCCTAGAAATCTGACCTGACCTAAATTTTGCTGTCTGACCTAACCCTGAACCCCTGTTCGACGTGTCAAAATCCTCCCTCGACCCGTCGAAACCTGACGATCTAAACTTGTTCTTTTGGCAATTTTTTTATCAGATTTGACATCTGAACCTATTTGCAATGGATCTTGCAATCTTTGACCAATCTGAAGTAACCCATGAACAATTAATGGCTCTTCAGACCGGGAACACAGGATGTAGAGTACAATTAGATGTCACCAATTACCAGTTATGGTGAAGATTGATGAAGGTGCATCTTGAAAGTGTTGGAAAGTAGCCATACGTGTCAGGGACTCTACCATAACCTGAAGATGCTGGCAAAAAACAAAGTTTGTGGAATACTATGAATTTCAATACGATGATGACTCTCCTGAAATCTATGACAAGACTAGTTATAATGTTGTTCTCTGGCTACTCATCTCCAAAGGCCATTTGGTATGCTGTTGCAACCACATATTAGGATGGGAAATGATTTTTCGAGAGTGCATGAGTTGACTTGCTAAGCCTTTGCAACTACCCAGAATGGTCAACCTCTTGCAGAATACTACGCAAACCTGAAAGCTATCTGATTAGAACTAGATGAAAGGGATCCAAACCCCATGGTGTGTGATCTTAATATTGCTAGACATAACAGAACCACTGACAAGATGCGTGTCCACATCTTCCTGAAAGGGTTGGATTCAAGTTTTGCTACTGCTAAAAGAAATTTGTTGCGACAAGCCACGCCACTAACTCTGGAACAAGCATATGCATATGTTCGCAAAGATGAGTCCAACCAGCCTAAGAAGCTTCATACTGAGGATTCGAGTCTTGCAGTACAATCAAAACCTCAACAAGATTGGAAGCCCAAAGATAATCGACTTTGCATACAACCAGCTCATGGACTAGATCTTAGTAAGGTGCAGTGCTTTTATTGTAAGGAGTTTGGACACTACAGAGATCTGTGTCCTCAGATAGCAAGCAAATGAGGCACCTATGACAAGAGTCGCAGTAGCAAGGCTGCAGTTCGGTTGGTTTAAGAACATGATTTATGTGGAATAGAAAGACAAGATATCACTACAGGTATTTTTTTTCTCATGAAAGAAGAGATAAAATTGGTATTGCATTAAAAGTCTCTAGCTTTACTGGTGGTGATACATGGATAATTGATTCTGGTGTGTCTGACCATATGACATTAGATAAGTCTTTGTTTTCAAACTTGTTTTCATTTCCCATACCTGAAGTATCTAATGCAAATGGTGTGTCTTTCCCAGTTTTAGGTATAGGGTCAATCCAAGTTACTCCTACCATTGTGTTACATAATGTCCTCTATGTTCCTTCTCAATCTCATTACATGTTATCTATCTCTGGATTAAACTCACAAAACGAATGCTCTGTAACCTTTTTTCCTACGTATGCCATCTTTCAAGATCTAACAACTCAGGCAATAATAGGCAAGGGAGATCTGAAAGGGGGACTATTTCACTTGGATTGCATGTACAACGGGGAGACAAGATTGCCATCACCACTGGTTACCCTAACATTGAGTTCTAATAGAGCGAAGGAAATTTGGCTATGACATCATCAATTGGATCATCCATCTTTTAGGGTCATGAAGAAATCTATGTCATCTCTGTTTTTAGGAATAAAGGAGTCAAATCTCTATTGTGAAACTTGTGTTTTTTCTAAGAGTTATAAGTCTAGTTATTCTCCTAGCTTGTCTTCTAGTTCAGCACCGTTTGAGTTAATTCATTCTAATGTATGGGGGCCTTCAAAGAACTCAACACTGTTAGGAATGAAATGTTTTGTTTTTTTATTGATGACTTTATAAGATTAACAAGGGTTGTGTTATTGAAAAAGGACGTTGTTTTTCTGCCTTCACTGCTTTTCATAGTCTTATCCGAACTCAGTATGATGCTTGTGTGAAAATATTTCGATCTGAAAATTGAGGGGAGTTTGTCAACCATTCTTTCAAAGACTATTTTTAGCAACAAGAAATTGTTCATCAGACTACTTGTCCTGAGACATTGGAGCAGAATGGAGTTTCTGAAAGAAAAAATCATCACCTCTTGGACATGGGAAGAGCTCTCTTACTTAGTGCCAATATGCCCAAATATCTTTGGGGAGAAGCTGTGTTGTGTGCCTCTCACCTCATCAACCGCCTACCATCCACAACTCTTCAGAATCAGGTTCCCTTTAAGGTATTGTCTAAATTTGTTGTCATTCCATCTCTTAACAAACTTCCTGCTCGTGTATTTGGTTGTGTGGCATATGTTCATCTTCATAAGAATCAGATATCTAAGTTGGAAGCTCGTGCTCTGAAGTGTGTTTTTGTTAGCTATGGTACTCATCAAAAAGGTTATAAGTGTTACCATCCTCATTCTCAAAGGTTTTATGTCACTATGGATGTCACTTTTAGTAAAGACTTGTGCTAGTTTTCTCCGACGGCATCTCAGAGTGAGAAGGTGAAGAATGTGTTTTATGAAGACCAACTTGGGGAACTAGAAGATTGTATTTCAGTTGAAAGTATCCCAGCCGGAGGTATTTTTCGACTTGTCGAGGAAGGGCCTTGACCTATCAAAAATGGTGTCCCAGACCAGGCAGAAGATGGCTTTCGACCCGTCGAGGAAGAACCTCGACCCGTCAAAGATTGTACCTCGGAGTAGGCAGAATTTAGTCTTCGACCATTCGAGGGGAAGCTTCGGCCTGTCAAAAATTCCCAGGCAGATGAGACTGTTCCGAGTTATGAAAGTGTTCAACATGTCGAATAAGTGTCCAACTCGTTGAAATTAGGAGAATTAGTCAGTGATCAACAACCAGTTCTTGAAGAGGTATATGCAAGTTCACTCTCTCCTTGTCCATCAAGGATCTCTCCTAGCCTGTCATCACCTGAGGTATGTAATAGTTTTCCTTTGTCTAGTTCTAGTGCTCCTGAAAGAGTCTTGTCAGCTAGGTTAACCCATGGTCATCCTTCCAAAAGATATGAACCTCTCTTGTCAGCTAAAGCCAAGTATCTTGTAGCTAATTATGTGTCAACCCATAGATTGTCTAAATCTTATGTAGCCTTTGTGAATCAATTATTTGTTGTACCTCTTCCTAATAAAGAGAAAGAGGCAATCAAGGAGGAGAAGTGGGACAAAGAAATGGAGGTTGAATTGTACTTGGGACTTGGTACCATTACTACCTAGAAAGAAGATTGTTGGGTGTATATGGGTTTATACTGTGAAGCATAATGCAGATGGCTCAGGTGACAGGTATAAGGCAAGGTTGGTTGCAAAATGATACACTTAGAAATATGGAGTGGATTATGATGAGACGTTTGCACCAGTGGCAAAGATCAATATTATTCGAATTCTTATGTCCTTGGCAGCTAATCTAGATTGGCCCCTGCAATAGTTTGATGTGAAGAATACATTTCTTCATGGAGATTTGAATGAACAAATTTACATGGATCTTCCTCCATGATATGGTACTTCTACAGGTGAGAAAGTGGTGTGCAGATTAAAGAAGTCCTTGTATGGATTGAAACAATCTCCATGAGTTTGGTTTGGAAGGTTCATAGCTTTCATGGAAAAGATTGGGTATAGGCAGAGCAATTCAGATCACACTTTGTTCTTGAAGCATCGACAGGGTAAGCTGACAGCTTTGATTATATGGATAACATGGTCGTGACGGGTGATTACTCTGATGAGATCAAGATATTACATGTTTAGTTATCTTCTGAATTTGAGATGAAGGACCTTGAGAACTTGAAGTATTTCTTGGGTATTGAGGTGGTTTAGAACAAGGACTATATTATGTTGAGTCAAAGGAAATATGTTCTAGATCTGTTAGCAGAGACTGGTATGCTTGGCTATAAACCAGTTGATACACCCATTGAACAAAATCATAAGATTGCAGAATATCCTGATCAAGTTCCCACAGATAAGTCTCGATGCCAAAGGTTAGTTAGAAGATTAATTTACTTGTCACACACTAGACTTGATCTTGCTTATATTGTTAGTATGGTAAGTTAATATATGCAATCCTAGTGAAGATCATATGAATGTTGTGATAAGGATTCTGATGAAATGTATTTCAATCCCATGATGAAATGTCTATCAATCCCTTGATGAAATGTCTATCAATCTTTCATGTAGAGATTGATAGACATTTCATCAAGATCATATTATTACATTCCCTTTTGTTAGTTCAAATGAGCAGTTAGCTGAAATTTTTACCAAAGCAGTTTCGTCCAAAGCGTTCAGTGACTCACTTGACAAGTTAGGTAGTAGAGACCTGTATGCTCCAACTTGAGGAGGAGTGTTGGAGTGAGTCACACTCCTAGTATATTTAGGAGGTATATATTCTGTAATTTTGTATGAATCTGTAATTGATTAGGTGTAAAGTAATTTCCTACTTAAATTGTAAGTATATTTGTATATATATCTAATTTAAAATTGATCAATATATCAAAAAAAAATTCAAACACTTGTATTCTGTTTCACTCGTATTACCTTCACAATACACATAAATCTGGACTTATTATCGCCACCAAGTGATTACACATGTATCACAACACTGATAAAATCGAATATAGAATCCCACCACCATTAGAATTGATATGTATTTCAATGGTTATGCTTAGTGTAGTATACAGTCTGTGAATTCTGATCATCCACTGCAAAGTTGGATTCAAGAAAAGGTAATTAACCCTTAATGGTGAAGATGTGAGATCGCACCGGTCTTCCATTTCATACCGCTGACACCAGAAATAATCCTAATAAATTGCCTCATTTCATATGGGATCCTAGTCCTTTCTATCTTTCTTTCTTTCTTTCTTTTTTGTAAAAATTACGGTTTTTTCAACTGTAACACCCTACCAAATCCAGTTCTTAATCAAAACCTATGCAACCTCAATTTGATTGCAAATTATTGTATAAGGACAAAAGATTAAACAATCTAGTACGAGATAATTAATGGAGTAGGATCATTAGAAAGGCGAGCAAATTTGCTAAACAGATCAAAATAAATCAGAGACACCAAAAACTGCAAGATCTTTCTTCGAGCTCTTCGCTTCTCCATCCCAGGAGTAAGTTTCGTATTTTCTCGTAGTCTTGGATCACTTATCATTTCCACAACACCTTGTAGAAATCGGAACTTCCTTCTATTTTTCTAAAGTGAAGCTTTGTTGTGGATTGGGACATATTAGCATGTCGCCTGGCCCATACTTACGTACCTGTGTATGAAACCCTTAAACGGTAAAACGTGTCGTATGCAACGTGAATAGAGATTTCAAATACCGTATATTTGAGGTAATAGTTGCAAGCATTGTGCCCTCCGACCATGCCACACAATATGGGTCATCCGCTAACATTAGACGTGGATTGGATGTAGTTGAAAGAGTTATGGTGGTGATGAAAACAACGAGGAAAAGGAGAAGAGAGACTTTGAAATTCGCCGTGCCAGGCTGAAGATGCATGTGTTGTGTTGAGTTTGAAACTCTATATATATACATATTTCAATAAATGATCATTATCTTTAATTATCTTATTGTAAAAGTGTGGGATGAATTTTTTTTAAATAATTTTATTATATATTGTAGTTCCAAACTTAATTAATTGTCCACATGAAAGAAAATAGAATAAAAGCAGTGATTTTCATTTTTCAATCATTTTTCAAATATCTTAATAAATACTAATTATGTTATCGTAGGATGTGAGTGTCAATGGTGGGTTCGGCATAGAACCGCCCAGTAATAGTGGACTTCACGGTAATCGAAGAGATTGAGGTGCTTAAGAAAACAATGGATGGCAAATGTGTTGCTATAGTGTGACGATGAAGATGAGAATTAGGGGAAGATGTCTAAAGAGGTTTCGATCAACGTCAGAGGAGGGTGTATTTTTTTTATTTGAAAGTATAAGCTGTTTATATAGATAACGAATAAACTAGGAGTAAAAATCACTACAACTTGTGACTGCATGCACAGTTTTTAACCAAAATTTTCTCTCATCAACAAAACATCAACCCAGTACGGTGAAGTTGGGGATGATTGTGTTAGTGCAATCCCACACAAAAGACACCAACCACCATCCTCTTTGATGCAGAGATCCGAAACCTTACAACTCCAATGACACACCATCTTATTCCAAAATACTCATCCCTCACAGGATGGCCTGGCATGTGTTTGAGTAGAGAGATATTGGCTGAAGAGATACTTCTCATTCATGAATTACAAGTGATTTAGTGGAACAAACACATCATTTCCCAAAGCTTTAGTAAAGACATCAGCCAAATGAGATGAAGAACTTACATGTCTAGTTTCAATCATTTTATTTAGGATTTTTTCTCTGTTTTGCAAATTGAATTTCTGATATGGAAAATCCACTAGTGGATATGTATTCATACTAGGGGGTGCAGTAGTATCTTGGAAATCCTCAAAATAAACTACGATGGAATCTGAGTTTGTTGTCCTAAACAAATGTGAGGAAAAAACAGAATGGCTACGCTAATTCATAGAGGATATTCCAAAATGGACAAAGTCAGTGCCTGCAATTTGCATACATTGTGATAGTCAATCTGCAATTGGCAGGGCACAGAGCAGTATGTACAATGGTAAGTCTAGACATATTCGTCGAAGACATAATACTATCAAACAACTACTCTCTACTGGTGTCATCTCTGTTGACTATGTTAAGTCAAAAGATAATATAGCGGATCCATTAACCAAAGGGTTAAACAGAGAGTTGGTGATAAATCATCGAGAGGAATGGGACTAAAGCCCATGAGTTAAAGTCATCACAATGGACACCCAACCTAGTTGACTAGAGATCCCAAGATCTAGGTTCAAAATGGACAACTAAGTTGTAGAGACCGTGTCGGGTCACTGTGGGGATTTTCCCCAAGTCCATTCCTATGATGAAAACAGTGATGTCCGTAAGGAATGAGGTTAAGCTCAAAGCTTTTAATGATTCTTATGCGTCGGAAATCTGAGCAGAGTAATGCGGGTTACTCTTAATTAAGAAATCACCTATGTAAGAGGGAAGTGGGGCCGCTTCTAAGAGAATTATTTATGGCACAATTCTTGTTAATCTCTTACAGAACCAGGCGCGTGTCCATGGCCAAAACGGACACACCAGTGAGAACTGAAAATATCAGGAAGATATCTGTGTGAAGTATGTCATCGTTTACACAAACGACAAACAGTTCAAAGACATCGCGTCTACTGTTTAGTTAGTAAAGTAAGCATGCTTTCACAAGGGAAGGTTCAAAGGGTTGACCCCTACCTATCCTATGCAGGTTTTCAACCGCAGAATCTATCACCAAGTCTATCGAGTCTTTGGTTGTCAATGTTCATTCATGTGGGGAATTGTTGGAAAAATGGTGGTTTTCCACCATTTTAATATGAAAATTTAAACAAATAATTGAGTGAGTTGCACTTAATTTTGATGTAAGGGAAACATAGATTTGTGTTCTCCTACAAGAGTACATAAAGATTATGTATTCATTTGTTTAAATTGGTTAAGGGGTGAATGAGAAATTGTCACCCAAAGTTGGCTATTTGAAACAAAAGAATAGAATGTGATCCCACATGGAAGAAATTATGATGATCAACCCATTCCTTCAAATATAAATAGAGGTGTGATCCCACATGGAAGAAATTGTGATGATCAACCCATTCATTCATGTATAAATAGAGGCTTCATCCTCCCTCATTTTTCATCCCATCATAGAGCAATCTCCTCTTCTGATCACTTCTTTCCCTCTCTCAACAGTGAGAAAATTCGGTGATAGAGTAAGGTATTCTTCAGTTCGACGAGAAGTTTTTGTGCTGCGATACAAAACTTTAAAGTTGTTTTATCCTGGGAGAACAATGCCATACAAGCCTGTGGGCGGCGTAAAAGTTCTTAAGGAAAGCGTGTGATACACGTGACTCAACTTAGTTCATCTTCTTCAAGAATTTGTTCTTCATTGTATTTTACTAATTAATTAGTTAATTAGTATTTTTTGGTATTTATTAGTTTAATATCACTATTTTTTCCTACATGTTTAAGAGGCAATTCATCTTAATGTGTCTAGTTCTTTCATGAAAAACAGGATTAGTTGCGATATGTAAAGCCGACTTATTGTCACAATACAATAAAGCTGGCTTGGAATGAAGTATATTAAGATCTTTTAGAAGACATCTCAACCATGTTAGCTCACAACAAGCTTCCTAAAGGTACACCACTAGGATGGTTTTCATTGTGGCCCCTAGCACAAAACTTTTTTCGTTGTTTGTTCTTGAGTTTTTCCGCCGCCTCCAAGGTTATCGATCTTTGACCCCAATGTGGATAGTGGAGACCGTCAAACGGAGGTATGCCAGGATGAGGACGGCAACGATGGCGATTTAAGTTACGACTCGAACCAAAACTATGCATTTATCGAATCGTAATAAGTCGTATCGCGAATTAGTCGCACTAATTAGGTTATTAACAACTTTTTTACCGGGCGAGAATTGGACTTGACTTTCTTCAAGTGTGTTGTAGAGTATTTTTTTCGAGACCGTAGAAATTTTTGAGAAATTTTTCGGATAAACGAACTATTTCTTATGATTATCGGAAGTCGGCGTGAGAAATTATTAAAAAAAAATTATTTTTTTTCAGTCTAATCTCGACCGTTAGATAGTGATAAGATTGATTCTGGTCGTTGATCAAGTGAGGAGGTTATGGGTATAAATAGGAATTTTGCAAGAAACCCAAACTAGAAATCATCTCCGGCTCGACCCGTTTTGCCCAGAAATTGACCCACGCTTCATGTTGACCCAACCCGACCAAATTTGCCATTTTTCAGCCATCTCCGCCATCGGAAAAGGTAGGGTTTTAAATCCCCAGGCTTCTATGATGTTTTATTGTGGTTGTCTGTGAGTTTTGCAGGGTTTTCAAGGCAACCCAAATCGAGCTTGTCCATGAAAAACCAACGTCAAACTCGGCAGTTCTCCATGGCATTTTGGCATTGGGGTCAGAAGGCTAGGGAGCTCTCTCTCCTCTGAGTCTATTAGGGGTGATCTCGAGCTTCATTGTGATTCGACGATTTGAAGTTTCCGGTCAATTTTTTTTGTCGTGGCTTTCAAAGCTGATTCCGACCACGTAAGGTTGTTTTGGGGCGTGTGAATTTGGGGTTATGGTTGGGCTCGAGGAGGGGAGTTTTTTTAGAGATAGATCACCACCATTGGTGGCAGTTGTCGGAGTTAGATTTTCGAGCTGTTTTAGCTAATTCTGGTCAAACGCTGTCGATTTGGGCCTCGTCCCAGTTATGAAAGTTTTAGGGCTTGGTATGAACTTTCCAACGAGGAATTAAACACCACCATTGTAGTACTTTCTCCAGAGGCACGTGGGACTCACGCGCCGCCGTCTTCGGTAGAGTTCCAACGAGGCAGGTTATAGGATATATCGACTGAGTTTTCAGGGTAGTTTTTAGAGCCGATTTCCATCATTTTACATATTCTGATATTATGTGATCTATATTCACATGACATCGAGATCACGACCCTGGAGAGGGGAATTCCGCTGGACCCCAGCAGTAGTCGCAGACTTGTGAGTGGACCTTTATTTTTCACAGTCGCTTGCAAGTTCTCATATTTTTTATGCATTACGCTTTACGGTATGTTTCAGAGCATTTAAATTTGGAGGTTTACTATGTGATAGTTTCATTTAGTTGCATCGACCATTTAGTTGCATCGATGCCTTGGCTATACAACTGATTACCGGATAATCGGGTCGGACCGAGTTAGAACAAACATTCTGCCCGATCCAGATCGTCTCGTGTTAGGAACAACACCCTAGACGATCTCATCACCTATAATTTTCATACATACAGTCATTCTACGTTAGGGAAAACACCCTAAACGACCACCTCCAATTGTATTTCAGTTATACGATATTTGAACTCGCATTATTTTACGAAAATTAGAGGAAAGGCATGAAACTTCAGTTTTATCGATTTACGTAGATTGATATTTTTATCCACTCACTCTAACATTTTATATTTCAATGTATTTCCGTGGACTCTTCGATTTTCGTTGCCCAGGTTGAAGTGTTTATTCTGAGAGTGCTTGGTTCATCGAATGCTTCGAGTCCACTAGTCATCTCTTCATTAGTAGGTTCCAGTCCACTATCAGTTTGTTTCATATGTATCATATGTATGTAGAAGTCGTTCTGAATACCAGTTGTATTATGTTGCTTTCAGTGATGCTCATGTAAATAATCAGTTACTCATGTAGTCGTTGAGTTTACTTTTACTTGTCTTGAGAACCAGTACTTTGTAAATATGATTTTAAATTCCTGAGTTAAGTTTCTTGTTTTGTTTATGACATTTGTTGAGAAATCCGGATGAACATCGAAGGTCCACGGTTTGTCTTTGGGATTTGGTGTTGGAAGTGTCATTTTCATGCAGGTTTTTGGGTTATCCAAATTTCAAGAAAGGTTATACCAAAATTTTCATAGAATTTCTTAGATTTTGGTCAGTCGTTAGGACTTGATTTTAGTTTACTAGCTAAACTAAGATTGTTAAACTAGAGTTGGGTCTTTTCAATTTAATAGTCGGGGATCACCGTCTAATTTTCATCTTTATGGGGTGCATTTACCCCTCTTCATCTCTTTTACTTTTTCGCGATCGAAATAGACCACCATTCATTTATTTTGTTTACCTTTCATCTTTCATCTAGTTCTGATTGTTCATTTGCCTTGTTCACCTTTCATCTTTCATCTGGTTCGAGTTTTTTTTTAACTCCACTTCAGTTAACATTGTTCATTACTCAACCCAAATAAAAAATAACATTGTTCGTTTACCTAATTACTCTCTTTTACCTTGTTTGACCAACTTTTTATTTCTTACTCCTGGTCAAGGCACGGCTTGACTTTCGGGTGTGAATTTGCTTTTCCGTGAATGTTTCTGCCATCTTTATCAATAGCCAATGAGAGGAACTATGTCATAGGCGCACTTTGCGCTAGACGTATACAAGAATTTTCCTTATAAAAATACATAAAAATAAAATTAACACCCACGTATATATTCACTATGTAGTTAAATATGCCTAGTAGTAAGCTAACAAATACCAATCAAACAGCAAAAACTACTTGGCAGCAACTACCACATTTTACCCAGCTGAATATAACATGATCTATGTATTCATCTATGTACTGAATGTTGAGCATTTCCCTAGCTTTGCCGGGGGCAGCTCAAACACTAGCTATGCCCATTTAGGAGATCTAACATGTCGAAACAATAAGGGCAAAAGAATAACAAGTAATTAGGAATTCCTTTCTGCAACCAAAACTGGAAAACCTGCAACTCCTGACCAACTGCTTGGACTATCTACATTATTCGACAGGCCACAGCAAGAATTAGAGCAATGGGTCTCTTCAAAAACCACAGAAGAAAAGAGCCACCACCCCGGCATCCATTTAACATCAAAGCATATGTTGAAGATGGCACAGGAGAAAGAACTTTGTAAGTTTGAGGTTCTTTGCTCATCTCATATCTTGGTCATAAAAACAGAGTGTGTAGATGGGACAATTTGAGTGTTATTATGCCTTTGTAGGCATCTACATTCTGGCAAAGGGTAAGTGTACACAGAAGATTTACGTGTGAACTTTTTCACTCTCGGTATGATCATTCCCTTGCGGTCACTTTCTCTGAGCATTGCTTCCATCTGAAGTCTGAAATCTGTCCAACTGCAAAACCAACACACACAGTTAACAATTAAACATAAAAACTGAAAGTTGACGTCTATAAGCACACAATCTTTGATCACTTCAATAAGTGCAAACAGAAACCACTTTATTTTATTATTTGCTACTTTGGTACAGGAAAATACCTGATACTCCTGTCTTGCAGCAGAACAACAAGCTTACGCTTATCAGGGACAATACTCTTGGAATGTCCGCCATGGAGGAATCTCCGATGACCCATTAAGAAATGTGGGAAGTTCCCACCTTGGGTTGTTACAAAAACTTCACTAAACAAGCATACTGTATAGTCCAACGCTGCTAATCTTGAAGAATATCCCTAGGAACGAGATAATAGGAATAAGAGCCAGTATGAGCAAGAGTGACAACATCAATAGTACTTATAAGATACAACAAGATTAGCCTCTCCGATGTGATTAAGTGTAGAGATACCTCAAAAGGAGCAAGCTCATTTGGGGTTGCAAGAGATTCCTTGGTGTGCAGATACGGAAACATCTTCAGCAAAGGGGCCAAATGTTTCTCTGCCCTATATATATTCCCTGAGGCTAAATATATTGACGTTTTATTATCAAATCCCATACCCCGTAGCATCATTCCAACCTAGATTGACAAAACAAAAGTGAGCTTCAATTAATTTCCACCAAAGACAACTATGAGAAAGAAGATGGAAAATACATGCAGAATCATGACTTATGAAAACTAGAATCTTGGAATTTACTGAAACAGGGACCATAATCTCCTTCAGAAAAAAAATGATCATATAGAAGAAACAGCTTTTATTCTAAGGTCTAAAGCTATAAAAATGAAACTGAAGAATATAAGCAGAGTACCTCCAAAGGAGTGAGGGGACATTTTCCATTTATCCTATTAAGACCAGGCAGAGTGACACGGCCTTTACGTTTGAACTTATTTCCCCACCCTTTTTCTCTTACTAAGTCCATTTCCACTTTTTCAGTCTCTCCTCCATCATACAAACAGCATGAAAATGCAACCATGTCCTGCAGTATGCCAACATGATTTAATTTCTCGATCATCAAACATAAGATGAACTTAAAGACCTAACAACTTGGAAAATAAGCTTTATTACCTCCTCAAAACGAAGGTGGATTGAAACATAATTTCCACCATCCCTTGAACTCATCTCAGTCATTCGCTCAACTAGTTTCCTTGCCAATATGGATATGGAAGAAGAGAATTGCAATGCTTCATAATTAGCAAGGCATCTTAGATGCTGAATAGAAGGTGGGACGGTCAATGATAACCTATTTGCAAATGGAGCTATGCGGATGACCCTGTGAAACCAAATAATCAAACAAACACCAACCTAGAAGTTAGTTATAATTCTCAGGCATTGATTTCTTTATTACTTAAAAGCTGAAATAAAGGCAAACATCATATTGATAGTATTAGAAGCTGCAATACAAGCATTGCTTTTTGATTATTTAACAGCTTGTTTTGTTCTTCAGCTTGATCACACCACCAGTACTATCACACATACGGAAATATTAGTAATTCAGCACCTACCCCTCTCTCTGCAGGATAGGATAGACCTCTCCTGTGTAATAACGTACAGGGGCCCAAGCTTCAACACGAATGTTTGGTATGTTACTGATGTTGTGATCATATTTCTCCAGCAGTACCTCAGGTAGTTCTTTAACCACTTTAACATATCCCTCAAGGGTAGCTATGAAGTGGTCTTCATCGTATATATCACTAAAAGTACTGCAAAACAAAATGTTGTTCTTATCTACTTAAAGTGATTCCAATAAGTGTATTTCTTTGAGCACATAAAGTTCATGTAAATAAAAGGCTATAACACGGGTGTCCTCAAGACAATTTCATTATATCTTATCAGTTATCTAAATGAGGACTATATATATTGCTGTATAAGACTGCCCATCTAAATAAATCGTCACACATGTTCAAGTTAGTTAGACAACCACACACTCGTATCAAATCTATTGAGGCAAGTCCATCAAATATAATAAAATGCTGGTTTCCTGATTTATAGTAACAATGCTGCTAAGTCTTTGAACAAGAACAATAGAAATTCTTTACCTTGGATCCCTCCACACACTATTGAATTCAAAACGAGGAATAACTAGAACTGCATTCAAAAGTCCGGCAAGAGCTACAGCATTGCAAATCTGTGAAATAGGCATATTTCAATGACAAGAACTGTATATACACAACAGCACTACTATAAAAGGTACATGGTTCCCAAAAATCACACTGGATATGTGGGAGGCTTGATTCTGTATATATTAATAGGAAGAAGAAAAAAGTAAAGCATTCGAGCAAAAACTAGAATTAGCATACCGCAGAGCGTTGTTGGTTAAGACCACCATTAACCTCCACAAGCAAGTAACCACTAGGGCCAGGGGTTGCTGAAATTCAGAGAATCAGTACAATCACTACAATGCGAAAACAAACAATACAAAACTCTATAGTTTCTCTCATCATATCAACTAACAAGTAACTGTAAGTAACTAAGTATGCAGGCCCAGTTCTTCATTTGAATCAAATCACTGGATAAAAAGTATATATGACAGTATGACCCCCTCTAATGCTAAAACTGGCAAGCCTTCTTTTTTTGTCAAACTACCTTCATTCTCCCATGATCAATTGAAAAAGAAAAAAGAACTTTCTATAATGTAGCCGCCATCTTAATACAAGATTGTGCTGCTTGTTTTATACTTCATACATACCAGATTGTGGTCCAGCAGTTGAATGAGGACAAGGCTTTTGCTCTTTCAGCTTCCTTCTGTATCTCCACACAGATGACAACTTAACCAACAAAGAAACAACCAATCATCTGGGTTAGTTAAAGCAGTTCTAACATTATTGCACTAACTAACAAACGCAACAAGCACGGATTCGCTCTATTTTGATCTTCAAAGTTCAGTTCATATTAAGGTCAATCACAAATCAAAGTACTTGGATTCATAAAAGCATCACTCTTGAGAAACAGTGGGAACGCATCTGAGCTTGGTTGATCAGATTTTGAGTTTAAGTTTTTGTCTTTTTTTTATTTCTTGTCCTCTTTTCTATTTCATCTTCTAGCTCAAGTTCAAAACTTCTCTTCGTGCATTTTTTTTTCCAGAAACGGAATACAAAACAAACAAGAAGACATAAGGGGAAACCTCGATCGGAGTTGAATTGTTGTCGGCCTGAATATGAGGCCAGAGGAGCTGAAACATCTCGTGGCTCCGGTAGACGGAGCCCGGGTGAGGGGTATGGCCCACCAGAGCGCAGAATGGGCCCACGCCGACACACATGACGAGACCGGAGACGTACAGCAGAGGCAGAATCACCAGAAGCCGCAAAAATCGCCGGAGGACGAGGAAGCCGGCGACCACCGACATGGGCGATTTCGACCTCAGATTCCGGCGGGTGTTGTTAAAGGAGAGTGAACTCGAGTAGCGGCGCGGCGACGGTGGCGGACTCGGAGATGTGCTGCTGCTGCTCTCGCTGCCGCCACCGCCACCGCCACCGCCATTGCCGCCGTGGTGATGAGACTTAGTTTTGGCTCCCATGTGATGTGACTATGTCTATGTATGTTATGACTTGGACAGTGAGTGAGTAACTGAGTACAGTATTGTCTGTGAGCTTTTAGAAGCCTAGTCAGAGAAAGAGAGAAAGCTTTAGACTTCTAGAGAGAGTGTGAAAAAAAAAAGATGGGTTTTTGAATCAGAGAAAAATGCAGCAAGATTTTTTGGGAGAAGAAGTGTATCTGAGAAACGGAGAGAGAGAGAGAGAGAGAGAGAGAGAGAGAGAGAGAGGTAGTGTGGCTGAGCGGCTTTTGAGTTGAAGCTGGAGCCGAAGATGGTGACAGTTGGGAATGGCAGCTTTCCTTTTTTCCGGTAATGGACTAGAACTAGAATAGTAGTACGTGGTGGAGAGTAATGGGGATTTAGTTTAACTTAAAACTACGATCCGGTAAACTTAGAGCATGCTACGGTGAGATTAAAAATATTAGTTAAATTTATAAAAAGTCAAATTTAACGACTTTATATTTATCTTTCGCTCCAAATGTCTTAATCATTTTCAAGTTATTTTGAATTGTTTTATTATTCATCTTTGCAATCAAATAAACGGGAAATCGAGATAGAGAGTTTAACACTGAATTAAATTTTCTGTTAAATATAGATAGAGATTTAACATAATATCAAATTTAACTTTTATTTAGGGTGTTTGTTGGAGTTGTGTTTTGTTAACTTTTTCTTAAATTTCAGCTTTTATTTTGAAATAAGTATCTATGGGATGCTCTTACTGTAATGCTCTCACTAAGGATATTTCAAATGTCGTTATTCTGTCTCCTTGTTCGTATGTCATGGTCTAGTAGTGCTTTGTCATAACCCTAACAAATTGTGAGGTTTGAGAAGCACTTTGATCGGGAAGAGCAAGCCAATCAACATATTAATGGCAGATTTCGAGAATATTTTTCTCCTTGTCAAAAATGACTGAATTAACCGGTAGATAATATCTTTTTTTATAAAAGATTATCAAAAAGATTTCACTCATATTCGGCTACAGTTAAAAGTTGGTTGTCTCTGTCCTATACTCTTTCTAAATTTTTGGTTGCATCGATTCAATCTTACAAGTTGGATGTAAATACCATCAAACAATAGCATTTTGACAATGAAAGCCACTTTATCTTTCACTACCGGAAGAATTACTATGACCGACGACTTGGTGTCGTCGGTCTGTTTCCGTTTATCGTCGGTCATACCTATATCCGACGATGTGTCGTCGGATATAGTACCGTCGGTAATAGACCGTCGGTCATACTATATCCAACGACCAGTTAGGGTTTTCATTGGAAAAAGGCGACACTATATCCGACAATGGTTTATCGTCGGTCATAGTTTTAAACTATAACCGACGATGACATCGTCGGATATAGTTTTCTCCATGGTCAAAATGGTTGACTATGGATAAAACTATATCCGACGATATTGACACATGTCGTCGGATATAGTGGAAAAATATAAAAAAAATTTGCAGGTTTTGGGTTTCATCCCAAAACCTGCATTCACAAAAAATCACGCTATCTATATATTGTTCAAATTGAAAATCAACAACCATTGAAACTAGAGTACGTAGTAAATAAATAAATTAATAAAAACCGAAATCGTTCAAATCTATATACATATATATGCGTACTAAATAATGAAAATAAAAATGAAACTGATAATTGTTCAAATGTAGGGAGGTCCTGGTCCTAAGTCTATGTGGTCAAACGGATCGTCATAAGTAGGTTGGTCCTGGTCTGGCTGAGGCTGAGGCTGCGGCTGAGGCTGAGGCTGCGGCTGAGGCTGCGGCTGCGGCTGTGGCTGTGGTTGTGGCTGTGGCGCACCGAAAATGGGCGGGGGGGGGGGGGGGGGGGGGGGGGGAGCTATCTGGATTCCAGATGCTTGCAACTGTGCATAACATTGCTGCATCCATGTCTCCATTTGCAGCTGCTGTTCGGCCAACCGATTCTGCTCTGCAGCCTGCGCTTGCTCCATCTCCTCTATCCGACGCCGTTGAGCTTCCATCTCAATTGATTGCCTATGAAGCCGGTCGTTTAGCTCATGATTAGTCCTCGAAGATGATGATGATGATCCCGATCCGCGAGAGAATTCAGGGGTCTGCTTCAGCAGCCCTTTACCCCATTTTCCGGAACCCCTGCAGTAGAATGTGCTCTTCCCTGGAGGGATCGCAGTTGACGTAATCCTGGCCCTGACGATCGGATCAGTTCGATCAATCTGATCAATCGGGAGTTCCGCATCGGGGGTGTCGGGATAGAGCTCTCTCGCCACTTGAGTCAATACCTCCGGAATCGCCTCCTGAATTCTCGCCTAATTGACAAAGAACAATAAAATATTAATTAAAAAAACAATCTAAATAAATAAGAAATAAGTTTATTTTGTTATAAGGACACTTACAGCATATTCGAGATTCTGCGGATACGCGTGCTGCATTGTATAGACAAGGGGATCATCTTCTGGGTGGTTGGCCGCCTCCTCGATCCAACCCGAGTATGATCTGGTACCGGCATGATGATTTGTGGTGTTTTTGGCCCGGTTCCTTGCGTTGACTTCAGAAAGAACCTGCGCGATTAAGTCAACATAAAAAAAACACTCATTAGCCAAAAAATTTACGGGAAGTACGATAAAACCAAAATTAAATCGATTGAAGGTTGCGTACCTTCAATCGAGGGTTGTTGAAGTGAACCACAAGCCATCGCCACTCATACTCCCTATAACGAAACTCGCTAGGGGTACCCTCACGATCGTCCCCGTACTTTTTCCAATGCTTCTTCAGCTCGGCCTTCCACTCCTTATACCTATATATACCCATAAAATCAAGCGTTAGTAACTAACAACATTGTATGAACATAATCAAAAGAAACGAAAAAATTGAAACAAATGGTCGTCTGCAAACCTGCTCCCATGCACTTCATCCGCCCACGTGGGTCTAATGTCTTCATCCACACGGAACCACCTCTGCAATGCATATATTTATATATATATATCAATAATATTAAAAATTTATTATTGAAAATTTTCATAATGAATATACAATTCAACTCACCGACAACGCATTATTCAGCTGATGTTTGACGGCTTGTGGCACTAAATTCCAATCTTGCCACAACATTGGGACTCTATCCCGTATGAGGCTGCCCGCCATCCCCGCGTACTTTCGAGTGACCTTTCCCTCGATCACCTGCCCTCTATCCCCGATCGGAATCATAAGTTGGCCACCACCGCTAGCCTGAATGGCTTCGTCCAGTAACTTGCCGACGACGGGGCCTCTGGTTCTCTTCTGTTTGGCACCGGGCACGATCTCGCCTATCACATATATATGTAGACGATTTTTTAAACATCGATCAACACCTAATTGAATTTAAATATTAGGGAGTAAAAAGATATCACTAATTAATATTTACCTGATTCGTCGGTGCGTTGTCCCGGAATCCTTGCACTCCAGAGAGGTGCCGGGAAGGGTATATACGCATATGCCTGCTCCGGGGTAATGAACCCTAGCTGTCCCGGAATAGGCATCCCGTCGGAATCGACGTGAGGTATCGTCAGGATTTCCAACGGTAAGAATAATGTAGGCGGCGGGCATAGACGCATCCTCGCCGAGGACTGAGTAGATCCACCAGCCTCCTCGGAAGAATGAGGAGCTGTCTGGTGGATGACGGGGGAACCCTCCTCGCGATGAATGTCCGGCATTCGGACCGAGGATTGAGTCGCACTATCCATTTCCGGCGTGCGACTGACCTGCTGAACCCTCCTCGCGCCTGAGGATCGAGCCGGCTCGAGCTGCTGCTGCTGAGGTTGTCCCTCGTCCATCAGCCGACGGTGTCGAGAGGTCAGCGGAACACTGTAAGTGTTGGGGACACTGGTGGATCCTGATGCGGACCGACTTCCGGTGCCATCAGGATCCCCAGCTCCCGAGCCCTCATCCCCACGTCCCGATCTCCCTCTCCCTCTGGACCTCCCCCTCGAAGCACTCGATCGCGACCCAGCCCCTCGGGAAGGTCAGCAATTAAACCATTGCATCGTTGCTATAAAATTATTAAAATTAAAAATAATTCCTAATTCATCTAAAAATCAATAATCCAATATATATTCAATATATAAATATTCCACAAAAATCAACAATATATAATTCCATAAAACTTCCAATACATATATAATTAATCCAATTCAATAATTTAACTATATATATATATATATATCAATAATTCCAATAATCCAAATAATCCAAATTCATGCTAATATAACCTAAAATTCCATATAATCCACATATAATCCATATAATCCTATCCATATAATCCAAATAATCCATATAAAACAATCCATATAATCCAAATAATCCATCCTTTCCACATATAATCCAATCCACATATAACCTAAAATTTCCGAGTACATCCCAATATATATCAATTCATGAATAAAATTCAAAACAATCGAAATTTAATTATAACCTAAAATTCCATAAATTATAATCCTAATTTAACCTAAAATTAGGATATAATCCAAATTTTATTATAACCTAACAATTTAACCTAAAATTTAACCTAATTTAACCTAAAATATAATCCAAATATAACCTAAATTATAATCCTAATTTAACCTAATTTAACCTAAGTTATAATCCAAATTTAACTAAAAATATAATCCTAATTTAACATAAAAAAACTATATATAATCCAATTGAATTTAACCTAAAATTTCCTAATTCCTAATTATATAACTCAATATATGTATAATCCCCACAAAATCCACAATTATATCAATACATTCATCCACATTGACAATCAACACATTCCACAACGTAAAATCCAACCGAATCAAAAAATTCGAAAAATTGAAATTAATTAGGGATTTCAAACCTGTTTTTTCACTAATCGACGAGGATTTTGCTTGAGGATCGATGGAATAACTTGGTGACCTTCGATTACTTGCTTCCAACACTTAAACTGCCCTGAAAATCGAGAGGAGGCGAGAGGAGGCGACTGTTCCGGTTTGGGGCAGTTTCGTTTCTGCCCCAAATCGTACCCAGATACGATATAAAGCCAAATTAAACTATATCCGACGAGTTAAGTGATCTCGTCGGATATAGTTGAACCCAAACTATAACCGACGAGATTTCATATGAATGTCATCGGATATAGTTTGGGTTCAACTATATCCGACGAGAGATCATATGCAACTCGTCGGATATAGTTCCTCTATTTATTTTTCATTTATGCCGGCCGGTAAACTAATTAAATGTGTAGTGGTTTAATATATATATATATATTTATTAATAGTTAATTAATACGAAATTAGTAAATTAAGCAAAATTATTTAATAATACGATCGATCGATATTAATTATTAATCGATCCGTTCTATTTTTTTCCCGATCGATCGACACCATTTAAAGTCGATCGATAATATGATCGAATAAAATTCATTTTACATTGCACGTTCTAAGTCAAACCATCTACATACATATAAATTATACACTAATTAATTAAGGTGCATAATCGGAATCATCGCTTGAGTCTGACTCTGTTTCCGAGTTAATTTCAGGTAATATGTGTATGTCCTCGTCACTTGAGTCTTCATTCTCTTCACTTTGATTAACATCAAGAAGATTCGGTTGAGGAATTCGTACCACACTGCCCTGTCTCACATTATTAAGGCGAATTGTTGAGGTTTCAGGAATACCAGTTGCGTTCGGCTCTTGGTATGCACTGACTTCTTCATTATCCGAGGTCACACCAATGGTTGAGGCACTGTATATGTTTCGTGGAAGAACATGGTTAACCACTTTCCACGCGCCTTTATGCACAAGATCATCAAGATAGAACAATTGTTTCACCGCCGTGGCCAACACAAACGGATCATCTTCATACCAGCTTGTGGCAGTATTCACCGAAAAAATCCCGTATTGATCGGTCCTTGTGTTCTGAGGGTCGGTATCAAACCATCTACACTTAAACAAGTGCACGGTCATGCCTTCCCCATATATTAATTCGACAACTGAATGGAGAACACCGTAATAGTCAACTCCATTCTGCCCACCATGCACCATTACCCCAGAATTCTGTGTTTTTCGTCTGACATCTCTATGTTCACAAATAAATAGCACGCCATTTACCTTACACATAGGATAAACTCTGGAAGTTACCGGTTTCTGCGCCAAGAGCCTCAATTCGTGTGACCACTGAGGGATACCATCATCTTGTACATGATTCATCTGAAAATAATCATTTATTAAGTACGTATAAATAGGATGCGAGACATGCACTTAACATCGATCATATACATGTCAATTTAAGTATCAACTTACCCAGTGGCCAAAATAGTTTGCGAACGTTTTGTTGTGGTACTCAACATCACCGGAAATAGCAGGGCAGTAAAGGTGCAAATTTTTCCAATATTGAACTTCTGGACAGTTTATCAATACCGACCAATGGGCAATGACTAGCTCATAAGGTTCCAACTTGTACGAGTTGGGCAACTTTCCAGAAACTTCAACATCATCGGAGATGATCGAAAGGTTGAACTGCCCTCCATCTACGGGCATATGTTGTGGAGGGTCCTCCAACGCTCCCAAATACAACTTGGTGTACGTTACGCACTCATGCGCAATATGTGCTTCAGCGATACACCCTTCGAGTGCAGATTTGTTCATCACATAGTCTTTGTAGTCCCCTAATTGTCTGTAAATTGGTAATTACAGATCGAGCATGTTATGCTTATTGCAACAATATATAAGTGAATAAATAATATTAAAGATCGACATATATATAGCCAGAGGAAGGAGATGCATTACGTACCTTTCCATAGGATACATCCATGTGTAGTGTACTGGACCAGTAAACAACAATTGTTCCGGAAGATGGAGCATCAGGTGAGGCATGATGTCGAAAAAGTTTGGAGGAAATATCCTTTCGAATTTGCACATGATAAAAATGATGTCCTGTTGCATTTCCAACAAGTCCGATTTCTTCACTTCTCTCGTGCATAACTTCTGAAAGAATCTTGACAAAGCCACTAACGGCTCCACCACCTCTTTGGGCAGGTACCCTCGAATGAAAACAGGGAAGAGGCGTTGGAGCAGTATATGACAGTCATGACTCTTTAGTCCGTACATCTTGTTGTCTTTGAAGTTAACACATCGACTTATATTTCCGGCATAGCCTGAAGGATACCTGACATTACCCATCCAACCAAAGATTTCACTCTTCTGGGCAGGCTTCACGGTATAAGGAGCTTGTGGCATTTTTTTCTTCCCATCTCTCAACCACAAATGTTTTTGCAGTCCCATCCTTTTAAGATCAATGCGTGCCTTCGGGCCGTCTTTAGTTTTTCCCTCCCAATTCAACACTGTGCCGACCACACTCTCGCACACATTTTTCTCTATGTGCATGACATCTAAGTAGTGTCTGATCAGCAACTTGGACCAATAAGGAAGTTCCCAAAAAATACTTTTGTGTGTCCAGAATTTATACCTGTCGGGTTTGTCAGGTATTGACGCCACTATCTCAGGATGATTGCTTAGCTGCCTAAAATCGTATTCATTTAGCACTTCTAAGATTTCATCCCCCGTCAATCTCCTCGGCTGCTCACCTGTTTCCACAGTCCCATCAAATGCCTCCATATCCTCCCGAAAAGGGTGATCATGTGGAAGCCAACAACGATGTCGCATCTGTACAATCTTCCTGCAATGAGGTCTGCAACACTCAACTGTCATGCACTCTGGACAAGCCCTGTATCCCCTTGTAACGTTGCCCGACAACATCCCGCGTGCAGGAAAATCGCTAATGGTGCCAACAAGCATGGCATGCATCTGGAACATCTCATTTTTGAACTTGTCATAAGTGGGATGACCATGCTCACTCAAGTACTTAAGCTCCTCAATCAAGGGTCTCAGATACACATCGAGACACTTTCCTGGATAACCCGGCCCTGGAATGATCATAGTGAGCATATTGTATTCTTTCTTCATGCACATCCATGGAGGAAGGTTGTACGGTACCAAAATAACTGGCCATATACTGTATTGAAGACTCATGTTGCCAAAAGGGTTGAATCTGTCAGATGAAAGCCCCAGCCAAACATTTCGAACCTCTGATGCAAAATAAGAAAACTCCTTCACCATGTGCTTCCAAGCCTCTCCGTCAGCAGGGTGTATAAGCGTATCACCGTCGGGCAAATTCCTCTCGGCCCACCATCTCATAGCTTGAGCCGTGTGTGCAGACATGAACAACCGTTCTAGCCTATCTATCAGGGGAAAATACCGAAGTATCTTCACAGCTTTCTTGTTTCCGGCATGGGTCAACTTATACCTATCTGTACCACATACCGGGCATTCATCAAGGGATTCAAGATCATTCTCATAAGCATCTTCACCCCAGAAGAGAACACAATTATATCTACAAGCATGAATTTTGATGTAGGAAAGGCCAAGATGTTTAAGGATCTGTCGCACCTTACGATGAGTGGTAGGAAGACGATGACCGGGGGGCAACAACGAACCAGACCACTTCAGCCAATCATCAACAGCCTTCACACTCATTTTGTTCTCCACTTTGAGCTTCATTACTCCCATAACACTTTCGAGAACAGTCTTATTACACCCGTTGTACAACGGGGTCTGTTGGAAGGCAATGAGGTTGTTGTACTTGTCCATACCAGCAGTGTTGACAGCTGTAGGTAATTGCTGGACCGGCTCAATATGAGGGAAGTCTTCAACGGCGGGAGAGATATCGATATCCGGTGCTTGAGCAAATATACCGCTCTCATGAGGAAACATATCGTTGATCAACCTTGTTGTTGGATCATTGGATGTACTGCCACTCTCAAAAAATTGTCCGTGATCATGTTGACCAACTGTTGAGCTCTCACCGTGATAAATCCAACATGTGTACTTATCCCAAAACCCGTTTTTCTTCAAGTGCTCCAATACTTTATCGATGTGAAAACGATATCGCTCACTACGACACTGACATTTCGTACACGGACAATAATGAATTGTCATCCCTCCACAATTAACCTTCACATATTCTACAAAACTTCTAATTCCACGGTGATATCTTACATCCCATCTTGGAAGACATATCTAACTCTTGTCCATCCTGAAAATTATATATATATATAATGCAATATATTAATTAAATTAATTAATCACCCTAGTTAGCTAGCTAGTTATATATTGCTATATATATATTCACAATAATCAAATTAAAATTAACAACAATTAATATATATATATTTACGATCAATCACGCGTACGTACTCAAAATCAACCATCGATCAATTACTCAAACTCCAGAATCAATTAATTAACTCGATCGATCAATATATATATATATATATTCAAAATCAATTAATATCGATCGATCGATCTATATATTCAACCAATTAAGCATTAATATATACATACATGCATATCATGCACAACACATATATATATTAATTAAGCACGACGTACCTATATATATAATGCGCATGAATTAATCATCACGAACTCTTTGTCGACATCACCCAAAGATCGATTTCAGAGCATTTTTAGAAAAAATGGAAAGTTTCTTGAATGATAGATCGAGCTGCTGCCCAGATCTGAAATAAGAAACTATAACCGACGACATGAAGAACTTGTTGGTAATAGTCAAAAAAATTCGTCGGACATTGTACAAAACTAGCACCGACGAGTTTCCGGCGACTATGACCGACGACAAGAAAATCTCGACGGTCAATAAACTATAACCGACGAGATAATCATGTCGTCGGTTATAGTTTACTATATCCGACGAGATACCTTCTCGTCGGTCGTTCTTTGAGGATCTCGTCGGATATAGTACTTCTTCTGGTAGTGTTTGTATTGAGGTGAAACGATAGAATATGGGAGCTGGTAAGTTACAAGAAGTCTTCCGGTCAACGTCATAATAGAAAGAATCTCTTAGAGTAATCTACACTAATACAATTCAATCTGGTACTCATACATAAATTAGACAATTTAGGCGTAGAACATAAAACTCCTCAAAATTGGTGGCCCCATACCCTATCTAGTTATGCCATCCCCAAAAAACTAAATCACTATTATTCGACGCTCCTCAGTTTTTGTTTTCACGAGTGCAACATAATTTCTTTGCATAGGGTGACACTGAAATCTTCCTTAAATGATGGTTGATTTCCAGATCCAGTATCCGCAAGGCACAATAAGAAAATCCCAATATCACATTGAGGTAAGAGTAGCTCGCCCAGTTTTAAGCCCAAACACACAAGGGGCCCAGACTCTCATAAAGTATGACAATCAGAACCCATCCTCTGAGCCCTAAACATCTTACCGACAGAGAGTCGCCGACATTCCCAACCATAGACTCACCAGCTAAGTCAAGCACCGTCTGCTGCCACCATTCACTTGTCGTTGGCACATGACCACCAACGACACTCCCTTTACGGCTGAGCTGAAGCCTTGCCCGTGGCGGTTGCAGCCTCACAGAGTGTTGCCTCCATTTCCTGGCCTCCGTCGAAACAAGCCCTCCAATGGGAAAAACCCTCCACTCATATCTCAACCTCGCACATGGAGATCTCAGACCTGTGACTCTCTCTCTCTCTCTCTCTCTCTCTCTCTCTCTCTCTCTCTCTCTCTCTCTCTCTCTCTCGGCCACGAATCCAATCTCAAGTCACATGTTGCAACCGAGGCCTGTGTTGCCTCCTTCATCGTGGTCGGAGGAGCGACCGTAAGGGGGAAAGAGTTCATGATAGAGCGTAATACTTGAAGCGGCAACGCTGTGCTCCAAAGCCTAGCTACGCTAGGGTTTCTTAGAGCAAGTTCACTGAGAGGTGTTTTGCCTAGTTTCCATGCAGATGTATCCCTAAAAAGGGAAGGAAAAAAAAAGAAGGAAAAAATCAACACTCTAACGGTGTTTTCTTGCCTAGGCAAGAACTCCCCTGGATTAATCTCTAGGGCACTTCTAGCCTCTTGACCTAACTCAATTGTCACGTGGCGCTCTTAATCTCGATCATATATACTTCTACGTTATCAGAGTAATGTTTGATGACCGTATATACTTCCACATTTTTTTTAAATGATTAATAAAAATTAAATAGAAATAAAGTTATAACCCTGATCCTGACCCAACGGGTGGATGCAACTATCAAGAAGTGAATGACACGTCACTGATTTATTGCCCTATTACCCCAATAACCCTGAACCCGTGACCCAACATGTGAACTTGTTCTTAGCGAGTACTTCGAATTACCCGGAGATCTCAACATCTCAACGTCTCAATAGGTGTTTCTCCCTCAACATTTTCTTTTTGGATTAGGACTTAGATTGTGAAATCAGAAGCAGCTTTCCATCAATATTGTAGGTTTCATGTATGAAAGCCACCTTGTGTTCTCAAATATTATCGGACTCTCATATGAATGAGATTTCCATTTTTCAAATGTGAGAGGTTTTGACCACTAAACATGCTCGATAATCACGTTTGGCAACCTTTTTTAGAGCATCACATTCAAGTTTCAATCAATCCGAGTTGAAATCATGTAACGAACAATATAATCTAATTAATTCATGTTAAGAAATTTGTATACAATATTCAGACAAATCAACTTTTCGTATGAAATATATTTACAAATAAAATATGTTAATACAAGAAAATCGTTACAAAATAGTACGAGACGAAAGTAGAATTTGACATATGTACCACATTTACCCGATCGGGGGAGGTGCTTCACTTTTTACGTAGGTTGCCTTCACTGACAAAGGGCAAAGTACCAGGAGAGGACTATATAGACTTATCCTGGTCAGCAAACAATTATGAGCAGTGGTGACTTAACTTCACTGACTTGGGATTTTCTGGATGGCTTGCTTCCCTGAGCCGCCGAATAGCAGCAGTCGAGCCAAATCAAAATTGTCAGATGAAATAGATACTATATTAAATTCACAACGTCTCCACACAGAGCCAGGTCATAACGGAGGGCACAACAAATGAACCCCCGTTCCGTTTGCAAGTGCGGCGCCTCAGGCTCGGTCCGTCCATCTTCCCCCACATCCCCGCTACCCTGTCACTTTCTTATTTTTTTCTTTCCTTTTTTATATTCTTTTCCGTTTTAATTAGTTATGATTTTCTTCTAAGGACGTTTATGCCCTCCCCACCTGCGGTATAATTAAACTTCAAAGTACACATTTGTGTTACGCACCAACGTGGCAGTGCAAGGGATGAATAGTGATAAAAAGGAGTTGGAGTTAAGTTACAATGGTTTTGCCACTAGAATTTCGAGCCAAATACGAATTGGATCAAAACAAGGTTATCATGGGTGCTAGTGTTATAAATGTGAGCTTTGTAACTGTAGTTGAGTTTGATATATCCTTATTAATAAGAAGGAAAAACGTTTAGATAAAATTAGTCTATGATCCACATATCTTTAGAAATATGGTGTGATTTTCATAAAAGATAAATTAAAGTGTTCACAACTTTCTTATGTAAACACAATATGTTGAGACTAATCCTCACCGAGATCCGGAATGCAGACAACCAACACAGCATCTCTTATGACAATACCCAATTCATCTACATAATCATTTGGTGTGATTAATTACTCAAATATTCATGAGTACATTGAGATATGCATGCACATAGATTTTTATATGAAACAGAAAAACTTGAAAACTATAAGGACAAAAGTTGTCAAAGCATACATGAATTAAAATTTACTCGAAATCCCTACCATAGCTAAATATCAAGGCTGGTCTATCAAATCAACAACAAAAACAAAACAAAACGATGCTTCAATTTAGTTGCATATACACGAATACATGAACTTAAGAAGCTTCTCACCTTTACCCCATCAACATCAACTCAAACCTCATCATAAAATACAAGTCGAAATCAAAGTGGCCAAGCACTAGACACTTGAGGTAGGTTATACTTAACGTTCTCGTTTGTTTTCATACCATCTCACTTTCACGTCATACCATTCCAATAGGAGCCAGCGTGCAATTTGTGCACTACTTAAACTCGACGCTTGCCTCCGTCGACATCGCTATCCAACTATCAAATGCGGCATCTTCGTGAATATTCAGAACTAGTGCTAGCGTGCTACTACAGTGACACTAACACGAACACACGATTAGGCTTCGTGAGCTTGAGGCACTAGCCCTTGTTCAGGTTGGCATACTGGTAGGTATGAAACTTGTTAGACCTTCTTCAATCTAGGACTAATTGCTAGATATAGTTCCAAAATAAGCGAAAATTTATTTTCAATTCAGGGTAGGGTTATACCAAAACTGATAAAGTAGCCTGATCGGATCAATGGTTGAGCTATATATGACAATTGGCATAGGCTTGTACTATATTTTTGTGGGAACATAATTATACTTGAACACAAAAAATTTGATTATCCTAATGTCTAATATTAATTTTAATTAGTGTTAATCTCAATTCAAATGTAATGTTGACATCATTTAATTAATCAATTTATTTTAATTTTTTTAACTCTAATTATAATCACAATATTTTTGAAAAATAATATAATTAAAATAATAAATGTATCATGTGTAATACTTTAAAATATTAGGAGTATATTTTTTTAAATTTCAGTAAATATAATATATACAACAGTAATATAATAAATAAATACAAATAATGTAATCTTGTAAAATATTAATAATAATTTATTTGTTAGATAACTATCAATGAATATAATAAATATAAGACAATTAAAACATCAATATAAATACCAATGGTAATATCTTCAACAACTAAATTTAATGCATTTAATAAAAATAACACATTTGGTCTAAATTATATATATAAGATTTATAAGATTTTATTAGAATATATATAAGTTTAAAAATTTGAATTAATAAAATAATATAAAATTAAAATTATAACCCTTACGAGTTGAAGACGACACAAAATATAATCTTTACTATTTATTTTAATAATATATTTAAAAAATAAATAAAACTTAGGACCAAATATAACCCCTCAAAGATGGTCTTCAAACTTAGAACCAAAGCAAAATATAAAACAAAAACTTGAAGACCAGTAATCGACACCCAAATAAAGAACACCAATAAGGAAAATGACTGGGACCATTCGGATATTTCTTAAGCCAAACCGGAAGGAGAAGACGTAGATCAATTGCCCCATTGGCCCCATTGCACCTAATCAATCTTTAGTACATTTATTATTGAATCATGAAAGAGTCCATATCCATGGTGAGCGTTTTGAGTCCATATCCGGCCAGATCTCCAAAGATTGTTCATACTCGATAGTTTATAGAATACAAATGTTATAATTTGGCCTCTTATACGTACTTTATTAATTATCGCACTATTGAAATATATTATAAGTTTCTTGGCGTAAGTCATCTACTATGCATAACGTTCACAAGATTCGCAAATAAAGTTGTCACTATACTTGTTTAGAAAAGCTTCGTTATCGGTGTTCTATGTCTTAATCACTATTCCTTTGAGGCCAATTTCTTATATTTTCATTAAAATTAGGAAGAAAAAAATATAAATGGTATTCGAACTCTCATGAGTATGTCAATATAGTATCCAAACTTTCAAAACACTATCAATATGGAACCTCTATTCATCTTTTCATTGTTTCAACATTTATTCAATGTCGTGACACATTTTTTATTTAACTTTAAATTAAAAAGACCATAATGTTCCCACTCTCACATTTACAGAAAAAATATAATATTGAGAGAGTTGAGGTTTGAACCCTCAACCTCTTAGTTGAGGCCAAAAAACTCAACAACCACACTAGACCACTCATTTAATAATATATGTCCAATCATCTATGTTACATAGACACGAACACGGATAGGGGGACAAGGACACATTGGGACACGAGACACGGTAAAATCTTAAAAAGTAAACACGGACACGGCTGAGTCATGACAATTTAATTAAATTTAAATTTAAATATTTAATAAATATAAAAAATAATTGAATAAAATAATCAAAATTATCCATAAATATAAAAATCATGCAACTTAAAAATTCATAACAAACTTAAAAATTTATATGTCATAAAAAAAATACTAAAAATTCAAACAAGACATAAAAGATCATATAACTTCATGGTGTGATGATAAGTTGCACCCTCGTTGCCATCAATCTAAGTTTCCAAATAATACGTCATATATTGTTGGTTCGTCTAGAGAAGGATTTTCAAGCTCAAGAACATCTCTTAATCCTATAGTAAATAGGATGTTCATTTATTTATGTTAAAAGATATATAAAAAAATATTATTTATTTATCTACGTTAAAAAATATATATATTATTTAATACACTAAAGTGTCCCCGTATGTCTCTAAGTGTCCAAAAATAAATATTTTTAGACACATCACGTGACACTTTGGACACAACATCTCCAAGTGTCAGAGTGTTCCCAAATATTAAACACGTAATACTACACTATAATAAAATATCGGTGCTACAAAACTAATTATTATATAAAACAACTTTCTACATGAGAAGTCTTATTTAACTTACAAATCTACACCTACTTTCCTGATCAAATCTGTATATTACACCCAAACTCAGATAGTTTATAAATGCTTTTACCTTTTATTTTCTTAAATTTTATTCCCTATCTTCATTTTTTTTTGTCGTCTTCTTGCCTTTGTCTACGAGTCTCTCTCATATTATATCTTTGATCCGTAGACATAGAAACCCAAACTTCTGGTATGCTCGAAACCCAGACATCAAAACCCCCATAAACAAATTCAAATTCAGATCCAATATTTAATGAAATTGGGTAGCTCCTTTTCCGATCAATTATACTCTCTCCGTTCGATCCACAAGACCAAAACCCAGAGAGCAGTCAACGACTTTCATTCTCTCTCTTCTTCTTCAATGGCTCCGAAGCCCATCGCCAGTACAGTATCGGACGCGTGGTTCCCAACCCTACCCCTCATCATGCTCTCCCTCGGCCTCTCTTCACCGCTTCATTCTTCATGTATGAGGTGACTTCTTCGAGGAAAAGCCGCAGTTTTGCTAGGGAGCTGACCATAGGAGCGGTGGCCTCTGTTTTTTTGGATTTTGTTACGGCGGAAGGAGCATTTTGTTTTCGGTGGCCTCTGTTTTCTTGTTCTGGCTAAGAATATGAGTTGAAAGGAGGATTTTGTTACGAGGAAAAAAAATTATAGGAGCTATTGAATTTTTAGGGGCATATAATTTTAATATTCGAATTATCAAAATTAACAATACGATATTTGAATTTTTAAAACATAATTAATATGATATTTTTGTTCTTTTTTCGTTTACTACTAATATGGCATATTTTAACTATAACTTGAGGGGTATAATTGTCATCTTATGTTTTTTAAATAAAATGTATTGTTCTTTAGCATTATACTTGAGCTAAAAATTATTCAAATAACACGTATGCGGGTCAAAGACTCGACTGATTGACATACGGGTTAAACAACTGCAGGGACGGAGAATCGAAATCGAAAGGGAATTCGATGAAGTGAGTTGCAAATAGAGAAGACAACAACAATATAAGAATTTAATCCACTTCAAATTCAAGACAAATTCTTTTGATTTCTTATTGAAATTTCAGCACATAACGTCGTAACTCATACAAACCCAAATTCAAAATTCAATCTTCTCAATCTAATTGCCATAATTTTCTCGACTTCACAAACCCAAGAAGCAACCCAAACACTCTCAACTCAATTTTTCAAAAATTATATAAAAAACACGGATTTGAACAATAGTGGCCATGTCCAGAAACATCCCATGCTCCATAACTCCGGTCAACTGCAGAATCACATCGCTAGCCACCTTCAAATTCCCAATGTCTTCCTCCAAATACAAATCCACATTGTAATTCCCATTGTTTGATCGACATAGCCAGCCCAGAGTTGCATATGTGTTTGATGAGCTTCGACTTGTCGACGATGATCACGAATTTTTGGAACACGCTTTCCACCACGGCGAGATCGATGACAGGGTGGTGGGAGTCAAGGTCGGCGAGTGGGATTTCGACGGATAAGGCTTGCTCATGGGTCTTTTTAGAGGTAGGCATTCTGACGATGTTGTGGAGTTATCCTTGACGGAGGAGATCGCTGATTCGGTCGACGGCGTGGTTGGTTGTACATTGTATAACTGAATGGCGATGTGTGTGGCGAGGCGGACACAACGGTCTCTGGGCCCTTGGCAGTGCAGATCTTGTTGTGGCGGTCTCTCCTAAAGAAGATAACGAAGAAGATGAAGAAGAGAATTAGAACATGAATAAAGAGAAGCATATGATGAATACGGTAGTTAGGTCATTTCTCAATTTTTTTAGTGCAAAAAATCCAAGTCATCGCTTAGACTGCTCGTAAATGAAAAAAAATGGACGAAAGTACTATATTGATAGTATTTTGAAAGTTTGGATAGCATATTGATATTTTTGAGAGTTCGAGTGCTAAACTTATATGCTCGCGAGATTTCAAATACCTCATGTGACTTTTTTCTTGTTATGAAAGACTAGATTTACATAATGGATAATTTTATTCATATGGTATCTTAAAATGAGACAAATTTCAATGTACATGCCTAACAAAAAAACAAATATAAAGGACTCATAAATAAAAGAGATATAAAAAAACAGACGTAAATGACTTAAGTTGAAGTTAAAAGTGTCACATCAGCACTCAAACGGTTTGTAAACGAAAAAATTGACGTAGGTATCACATTCATAGAGATTTGATGAGAGTTCATGTACCATATTGATAGATTTAAAAATTCATGTACTATATTGACAAGTCCGTGAAAATTTAAATACCATATATATATATATATTTTTCCTTAAAATTATAATTTTCATAACTAAATACATAATTCAATAAACTTTCAAATCTCAATAGAGACAACGGTCTCTCGGCCTTCGTTGAATCAGTAAGTGACTAATTAACTATTAGAATCTGATTAATTCGAAATTCAGTTTCACTCTCGATAAAAATAATATACCAGGTCAAGGGGTAGCAAGGCTCGAGCAGCATGGAGGACCAAGCCACATAAGTGACAGAACCACAACAGAAGTAATGTTTTGATCCAAAATAAGTTTTAGAACAAACAAAGAAAGGCCAAAATGGTCAAGGAACACAAAAAAGTGGTAGCACGGATGTCCGGTGGATCCCATCATGGGGGAGTGTGAGTTCTTTAAAAGACTAAAAAGGTTTTAAAAGGGTGCAAAACACTCCCGGCCGTCCGAGACATGCGGTTCCTCCATTTTTGGATGAACGGAGGAGGCTCGATTTTACTAAGTTACCCCTTTCTCCGTTAACGTTTTTGATGTAAAACTGTCTGCCGGCCAAGACCATTAAGTCTTAGCTCGATCATGTTGTATTGTAATCCAACTAGATAGGTTTTTTTTTTTAAATATGTTATTAACTCGATCATGTGGTTTGGACTGGGTTTGGTCCAAGGATGGAAATCCCTTTGGGTTTGGTGGCCGTGGAGCCTCAACGGCATGAAATTCAGCCGGAGAAATTTTCCAGCCGGTTTTCGACCCGTGGGTTTTTGAGGGGTTGTCCGGTCAATTTGGTCGGAATTGGGTGATGTCGTAGTTATGAAAATGTTTGGGCTTGAGGAGATCTATAATTTGGTGAGTCGAACGCTCCCATCAGAGCTAGTTCGCCGGGAGGCGCGTGGGGCTCATGCGTCGTATGGGGCGTGTGACCGCCACGCGCCGCTGCCCAAAGCAGAGCTCCGGCGAGGGTATTTTTTTTATTTTTTTGAGGGGGTTTTTGGGATCATTTTGAAGCTGATTTTATATTGTTTTGTATTTGATGTTGTATACACTATATTTTTAGGACGTTGTGAGCGTGACCCCAGTGATGGCGATACATCCGGATCACAGCAGTAGCTATAGACAGTGAATGGACCTTTATTTATTTTCACAGTTCTTACGAGTTCATGTTTATGCAGAGTTATAGTCTCCCATATTTTATTACAATCAAGTTTGGAGGTATATTTGTGGTAGTTTTATTTTCAGCATCGATGCTTTGACTAGTCGGCTGATCACTGACTAATCGGGTGAGACCGGATTAGGACAAACATCCTGCCGACCCAGATTGTCTTGGGTTAGGACAAATACCCTAGATGATCCCATCACCTTATATTTATAGTCATGGAGTCACTTCAGGTTAGGACAAACACCCTGACCGCCTACCTCCATATTTTATTCTGATTATTATTTTGAACTCGCATGATTTCACATAAATCAGCGGGAAGACACATGTAGAATATTTTACTGTTTTACATTGATTATGAGTTTTTGTCCAGTCACGCTAATGTTTTTATCTACCTTTCTCTGGGCATTTTGACTTTCTGTGCCCAGGTTGCAGTGCTTCTCCTGAGCTAGATTTTGATCCCCAGAGACTTTGAGTCCACTGGATTGCCATACCTTTCTATAGGTTTCGACCCACTAGCAGTGTATTTTCATATGTTTTATTTTGCTCCTAGAAGTCGCTTTGAACACTGGTGTTATAAATATTTTTTAGTGTTGGTTATGAATTGAAAGTATTGCTTGATTATGAGTTTTCAGTTCCCGTATTATTGTTCCAGGATTTTAATTAATTTATTTTCGGCACATTATTGACAAATCCAAATGGACATCGGTGGTCCATGGTATTGTTTATGGGAAATCTGAAGTGTGATTTTCTTGCAGGTTTCTGGTAATCCACTTCGTAAAGGAAACTATGTCAAATTTTTTTTACAAAAATCCGTGGTTTAAGTCGTGTCGTTAGGGCGTGATCCTAGATTACTAGTTAATCTAGGGTTGAGTTCTTTTAGTTGGTATCAGAGCATTAGGTCACAGATTCTGTAGACTTCCTTGGTCAGATTAGTTCAAACATTTGATAATGTATAACACTCCCGGGAGGGGTGGCCCAACCGGCCGGCGAATCCCCATTACTTCGAAGTGTTGTGCATTATTAAGTGTTCAGAGTCTTCTAGTTGAGCAAGTTTTCTAGGTCTGATTTTATGGGCTAATTATTATTGGTGAACTCGTAGGTCATTATGCATCGACAACCAGCTCTTCAGAATGAGGCACAATCATTAGCCCAGCAAATGTGTGAGCTATTCACACGCATAATGTCAGCGCCACGGGAGGACCATGATGATCTTGTTACTCGAGCCAAGAAGGAAGGTATTGTGCATTTCCTTGGTTTTGATGACTCGAAGGTGTGTGAGAACTGGCTTAACAAAATTGGTCGAGCTTGTGACCGTATGAGTCCTCAACTGACACCTGAGCGGAGGATAGAGATAGATGTCAGCCTACTTCAGGATCATGCTTATATTTGGTAGGAGAGCACCGACAAGCAAGAGGTCGGTACAACGTGGGCAAAGTTCAAAGAGTTATTCATGAGTCATTTCTTCAGTGAGGCGCCAGAGATAGGGATCTAGAGCGAGTTCTAGTGGATCCAGGTTTACCTCCCTAGTGCCTCGAGACTTTCCTTTGTGTAACATTTGTCATAAACACCATGTGGGCCAATGTCAGCGTGGGACCTTGATTTACTATCATTGCGGGTAGCCGGGCCATTTTGAGAGGGATTGCCTATAGAGGGACACTACTAGTGGATACCCTACCCAAAGTTCAGGTGGTAATCAGGGGGCTACCTCGGGGGCCAAACCTATACCATAACCCCGATCACTGACGTACCCCGACCGTGGCTAGAGAGGGCGACCAACAGGATAGTCAGGCCAGGCACGCCTTCACCAAATGGCATTGCAGGAGAGTCGTGCATCCCCGGAGATCATTACTGGTACGTTGAATATTTTCGGTTATGTTGTTTATACTTTGATTGACCCGGGGGAGACACATTCATTTTTATCGGTGAGGTTAGCATTTGTAGTTGATGTTTCTGCCACACCCTTATTGGAGTTGTGGTGAGTGATTTATCCCTTTGGTGAGGTGATTATGGTTGGGTTGTATTATAGATATTGTAGTGTTATGGTTGGAGGTTTAGAATTGACAGTTGATCTAATTCCTCTAGATATAGTAGACTTTGATTTCATTTTGGGCATAGACTTCTTGAGCCATCATCAGGCTCTAGTTGATTGTCATCGAAAGGAAGTTGTGTTTCGAAGTCCAAGGTTGTCCTAGATTCTATTCTGTGGGGAGAGAAACGTGTTATCTTCGTGCCTGATTTTGGCTGTGAAGGCTGAGAAAATGTTGCAGAAAAGGTGTACTGCATATTTGGCACACGTGGTGAATACTTGTGTTTCTACTCCTAGTTTTGAGCAGATTGATGTGGTTTGTGAGTATCCAGATGTTTTTCCCGATATGTTACCAGGTCTTCCTTCTGTTTGGAAAATTGATTTCACTATTGAGTTGTTACCGAGTACAGGTTCGATTGCTCAGGCAGCTTATCGGATGGCACTAGCTAAATTGCGAGAATTGCAGATTCAACTTTAGAAATTAATTGATAAAGGTTTTACCCATCCCAGCACTTCACCGTAGGGAACCCCGGTATTTATTGTGAAAAAGAAGGATGGATCTATGAGGCTCTACATTGATTGTCGAAAATTGAACCAGGTGACAGTAAAGAATAAATATCCTTTACTGCGGATCGATGATTTGTTTGACCAGCTTAAAGGGCCAGCTGTGTTTTCTAAGATCGATTTACGATCTGGGAGCCATCAGCTCCAGATTAGAGAATCTGATGTCTCTGAGACCGCATTCTGATCCTTGTATGGACACTATGAATTCCTGGTGATGCCGTTTGGTTTGACGAATGCTCCAGCTGCTTTCATGGATTTGATGAATGGATTTGATGAATCATATGTTTCAAACATATCTTGATAAATTCGTCATTGTCTTCATTGACGACATTTTGATCTATTCCAGGGACGTGCAGCAGCATGTGAGACATTTACATATACTATTGAAGGTTGTGAGAGAATCCCAGCTGTATGCCAAGTTCAGCAAGTGCAAATTCTGGCTTGACTGTGTTAAATTCCTTGGCCACGTAATATCAGCTGAGGGTGTTAGTGTGGACCCGAATAAGGTTGAAGCTTTGTTAAACAGGAGTAGACCAGCAAACGTGGCAGATATTCAGAGTTTTTTTGGGTTTAGCTTGTTATTATCGGCGATCGTGAATGACATTTCACGCATTGAGGCACCACTGACTTGACTTACGAGGAAAGGAGTACGATTTGAATGATTTGAGTCATGTGAGGAATTTTTTCAGACATTAAAGACGAGGTCGACCACCGCTTCAGTGTTGACCTTACCTGATGTTAGTGGGGAGTTTACTGTGTATAATGACGCTTCCAGGCTGCTCTTGGGATGTGTGCTGATGCAACAGGGAAGATTTGTCGTTTATGGCTCCCCACAACTAAAGCCACATGAGGCCAACTACCCCACTGAAGATTTGGAGGCACTATATTTATGGAGCCAGGAGTTAGATTTTTACCGACCACAAGAGTCTCACATACATCCTCACACAATCAGAATTAAACTTACGACAGAGAAGATGGATAGAGCTATTGAGTGATTATGACTGCACTTTTGAGTATTACCCTGGGAAAGCTAATGTGGTAGCTGACGCACTTAGCCAAAAATCTGGAGTTTCATTGTCTCATATTCAGGTGACGCGGATGGCACTATTGACGAAGTTATGAGCTACGGGTGCTTTCCTATATACTGTAGATGATGATGAATGAGTTTTGTTTGCTAATTTTTAGGTTCGACTAGTTCTTTTTGATCAAGTTTGAGAGCTTCAAGATTGTGATCCTTCTTTATTAAGATTGAAGGAAGGTGTGCATGGTGGTGGATCACCCGATTTTACGCTGAGAAGAGATGTGTTGTTGTTATTTAAAGGCAGACTTTGAGTACCAGATAATGATGAGTTGAAACGAGAAATTCTCGATGAAGCTCATTGTTCAGCTTATGCTATGCACCCTGGAGGAAATAAGATGTATCGAACCCTAAAGCAGTATTATTGGCGACTGAACTTGTAATAAGAAATTGCCACCTATGTGAGTCAATGCTTCATTTGCTAACAAGCAATGTTCAAAAACATGGTAAACGAGAACGAAATAGTTTGGTACCGTTCACTATTTAGTCATTTAAACGGTGATTAAGTGGGAGTAAATGGAAACGGTATTTTTATTTGAAAATTAATATTATAATAATTTATATATTAAATATATATAATAATATAAAATATCATTAATTAGAATATAAAATAATTAACACATAGTTCAACACATAAACATAAGTGCATAGCAAAATGTCTTTTAAACAAGAGGAGGCGGGTTAAAGTTTAGACGTGAGAAGAGGAGGAGACGTGAAATCACAAATGGGATTGTAAAATAAGGGTTTTAATTTTTTCGTTTTCATTATTTTTTTGAATTTTCAATTAATTAAAAAAAAAATTACTTGACCGTTTAATCGGAGGTTTGACTGTTTAATTATTGTTTAAACGACTGTTTCGCCATTTAATCGACAATTAAACAGTCGACCTTTTAATAGACCGTTTAGGCTAAAAACGTTAAACTTTTTTACCGTTTACTATTTAAATGCCGTTTAAACGGCCGTTCAGACAATTTTTTTGAACAATGCTATCAAGTTAAAGCGGAACATCAGAAACCTTCGGGCTTACAACAACGTTTGGAGATTCCAGTCTGGAAATGAGAGCATGTTACTATAGATTTTGTCTATAAACTTCCACAGTTCCACGCATAGCCAAGGCGCATACCGGCATTTGGGTGATTGTGGACCATTTTACGAAGACTGCACATTTCATTCTGGTCCCAGATAAACTCTCTGTGAGCAAGTTGGTTCAGGTATACATGTAGAAGATAGTGAAATTGCATGGCGTTCTAGTTTCTATCATTTCGGATCGAGATTCTCATTTCACCTCGCAATTCTAGAGAGCGTTACAGGAGGCACTGGGTACTAGTTTGCGGTTTAGCACTGCTTTTCATCCACAAACGGATGATCAATCCGAGAGGACTATTCATACTCTAAAGAACATGTTGAGATCATATGTACTACAGTTTCCAGGGAAGTGGAATAAGTATATGCCTTAGATGGAATTCGACTACAACAACAGTTTCCACTTGAGTATCGGGATGTCACCTTAAAGAAAATAAAAAAACCGCTGCCTAGCGTCACGCACATGCGTGGGCTCCACCAAGTAGCAGCTGCTCTCCGCCGAGCGATTTCTGCTCGTGCTCGAGTTCGCCAACTTCGTCAACGTGCGGTTGGCATTTGACTTCATCACCGTTGCACCGAAAAATTGAGCAACTCGTGCTCTTTTCCATTCTGGCCCACCGATAACAGCTGCTATCGAACCACCGGTACAGATGCTCTAAGAAGTATTAAGTGCATCACGGAGTGGTAAGCTATGAGCACAGATGCACTAGCTAGGTCGCATTGCTCAAAACAAATTGAGTGCGACGAATCTAGTCTGGGTTTAAAGCAGATCGATCACAGGAGAAGGCCATGTCCCATAGCAGGACTCTCAAAGTTTACTGCTAACTGTGCTAGCGAGCGAGTCAGTTATGTCGACGTCGAAAAAGACTTGACCTGGTTTGTTTCCATTAGATGAAAGAGACAAGGACTTGAGAAAAAAAGATCGGAGAACATGCATATAAGATCAAAGTGGAAACAATCACTATTATTCCAGTATTCCATTACATCACATTCCAATTTGTGTTTTTGTTCAATATATATATGATGAACATCAACGGTGAGGCATAGCTTCTGTCCCAGAAACAGAAAACTACAAGCCATGATCGAACATGCGCGCCAAGGTCCAAAGTCGTGTGGTAATTGATAGCTTAAGAAATCTAAACGCACAAGACAAAGGGGTTCAGAAATGGCTTGTGTCATTCTTGTATGTGGGCAACTTCCTGCTTTTAAGTTCTAAAAGCTGCATTAATATCTACTTCAGAGGGATGGATGTTCCAAATCTGAGATGACATCGAAAAAGTAGCTGGGGAACTGGTGGGGGTCAGATGCCTTTGCTATTAGCCATGGACATAATAATTTGAGCTTTTAAGCTTTGGCTAGGGAGACCAAGTAAATATGATGGGCCGGGTCAGTATAGAAAATTCAACACGTAGATACCTGTATTATTTGAATCGTTCTAATTCATATTAGTTTAAGAGCTGTTTGGTAGTGATACAAATCTAGTTTTGTTTTTCATGTATATATCTTTAGATTCCAGGACGTCCTACCATCCGCTCAGACAGCGATGGCCGTTTTGGACACAGTTGGATACAGTTTAGGTCAATAAAGGCTCACACATGCATGAACTGGCAGCATTCAAGATCTATGTCCTTGACGAGATTGAAACATTGAAACTCTGAAACTACACATTATTGGAAAAGCTAGGGAATTGTATACGTATGTATATATGTAACCTTCACCCTGCTGTACGAATTGTAATAGGCTTGAAAAAACCATATGCTATAGCTCGAGTTTTCTTTTTCCATATTGCAACTGTCAGTGGTTAATTCTGCAAAAAAAACAACCTTTGATAACAGATTGTCGGTATGCATAGTAGTACTCTGAACAAGATCAGTCAGGAGAATAAAACCCAGGCACATGCTACGACTTAACAACTCAATGGAAAGGACAACTACATGTTATGGCAGCGAAAGATGAAACATGTCCAAGACCGAATCACAAACGATCCGCGCTATTCTTGGAATAGTGAAGAAGTCGAGTGACATGCAGACGGAGACTAGAAGAAGATGGATATGAAGGCTAAAGAGAGGTGGGAAGAACTCGAGAAGGATTACAAGGTACAACGAAAAATCAAACTCTACTCTCTTCAGCTGGAAGAAGGTGGGAGCTGCAGGATCAACTGAGTCACTGAGAGAAGTTCTGAATTGTGTCAACTAATTAGAAATAATAGGTGAGATGGATAAAGAGGAGGATGCTTCGTTCAAACACTTTAAGACCAAGATCATGTTTGGAGAGAGTGCTTTAGAGTTTAGACTTCGATAAGGTTATGCAGGCACCTTCATTCTAATGTCAGGATGGATGAGAACCTCAACACCTCACAATCACAAGGGCTTTATGCAAATGGTACCGAGAGGGGCTGGTCACAAAGCAGCAACTAAAAGTTTGATAACAATGGTGGATCTAGTCATCTATGGAATAGAAAAGAATGGTTGATTGACTTGATTCTGATAACAAGGGTGGATCAAAATCAAAGGGAAAATAGAATAATGGTTGCTTGGCATGAGGTGCTGCTTCGGACCTCTTGCTTTAGAGAAGGGTGTTCTAATGTTCTACAAGCTTAAGAAACCATAATCTGGGGATAACTCTACTTACCATGACAACAACAATCTGTATGAACTGATGATGAGTATTAAGTACTTACCATCTTCATATTTCTGCTTACTAGTCATTTTCAAATTTACAGTTAGTTAAGTGCAGAATAAAACAGAACTGTAGAAGTATGCTTAATATTATTTGAGTAAATCTATTAGTCACTTCACTTGTAATCACATTTTTCTGAAGAGTTCATATCGTCAACTATTCCGACACTGCTTCATAAAGTCTGAAAATTTTTCCAACTTGATAGAAATGGGGTACATATCATAAAGGATGCCTCAAATTACAAGACAAATAGACCAGTCTCTTCAGTTGGATGGTAATGCTGCGTCCATAGTCACGAAAGCTCCAACCCTGTCACGAGGAATTAGGCGCAGTTCTGAACCATGCTTGAGGAATACATTGCCTGAGAAAGCCAGTCAAATTTCTGAGAGACCAAGGAGATAATACTCATACTAACAACATAGCTGAATAGCTCGTATATGGATTTGCAGTCTGTTTGAAAAGACTTGGTGAAATAGCAAACACTTGCCCTATATCTACAATACTTGGTCCATACAACAAATACCATAACTGAAATAAAACATTATTATACAGTCATCATGCCAGCCCTCGTTGAGGCAATTCTGCCTTCAATGATCTCTCGTCACACTGGCCTAAGATTCTTATTTATAATCCCCTTACTTTCAAAATATTTACTTTCATCGTACATTTAAACAGTATGCCAGAGTTCTTTTTTTTTTGAAAGGGTGTATCAGAGTTCTTTAATAAGTAAAAATGATAATAAGCCAACAGTCTCAATAAGTCAATAGAAAGACCAGTAGCAACACCCATATTCGTCATACTATAGCAACAACTCTCAACTACTCTTTCTATGGAAAGAGATATTGAACTTTATGTCGTATCAACGCCTAACACCTAGAGATATAAAGACTATTGAACTCTAGGTCCATACACAACTGAACTGAGAAGGGGGAACTAGAGCATTGGCATACCTGCACTTTGCTGAGGATTGATTCCAACACCATCTGCAAAATAGTAAGTAGATAAGTAACAGAATTATAACATCAAGCAGCATCAGTGATGCTGAAATGTCTATAAGTGAGCAAGTGACATAAACTTGCAGCAATTACATTCCAGGATAAGCAACAACATTTTACAACTAAAGATATTGATACATGATCACAAAACGTAATCCCATGAAAATCTACGTTCTCTTCCTAAGCTACTGACTTATCTTTTATCATTCTTCTCTAAATTCTCCTATGCTCATATTACTTAGCCCTCTATATGGAATAAAGGTCACAGCTCCCAATCAAAGACTAAAGCTTTCTGAATTCAAAGGGTCTAATCCAATCCAATACAGTATTGCAAACTCAGCTCCCAGAAACCAATAACCCTAATTTGATGAATCGTATATTCCCAAGCAAAGAAAGATGATCAAGTTGAAAATCATGACATGACGAAAAAGCAAATGATGCAAAATTTAACCGTTGGTGATGATGGCGCTGGTCTGAGGAGGCACTTTGAATTCTTCGGCGGCGAATTTGAGCACGGCGGTGAAAGGGGCTGCTTCGGGAACGCTAAACCTGAAAAGAAAGCAAGATTCGATTAAATTTGGGAGATGAAGAGAGAATGGAATAGAGAGATTGAGATTGAGATTGAGATTGGGAAAATACGAACACTTTGAAGGGCAGCTTTGGATCGGAGGTCAGAGTAACCTTGAACGACACCTTTCCACCACCCGCCATTTTCTCCCTCTGTGTCTTTGTCTGCGTGCGAGTTTTCTTAGAAAGGATTTTGATCCGGAACGCTCTGGATGAATACTTATTAAATGGATATGGATTTAATTTTTGAATTCGTATCTAAAAGTTCATTTTTAAAAATAAAATTTAAAAATAAAGTTCTATAAAAATATTAATCAATTAAATGATTGAAAATTTAAAATAATATGTTTCTTATTAAAGTTCCAATTTACATCACTTCGATATAAATTGAAACTTTTTTTTTTGAATTTGATCTATCTAGTTTATTTTTAATAAAATATTTTGGCTATGTAACAGAGTCATATGACATGAAAGCATTTTGATTAATATATTGATAAAAGAAATAAATTTAGTAATTAACATATTGATAAATAGGTCCGGATCCGTTCCATTTATCAAATGATCTGTCGGATCCAGATTTAATTATTAAAGATCCGTCGGATAAACAAGGCAGATCATATATAATTTTCTCTCTTTAAACAGATCCGGATATAGGTTGATCCGGTCTGGCTCCGCCCCATTGACAGGCCTAGAGAGCTCGCACTGTGTCACATATACACCTAATATATTTAGTTTTCTTTTTCTTTTTCGGTTACATTTATGTATTTTAAGGCAGAGAATATTTTGTCCGTATGAAAACAAATTAAAAATTAAAAATCATCTCCACAACCAAACAAATTAAAAATTATTAAGGGAGGTAAAATTGACACTTTTTTTTACTTTTACAATATACACCCCTTCTTCATTTTTTCACCCAAAAGTGTATTCAAAATACACACAAAAATTACCGGGTGGGGGGGGGGGGGTGTTGGTGGTTTGTAGAAAGGGGGTGTGTCAATTTCACCTCCCATTATTAATTTTATAATTATAGTTTTGGAAATAAATGAATACAAGTTTGAGTCGTGTTCATTCTCGTGAAGATAAAAATTAGTCTGAATCATCTAAGACACCATGTTTACTTGCTCACAATACAAGTTTCATCATTCTTTAAGGGAGGTGTATTCAACTACGAATTTTGTATGATTGTTTTGTATTTCAAAAATTCTTTAAAATCTTGATGTATTCAATATGGATTTTAAACAATCTTTTAAAATTTTGATGTAGGAGGGTGCATTCATTCTGAATTTTGAAGGATTTCTAAAGATTCTTTATAATTCATGGATTATTGTGGATTGTTTTAAATCCACAAATTGTTTATATTTCGCATAGATTTGAAATGATTCTTTTGTATTGTTTTATAAAGATTTGATTGAATTTTGAAGGATTGCTCAAATAATTAATGTCTAAATAAGTTAACCAAAAAATCAAATGTCAAAATACACTATCACATATACAAAGTCAAAAAATATTATTCTTGATTTTTCCAACATAATGATCACGCTCTTGAATTGACATCGTCACCGTATTTCTAATTCACATTCCTATTATCTTGATTCTTTTCAACATTCATCATTTCATTATCAAGTAATGTTGTCATTTTTATAGAAAATGAAGTTCTATATTATTTTAAAACAAGAATTACAAACACTTATATGTGAGATATTTTGTATGTACTATAATAGATCACTCAATATTTAAATTAGAAGACAAATACATCTCATTGTTTGAAAAAAAAATTTTGAGGTACCATTTTTATTATATTAATAAAGTCGTAGTATTTTTAACTAGAGCAAAGTTTATACCCTATATATAAGTTTAATTATCGAAAGTATAGTAGTTGAAGTCATCAATGAAATCAAACTATAAGGAAGTGATAATGAAAGCAAAGATTAAGAACGTTATCGTTGTTGTGACACTAAGATTTTAATGACGTATGTAAAAAAATATGGAGAGAGAGATCAAAATTCATGGAAATCTCTTGAGTGGGAGACCTGATTTCAAAGAGTCATTTGTGTGTAAACAATCTTTCAAAAGTCTTCAAAATCTCCTATTTAATGAAATCCTTAAAAATTTATAAATTATTGAATAACACAAAATTTTTATGTATTGTTTAAAATTTAATATATCACTTAATTAAGTCGTCATCCTATACCAATTACGGAGTATCGCAGTTTGTTGACAAATTTGGCTAGTTGTCAACATGATGATCATAGTTCAAATCAGTCTCCCACCATGAGAAAATGAGAAATAAGTATTGTTAAACCTAGGTGTCACCATTTGGCTCAAAGTCTCGAGCCTCGTTTTAGCCTGGTCTGGCCTTGTGTTTGGACGAGTCAGCCTAGTTTCATTAAAATTAGGGTAGGGCTTGGGCCATGTAAGTGAAACCTGACCCGGCCCTTCGGCCTGACCTTTTTTTAGCCTTAGAGGGTAAGCATAGCCCAACCCAGCCCATTTTGACCTCGAAAGCTCGGCCTTATTTGGCCCATTTTATTTTAAAAAAGACATGTATTATATGATTATTATCATAATTTCTTATTTTCTTCATAATTTTTATTTTATTCTCCTACTCTTCTTAACTTACAAACATATTTTCAAAATAAATACTAAAAATTAAAATTGTAATACCTCAAACTTTTTTAATTTCTTTTTTTAATTTAAGCCTCATCTTGGCCAGGCCCATAGAGGCCGACCCGGTCCGGCCTCTTTAGCCTTTCGGCCTAGCCTTAATAGGTGACTTAGGGTTTTCGAATTGTGACCTCGGTCCGACTTCTTTTTTTTTTTAACTTTTGACCAAGTCTAGTTCATCCTAACTCTAAGCCTTAAATTTAAGGCCGAGGTCGACCCAATTCTGTTCATGATGATCTCTAGTTAAACCCAGTTGTAGAGCCAAACTTTACTTAGGACGCCAAATTGAAAAGAAGTTAAAAAAATTGAAAAGAATAGTCCCAAAATTTGAATGAAAAAAATGGGTGGCCAAAATTGAAAAAAAAAAGACAAATAAAAGTGAAAAGAAAACCCCAAATTCAAAAGAATGAAAAAATCGAACAAATTGAACAAATTTTGGTTGACTGACTATCAAACCCGTGAGTCCCCGTCACCAACTAATAAACTTAAAGCAGTTATACCACCGTGCCATTCTTCATCTCGTGATCATATATGATACCCACGCCTACACGTGTTGGTTAAATCAGGGACGGATTCAAGCGGTAGGCAACCAACATGGCCAACAACTCAAGGTAAAATTCCAGCTTACATTTAATAAATTTTATGTGCTGCTCCTCCTAAAAACCGAATATAGCTTAGTTGGCAGAGCTATGCAAAGAATTTTCTCCACCGTAGGAGTTTGAAATCCCCCTGAACAAATCTAGAAATTAGGGCCTCCTTTAGTTTTCCGAAAGGAAAAGAAAGCGTTTACTCTCTCTTTATTTTCTCTTGGGAAAGGAAACTAAAAGTTTCCTAAATTATGTTTGATAATGCTTGAAAAGTATATATATGTTTCTTTGGCATTGTTTGGTTCATGTGAGAAAGTGAAAGTAAACTTAAGCTCAATTATCATAATAATTTCATTTGTTATCTCAAAAGAATATTTAATAAATTAAATTAAATTATTTTACAAATAATAAAGATTAATTTAGTAAAAAGAAGTTGCAATGATTACGGTGAGAGAAAGGAAAGTAATCCCATAATGGGGAGGACTGGAGGAGGAATCGATTTCCTCATATTTTCCTCTCTTCTTGAGTTTCCCCCTCTTTTCCTTTCCTGATCATCCCAAACACAGGAAACTCTAATTTTCCTTTCCTTTCTTACCTATTCTTGCCAACCAAACTAGCCATAGAAGGAGGCGGAGTAGCGAACGAAAAGGGAAAGGAATAGAAAGAATTGTAGGAGAGATTTTAAGAGTCATATTTTCATTACTAGCTCCACTGTCATTACAACTCAAGACATATTAGAGTAAGCTACTAGGAACAAGACAAAAGTAAATGACTGAATTACATAGTAATAACTATATCAATTGCCCCTCCTTGAGTTCAAGCTCGTCCTCGAGCACAAAATTCTGAAAATCTGGTAACCACGGCATATGCTGTTTCCTAAGTAGCATCTTCATCAACCAAGCCTTTCCATTTGACCAACCATTGTGTCACATTCCTCTTGTGCTGCTTGACCACAACCATGTCCAGTTCTTACTCCGGTTCCCACACAAATGCACATGTGTGGTCATATTCTGGCAGAGTTTGTGCAAGAAGTGTGTGATCCCCAATTCTCTTTTTAAGTAAAGAAACATGGAATTCCAGATGGATCTTAGAATGAGCATGTAAGTACAATCTATAGGCCACTTTGCCTATTCTTGCTGTAACTTGGAAGGGCCCATAATATCTCGGTTCCAGCTTGTGGGATGACTAGTTTGTTGAAAGGCAGAAAACCACCTATCAAAGATTATCCTAATACTTATTCCAAATATGTTAATATAGTTCAATGATAAGTAGGGGTCATTCCTGCAGAAGTCTGATGAGACTAAATGCTTTAAACGACTCGATGCACTAATACCATAAATCAGGTAGGCTCGACCTACAGACAAAGAATTAATTTATTAAACTATCTAGACATGACCTAAAATTACAAAAAAAACAGATTCTATAAAGAAACTCGGTGGTGGATAATTAAGTAAATTTACAGAATTTTTGGGTTTTATTTATATATCGAAATAAATTCTTCAATACATAAAAGTAAACAAAAACAGAAAATAACAAAGTAAATATCAAGAAGATTCTAAAGAAAAAAAAACTAGGAACTTTTCCTCACTCTACATAGTTTCGATCTACCCCAACCCTAATCTAAATAACAATGAATGAATGCTTCCCAAAATTAGTCCAAAACCGCTAGGACACTAATTGTATTACATTCTCTTACTTGACATGTTATTCGGATTGATTACCTGATTAACGTGATCCCTAATTGATAGACTTATGATGATGGTCTAACCCTAGCCAACTAAGTCATTAAGATTCATAGAATGTTTGAGAAACAAAAAGATTTCTAGAGCTACTATGATGAGTACTCTATCATCACTTTTGAATAACTTCACACAACTAATAGTGTTGTTTTGTCTTTCCAGAATATATATCGATGTTAACACTCGCATACATATTCAAGACCATAAATTCTAACACATGAATCTAAGCATGCACTCAAAGAAATATATGATAGAAGTCACCAATGATGAAATAGTGAAGAAATTCTCATCCAAAAGTTATTAAATTCACAACGAGTTCAAAACAGAAATATATATAGGGCTTCGGCCAACCACTAACTAGAGAAAACTAACTAAACATAATACAAGAATGGAGAAGAAGAGAAAGAAAAGCGAGACAGAGAAGAGATAAAGAAGAGAGTTGATTCTCTTTTGTAATAGGGCTTTTATCTTGCTCCTTGAATCTTCTTCCTTGTAGTTTTGAGACTCCTTGTCTTTGAAGAAAAGTCATCTTCTTATTTTCCTTATTGATTCTTGACTTTTATGATTTATTATCCCCTGGGATATGACACAACATAGAAGGAGGTGATGTACCATATAAGGCCTGAAATGACGTCATACGGATGAAGGAGTGGTAGGTGGTGTTATACCACCACTCAGCCTAATGAATGAGCTGGCTTTATGATGCTGGTTTGTCCAACACCAAACATCGTAAACAGTGTTCCAGGGAGAGATTTAGCACCTCGTTTTGCCCATTTTTCTGTGGGTGAAAAGCTGAGCTCTTGCATAATTGGGTGCCCTGCAAAGTATAGAATTCTGTCTAAAAGTGACTTAAGAAGATGAGATCGCAATCAGAGACATTTGTGTGAGGCATCCCATAGAGGCAAAAAAACCTCTTTCACAAACATATTAGCAATCTAAGCTACTATATAAGGAAGAGTAATAGGCAGAAAATGTGCAAATTTCGCCAACCTATAACCATCCACCAATATAGCATTTTTTTCCATTAGAATTATAAAGACCATCTATAAACTCCATGAAAATGTCAACTTATACCTCAGTTGGCATCGGTAATCGTTGCAACAATCCTAATGGTTTGATAGCTTCATATGTTTGCATTTGGCATTGATCACATGTTGCGATGTATGACCTAACATCTTTGCACAATCCCGACCACGAGAAATTGAGAGGCAGCCAAATCAAGGTCCCCAAATAGTCAGAATGGCCTGCCTCCAACGAGGAATGAAATTCGAAAAGCATCTGGTTATGCCATTCTAAACCTTTTGGAACAAAGACCCAGTTCTTGTACATCAATCGTCCATTGTTCAGTGTGAATCCTTTTTGAGCCAGCTGGCCTTGTTGAAGTTGAGAGACAATACGAGCTTACTTAGTGTCTGTTATGCATGTCTCATCAATGTGACGTAAACAATCAAAGATGGGAGAAGATATTGATTGAATGGTGCACAATTCTGGACGCTAAGAAAGAATGTCAACCACTGTGTTAAGTTTGCCATCCCTTAACTAAAATTTGAAATCATACTGTTTCTACTAGATTTCGAGAGGGAATGAGGCAAAAGAGCGATAGATATTGTAGGTGGATCACTCCTGAGCGCCCGAACGGTTTACCTCGAGCGCTCCGCTTAATTGCAAAACAAGTGACAAGCATTTAAAAGTTGAGATAGGATTGACCCATCTTCAACGCTCCGATACCTAAGTCAGTATGTGTTATGACAGAAAGCGTAAGTGAACAATGGTTCAGAGAATCAATATCTTTTGTCTTGACATAAATACCTTATGTATATGGGTAGTTTAGGGTGTCAACACCTTGTAGTCCTCGAATGGGACTGATGCAAGCATTCATCTTTTATGCAAATGAGGGCATTTTGGTGAAAGGACCAAACCCTAGTTTAACTAGTAAACTAAGATTAAGCCCTAACAACTGAACATATACTGAGAGTTTCTAGGAAAATTTTGACATAGTCTCCATTGAAACTGAGACTACCCAAAAACCTGCAGAAAGTGACACTTCATAAACTAATTCTATAGACACACCGTGGACTACTAATGTCCATCCGGATTTCTCAAAAAATGACATAACCAAAACCAAAAACTCAACTCAAGAATACAAAAACATTTTTACAGGATACTGGTTCTAAATACAAAGGAAAGTAACTATATTTACATGAGTAAAAAATAACCTCAAATGACTAGTATTCAGAGCGTCTTCTAAATACATAAACGACAAATGTCAAAATCAACAGTGAGCTAAGACATACTGCTAGAAAGATGACTGGTGGACTCAAATCCTTCGACGGTACCAAGCACTCTTGGGATATAAACTACAGCCTGAGCAACGAAAATCGAAAAACCCAAGGAAAGGCATTAGAATATAAAACGTTAGCGTGTGTGGACAAAATAATATAATCAATGTAAATCAATAAAACTGATTTATCATGCATTTTTGCTGATTTTCGTGAAATAATGCGAGTTCAAAAATATAAACTGAATACAAATGGAGGTGCTCACCTAGGCCACCTAACCTGAGTCGGCTAACTGTAAGAAAAATAAATAAATGTGATGGGATCTTCCCCAGACCACCTAACCTGAGCCTATCTGAGTCAGACAAGGCCACCTAACCTCCTCTGACTAAACTATCTGGTGATCAGCCGAATAGCTAGAGCATCGATGCATTTAAACAAACCATCACAAATAAATCTCCAAATTAAAAAGCACTAAAATTAAACTGTAGAGCATGCTGATAAAAATATTAACTCGCTACGACTGTGAAAATAAAAGGTCCACTCACAAGTCTATGACTACTGCTGGGGTCCAACAGAGTTCTCTTTGTTGCAAGGGTCACGATCACGATATATTGAAAGCATGGATCATAAAATATCAGAATATGTGTAAAACTATCAAAATCGGCCCTAAAGATAACTTCGAAGGTCCCCTCAAATAATTCCTCAAACTGCTTTGCCAGAGCTCCACCGTGGATGGCGGAGCGTGGCCCTCACACGTCTCCAAAGGCGGCGGCGCGTGGGTCTCACATGCCTCCGGTGACTCTCCTCCAATGGGAGCGTTCAACCTCACATTGGAAAGCTCATCACTAGCTCTACCACTTCTATAACTGAACCAAGGTCCAATTCACCGGCGTTTGGCCAGAATTCACATAAACGGACCAGAAAATCACTTTCCGGTGGCCACCACAAACGACGGTGATTGACCCCTAAAAACGTTCCTCTCCTCAAGCCCAACCTAACCCCTAACCTTACGCGCTCTAACTTCACCTCAGATGGCCGAAATTCTCCTAGAAACTGCACGACTCGAAATTGGACAGAAGTTTTACAGCGTTGAATCTCCACAATGGAGCCTCGACGGACCACGCCACCTACCCAGAAAGACTCAATAGGGAAAGGGCTACAAAATTCCCCTACCACTGATCCCCAAAATCACGCCAGAGCACCACCGCCACCGGTGATGACTCCAAGGCTAAACCCAATTCGGTTCACCCCGAAATCCCTACAAACATCCAAAATAATCACACCAAACGAACAAGGAAGCCATGGGCTTTCCCAACCTTTTCGATGGCGGAGGTGGCCGAAATCAGTGGGTTTGACCGGAAAACGATGCGGGTCGGTGGGAGGTCGAAATGGGTCAAACCGGTGCAACTTTTGATTTTTCCTGATTTTCTGAAATTAAATTCCAAAAACCCCAAGAACCAGATCAAATCGACGACCCAAATTAAAACTCATGCCGATCGAACGGTCGAGAATTAACTGACTAAAATTTTTTTTTTTTTATTTATGTCTCACGCCAACTTCTAATAAATATAAAAACTAGATCGCTTATCCGAAAAATTCCTAAGAGATTGAATTTAAATATTCTACACCTTCCACGAAGAAAGTCAAATCAAATTTTTTCCCGGTGAAAAAGTCATTAACAAACTCGCTAATTGGACTAATTCGCAATAAAGCTTAAGAATTCTGATAAGCGCGTATTCTTGGTTCGGTTTGTCACATTTGGTCTTTTGGTAATTTTTCCCTTATGCTGGCCAACTGACACGTGCACGTCCCATGTGCAGACTTACCTAAATGCCCCTAGTTAACTCTTAACACTTGGTCCTTTTGGGTGCTAAGTAAGGCATATTATTAGGGTTAGCATATGTCGTACTAACAAGTCCCTCAAGTCCCCGAGTTAAGGTGATTGACCTTTATTAGGGAGTGGAAGAAACCGAGATCCATAAAGCATCCTTACTTAGCACCGTTATGCTGGGTGATGTAATGCACCCCGGAGTCCCCTCAACTCCTTAATCAATGGTGATCCCTTGATTCGGACATGCCCAATGTTCAGACCTGAAATTTTTGAATGTGACATGAAATCAATGCATATGTAATAAGCCAAAATGGTTATGCACTATGCTAAGCCTAATACATCAAAATGAGATGTATTCAAATTAACATGTTTCCTAACCATCAAACTCACTAGATGTCACTCAACGCACACAAGTGTTTGAGGGTTAGTGTTTGTACTCAAAAGTTGCATCAGTCACATGTTCTCCATAAGCTCGATTTTCAACCAAATGCTCCAACATTCCAAAAACACAAGCATTTCAAATCAATAGGACTTTTATTCGGGTTGTAAAGTGTTTAAGGAATGAGTTTAATGAAAGAAGGGTATAGGAATTCGAGAACCAAGCAACCTAGCAAGCAATTCACATGCCAAAGTTCCTTACTAAATATCTAGGTGCCATTAACCTTTTTTTTTTTTTACACAAAACTACTTCCCAAAACTCTTATTCTTAATGTACAACTCACTCTTTTTGTGTCTTTTCTTCTTTCTATTTTTTTCTTTTCTTTGATACTCTTTTCTCATTTTTTTTTCTTTTCATTTCTTTTCTTTTTGAACAAAACACAACACAAATGAACATCACAACGACCTCCTCCACCCACACTTAAGCTTTTGCCAAACTTCACAATAAGCATAACTCTAAGCACATCCTAAAAGGACTCATTATCGCTTGCTCGATTGCCTAGTTAAGGGTATGAGTAAGTGTTTAGGCTTGGTAAGAATTTGTGGTGTTCAAGAATTAAAAGGGCTAAATAATATAAGGCTCAAATTGGCTATGTAAAATATGCATGCATTATAGGGTTCAAAAGCAATTTGGCCAAAGTGGTGATCATTCTAATGCCTCTATCATTTTCAAAACAACTTATGATTTAAAAAATATTTTTCATGGTTTAAAGCAAGTTGTAGATTACATAATAATTGATCAATATCAAACATGAAAGAATATGTGTGCAATGTAGCTATGCATGTACAATAAGGCTCAAAATCTCACATGGGGCATAGATAGCTCGAAAACATGTCAATCATTCTTTTTCTCATATGAATACATTTTGAATGACATATGCATTTTTCAAACCGATTAAACACACATTTTTTTTCTCTTTTTAAACATGCTCAAAATTATGCAATATACTGGTCATTAGTTTAATCTCATCATTGAGAGTGGTTATTGGGACACAAAACATACCAAAACACACATATTTTTGTATTATATTTTCTTACATTTTTCAATTTTTATGGATTTTCCGGATAAGGAGTGATAATAACTTAGCCGCCAACCTCACACTTTAGAACTAAATTGTCTTCAATTTGCATAAAGCCATGCCACATACGAAACAAAAGTGTAGACAAGATAGCAAGGCATCATCATTTCACAAATTTATTCGCCTAACACATGTTCTCCTAGACATAGTAACTAACGTCCATTCACACTTAAAGGGTCGTATAGTCTCTAAGAAATAATGAAGCTATTAAAGTCCTCTCAACCACAATGTGGGCATGCATACTAATCACATTTCAAAGGAAAACCACATTGTAATCTAGCATGTAACACGAGGGGACCTCACACTTAGAACTTTACCACTTAGAAAGGCGTTTAAGTCATAGTAAAAAGTATCACAACATGTATCACACCAAGACTATCACAACCTAACAAAGACTTAAAATAATACACTAATGATGAATAGGTAACTCCCCCATTGAAGAAGGGTGAGCCATCAAGACATTACAAGACTAACAACCCTTGGAAGATGTCTACTCTTGAGGATGAAAGTTAAACCTAAGAATCCTAACATAGCATCATTCTTAAAAATATCCATGTCAAGCAAGGAAGTAAGGAGAGTAGGGAGAAAAGGATGCAAACACTTTGAAGACCGATTCCTAGCTCCATATGCATGAAAATGTAAACCAACGAATGCCAAGTTAGGTCTCGTCATCCAAAGGTGCATACGGGTTGGTCATGAGTCTCCAACGGTGCTCTCAGACTTGTCTTGGCCTCAAGGGATTACTTTATGCTCCATGACTCAAAGTCCCAAGCTCTTGATCTCCAAAAATAGGCTAAAAATGCTTGAAATGGTAAGAGACATTCGATGGATCGAAGGTATGCTTCGAAGGTATGTTTTGTTCTAACGCCTTTTTTGTTGTTTGCATTCTGTAGTGAGATACTGCTTTCCCCCTTGTACGAAAGAACAACGGCGTCTGGACCAGATTTTTCATTACTGGGACCGTCCCGAATCGTGCCATAACTACTGGGCGCTTAATCACCCGGATATCCTTGAGCGGATGAGAATTTTTCATCGACCTGGTATGTGTTTGGATTTGGTGGTAGTTGTTTTTGCTTTTGCTTTATAATAGGTGGAGGTCTGATCGGAATGTACTGATCTCGTTTCTTCATAGCCAAGGGTGCTGTAGGCACTAAGTAGAAGATGAAGCACGCTAAACTTACGGGTATGCTTGACCGGTTATTGGCCAGGGCTGCTATCATCGCTCGGTTGCAAGAGGGGCCGAACGACACGCTGGTGCGCGGCCCGGATGAGCGATCCGTTGAGCACCCTACCAATAAGGAAGTTCTGGAGCATGAGATTATCCAGCCTTCTGAGGAGGAACGTGGGTGGACCTCGAGGGATGCTTCTCGCCAACGGCAACACAAGCTTCTCAGGGAGTGGAATGGGCTTTATACACAAGTCAACTAGCTACCGCTCAGATTTTACCTCAGAGTGAGCGCGATCATACTGAGCGTGAGGCTCAGAAGAAGAAAGAGAAGAAGAGAAAGGAGGGTCGCCATCCCTATGTACGCCAGCCCAAGAGGAACCCGTCCACCCAATAGAATGAGTGGGTAGGATCTGCGTCCACCTCATTTCATGGAGGCGGAGAGGAAGTGGTGAACCACTCGCCCATGCTTCTAATGAGGACACCTATAGAACGTGTCGTTTATGTGGAGAGGAGTGAGACTGAGATAGATTCTGATGATGAGCATACACTTGGAAATTCTCCTTTTCCTTCTCCCAAAAAATGAGCCTTTTCCCTCTCCCCAACAATCACCTGTATCGTCTCCTGCTCAAGGGCCTCAGCCTCGATCATAGTTAGTACCTCCACCTATTGGTATCCAGGGTCCCCAAATCTAAACAGTAGCCGCCAAGATCCTACAAGATAGATATGTTTAGTTCATTCGTAAGGCTATACCATGGACGTGGTTGCCTTGCAGCAAAAGCGTTTATTGTCTTGTAGCACAATGAACAATCATGTGCGCCTTTATTTGGAAGCTGTCGGGTGGGTGCATAATTTCCACCAACAGATGTTGAAAGGGCTAGGTGAGATGCCCGGGGAGCTGGAGGAGACCAGGGAAAAGGTAAAGCTGTTGGAGGTGGAGATGAAAGGGAAAGAGGCAACTCTGGTGACTACCAATGAAAAAATTTTGAGATACTATGGGATAGAACATGAGTTGCGCGCCCGGGTGGATAACCTTCTCAAAGTGTCCGACGACTTTGCTGAAGTTATGCGCAAGCTCCAAGAGAAGATCGGTGAGTTTACTCTAGATCTTGAGATGCTGCAGGCAGAGAAGCAGTCACTAGAGAACATATGCGCTCAAGATGCTAAGCGTGTGGATGAGCTGCTTTCCCTGGTAGAGTCCCTAAAGGCGGAGGTTGAGTCCTTGAAGGTGCTAGCTTTGTACAATGATGCTAAACGCAATATGCAGACGGATGTAGCTGACACGGGTAAGGTCTCAACGGAGTTTACGAAGGGACAGACGGAGGTTGCGTCTTTTGCTATGCAGGCTATGTTTGCGATGCTGCAAAAATTGCCCTACTTCAACTGAGACCTTTACCGAGTAGATCTTGAGGCGGCCAAGGTGGTGAGCTTCCAGGAGTGAGCGTGCTGTGGTCATTGCTTGTTTATGTAATTTGGGCTTTGTATTTTTTATAGGTTGCGTTGTATATAAGAACAGTATCTTTGTCATCGTCTCAAATATTTTGAAGCGGTGGGCGTTTATGGTGACTATATATGATCTACGCATTTTATGCTTGATTATTAATATATTTCTCGCTATATTTGGCTAAGTTATGACCTTAGTATTCTTATGTATAACTTATTTTATTGTTTTAGGTCCAAAATAAAGAGGAATGAATAAATGAGGCAGAAATGAGCTCAAAACGCAATAAGGAGGAAGTTCCTAATTTTGGAGAAGAAATGGTTCGAGAAATGGTTACTAAAATGCATGCCCACATGGTGTCAAGAATTCGAAACCATTTGACAAATGAAATGGATACCAAAATGGTGCAAATGAGGAAGAAGACATTTCTCCTGCGTGAACCAGGAAAGAGCAATATTGCCAAAATTATGGAGATCCTTGGAGCCGAAGTCATGGAAGATATTTGAAGATTATTTGTACCTGATTTGAAGCCAAAATATGTGCAATTAAATGGTATTTTCGGACAAGAAGAATTGGAGAGCAAGAAATCCAAGATTTGATGAGATTGAGATTCCTAATACTTAAAAGGGAAGGAAATCTGAAGTTACAGGACAGCAGACTTCGACAGGCTGTAGAAATCACATATCAACTCCGATTGAGATGATTAATGAAGATATTTTATAGCCATTGGAAAAATCTTTCCAATGCCGCAAGAATCACGCAATTCGAATATGTATAACTCAGGAAAATCACGTTTTACTATAGGAGGTCAGATTTCTCCGAAATTAATGTGGACTTCTTGTTATGGTAGGAAACAACATACCCTTCTCCTATATAAAGGGGAGCTCGGCCTCAAAGCAGATCTTCACACATCTTAGAAGCTAAAGCTCTGCAAAAATACCTCTCCTCCACAAAGAAGCCGTCAAGCCTCTCCAAAGCCGAAGTGTTCAGCCTCAACGAGCCTCGGATCACTCACAATACGCTAAGTCTCTTGTGGGTGAGAACCATCCTCCCTAGAAGTCATCAAGCACCTAGAGTTGCAGTGCGATTTACGGATTCAAAGCGTAACCATGACCTTTTATTTTCATTATTTGGTTTTGTATTGGATTTGTTTCGGTTATTTGATGAAGAATCAGTTTGGTTTTCAGCTATATGTTTTGATTTCTTTTGTTGCTTCCATGTGTTTATAATTCTAAGTCTTTTACATATATTTGTTTTGAGTCTAATGCTTTGATGCCATGTTCTAGATGATACGCTAAGTCCCTCTCTTTTGCAGGTTTTGATGAACTTATTTAAGATGAAATTGTTTAGGGTGTTTAGACGCTAGTTGTAGTATAATGGTAAGTATTCCTGCTGGTCACGCGGGCAGCCCGAGTTCGATCCCCGACAACAACGTCAAGACGCTGAGTTGCACTTCTATACAATAAACAAGCATGTGTAGTTAGATTTAGAGTTATGAATTTCGTTGTCTACTAAAGTCTTCTAGCATGAAATCGGCCAGGTTAATTAGACGGGATGATCACTTGTAAATATGTTAGTCTTAGATTTTATTTTCCATTGAGAAAGCATGTTTAGGATTCTATGTTCTTGTTTGTTTAGCTTGTCTATGACTTTAAGCATGATAGAACTTAGGGTTTCTCTATGTGTTTTCTGCCATGTTTTGTCTTTATATTTCGTAGATTAATAACCAAACTTTCAAACCCCCCATACATTTTATTTTATGTTTACAAACATTGTCGTGCATTAGTACCCTCAATCCCCGGTTAAGAACGATCCCTACTTATCAATGCTACATCTACAAAGAAGGGTTTTAAATTGCATACGTGCGAACTATGTGTTGAGTGTCTACTTTGTGTTAATATTTGATGCATGTTTTACGCGTTATCAATATACTATTGTGGATTTCCAAGACTTTGTTCATTTTCCTTTCTTATTAATGGACTATTTAGTGTTACGTTGTCTGAATGAGAGTATACTTATGAATAGTTGTGTTTTTCTTTTATTATTCAAGCGTAGCGTACTAGCGTTTGAAGTAATAGTGAGCGGAATGTTTGAAAAAATAATACAATATTGGCATAAGTTTATTCTTACTTCATTAGAAAAGCGTTCTACACTGTGGAGCATACAAGTGAGTAAGAACATTACAAAACTGAATATGCCAAAGTCTGGGCGGAGAGCCATTGTGGTAATATTTCCTGAGGTGAACGAAATTCCATGGGTGAGATAGGACAGTGTCTTCCTTGTCACTGATGTAGAACGTGTCAGGGCTAGCTACGTCTATAATCTTGTATGGGCCCTTCCAAGTTGGGCGGAGACTTTTGACATTGGTCTAAATAGCCTTCATCACCCAATCACTGAAATGTAAAGGGCGAGCGCGAAAGCGCTGATTGTACATGCAGGTGATTCGCTCCCCGGCAACAGCGTCAACATTTGATAGGTCGGGTAAACATGTCTCAAGATATAACCTAGATATATCAATGTAGTATGATAAATAGGGGTTATCGAACACAAGGAATTGGTGAAACTAAATCCTAACACAAAACTGAAATACTGACAGACTCTACTACAATACACTAATGACACTACGAACCTAAGCTAGAAAGACTCAATTGCTACGAAATTTGGACAGAACAATATAGACACAATGGTAGATTACCACACAAAATTTGATGGTTTTATGAATTGTTTTGGGTACTAAAATGAATCGGCTAAGCTACAGCTAATGCTGAAAATAAATGCTGAAAATAAATATGATTATGAATGCAAATGTGTTTAAACTATATGATTAATGAGTTAAGAAGAATACAATCCACCACCGCCATTCCATCTTTCTAACACATACTTAACCTAATGCACATATCCAATGAATAAAAGTTCCCAGGAAGAGTTGATCGTTACGACCACATCCTATTACCTAATCCTTATGCCTGTACAGGTTTGTCATGAACCTCCTCTACATTTATCCCTCTATTGAACTCATAGTCATGGACTCCAAGGTTTACAAAGAAGAAAGCATTAAATTCTAGAAAAGGTTTGAGAAGCTACTAGGGTTCACAAGTACATTATGGGCGTGTCTCGCTAGACCTATGGATTTCAATCTCCTGACGGTAAAATCAGTGTATCACTGCAGAGAATCCAGTGGAAGAAGTTATCTTCAATTGCCCTTATCTCATGACAAAAGAATTCTAGCATGCATACTAAGTTGGCCACCAAAGTAAACATACACGAATTCATACGGTGAATCATTCAGAGAAAGAAACCTCATTCAAAGAATATGCAAAACTAGGTTAAAGTGTATGTATTAAAAAGACTTCATGTACGGGGCTTCAAGCAGCCCCTTAACAAAGGAAATTTAGCTACTCATAGTCTTAGATAATAACATCAAAGAATCCATAAGAGATAAATTAAATGAAGGAGAAAGAAGAACTCTTGGCGACGACATGATCGGGCTCCACTTCATGCATGAGAACTTCTTCTTCCTTTTCTTATTGTTTCTCTCTTTTTCTTATTCTCTCTCTTAATCTTCTTCCAGCCGTCTGCGCCCCCCCTAGTCTGCTTCCACTAGGCTATTTATATATGTATAATTAGCAAAGGTAATTAACCTAGCTAGCAAACCTACATGCTAGACTCCAACTCCCACTAAAAGTCCACTTCTTCTTTTCTTTGTTTTCTATTTGATCTCTTTCTTTTCTCTTGCCTAGCATCTCGCCAACTAGCTAAATCTGTGTCTTCCTTCAATTAAGCCAATTAATCGAGTATCCATCAATAATTAAACCATCTTTACTCGCCAAACTCCTCATCGCCAAGCTATATATGTCTGCCTTAAACTCTCTCCAAGCTACTCGCCAAAACCAATTTCAAGATGCTTTCTCACCAAGAACTCCAGAATATATTATTTAATCTCCTTTTCTTCATTAATCTCCAAAATACCTAAAAACAAATAAACATAATTAATTCACTCGATTAATAACAATAAACTAAACATAGGAAACAAATTAGATACCGAATAGTCGCATAAATATGCGACTATCATAGATGGCGCTACATTTCTCCTCTACAAGGTCATTGTCCAAACGCAGTCCTTAACCATTCGTGGCAGGGTCGAACGCCTCTACTCTAGGGTCTGGTGAGTGAGTTTCAATGGAAGTAGTGCCTCATGCCAAATGTGAGGGCGTAAGGCGTTTCTCTAGTGGTGAACGTTTATCTTGTGCTAATGAACCAAAGGGATGCCTGGGAGTAGCTTAGGCCATCACCCATAGTTAGGGCTACCTTTCTTCATGGCAGTTAGTTGCTTTTATTACGGTCCTTGATTATCTTGTTGGCCACTTCAACCTGTCAGTTGCTCTGTGGGTGAGCGGGGAGAAAAAAAAGGACACTAGTTCCCTGTCATTTACAAAACTGGATGAACTCAGAGTTATTGAACTGGGTGCAATTATCTGTGATGATGTTGATTGGAGTGCCATAACGGCAAAAGAGCGTTCGCCAAAGAAATTTGGTAACTTTTTCCGTTGTAATCTTCACAAGTAGCTCTGCCTCAATAAACTTGGTGTGGTAGTCGATGATCATGATCACATAACAAAATTGGCCTTTTGCTTTTGGCATCTCGCCATTGAGGTCTAGGCCCCACTGGGCGATAGAATAATAGAGAGCGGGACAACAGGGGAATAAACCTTACGTGCATGGAACTGACAAACTTTGCAAGTGCTTGTGATATTTATGCCGCGTTTGCATGGATAGTTGGCCACTAGAATCCGTAGTGCAACGCTTTGTGTGCAATAGAACAGGCTCCTGCATGGTGGCCGTATTCACCACTGTGGATTTCCTCTAAAAGGGAGCGTCCTATCTAAGTTGTAAGGCACTTGACGTTTGGCCATGTGCCCCTTAATTGTAAAGGTTGCCACTTTGTATGTTGAAGTTTGCTGCCCGTGCTATGACTATTCGTGCTTCCACCTTGTCTGAGGGGATGGCGCATGTGGTCTTGTAAGCATAAATGAGGTCCATCCAACCTAGTTCAGTGGACACTATAGACAGAATTTCAGAGAAGCTTTTATGGATGCTTGGCTTATCAAGCTTTTATGGTTGGTACTAGAGTAATAGGTAAGCGAGCAAACGCATCACTTTTTTAAGTTCTGAGCACGGGGCACTTGGGTGATATTGCAGAATTTAAACTTGGAAAGTTAATGCTTAGCAAGTGCTAAGTAGGCGGCCATGGATTCACCCTTTCCCTCGAAGTCCCCGGTTACCTGGTTGACTACAAACTGAGAATCGTTATATATATTGATGTCAGAGGCATCTAAAAAACGTACCAGTTGTAGTCCGACGTTGAGCGTTTCATACTCTACTTCGTTGTTTGATGCTTTGAAATTGAACTTGAGAGCATAAGGTTAAATCAGAATTTCGATTCCAAATGCTATATATACATGCATATATAATCCAAATGAATTAAGGATCGATTACGGCCTAAGAATTTTTAACTTACTGTGCCAACTTCATAATCACAAGGTTCGCACTGAGCTGAGGGAAGCCCTATGAGTCACTTATTCTTATTCTCAACTTGGAATTCAAGGCAGGCAAAAACTGTCCAAGATAATTTCACAATCTGAGAAACCACATAGTGTCAAGACTTCTATATCGCACAACAAGATCTAGTTGCTCTAGCATGGAGAAATTCACTGCCAAGATTTCACTAATAAGCCAACATCAAAAGCAACAGAGGGGGAATTCGTACCTCGGTTTCTTGTTCCTTTTGATTTTGTTGGAACATACGTTTATGATGGATAGCTTTTGGACGTAATGTTTGGCGACCAGCTTTATCCATCGATCGGCATGACAACTTCGAATCCTGTCACTTAAATACTTCCTAACCAAATTGAAGTGAGAAACGATATGTTTTCAAACTTGAGGTTTGTGAAGTATTCACAAGGAGAAGTCGACGGAGGTTACAAGCTTCTCCATTGAAAGTTTCTTTTGGAATAAATCAATTGTAGGAAAACCAGAGATTTCCTGAATTTTTTTTTTGTTCAACTGTCTTTAATTTTCGAGTTTCTTTCATTAGATTTTGTTGGTCAAGTGCATGTAAAATTATTACAACCTTTTAATACACATTCCTAGATTTCAAACAAGACCAAGTATACTGATTATGGAATTCTAGAGAAGTAGTAAAGTTCCCTACAAAGTTGGTTTTGACATAGTCTTTTCTGCAGAAAATATACTTTGATGTTGTATTCTTTTGTTTATGCTCTTTACTTTCAGAATGGTCTGAGATATTAATTAAAGTCATGTTATGAGTTAGTCCTCTTTAGTTTTGTTTGCTAAGATTAGGTGTTGTTGCTATACCTTGTGTGTTTTAGATATTATATTATCTTGAACCATACGAACATGTGAAATATATTCGTTATTCTTCTATAGTGCAATTACAATTGGAACGGTTTGGAATCAGGCAGAGGGAATCGGGGAACCTCTAATCATTTATATTATTTATTTGTTTGTTTGTCTGTTTGTTTGTTTTCGTGTTTGTTTGATTTTCGATTGACATATTCGAGTGATGCATATTTTGAGTTTATGAACATGTTTGCATTGCATCATTTATTTCAAGTATATTACTCGTGGAGGGATAAGGAAGAAGATACAAAAGTTACTGACTTTTGCATAGTTGAGTTCATTACCTCGACATGTACCACGTCACCATGTATGCGCAAAGTAGTGTAGGATAAAGAGTAATTCGAGACTGGCGACAGGGGAATGGACAAGATGACTAGTAAAAGGGAATTAGATGATACTTGGGATGAGGGTTGATTCATATTGTAGAGTATTCGGGGTCACCCTTGTGGTTAAAATACATGGTGTGGGAGTCGGTTTTGGCCACCTGAGCTGGGGAAAGACAAGCTTGGGTAATCCGACTCTGGCTGAAGTCCAATAAGGCCAGAAATGGGGCTGGGCTTAGACGACTAGGGCTTTGGTTAAAGAAAGAATTATCTAAAGGTTTCTAGAAGTATCTGGAATGTTGTAGAGGCTTATGGAATGTTTGGTGGCATGACAATCCTAAGGTAAGATCGGACCTCAGGGAAGCTGGGTAATCCAACCACGACCAATTATACGATCGGACATCGGGGGATTGATAGAATCTGTGAGAAATAAGGTAGGATTTTGAGTGTATTCGAGGGGATTATGGCAAAGGGCTTATGGTAATCCTTAATGGGTTTCTCCTATCCTAATGTAAAGTCGTCTGATTCGATAAGGACTATGCTTAGACCTAACACGATCTCTATAAATAGATCGATCATACATGGTCTCAGGTAACGTTACTCATCCCTAATCACTACTATATTCTAAAGATAAAAGTTCTGACTTAAGCTTTGGAGGGTCTAAGCACAGACCACACCATGCTTCGACTTGTTTTGCAGGTTCACAAAGATCTAAGATGGAGAGGACAATTCTATTCTCACAAATTGGTGCTTTCATTGAGAGCGGAACCCTAGGCTAACTCTCGTGAATTGAAGAACATGGAAGACAACACCGATGCGAGTAACCAGCGTGACAATGAGATAATCCCTCCAACGGGAAACAATCAGGTCACCCTTGACATGGGGGTATTGAGGCACTGGAGCACCCTCACGCATTAGGTTCAGCCGAGAAACCTTGCGGAAGAGGGACACTTGAGCAAAGAATAAGGATCTGACCAGGAGAACAAATGAGCATGGGGATGGAGGGCCAAGGTCGATCAGGACCTCCATCAGGTCAAGGAACGATATATGAACCTAAGGATCAATATGGCCGGGTTACAACAGCCCACCGAGGAGGCTGCTGGGAGCACGGAAGAGTTGGCAGGCACCGTGGCTATCGTCCATGCCACTTTGCTGAATCTGGTAGAACTATTAAAGAACCAGGGATTGGTTACACCCGATCCAACCACGGTAGAAGTATATAGTGCCCTGGTGGTCGAGCAGAATAACCAACATGAGGGTATAATCAACGCGAAGACCCCGGGGGTCGCAGCCCTCAGGAGCATGATGGAGGAGTTTATGGAGACGCAGTGTGCCCACAACGTTTGGACCAACCAAGAAATCGAGAAGCTAAGGAAGGAAGGGATATCCAAGACAGAGTCAGGAGCCGAACAGAGGGCTCAGAGGATATCCTAGAACCCCTAGCTCAGATTATTCAGGATGCCTAGCCCCCTAAAAAGTGGAGTCATCCCTGGTTTGACAAGTACTCAGGGGATTCAGACCCGTACCAGCATGTGAGAAACTACAAGTCAACCATGGCCACTGGCCAATCGAATGATGCTTGGATGTATAAGATATTCCAAGCAAGTCTGAAGGACCATACCCTGCAGTGGTACGAGATACTCCCCCCCAAGTTCGATCGAGGATTAGAGAAGTTTGAAAGCGGCTTTTTTCAAGAGATATGAGAGTAATGCCAAGGGATTGAAGGATGTGACCTACCTCACATCCCTTAAGATGAAACAGGGAGAAGGCCTGAGGGATTGGGTCACAAGATTCAAGAAGGAATACACAACAGTCGACTGCAAGGACGATACTGTAGCGGCCACAGCGTTCTTCAACGAGCTGGACATGGACTCAGAGTTGGCCAGCAAACTGATCAGGAAGAAAACTAAGGACTTATCCACGGTCTACCATGAGGCCTTGGATTACGCTAGGGTAAAAGATATGAGAACCTACAACAGCATAGATTCCCTAACGAAGAAGGCGTCTGGGGGTGGAACCAGCTCAAGGAGGAGTACGACTAGTAGCAACACGAATCAGGGAAGGAGTAACTACGATAATAAGAGGAAGGCCTCAGGGCACCAGCCCACCAGTCAGGGTGGAAAATTGTTCGTTCCCCCCACAACGATCCCAATCTCGACCATACTCCACTACATCAAGAATTAGCCATGACTTAAAAGGTGAATGAGAAATTGTCACCCAAAGTTGGCCACTTGAAACAAAAGGAATGAAGTTTATCCCACATGGAAGAAACTAAGAATGTGGAAGTCTTTAAGTATGATTGCACTCTACTGTGCTTTGAGTGAATAAGTAGAGAGGCTCTCTCTCACGTGCACAAGAGGGATGCAAATCTTGGTTGGACTGGGATTGCGATATGAACTTGTGTGTACTCACGTCCTGCAGACACGAATATCATTTTTGATTTGGGTCAGGCTACACAGGTTTCCTTTTACACTCAAAAAATCCTGACATGACTTTTGGCTTTCCACGTTCTGTCCGTTACAGACCGTTTTGGCCTTTCATATTTTTTCAGTTACAAACTAATTGCTAGAATTATTTTCCTTGGTTACAGACCTATGTCTTTCTGCCACATCGAGCCTCACCAGCGGCTTTACCTCCACATCTCCGACTCCTCTACTCGGTGTCTCCTGGACGTCGAATCCTCACACCCAGACTCTGCTTAGTTTGTACTCGCCCCCGGCCTTTCCTGGTGACATACTTGGACAAGGACGCGTTCATCGAATTTAACCTAGACTTGTTGACTGGCTTTCCCTAATGAGTTCAAAAGTAAAGTTGATTGATGGACGAAAGGGAGAATCAAAATGCGAGACCTAACCAAGGTGGCCGAAGCAAGGTTAAGGTGGAACCAGAATCCGGCGATCGTTGCACGACACAGGGAGAGAGGAGAGGAGCTGGAGGTGCACGGCGTGGGCGAGGGAAAAAAGAGACACAACCCGCTTCTTCGGAAGACCTTCTAGAAGATCCCCTAGAGTACTCTAGAACTCTTGAGGTTTTTGGACCTTACGATCAACGGCCCAAAGCAATGCCCGTTCAGTATCTCTTTCAAGCTGATCAATTTCAGATTCCGCGGCGTCTTTCCAACTCTGATCTGCTCCGACGAGTCATGGATTCCACGGAGGCGCTTCACGGAGAGCTCTTCGAGTGCCGAGCAGTGCTCGAGGAAGGCGTTCATGGCTTTGGCGTCGAACATACACGACCCGAGGAAGAGCTTCTTCAAATCCTTGGAGTCCTGAGCGATCACCGCCATCCTTAGGTCGGTGACCTCGCGGCGGCCTCAGAGCTTCTCATCAACCAAGTTAAAGAGAGATTAGAAAAAAAGAAAAAGAAAAAGAAAAGGATAAGTAAAATAGAATTAAAAAAATAAAATAAAAAATGGCAATAACGTACCTTAATACCTATAGTGTTTGAAATTCGACAGTACCACGTCATCATAGATAATAGTGCTATGACGAAGAATGCCTACATGCATCGCGAAAAATGTTGTTTGGAAAGTCTAGGCACTGGCCACTTTAATAGTTTTTGAAATTCGGATATTATATTGATATGTCGATAAAAATTTAAACCCTGTGAGTAACTTTCTTCCTTAGATCTATATAAAAAGTTAAAAACCAATGAAAACTCAATTCTCATAAAACCAAAGAAATAACAAATTGAAGAAAATGAAAGAGCTGATTAGCCACACTACCCTAGCTTGGTGATTCAATTTTTTGAAATATTTTAGGGTGGCGCCCGATAAAGATTGAGAAGTGATGATGCCATCGATCTGAAATTTGGGATCGATAAGAAGTGATTCTTTATTTGTCAATTCTTTTTATACAAGGGCAAAAATGATATTATTTTTAAAAAAAAATAAAGAAGGTGTATATATTTAAATAGGAGGTGTGTGACACCCAATTTTTTTTTATGTAATTAACTTCATATCGGCCACTGGTCATATATATGATATATGACGAGGGAACAATCCAATGTTATAGAGAACGCGGAAATCAATGAACAAATACGGTGTAAATAAGCTCCCAATGGGTTTAAGGACCCTTAAAAAAAAAATCATGCGTTGCATATAATATATACCCCACCTTCTTTTAAATTCCTGGATCGTCAACCCTAAAGATCAATCAACTTCGGACACAGAAATCATCACCTATTGTATTTGCTAGCTTTTGGTATTGCTGTTAAAGATGACAACTGTACTTGATCGCATTACATACTATCTGGTTCAATTTGAAGGAAGAACAAGAGGGAATTGAAAGGGGTAAATTATACTAATAGCAAATTCATGCCTTCATTACTTTCCTTCAACAGAAGGAAAAGAATAAAACGAATAACTTCACATGTACAACCAGCATGGACAATTCTCTGGAAAAGAGGCTGATACATTCTTTTTGAAGTGGTTATGTATGTTCAAAAGTGGATGCAACATACCTCTAGGCTCAGAGCAGAAAAAGAAAAAAACAAACAACAAACTTTCTCATAAAATGATCCATAAGTTGACTCTGAGTAGAAGAACAAGCATCACCACCCACGATCTCAGAGACTTTAAACCCTTTGATCCACTGCATATAAGCTTGTTGTTATGATATGTGCACACCGGTTGCTTCCTGCATGATATAGAGAGATTCAGGTGAGGGTAATTTCATTGACACAGCAGAAGGCAAACATATAATACAGAATGCTTTTGAGCAGAAAGCGACAGTATAATCAGTGCCTGTGCAAGTGAAGATACTGGCGGGATCATCATAAGCATAACTATATGCAGTAGGGCATGCTTCTTTGAACTTCTTGGAATAATATGTGGGTTAACATACTACAGGGTTTCCATAAACCTCTTTGCAACAATACTCATCAGTGTTGTACACATCGCAGACGCTGCGGCATCCAATAGTCTTCCATTTGACTTGACAGCCAACTCGTTCGGGCAAGTAGTCCTCAGGTCCCCATCACAACCAGAAGCGCTGCAATTCCCCGAACCATTTATTGGTGTCACGGTCAATGGCAAATTAAACCCATCAACAAGACTAACATCATAAAAATCAGGCTGTGCTAGTGTGAATTCCGCAAGTGATGCAGGGGTGCTTCCTGATCCACCACACTTGAGGCTGGTGCCACAGGCCCCAGTCTGGCATGTTCCATTGCCATTTTTGTCAAAGTTGCAGCCGGTACGTCCCCATATGCGGCCCACTAACCGGGGCTGTGAAGACAATTGATTGTCCAGGATTTAGTGCAAAGCCACCACCGTTGAAGTTCTCCCCAGGAAATACTGCTGGCCATATTGTCTCTTTGCAATTGTTTATTATGGTGAAAATTTTAGTAGACTCGGAAAACTTGGGTCCTGCAAACAAGAATTCAAGAAATCAATCCTTTGTAAAATCGAAACAGAATATGGTGCACAAATTATGTAACGAATCTAAAAGGGGAGAATTGGTAACTTCAAACATTCTTCATTTTCTCCAATGATGTAAAAGATTAATACTTTCAATCGTATGACATTCATGTAGGATATATTGGACCAATGTTTGCACTAAAACTATCAGTTACAGAGTTACACCATAAATATGTGTTTTTCTCATCAAAGTCCTATATCGATACAATTCTAAAGAGAGATGAAAACAAGTGACTGCTATAATCAAGAAATACCTGCTGAAATGATGATCATAGAAACCAACAAAGCAGGTAACCATAACACATTGAATTCTGTTGCCATTTTCCTTTGTCTCTCAATAAGGGAGCTACTATGGTATATCAATATGAATGGAGCTCATAAAGCTACAAGATTTATCCATATAAAGCAACATGGTAAAGAAGAATACGTGTGGACAAAGCACTACTAATTGAAGGGAATGCTTTTGGGAAATCTTTAGCTATGTGATTCCTTTCCTAATCCATTTCTGCAAGTTTATTAAGGTTCTCTTCCTCATTCGTACTTTTCACTATCAGAACAGAAAACACCAATCAGAAATGGCCATTTGCAGAAACTATGCATGCCTTTACTTCGAACGAGAGCCACCATTTAAAACCAATATAGCTTCCACGCTCAGATGCCAGAGTATTCACTCAATTCAGATTCCTCATGAACCATTTGGTAAGATCATAGCTGTTATATTTCTCGATTTATTGAATAATCATTTTTTTCAGCTTTCATGCCTTTCTTTCTTGTTGAATGATTCGTTCCCTCTCTTTTCCCAAACACAATAGGAATATTGAGAGGACCAAATAATGAGAACTTGAGAAGAACCTGAATTTGGGTCGAGCTGTTGGCTAGAATTTGATGCCAGAGGGGCCGAAGCAAACATCTCGTCGATCGCCTAAGGTAACGAAAGTAAGGAAAGTCGGTCGGCGCCGGCGAGGACTAAGCGAAATGGCTGTTTAGTTTCCCTAGTGAATCGAGGTGCAAGCAAAACAGATGGGTTTTAAGTGGGCTTGGGAGGTAGACAGACTCGGACGACCCAGCCCATTAATGGCACTAGTCCGCCACAAATTAGTAATAAGACTAATTACCGTAGCTCAATCTCATCAGTCAGTCACCTCGTCAAATTACTTTGATCAAATTTGCATTTGACATGCGACTTGTCATTTGACTATTTAAGCACAAAATCAAAAAAGTCAGATTTAATTTTAAAAAAAAGTAACTTATGACATCAAGGTAAACAAATGCCTAACTTATGATCCATTTTTCTTCAAAAAAAATCTAGTTGACATCATTTTCTCCTAAAAAAACTCAATAAGTTATAAAATCTTTTTTTCTGCCGATTTTGTCATTTTTTCCTAATTTGCATTATCTTTGTCATCTTTAAGAGAGAGTTGCTTCCCTCCTCAATTTTTTCCGGGAAAAGAGAATCTCTCTCTCTTGCGATCGCGATCACAATCTCGCCGCAACAAAAACTCTGTTCGATTCGCTGTTGTACGAAATTGAAAATTTCAAGCGCTGTATATAAATTGATGATTTCATATGTAAATTCTGTTGACAAACACTCTCCACCTGAAAAACTGAATGAGCTTATGATAGCTCAATGTATCTAATTCCGCCTGAAAACCCACCTAAACTGCCACCGGAAATTGTGATTGCTCCTTCTCTGAAGCCACCATCTCTCTCTCTCTCTCTCTCTCTCTCTCTCTCTCTCTGGTTATGAAGATGTGTTTGGATGTCTGTTAATGTATATGTCTGACTATTTGTTAGGGTATCTGCCTGAGTATCTGTTTGAATATTTATTCTGTTAGAAGTACCGGACCTAACTGTTAGTTAACCAAAGCATTTACATTCGTTTCTTCAACTCTTTAAGAACTTTTAAATATTTTATCTATAGTATATTCAATGACAAACACCATCTTCAATCATTGTGAAATATATTCACAGTCGAGAAGGTGTGATGAATATTTTAAGTGTTGATATCATACTTACTGACATAGTGGATATTGTTCGTACCTCACCAGTGTCATCATACAAAAGAGATAAAGAAAAATTGGAGACAAATAGATGACAATTCAGTAAAATGAACACACGCGACATAAAAAGACATGTCGGTTATGAACTATCATGGATAGCTATTTACAAAGCTGCCCAAGTAGCTGTTTAAGTAGCTATCATTGGTTTATAAACTGCGTTTCACTACCAACTATACACCCAACTTTGAGTAGGGTTTGTTTTGTAAAATGTATCATAACACTACTAGAAAAAATACTTTTGCCGACGAAAGTAAGCAAAACATGTCAACGTTTTTTTTTTCGTCGGCTATACTATCCTTTAGCCGACGACAACTTTGCGTCGTCGGCTAAAGTTTTTGCTCGTTGGCTAAAGTATTTTATAGGTACGTATAAAATTTTTGACAACATATATATAGGTATGTATATATAAATATGTATTTTATATATATTAATTTTTGATTTTGAGTTGATTTCGATAAATATATATATAATTATATGTTAATTATTGATATTATGCATATATATATAGTATGTGTTAAATTGTAGTTAAGTAGTAGAAGAATTAAGATAATTTGTATTTTAAACATATATATAAATATAATGATGAACTTTTAATTAGTGCATGTATATATATATATATATATATTTAGGATGGACAAGAGTTGGATTCGCCTTCCAAAATGAGATCAAAAATATGTTGTTAGAATGTGGAGTTTTTTAGAATATTTGAAGGCTAATGCTAACAGGAGTACAATTCATTATTTCTTATGTACGAAATATCAGTGTCGCAGCAATTTGTACGAACTGGGCAATTTCTTGAGAGGACCAGTACATCCAATGATCCATCAACCAGGTTGATCAACGATGTGTTTCCTTATGAAAGCGGTGTATTTGCTCAAGTACAGGATATCCCTACCGCCTTTGAGGGCTTCCCTGCTATTGAGCCAGTCTAGCAATTCCCTAGAGCTATCAACCCTGCCGGTATTCACAAGTACAACAAGTTGATTGTCTTTCAACAGACCCTGTTGTCCTCATTGTACAACGAGTGTAATAAGGCTGTTCTTGAAAGTGTCATGGGAGTAATAAAGGTCAAAGTGGAGAACAAATTGAGTGTCAAGACTGTTGACGATTATCTGAAGTTGACTGCTTCGATAGTGCCCCTCGGTCATCGCCTTCCTACCACTAATAGTAAGATCCGACATATCCTAAAATATCTTGCCCTTACCTGCGTCAAAATTCATACATGCAGATATGATTACGTTCTCTTCTAGGGTAAAGATCCTAAAGGGAATGATCTTGAAAACCTACATGCATGTCCGGTATATCACACGGATAGGTATAAGTTGACTTCTGTAGGGAACAAGAAAGCTGTGAAAGTACTTCGGTATTTTCCGGTGATTGATAGGCTGGAACAGTTGTACATGTCTTCACACACGACCAAAGTTATGAGATGACATGCTGAGAGGGATTTGCCTGACGATGATACCCTTATACACCCTGCTGACGAAGAAGCTTGGAAGCACATAGTTAGGGAGTATCCTCATTTTTCATCATAGGTTCGAAATATTTGGCTCGGGCTCTCATCTGACGGATTCAACCCTATTTGCAACATGAGTTTTCAATATAGTATATGGCCAGTTATTTTGGTACCGTACAACCTTCATCTATGGATGTGCATGAAGAAGGAATACAATATGCTGACTCTGTTAATTCCAGGGTCGGGTTATCCAGGAAAGTGTCTCGATGTGTATTTGAGACCCTTGATTGAGGAGCTTAAGTTTCTGTGGAACGTTGGTCATCCCACTTATGACAAGTACAATCATGAGATGTTCTAGATGCATGTCATGGCTGTTAGCACCATCAGTGATTTTTTTGCCTGCGGGATGTTGTCGGGCAACGTTGTTAGGGGATACAAGGCTTGTCCAGAGTGTCTGACTAATGAGTGCAGCAGACTTCATTGCAGAAAGATTGTCCAGATGTGTCACCGTTGTTGGCTTGGACTCGATCACCCATGGCGGGCGGATGACAAGGCATTTGATGGGACTGTAGAAAAGGATGTGCAACTTCGGAGATAGACATGGGATAAAATTTTGGAAGTGCTGAATGAATACGAATTTGGGAAGTTCAGCAATCATCCTAATATAGTGGCGGCAATACCTGACAGACCCAACAGGTATAAATTCTGGACACATAGAAGTATATTCTGGGAACTCCCGTACTAGAGTAACTTGTTGATAAGGCATTGACTATTACAGTGTTCTCCATTCAGTGGTTGAACTAATTTACGGGGAAGGCATTACAGTGCACTTGTTTAAGTGTAGATGGTTTGATACTAACCCTTGGAACACAAGGACCGATCAGTACAAAATATTTTCGGTGAATATTGCTACTAGCTGGTATGAAGATGACCCTTTTGTTTTTGCCACAACGGTAAAACAAGTGTTTTCTCTTGATGATTTGGTGCACAAAGACACGTGGAAAGTACTTAACCATGTTGTTTCTAGAAACATATATAGTGCTGCTACACTTGGAGATGCCGCATATAATGAAGAAGATACTGCATACCAAGAGCCAAACGCAATTAGTATTCCTAAATCCTTAACAATTCATCTTAATAATGTGAGACCGGGTCGTGTGGTTTGAATTCGTGACGAAGATGTAGGGCTTATTGATGTTGATCCATATGAAGACAACGAAGACTCCGGTGATGAGGAGTGGAACATATTACCAGAAATTAGCTCGAACACCGAGGAAGACTCAAGCGATGATTCTAATTATGAGCCTTAGTTAAACAGGAATTTGAGTGAAACGTGTTTTCACATGACCCTAATTTTTAAAGTAATTTCACACTTTACTCAACGAAATAGACTTTTAGCCGACAACTGAAACATGTGTCGTTCGCTATACGTTAGCAGACGATGCATTTTCGTCGACTAAAGTAACTTTAGCCGACAACTATGGCACGTGTCGTCGGCCAAAGTATTTTCGATGATAATAAATGGCATTTTCGTTGACTATACTTTAGCCAACGACTTTTTACGTCGTCGGCTAAAGTCATCGGGTTTAGACCCCAGGTTTCGCCCAGACCGCCGCCTCCTCTCTCAAATTCTAGGTTTTTCCTCTCTCTCTCTCTCTCTCTCTCTCTCTCTCTCTTTATCCCGGTAAACCTTAAAATTTGATTTTTTTTTTAAAAAAATTAGGGTTTAGATTAACCACGATAATTGTTTAAAATTAGATAATTTTTTCACATTGTTTAATTGTAGAATTCTTAATAAAATTGTTGAATTGTTGAAATTTGTGAGATTTATGGGTTTATATATGTTAATTGGAATGTCATGTTAATTTGAATGTGATGTTAAAGTTGATTTTAGAGGGTGCTTTTAAAGTATAATTTTTTAGAGGGTGTTTTTAAGGTTTGATTATTATTTTATGAATATATATATGGTGATGTTGAATTGTTGGTAAATATGGTGTTGCTGGTGAATATATGATAGTGGTAGTGAGGGTGATGGGGATGTCGATTAATTTTTTTATGTTAAATTTATGTGGTTTATATATGTTGTGTAGAATTTATAGTGTGGTATTGTTTTTCCTTGTCAATTAGGTGAGATTGAGGGAAGGGGCTGAAGTGGTGTTGACTCAAACGGTGAGGGAGCAAGGGTCAGAGACGCAGGATGAGGACCTCCCCCAGGCCATCTCTCAGATTGATCAATCTGATGTGACAGTAGGAGCGAGGATCATGGGTCACACTTTCCCACAATGAGGGAACAATTACTACTGTAGGGGTCAAGGACAGTAGGGCGATGGAGTCTTGAAGAACAATCCTGATTTCTCACGCAAGTCGGCATCTTCCAAGATTGCTCAGCTACAGGAGCAACTTCAGAGGCAGGCGATGGAGAATCAGAGACAGATGGAAGCGATAGAGAAGGCGAGATTAGCCCAAGAGGCTGAGACCCGCGCTTAGGCGGCCAATCAGTAGGCTCAGATGTCTTCCTGGTTTTAGGTGTATTTTGCATAACTTCAGGTGCCAGGACTCCCCCCCACCTCCATTCCCACCAATCCAGCTCCCTTTTGATGCTCCACAGCCGCGGGAGGATCCGCAAGATGATGGTAGTACTCCATATTTCTAGGACATATATTTGGATGATAATTAGTTTAGGTGTTATGTGAATTTAGTTTGAACACTTAATTTAGTTTAAGTCCTAAGTTTCAAATGTATATACGCTTAAGTTTCATTAATTTGTGTTTGTTGGTGAATATGTGTTTTGTTTTCATTTTATGTGTTGTTCGCTATTGTGGAAATAAAATTGTGGAATTAGCAGGTTCTGAGAATAGAAATCCAAAATCTGCAGTTTTTTCTTCAGAAATCAGCAACTTTAGCCGACTACAACAGTCACAGTCGTCGACTAAAGTGAAGACTTTAGCCGACGAGTTTCATACTTTAGCTGATGAAAATCTTTATCAGTCATCGGCTACAATTCAGTTCGGGTCAACCATTTTGACCAGCGGAGACGTTTTGGCCGATGACATTTCGTCGACAATAGTGTACAAAGTCGTCAGCTAAAGTCCAAACTTTATGCCGACGACTAGTTTTGTCGTCGGCTAAATCCATACTTTAGCCGAAGACTGCCACTATTGTCGTCGGCTAAAGTATGATCGATGACCTTTATCCGACGACACTTTAGCCGACGAATGTTCGTCGGCTTTTACTTTAGCCGACGAAAAAACTAAAGTCGTCGGCTAAAGTGTTTTTTCTGGTAGTGTAAAGTGCAAAAACAAACATTTCATTTCATAGTCTGAATATATTAGATCACTCATTCAAAATTTCAGAGTAACACAAATAGTATTACACAGACAGATACTCATATAATTACATTCATAATGCTTACCAAATGTACTACTTACAAGATTGACCCCTAAAACTTAAAACAATGTTCACAAAATGATTACTACCACAAAGTATACACATTGATTATTGTCCTACACTAGTTCATGAGTTGATTCATTCCTTCTACTTGTTCCGCGATACCAATGATAGATCAGGATCCATAAATGATTTCAACATTTTGGCCTTGAAACGAGCCACATTCTCACAATTCAGAATTTGTTTTATTTCCTTGCCCAGATCGAGCTAGGTGATACATAATGTAGCAAACAAAAGTTCCACAATTAAGGCCAAAAGATTGTTGATGATGAACTGCATAAGTATTTTATCAAAATCGAGCTTCTGATCTTTGACTCACTGACTGTTTTTGCGTTCATTTTCGTATATTAGGATTTCCCTCATCATCAGTACGTTCCTTGTTGGTGCTTTGAGAAACATCTACCAACATTTGAACATTTAGTGATAACATATATCACTTACGTCCCTTAAAAAATCCATCCACATAGACACCAAACGAACTTGCATGAATATAGTAAATGATAGTTAGACATATATCCAAAACAAATATTTAATAGTTAGAGGCATAACACACTAAAAATCATGTAAGCAAAAGAAAATGATATTAAGACAGATACTTAAAAAGATATCCAGATAGATACATAAACAAATATCCAAACAGATACTTAAACTGATATCTAGAATAAAGCCTTCTATCACAAACCCAACAACAACAACTACTACTACAACAACAACCAGAAATCTTTTTGAACACACTACATCACATACTATCTACAAAAAATCATGAAAAAAGGTGCAAAAATACCAAAAATCAAACTGAAAACCCTAGAAAAATATCAACAACAACATTTCAAAAATTCAAAAAGCATAGATTCAAACCACGAAAAGGAAGATGCAAACTGCTTAGAAACAACAAAAATGAACAACCGAGGGTTTTCGAACAGAGATTACTTACGCAGAACGTTAACAACAGCGAGGAAGACCGAGAAGGCAACGGAGAGAACGAACTCAATGGAAAGGATATGAACACAACGACGACGATAACGGACACGACGAAGGTGATTTTCAAACGCAAAGAGAGAGAACGCGTAAATGTAGTGGGTGGGAGAAAGAGAGTGGTAAATAACATAAATATGACGAAAACTATGATCTGTTACATACTTAAAACATAATAAATTTTTTTAATTAAAAACTTATTGTGGGTTTTTTAGGAAAGAGAAAGTCTAAAGTGGGTTTTTTTTCTTCATTTTTCCTTTATTTTATTAAATATTATTATTCTATTATTTATTTCTTGACTCTCTTTCTCTGTCCTCATTCAATATCGTCCTGCCTTTGCTTCTCTCCGCATAAACTCAATCCCATATTTTTTTATTTATTTTGTTCTTGGAAACCAAACTCAAAACCAAAAACTCTTTGAAAAAAAGAAAGATAGGCTGACCACCAAACAAGAGAAATCAAAGGAGGATTTTTTTCCTTCTTTTCTTTAGAGACCAAGGGTGATCTAAACTTCTGGAATCAACTAAAATATGTAAAAGCAAAGCCTTTCCCTCTAGACTAGCTTAACCCATGGTGACATATCACAAAAAAAATCAATTTGTAATGGAAAATTCAGCAACCTATGCCATAAGAATCGAATGAGCCCATTTGGAAGCTATTGCAATCCTAATCAAGTTGGATGAAGAAATCGGACAGAGAGAAGATAGGTTAGAAAATAGGGAGATCAATCTGCAGTTGTGAGACCATATTTATTTTGTAAATCTGGATTGAGAGAAACCAGAGGAAAAAAAAGTATAGAAGAAAGAAAGAGCGAGAAAAATTTGAAAGACGAAAATTTGACAGAGAAGATTGTCAAATTTGACAGTTTTGGTTGGAGAGGTCATCCACGTGTTGATAACATCTCTGCTAAAAAGACTCAAATGTCTAAATTTTTTGTTAAAACTTACCGGTTATTTGTCAAATAAGATTTTGACCTCTCTGTTAAACTTGGTCTAAGTAATCCTTACCATCCTCAACAACTCGGCAGTTTAGGGACTCGACAACTACCCAAATCATCCTTTGAACATACATTAGCTTCTAGCTTGCTATCCAAATTCTAAGCAACATTCCTTAGAGATCATCGAATAGACGAATAGTGATACATGCCCAACCTATGAACCAAGTCAAAAAGAGTGAGGGATCAAACTCGCTTTATATATCTTTTTGAAGCTCCTTGGTCCCGAACTTCTAGTCACCTCGACCCCAAGTGTATTTCTTCCTTAAAGCTTTATGGATCATCAACTCATCTTTTTTCGCGAACATCAACTCATCTCTGAAGATGTAGCAGATTCATCTCTTGTCAAATGATTCTGACCAGGATAACACTGGGCCAAATAGGCGAAGTGATTGGTTGCCCAACTCCTAAATTCTAATCAGCCTTATCATCAGTCATCACTCATCGTACAATCATAACTTGCAAACCCAACCTTTAGTAAATTAACCAAACTTCCTATTGGACTTAGATATGCACATCATTCGTTGAATATACCAGGACAAATATATGAAATTAAAATATTCAGATTATTAATAATTTCGGGTCATATCAAAGTCTTGGGTCATATCAAGTTAGATCATAAATAATTCAAGAAGTTTTTGGTGTGTTATTATTATTTTTTATTAAAAAATTTCGGCTGTCTTTGATTAATAAAATGATAGAATATAAAAAGAAGATATAATGTCTTAACCCCATAAGAGAAACACCCGAAATAATACATTATATTCTAAACTGCACCTATTAGCAAAGAGTGTGACATTGACTACTCTATTTTCTTTACAATTAAGGCGACACAGTACCAGAAAGATAACGTGACTAACGCGACGCATCAATTCTTTCTGAACCGTTTTCTAACTATGTTGTCAACAAACATTGTCGACACCACATCTCATCCTGCCACTAGGAGAGTGTGCCCATGCAACAAACCAACGAACGTCCTGACCTAGAGCAGACAAGACACCAAATGTGCACATTCTGGGACAAAACCCACATCCGCCAATCTCAAACGAGTATTGGGTTATTTGCAAGAAAAAAAACTAAAAATGAAATATAAAAATAGCTAAATATAAAAAATTTAAATAGAGTCTGGGTCAGGCCCATACTTGAGCCCAAACCCAAACCTTTATTAGGGCAAAACAAAGAAGACCTTGCCCATATACCAAGCCCAATTGTAAGTAGGGTGTCTGCCATTGCTCTGCCGCTGTAATCGAGTCATCCTCTGTCGCCGTCAACTTACCGCACATCGTCGAGATGGAGTACAAACCTCCAACGCCCATGGGGAATGCAAAATGTCGATGAAGAGCTCCTCACCATCAACCTGCGAAATCTCACCACTATAATCGTGGTCAGAACAATTTAACCACGCCACCCTCAACGGTCCACCTCCCATTCCACAACCCGCCGCGATAGTCACTGAAACACACACAGATAACAAAACTCAATCACCAAATCAAAATCCAATACTAGCCACCGAGGCTCCGTTGTTCGCTTGACACCTCAGATCTCCATACTTGATATCGAGGCTACCACCGATGCCACTGAGCACCGCCAGTTTGCCATTGGACACAAGCCACCCAATCTTGTCCAGCTGCACCTGCCGGCGAGGCTAAGGCTAGCGCCAACGCCAAAAGTTGGGCCGCCAAACGAGACACAAAGTTTCAGAGGAGAAAATTTTTCTCGAGCATATAGAGTAGGGTTTTTTTATATAGCGAATTGGTAAAACAGTTCGTATTTTTTTGTTGTGTTATATAGAGTAGGGTTTTTTTATATATATATATAGCGAATCGATAAATGTGAAATTGGTAATAAAGTGTCAATCAAATGTGCTACTTGTGAAGTACTACCATTGATTGTAGTGGAAACCAAATATTACTTCATAGAAGAAGTCAAGGTTCAAACTTATAAAAATGAAATTTATGAAGTTTGACACAATTTTTAAAGTTGAGGTCACATTATCTGTAAATTATAAGGTGAATGTATGTCTAATCATTCCCGCTCTTTCAATTTAATTTATATATCTCATACAATTTATAACTTCTCACATGTGAGAATCGAGTGAAAAGTCGCCAACACCCGAAATTAGGGATCTCACATAAAAGCATGCTCCTTTTGAATCATGGTCATTATTTAGATGCTGATCAATGACCCCAAAGACCTGGCTTTATTTTCCAAAAGAAAGAGGGGGGGGGGGGGGGGCGGGGGTGTTTAAGAACCCATTTATTTTTCACAAAGCCAGTTGGCACACGTGTGGTACTAATCATGCTTAGCACCAAAGCCCACCTCAAAGCAATGATGCACTCCATCTCAAGGCTTCCCCACACAAACACAGCTCCGGAGCACCCTTCTTCTAATCTCGCTTTCAACTTTAATCTCGCTTTTGACTACGGATTTCTCATCCATCACTATACCGCACCATACACAAAGCTCTCTCGTTTTCCAAAATGGGCCACCCCGCTCGTGCAATGCATGCCAGGCCTGGTCCATCAACGGCTTCATCATGTCCCCTGCAAGTTCTAAATAACACTAATTAGTACCTAAATAAGAATTAGGAAGGAAAGTAAGATTTGCATTCATTATACCCACCGATCGATGTACAAATGATGAATTAATCCAAGCTCAAACACAAAGAAGCTCAATTATATGCGTTTGTTAAGTGTTAATCTTTTCTGTATAAACTATAATCACTAAGGTAAAACTTCAAGTGAGGTTGTGAGGGCGATTGTTTAAACTTGTTTTCTTTATCCATCACGAATCACAAGTGCAACAGTGAATGAAATCAAGAATAGTGTATGGAATTTAAATTGCCCTAACAACTGATCGGTATTGATAATAGATATTGTACGTAAATCATCATGCACTAATATCATTTTGCATGTTCATCATTATTTAGCTAGGTCGTCTCCTCCATTCTGTCCACTTGGTTTACTCAATTATTGCTCATGAAAATCCATACACAAAAAGGCAGAGGGGAAGTTTACTTTAGTAATATGTACCAAGTGAGAAGAAAGAAGGAAGCACGCACTTCCTCTATCTATTTATAGACTACACTCACTCATCCATTGCTTCCCTCCCACAGCACTAAAAAACCTCTATAACAATGGCTTCTGAGAAGGTTGAAACCATCATCGCCGGAAATTATTTAGAAATGGAGCGGGAAGAGGGTAGTGATTCAAAAGCTTCTGCTAAGACCAAGCTATCTAGGTTTCTTTGGCATGGAGGCTCGGCCTATGATGCATGGTTTAGCTGTGCTTCTAACCAGGTACGCTAGCTCTACCACAATTATTTCTAACGTTTATTTCTTTCTTGCTACACGATGTTTGTGAGTATGTACGTAGTAATTAGTAACTAATTAACCTTTGTTTGATTTTAATGGGACTAACTAATGCAGGTTGCACAAGTGCTTTTGACACTGCCATACTCATTTTCGCAACTGGGTTTGTTATCTGGGATTCTATTTCAACTTTTCTATGGGTTGATGGGAAGCTGGACTGCTTACCTTATCAGTCTAATGTATGTTGAGTACAGAACTAGAAAGGAGAGAGAAAAGGTCGATTTTAGAAACCACGTAATTCAGGTATACCATATGAACCAGCTTGCTCTAGTTTGAAATTTTCAGGTTTTTTTTACTATATAACATTATAACTGGGTTTGATTGATGATTAATCATGCTTATAATTTGCAGTGGTTTGAAGTACTTGATGGGCTTCTGGGAAAGCACTGGAGGAATTTAGGCCTCTTTTTCAACTGTACTTTTCTTCTGTTTGGATCTGTGATTCAGTTAATTGCTTGTGCAAGGTACGTACTAATAATTAAGTACACAAAAGTAGGTTATTAACAATATACGTTGTCTTCACTGTATCTATAATTCTATATGACTATTTACTACGTACTGTAGTATCACCTTGTAAATTAATTAATTAAGCGACTAGATCCAATTAATGTTGTCTTATGCATTTGTTTTGATGCCAGTAACATCTACTACATAAACGACAATCTTGACAAGAGAACTTGGACTTATATCTTTGGAGCTTGCTGTGCTACAACTGTCTTCATCCCTTCGTTTCATAATTACAGAATTTGGTCATTCTTGGGACTTATAATGACTACTTACACAGCATGGTATCTCACCATTGCTTCTCTTATCCATGGACAGGTTGGACGGTTGGATACTTTGTCGAACTATATATATACTGAATATCCAGATCAGCAACATGCAATAATTTTCTGTATGATATATTTATATAAATTAAATATTTCTTGTCCGATAGTCTGAAATATTATGCTACGTATTACGTGATCAAGAGTGTGCTAATTAAGGAACACAACATAACATATTAATCTGCGTGTGAGCACTGCCCATCTTTAGAATGAGATAATAATCATCCCTTCTATATGTTCTAATTAGGTTGAGGGAGTGAAACACTCAGGTCCAACCACAATGGTTTTGTACTTCACTGGAGCTACCAACATTCTCTACACTTTTGGTGGACATGCTGTTACAGTGTGAGTAACTGTAATTTATTCACAAGTTCACATCATGGACGAGAAGCTTGCATTGGATAAACATGGATTAATTTGCTTGTTCAATAATGCAGGGAAATAATGCACGCTATGTGGAAACCACAGAAATTCAAGATGATATACTTGATGGCCACACTCTACGTGCTGACCCTAACTTTACCATCAGCTTCTGCTGTGTACTGGGCCTTTGGGGATGCCCTTCTGACTCATTCAAACGCTCTGGCTTTGCTTCCGAGGACCAGGTTCAGAGACACTGCTGTTGTTCTCATGCTCATTCATCAGGTAACCATTTAGCAACATGCTACGTAGAATTTAATCGTTCGTTTTGAGTTGATTCTTGGATTAATGTGACTGAAAATGGCCTTGTTTTTGGTTCGGGGCTGCAGTTCATAACTTTTGGATTTGCTTGCACTCCGTTGTACTTTGTGTGGGAGAAGTTCTTGAGGGTTCATGAGACTAAGAGCATGTTGAAGAGGGCCATTGCTAGACTTCCAGTGGTGATCCCAATTTGGTTCCTTGCAATCATCTTCCCATTCTTCGGCCCCATCAACTCAACTGTTGGATCTCTTCTTGTCAGCTTTACTGTCTACATAATTCCGGCTTTAGCTCACATGGTCATTTTCGCTTCTCCACAGTCTAGAGAGGTTAGTCATTATGATTATCGCCTAGACTATCTATAATATAATAGATAGATCGATCGATCGATCGATCTAACAACATGCAAGACTGTTTATATATCCTGCAAGAAAAATATATATATGTAGTGATTGCATTCTATATAATCCTATTTCATTGTTGTGTTTGATGGCAATTGCAGAATGCTGTGGAGAGACCACCATCATTCTTAGGAGGCTGGGCAGGATCATACACTATCAACATTTTTGTGGTGGTATGGGTTGCGATAGTGGGATTCGGGTTCGGAGGGTGGGCAAGCATGCTCAACTTCATACACCAAGTTGACACATTTGGTCTGTTCACCAAGTGCTACCAATGCCCACCTCACAAAGCTTGAGTAGAGAGATTCCTCCAACTTTCCAGAAAGTCTTCCTTAACAATTCTAGATACATATATAGGTAATTGTGTGTAAAGAGATCGGCATTTGTAACCCTTTTCTTTTTCTTTCTATTTGATCTGTAAGCTTTATTTTCTTTCTTTTTAGCTTATTTTTCGTCGAACAATCTTATTGTACGTTGATGGGTTTTCAAATCGAGAAGGTGTGAGGGCAATTATCATGGCCACCCTTATACGGACCTACCTCTTGTGTGTTGAACCGTTGATTATTAGACTTCTTATACATGGATGCAAAAACAGCCACAATAGCAAATTGTGCATTGTAGTCATTTCAGAGGTCTTTATTTATAAAATTAGTTATGTTCTGGGGTGTATGTTGGCTAAAGGATGATTCGAAAACTTTCTTTGCGTATATTTTTCTTCAATTAATTGTATAATTTGTTTTATATGTATAATCACAATTACTATCGTCCATGAGCTAGCATTTTTTCAGAAATTAAAAATTATTTAAAAACCTAAAAATCAGATTTAATTTTAAAAAAAAATCAATTTATGACACCAAAATAGAAAATGTCTAACTTATGACAATTTTTTTTTCAAAAAAAAAAACAGCTGATGTCATTTTCTCCCAAAAAAACTTAATAATTAAGTTATAAAACTTATAAAACAGCTAATGTCATTTCCAAATTGGAGCTCCGAGAGGACGAGTCAGACGATTTGGGAAGGAGAGGGAGGAATTCTGGCTGGTAGTGGCGGAAGAGGACCACCATGGCATCGGAGACATACAGATTGTTGATGATGGAAGAGAGGCTCTGGCTGGTGCTGTTTGGATTGGTATGGAGTTAAATCGGGTCGACATGTCGTGTGTAGAGAGAGATATGGATTGCTTTTTAGGTGATTTGCGTGAAGAATGCTGTGGCATTTTTCATAAATAATTTAATTATTGTGGTTTGTTATCTAATCAGAAAATAGAATGAGATTTTTTGGATTAAAAATGTATGTTGAATTTTTGAGAAAAGAGTTTCTAAATAATTTTTTCCCATTTTTTTATATGTATAATCACAATTACTATTGTCCACGAGCTAGCTACCGAACTAAAATGTACCACATGCAATGTGTAAATTGAAGGGCCTAACTTAAAACTCAATTTTTCATATGAGTTGTTCTTTCTGGATAAGTTTTGCACCAAATCGACGTCAACATCTGCGTTTGAAAGGATGAAAAATAGCTAAAAGGCGGCCCATGTGGAAAGGCGTAACTTGGACATGGAACTGATGGAAGCATGCAGAGCACTTTGGCGTAAGAGACATTAGCATGTTGATGCATCATGAGCAGAGGTAGGGTTGTGATCGTTTCTAAATATCTTCTGGCTGCAAAAGAGGTCTTGATGGGGTATTTCAGGGTCCCAATTTCCGACTTTTTTCACGGCCTAACTTGGTGTACAAAAATTAGGGGTGAACACGAGATGGGTCGGATCAATATTTGGTCTTTCCTATTTATATTCTGAATGGGACAGGACGAGAAGAGATTTGAGATTTTAAAAGTTCGTCCTAAAACACAAACGGGACAGGACATGACGGGTTTAATTTAAAATGAATAATTAATAGAGTTTTTAACAACAGAAATCCGAAGGAGATGAGATGAACCAAAATTTGGGTTCAATATAAGATAAACATATTTTGTTAGGACCTAGAAGTGTATAATTACATAACGTAATACTCTTTTACTTGATGTTTAATTAAAAAATGTAAACTGACAAACACTTATTTCATGATAATTGATACATTTAGTTCATATTAGAGTAATTTTATTTTTTAGGTTGTATTTTGTTAATTGTTTGATATTTTAATATGTCAACTCTTTATAAAATAAATGATAAAATAGACAAAATAAATTGTGAAGACGGGATGGGTCTATCGAAATTTCAAAATCAAGGCCGAATTCCGTCCCGAAAAACGAAACAAGTCGGGACAGGACAAAATAATGAAAATTTTAATTTTCGTCCCATCCTATTATTAGCGAAATCAAGACATAATCAGATCAAATTTAAAATTTGCAGAATTCGTGACCACCCATAATAGTCGTCTTGCCTAACTTTGATGCGGTCTATATGTGCATGGCTCAAACGACAAAGATTTGACGAATCAATTTGAGACTTAAGTACGTTGCTAGTTATTGGCTCGACGTGCACCAACGAGAATCAGAACATGAATTATATATATATAGTTGATATCTATAGGCGATTGGGAATCTAATCAGAAGGAATGTGCGTAGTTGGCCCATGAATGAATGGTCAAATATAGATTATGACCGACTACATGCAAGGATATGTTCATATGTCAGAGGCTTGAATTGCTTATCTAGTGCATTTGACACAATACCAAGAAGGCAAGAACAATCTAGCATGGTTGATCGATTATAAATATCAGCGCACCATTTTTTATTTTTTTTAGGTTTATAATTTATTAGGAGGTTCATTTTCATGTATTTTGGTAAGGTTATGATAGGTAAAATCTATCTTAAACATTTATTTATAATTAATTGAACAAAATTATAATTTTTTGAACTAGAAATTACCACATTTTAAATAAAATTATGAACATTTTTTTATCATTTACAAATAATTAAACTAAAATACAATATTAACAACGATTTATTCTCAAATTTGTAAAAATGTGTTCATTGAAATATTTACAAAAAATTGAACGAAATGACTAAAAAATCATCTCAATTTATAATAATAATAATAAAATTAATGAATAAAATATACGGTAGAATCACTTTACCCTAGAAATTCCCCTGGTATTATGATATAAAAAAAGCATACATCAAGGGGAGACATAAAACCAAACCATGTGAATAGAAACTCTACATTATAAATAACTGACTAAACTTCACCCTCTGATTTTCGCTAACTTCAAACTCAGCCTCTGAGGTTCGCTAACCTACTAAACCTCACCATCAGAATCTATATCATAATTCACAAACCACAATTTAAAAAATTGTCAAGAACATAATAATTTTGTGATATCCAATTACCCAGACCCCATATTATATAACTCATTAACCTTTATATTCAAGAAAAGAGGGATACCCGATAGTTAGAGATTAATACGGCGAGTCGTCGAGTTATCGATGAGGTTGTGGAATGAAGTGAGCGAGCGGAGCAACTGAAGCTCCTTCACTTGTTCTCTCTAGTTTTTCCTATCTAACGGCGAGTACCACACTATCACATAGGATAAGGTGATTTTGGGAGAAGGCACGTGCATGGCAGCATGTTTTCTTTTTAATTTTTTTTTTTTTATGTTTTTGTAAATTTCTTTTTTTTATAGTGGCCAAATTTTAAGCCGGTTGCAGCCGGAGTAGCCTACCCATTACCTCTGCCCCAGAGGTTACCCATGCCACTTAACCACCATGTTCAAATTTTCTCCCAAGACGTTTACATTATGGGAAAATTTAACTCTACTAGTAAGTAAATTTTTTTTGGAAGTCAATCAAATTCATTAGGAAAATGTGACAATAATACAGAATTCTACCGAATTATCCGGTCTGAGAAAGAGAAGTCCTAACGTATCACCATATTAGAATACAATGTGAAGCACACAACTCTAGACTAATAAACCAAAGTAGCGCGAGTAACTATAAAAACTCAATATGCACCACTCCTTAATTAGCTAGACACATTTTCTATCGAGCTCCATAAACCCTCAAACGTGCATGGCATCTCACCATCGTCCCATGCAGGCTTGACAAGGCATCGATCTGGTGTACCTTCCGTTGATCAGCTATGAATGAAGTTGACAATGAGCCAAACCCGCTTTGCACCAACCTTTAATCTGTCATAGGTCTTGGTCCCATGTCTTGTATATCATTCAAATTTGGTGGCCATCTCCGCTTCCTAGAACCTCCCGAAATCGGCACAAATTTCATTGCTTGTCCTAGATCTACTGCAACTACCTCGAAAGCTTGTACAACAACAATTGGAGGAGGGACCGCCACACTCGCTGGCAATCCTCTATCCCAGCTATCCACAACCTCCTCCACCTGGTTACCTACACCACCACCAACACTCATCTACACCACAATGTCCTCCCTCATCCCCCACAAAACGTCCTCTCCCATAACTTCCTCCTCATCCTCTACTCTAGCCGCCAACTTCCAACATTGTATGGGACAACGATCCACATTATGATCAAAACTACCACAACCCATCCAGTAGCCTTTCAGCATTAGATATTCAAACTCACATTCAACACATGCCCTAGGTTCAATACTCAAGTGTACCTTAGATTCCAATTTTTTCCTCAAATCCACTCCAGCAAAGAGTTGAATCTTGTTACGATTTGAAACAATATTACGTGATAATTGAAACTTATGAGGTTAGTTGGTAATTAATTATGTTAATTGTCGATGGTAATTAGTTTTTACTGTTGGTAAATTTCGCTGGCAATTTATCGAGAAATTATAAATTATATCTTTCAAGAAATTTCTTTAGATAAGGTTGTAGAGTTTTTCAATACTAGTTCGTGGCCACGTTAAATGTTGAAATCGGAGTTATGACGAAGAAGTTATGGTCAGATAAAATTTTATGCAAATTATCGGAAACGTTTCATCACAAAATTACGAGTATAAATACGGGTTTCTATTTTGGGAAAGTCAAAATTTTCTATTTTTAGAAACCTGGGTTGACTCGCGTTGACCTGGCTTACCGACCCAGTTTCGCCCCATGGGCGACGGCGACAGCGTGGCGATTTCCGGCCACCTTTGGCCATGAAACTGGTCAAGAATTGTTGGGCTCGACCACTATCGTTAGGTGAAAACATCTCCAGCGTTGGTGGCCGGAGGACGACGAATCGAGATGATGAAAATCGGCCGATTTCGGGATAAACTTCACGATGACGACAATGGCGAATCGGTCGGTGATGGGTATCATGAACATAGGGGTTTTAAAGCTTGCTCCTCCATGAATCTAACCTAACCGGTCTCGGGTCCTGTCGTCGCCGGAGATCGGTCGATTTGTAATCCCGGAGGATTTCAGAATTTCAAGGTATAATTTCGACAGTTTCTGGCCAGAATTTGATTTCAGTTGTGTCGTGAAAGTTGTTGGGCTTGATTAGATGTTCGTTTTGATGTATGGTTTGCAGACATCGGTGACGATTGGATTTCGGCTCCGCCGGTGGTGGTGCGTATCCCCATGCGCCGCCGTGCGTGGCGAAGCTCCATCGAGGTGAAATTTTCGAAAAAAAATTTATGTCGTTCCGCTCGTAATTTCATGACGAACATAATGGTGAGGTTCTTGTTTGGATCTGGATTTTATTAATTTAGACATGTATTTAATTGGGTAATAATTAAGTGATTTTACGATACTTTTAATGGACGATCCGACTATCGATTTAAATTTGAGTTGCTCAATATTTGAGATTTATGTTGCGACTCCAAAGTTTATTTATAGTGAAGGAATGCAAGGAACTGAATTCATAATTTGATTAAGTACATTTTTAGTCGAAAAATACGTTATTCGAGAATGCGAGATTCTCAACATTATTGCTCGTAGGATTACAAGCTTAGTTATTCAATATTGACGAGTAGATATTAATTATAATTGTATTTTCAGGATTTGGAGTTAGCGGACCGTGTCGGATGATTATTGGGCCGATTAGCAGGTTACGGCTTTATGAATATCCTGGCATAGTACGATGAGTGGACTTATATTTATTTTCATAGTTGCCGCGAGTTCATGTTTACGCAGATTTACAGTCTCTTGTATTTTATTACAATCAAGTTTGGAAGTATGTTTGTGATGGTTTTATTTTCAACATCGATGCTTTGACTAGTCGGCTGATCACTGACTAGTCGGGTCAAACCGGGTTAGGACAAACGCCCTGCCGACCCAGATTGTCTCGGGATAGGACAAACCCCCTAGACGATCCTATCACCTTTTTATTTACAGTCTTGGAGATGCTCCGGGTTAGGACAAACACATTGAGTGCCCACCTCCATATTTTATTTCGGTTTATTATTTTGAACTCGCATAATTTCACAGAAATCAGCGGAAAGGCATACATATAATACTTTATTATTTGACACTGATTATGAATTTTTGTCCACTCATGCTAATGTTTTCCTTTATATTTTTATATGTTTTTCTTTGGGCCTTTCACTTTTCCATGCTTAGATTGATGTGCTTCTCTTGAGCTATATTTTGGATCTATAGAGGTTTTGAGTTCATCGGGTCATCAAATTTTCATGTAGGTTTCAGCCACTAGCAGTGTTTTTTCATTTGTTTTATTCTGCTCCTAGAAGTCACTCTGAACATTAGTGTTATAAATATTTTTCTGTGTTGGTAGTAAATTGTTAGTACTGCTAGATTATGAATTTTCAGTTTCTGTATTATTATTCCAGTAATTTAATTAATTTACTTTCCGCACTTTATTGAGAAATCCGGATGGACATTGGTGGTCCACGGTATTGTTTGTTGAAAATTCGAAGTGTAGTTTTCTTGTAGGTTTCTGGTAGTCCACTTGGTAGAGGAAATTATGTCAATTTTTTTTACAGAAAGCCGTAGTTAAGGTCTTATCGTTAGGGCGTGATCCTAGATTACTAGTTAATTTAGGGTTGGATCCTTTCAAATCTCCTCATTCTTCTGCAATCTATCCATGTCATAATCGATGTACTGACCCAAAAAATTGCCCAGCAACCACCACAACTTGGTCCTCAACATTTTACCGGCCAAATATCCTCCAACCACTTTTATTCAAGCCCATACCTTTTCTTTGGCTGCCGGAATAAACTCGATTGGAGCAAGACCATCAAATTGCTCCACCACAATTGTAACATCCTCAAAGAACTAAGGGACACGCTCCATCCAACGCCCTTTGAAGATCCACCTTTTCCCAGAATTTTCCCACAAAACAATCTTGAGTGCACCGCTAGATGCTAATAGCACTAGGACCTGCAAATCCTTGCCAAAGATAAATCATCCAGTGTTTGAGAGACTTATCCCTTGCATCTGACAAAATCCATAGAGAAAAAATCCTGATAATGACAAAGTTGAATCATCTTCCTCTGTGCACACACCATCGGAGATGTCAATCACCAACCCCGGACTGCCCAAATGCGTTGGACATGCCATTGTTGGAATTTTGTTACGTCATGGATCCCATATGTAATGGTACTAGGTAAAAGAGAATGAAAAGAGGAATCCAAATCCGAAATCGAATTTAGAGTAGGAATCATAGAAATCAGAGGATATGATGTAGTTAGAGGCTAGAGTTTTAGGGTTAGGAAGAAGAAAATGAGGAAAGAGAACATAGAAAATTTTGACTATTGATAACCACTTTGTTTAGTCTATGAAGAGAAAAGAAGTTGTGTAGTTATATCCTAGTTATTAGTCCTTAGACGTTTACATTCTTTCATTTGGAAATTAGACATGTATATGTTTAAGGAAAGTATTTTCTTGGTATCTCGGCGTGTGTCTTGTCTTAATTAGAGCAAAAGTAGATATTCTAGCAATCTCTGATTTATAGGGATATGGATTGTAATTGATTATAATGCTTGTATTTAAGGCTATTTATCAATGAATAAAGATATAGTTTCAGTCTTTAGTTATTCTATTTAGTTTTTGCCTTCAACACGTTATCGATAGCTCTTGAGTTGATAGCCATTACCTCAAACCTTAACACCAAAAATCCCAACTACCATAGGAATCATCATCACCACCGACCATCACCGTCGCCGGATTCTTCCACGGTTGTCGGCCATCTTCGCGGTTTTTCTTCCTCCTTGTTCCAAGTTTTCATACCAAGCATAACGCTCTAGAGATAAATTTTCTAACTTTCTTTGATTTAGAAATTAGGTTACAAAACTTAATTATCACAACATCCTAGATCTAAGACTTGATTTAGGTTGATTTTTACCGTGATTTTTATATGTTCCCTAGTTCCTAGGGAATATACATGTTATGAGAGAAGGGGATATCATCACCTATTCGATCAAAAGTTTGATATTAATGACGGTTCTGGAGGAGTCACAGTTATTAATGAATATCACGATTTGTGAATTCACATTGAAAAAAAAATTGATATTTGTCGAATTTTGACAGTCACGGTTTCTGGGTGTGGTATGAAGCCACTGCTTATCGAACATCAATTTTTGTGACCATACATCTTTAATTTTGGTTCTTATTCCCTAAACTTGGTATTAGTGATCATAGTTCTTGATCAATACTAATTATCTCCTTTGTCTCTCTTGTAGATGACTTCAATTGAGCCGGCTAGGCCTGAATTCGACATCCTTGATGCCAATGGAAAAGAGTACCATCGATGGTTTTATGATGTGAAAAATACATTCATTAGAAAGGAACTCACCAAAACAATCCACCCACCAACTGGTGAGAATGATGGCCAACCAACCTTAGCTCGTAAAGTTTAAGCCCTCATGCTCTTGAGGCATCATATACATCCACTTCTGAAGAAGCAATATTTTCAAAAGAATGATCCCAAGGATTTATAAGACGTTTTGAGGCACCTCTTCAATGATGTGTATGACGCACAGGTTTCAGAATTGCAAGCAAGATGGAACGATATCCAATTATTGGATTATCGAAAGGTTGCTCAATACAACCAAGCCACGTTAGAGCTACAATCATTACTGAGCTTTTCTGGAGTTTTCAAGACCGATAAGGATATGATCGAGAAGTATTTGAACACCGTTCTTTCTTTTATGAGTTTATTGGCTCATCAATATTGGATTGAGTACGAGTAAGGAAGAATAACCTCTTACTGTACTCTCATAAACATCTTGGCTACAAAGGAAAGGCATCATTAGGTGATTCTCAACAACAATGTAAGGCCCATTGGGATCAAGAAAATACATGAGAATTACAACACTAGTGGGAAGAAACGTAAGGACAAGAATAACAACCGTTCTGAGCCTTACAACCATGGTGGGAAAGGAGGTCATGCTAAACATCGAAATCGGTCTTGGTATAGAGATCAGGACGCTGACTCCAACAAGAATCAATCCAATTCTGGTCCTAAGAATGATGAAAATTCTTCATACTCTGCTCCATTTGGCACATGCCCTTGCTATAGGTGTGGATATACAAAGCATATGCACAAGAAATTTCATGCAAACAAGGATATACAGAATGCCTATAAGATATGCAATCAATACCTCGCACAAGAGATAGATTTTACTGGAGATTATGAGATGGAAGAAGACTATGATGTCAATCTCATTGTAGTATATGACAAGAAGGAGAGCATTGAGACTCTGGAATTTGATTAGCCTATATATTAGGTTGTTATCTTTGCTATGTATTCAAGTTTAGTTTGTTTTGGCTTATTTTAGTCATGTATTGAGACTTCATTTTTGGTCTATATTTTTTGGAATAAGACATATTTTATATAAGTTTTGTGTTGGCAAAGTAATGAAATTTCTTTCTTTCGGTATATGAAAGTGCCAAAAATAATATTTTATTTTATAATGCATGAATGGTTCAAAATATATAAAGTTACACAGTAATATAACAGTAAAATACCAGAAAAAACGAGAAAAAAGATATGACTTTTTGATCCCAGATGTCTCGATCCGTCGAGACAACACTTTTGGATCGTTTTTGGCATGTTTTTGAATCGTCAAATTTTTGCCTGGTTTTTATTAGACCCGTCGAAGATTGTCCTCTGTTCACGATTCGAGCTCCTTCAACCCGTTGAAGGTATGCTTATGTCTTATGTTGAACAAAATTTTGACCCATCTACGCCGATATCAGAATTTTATTTTGGTTTTTGAAAACTTTTGACTTGTCGAATGATTCTTTTGACCCATCGATAATCGAGGATTCAGAGAAAGCTTGTTCTCGGCAAAAGAAGCAAAAAAAATTTACAAAATTTCTTCGAGACTATCGACCCTTTCCTACTCCTCAACCTGATCCTCTAGTTATAAAATGTGGTTATACATCAGTTTTGTCATTCCATATCAATCGATATATAAGGGTCATTTTGACCGGTCAGATGTTGTTTTACATCAATTTTTGGCTATTGGCATGATCAACACTCTAATCGAATCTTTGCAAAGTTTTGAACACATTTGTGCCAACAGTCTTTACTAGGAACATAATATGAGAATGACAAAGAATTTTAAGTGTAATCTCCGTAAAATGTGGCTACAAGCACATCCTGTAGAATTTTATGAAATTCGTAATGGTTTATTACTACGGTTCAAATAATTGAATCTAATGTAGTCACTCATATTACTATGTGTGACTCGGCCTCATATAAATTTTTGCATTATGATGATCAAGATATTGAGAAATTATCATGGTCATCTGTTTTTAGAGCAAAGAAGCATGTGAGAATACTTAAAACCATTGATTTAGCTAGAGGAACTGAGATTACTCCACTCAGTTTAGGCTCGGTTTCCAAGACGAGTGCAACACCCTCCCGACAACATACTGCTGAGGTATTATGCATTTTTTTCCACTGGATATATTTATAGCAATATCAAATGTACATTGCTTGTTTTGCAAAGCTTGTTCATTAGGAAAGTTAAAGGCACAACTTTCTTTTGTTGTAAACACAACTTCCATTCCTTAACAAATTCTAAGGATATATTTGTTGATAAATCAAACCTTGTATGCAGACTGTTGTGATTTTGGTTGCTGCATCGACGTGTTAGTCACATGTCACTTTGCTATCCACAAGGAATGTTGTATTTGTGAAACTCTTAGCACAGATCATTAAACTTTGGGTTCACCACCCGGACAATCCAATCAAATCTATTAGATTGGACAATATTGGCGAGTTTACATCAAATTTTTTATGGTTACTGCATGTTAGTTGGGATTGATGTTGAACATCTCGTTCCCCATGTTTATTCACATAACGGTCTTTCAGAGTTTTGGTAATGCATACTAATTTATTGATATCTGCTTAGGATTATACAGTATTACATGCAGCTATGCTTATTCACTTGAGACTCGTAGCACACCAACCATTCAGTGCGTACCAGTTGGTAACTGGATATGAGCTTGATATTTTACGTCTATGCATCTTTGGTTGCGGGGTACATGTGCCTATTATTCCTCCACTACGTACAAAAATGGATCTTCAACGATAAGTAGATATCTATGTTGGTTATGAATCTCCAATGTTAGTTTGCTACATGTATCTAGAACCTTTTGCAAAAGATCTCTTTACTGCTAGATTTGTAAATTGTTGTTTTGATGAGACATACTTCCTACCGTTAGGGGGAGAAAATAATTGTTCAATTCCAGTTAAACGTCAAGAATCGACGTGGTATATCCCCACTATGTCTCATTATAATCCCCACATATCTCAGAGTGAGATAAAATTGCAACGTACTCTCGATCTTTAGAAAGAAGCAGATTCGATGTCTGACTCCTTTATTGATATTGTGAAGTGACGAGATCATGTATACTTATTGCAAACAATCCTGCAAGGTCAGGAGTCCTTAGAATTGGAAAAATTAACACAACACCCGGACAAGGTAACATTACTCCTACCTAAAGTGAGGGTGTAGTGTCGGTCAAAATTCACTAATGAGCTGCCGGTGAAAAGGCAAGTCATCAAGTCATAAAATGATTCGTTCATCATCAACACATGAGATTGTTTCTGACTATAATTATGTCCAAAAGTCGACATTGACAAATACTGGAGGATGCCTCAGAATCAATGACAATGTCAGGAAACAAATAAATATCACCAAGTTAAATAATGTTAGAGTTATTATGGATAGTTCTTCCATATTTTTTGGTGATGCATTTACTTATTCCGTTGCTTAGGAAATGATGACGATGAAGTGGAACCTAGCTCTGTTTTGGATTGTCAACATAGAGCAAATTAGCCAAAATGAAAAACAGCAATCCAGGCTGAATTAGAATCTCTGAGAAAATGCAATTTTTCGGTCCGTTAGTGCTATATCCACCAAATGATAAGCCGGTTGGACGTGAATGAGTCTTTGTTTAGAAGCACAATAAGAAAAACTTGTGGCACAAGGTTTTCTCAATGCTCTGGTATTGATTATAAGGAGAAGTATTCTCCAGTCATGGACATCATTACTTTCCGCTACTTAACCAGTTTAGTAGTGTCCAAAACACTGAGTATGCAGCTGATGGATGTGGTTATAACATATCTCTATGGGGATCATGATTTATATATATACATATATAAGAGTGTCAGATTGCGTAGTTATATTCAATTCAAGTAACTCTAAACCACGGAGTGCTCATGTGATCAAATTGAGACGTTCACTATTCTAAGTGACTACTTGATTGGGAAGGGATACACTAATGATGAGTTATGCCCATGTATGTTCATTAAAATGAACAAGTTGTTTAAGATGATAGACCTTGGTAGGACTCGATTACGTCTCGGTTTAGAGATAGAACATCAAGTTGGTGGAATTTTTATTCATCAATCTGCTTATGTCTAAATCAGTCAATGGACAAAGCACACTCTCTTAGCACATCAATGGTTGTTCGCAGTCTGGAACCCACAAAGTATATGTTTCATCTAAAAGATGATGATAAGGAACTTTTGGAGCTAAGATTTCATATCTTAGTCTTGTTGGAGCTTTGTTATATATAGGTCGGTGCACATGTTCGGACATTGTGTTCTCGGTCTGCGCCTACATAAAGTCATTGGAATTGAGTAAAACACATGTTCAGGTATTTGAAGGGATCCATTGACTTGCGCCTATTTTTACTCTATAAAGAAGCAAGAGAGAAACACGAAATTTCGGTAAATAGAATGATTGAAACGCAGCTTTCATATTTTGAAATTTTTGACCTGTCAAATACTTCTCTCGACCTGTCAAATGAAAGTCTCTGGATTGACCAGAGTATATCTCTTGACCCGATGAGAGATAACTTCAACACATCGAATGATGCTCCGGATGCAAGCCCTGAACCCCATTTTAGTCTAAACCCTAAAATCCTGAGATATTGAATGATATGTTGGTAGCATTTGCTGATGTTGGGTATCTCTCTGACCCATATGGAGGACACTCCCAAACTGGTTATCTTTTCACCAGGGAGAACACGACGATTTCTTGGAGATCTACAAAGCAAACCTTTGTTGTTATTTTCTCAAATCATTCTGAAATCATAGCTTTGCATGAAGTGGTTAAAGAGTGTGTCTAGCTTAGGCTAGTAATACACCATATTCGAGGGTCTAATGGATTATCATACACTAAGAGAGCATCAACTGGTATCTTTGAGGATAATGCGTCTTACATTCAGCAGATGAAGTTGTGATACATTAAGGGTGACAATACTAAACACATTTCGATGAAATACTTCTTCAATCAGCAACATCATCAATTATATAATATCCACGTGAACTGGATTGGTTCGGCGGATAATGCTGCAGACTTGTTCATCGAGACATTTTCAAAATCTACATTTGTAAAACATGTGAGATGCATTAGAATTCGTAGATTATTTGTACTCCGAGATAATCAGGGGGAGTCTACATCACATGTAGTAGCTTTTGTTTTGCCCATAAGATTTTTGTTTGCTTGGTCAGGTTTTTAGTGAGGCAACGAGTTATGCATTATACATCAAGAGCTCGGCACAAGGGAAAATGTTTAAGGAAAGTATATTCTTGGTATCCCAGTGTGTATCTTGTCCTAGTTAGAGTAAAAGTAGATATTCTAGCAATTCCTGATTTATAGGGATATAGATTGTAATTGATTGTAATGCATGTATTTAAGGTCATCTATCAATGAATAAATATACAATTTCAGTCCACAGTTATTGTATCAATGGATTGTAATTGGTTTGTGACCTAAGTGAAAAATGAAAACTGGCAAACCATTGATGTGGAACTGTTTAGGCTGTGGGTTCCATCACTTCCAATCCTGAGATTGAGGCCTTGTTTGGTTGGCATAAATTAGATGAATGGAAAGAAAAATGGATAGTTTCTGGTGTTTGGGACACTCCCAAACCAATTCTCGAGAGAGATGAATAGTGGATGGAAACTAATTCCCGAGAGAGATGGATAGTGGATGGAAACCAATTCCTAAGAGAGATGGAAAATGGGTAGAAACTGGTTCCCTCGGATATTATTTTCCTCTAACTACACAACAATAATTACACTATTTTTTTTTTACTAATTTAACCTTCATTCTTCCCTCTTCTCCTTGTTATCTTTCTTCTTCCCAAAAATTTTCAGTACCTCATAATTGATTTTCCTAAATGCTTTGTTCCCAAAATTGGAACCAATTCTTCCAATACCTCATAATCCCAACTTTGCTGACTTCTTTGTCCCCGAATTTTTCCAGTATCTCATAATTGTGATTCACGACCCAACATCCTCGACCCGATTTAGAGTTTCTTCTACCACACACCACTCCTTATTCCAAGTACTGAATTGTTCAATAATCATAGTCATGCAGAGAAAGTAAGAGATGGAAGGAATATGTATGAGCCATCATTGGGTTTGATATTAATGACACCAAACAGTGGACAGGAAATTGCTGGGAAAGGAAAGGGAAATAAAGCAAATTACTTTCATTTCCCATGTACCAAATTAGGGTTGTTAATCAGTTCAATCGGTTCGGTTTTTTACCTGAACCGAAAATCGAGCCGAATTTTTTAATCAGTTTGGTTCGGTTCAATTTTCCAATTTTTGAAGTGATGAACAGAATATATTCGGTTTATTTCGGTTTTCTGTGATTTTTTTTTTTTTGGTTTTAAATGAAAAACATTTCAGTTAAATTCCAAGTAGAGAATTGTGATATGAAACTCAAAAAACTGAAACTTTGCAAGTCCAATCAATAAAATATATGTCCATCTCAAATCATACTTCCTGAAAATAAGAGTTTGAATTCAAGTTCATCTAAAGTAGAAAAAAAATACAAGTTCATTCTTAAGTTATCATTCAACATTTAATCTTCAAATTGTATGACACTCACGTCTCCAAGAGAAACCTGCAACAAATGCACCAAATTACAATTACAATTCTTTAAAAAGATGGAAACTTGCACAATCCGCCTGAAAGTGTGACATCCACAATGATTTCTAACAAAACATACAAAACATTATAGTAAAGTTGTTAACAATAAACAAGAAGAGCATTATAGACTGAGTTACCTGATCTTCTTGTTGAGCCTGTCAAGATCATCCCTGAGCTTCAAGTCCAATAGATTGGAGATGACCCGGGAGTATTTGCACCTGAATTGGACAGCCCGCTGGCCCTGCGTTCCAACAACAAAATTTCAACACATCGAATATGAAGAGGGTTGCGAAATTGAGATTTTAGGTTTTGAAAGAGTGCCGCGCATTTGGGGGTTATTAGGTTTTATATCTTACTAGTTCACTTACATATATGAGTCAAGTCTGAGACAACAAACTAAAGCAACCGATACTTAAAACTACGCATAAAACGATACTTAATTGGGGCGAGAGAGGCTCGAACTCTCGACCTCAGGATCACTCATTTGATAAGCTATGAGACCTACGCGCTAGCCAACTGCGCCACCGCCCCCGGATGATGTCAATTAACATAAAAACTAAATTAATCAATTTATAAGTTTGCATTTTAAAAAAACATTATATGGCAAGCACTTGTCATGGGGAACGTCTCAATTATTTCGTTTCTGCATGTCTCCATGGTGGCCATGTACCATTCTACTTTTGAGTTTTGACCAACCAATGGATTGATCGGATCGAGTTCACGACCCCTAGCCTAATTAGGTAGTTGTCATTTAAAGTAGTTATAAGTTTGAAACTGGTAAGCTTTTGAGAGAAAATCTAAATCGAAGATCATGAGGGTCATCCCAGGTCAATAGTCCAAGATAAGTGCCATAACGCACACGTGCATGGGCCCTAATATCTGAAGTCCTGAAGTCCTATAAATGATCACTACTGGTCCGTTCATAGCTCTGGCCACGGGAGAATGGGAGGCTAGGCCATCACCACATGGTTGGAACTTGGAAGTTTGGAGCTTGGAACTTGGTTTTGTACTTTTGTATCCTTTTACTTTCTACATTTACTTTCCACAATTGCTCTCATCTCAATGGAAGGTAATGAAGGGTGGGCCTAGACAGGAAGGAGAACATCAATCTTTAACGTGAACAATCTACTTGATACCTTTCGATCTGTATATGGACATCTGTGAACAGACCAAGTGACCAATAAGGCCTATTGGCCTAAAACGACTGAAGAAGTGAAGAGTCCAAGACAATATCTCAAAACTAGTCAAGAGGGAAAGCAATTTCTTGACCTAGCTATCACATACACACCTCTCATCGATTATCGACTAGGATAAGGCGTACAGAAACTCTCAATTGAATTTAGTGTACCATATGAAGATTGCAGAGGATAAAAGATTTATATTCGCTACTTTGAACCCTGAGGTTTGAGGAATCCAGGCCAGAGCTATATATTAAGCGTCCCTTTCGAAATGAACTGTACGTGTTTTATTTGCTTAGGATATCAGAGAACAAACTTGAAGTTGGTATATATGTGGCAGCAAATTATAGACACGTAAATACTTCGATGAGAGAGATATATACATTTATCTATGGAGTGCACATAAATTAACACAGAATTGAAGCAACACGAAGTACAAATAATGTGAAAAAATGACACCTTTAATTTCATCGACTCCATATTGGCAACGTACAAGCAGACTAGCAGAGGGGTAGATCGAAATGGAGAGAAAGATAAATATATCATTAACATGAATGAGAAAGATCGAAAAATTCATATCGAACTGCAAGCATTAGATAGACAGGGGAGCACTACGTACGTACCATCTAATTGATGCAGAAACAACCACCATTTCATATACGAAAGTAAGAATTACAAAAATCAAAACAACGAACCACATTTGCTTCCTCAAACTCCTCGAAAGCAATCGATCACCGAGCACGTCAAATGCAGCAATTTAAACCACAGAAATGTGTGTACCAATCCAACGAACGTACCGCAAGACCCAAGCTAGTAATCCTCATTTCTGATCAGTAAGACATTCCCTTGCCAAATGCCCTTCCTCTCCACAGTTATAACATCCCTCACCACCTCCACGTCCCCTCCCACGGCCACCATAGCCTCTACCTCCACCTCGACCACGGCCGCCAAAACGGCCGCCGCCGCCACCCTCGAAACAGTCTCTTGCCAAATGCCCCACTTGGCCGCAAGTGTAACACTCGCCGCCACCTCCTCCACCACGATAACCGCCACGCCCGCCTCCTTTCCGGACACTATCTTCTCCGACTCCCCCATAACCGCCGCGACCTCCGCCCCTTCCGCGGCCACGTCCTCCTCGGTCGGATCCTCCGGGGCGGCGGGATCGTGAGAGGTTAACGACGTCGATGGCCTTGGCGCGGCCGTCGTCCCCGACCTCGACGACGAACTCGACGACATGGCCTTCGGAGAGGGAACGGAAGCCGTCGGACTGAATGGAGGTCTGGTGGACGAAAAGATCGTCGCCGCCGTCTTCGGGGGCTATGAAGCCGAATCCCTTCTGTGCACTGAACCACTTCACGGTTCCCGTGGATCTCGCGGTCGCTTCAGCCATGGAGAAAGATCTAGAAGCTTCTGTGTTATAACTCGAACAGAGTACAGTTCTTGGAGATTTAGAGTGAGTCAGTGGACTCGATCAGCCCTATGTTACGTTGTGCTGCGTTGCGTTTGCTTAGCTTTGTCATGGTGGAAATGAGGGATGTTAGTTAGTTGTGGGACCCGATGGGGCACTTCTCCTCATCCAAACTTCCAAAGGTCGTTAAAGAATCGTTGGGTTTATCCGATTATCCTTATGACGCTTCTATTCGGCATTTGGCTCCAAATTAAACTTGAACCTTTTTTTTTTTAAAAAGAGAGAAAAAAAGAGGAAAAAATCAGAGACTAAAGTCTCTATTACAGCTAAGTCCTCCTCTATCAACAGGAAAGCATTCCTAGCACACTTAGGAACAACAGAAGTAGTCCAAATCTGGTTGTTACTTAACTTGTGCCCCCAATTTGCGATCTTGTCAGCTACAAAATTGGCTTGGATTGAAACAACTTCGAAACCTTGCATGATGCTTCTGATATCCTTAATGATAACTCTTAGCCTCCAGGGAGTTTTGGAGCAGCCTTTGACACATCGAAATAAATCTTGGAAGTGTTTTGACTAGGGGGCTCCCAAATAATTTGAGGAGGTTGCTTCTTGATCTCCTGCTTGCCTCTACTATGTGTAGCAAGACCTTGAAAAATAGCTGCAACTGCAGCTGCAATTGAAGATGGAGAGGACTTTTCACCCCTAAAAATAGAGTTATTTCTTGCTTTCTATATCTGCTATAGAACAGTTATACACTTTTCAACAAGAAGATTAGTATTTGTAGTATTAATGATCGAGCTTGCATGAACTTTTGGATAAAAAAAATATATTAAAAAAATTGAACTTCGATCATGCAAGCTCGATTAATTTACCTCCAAAAGAAATATATTCGAGATTATGCCAATCAAGCCATAATACTCTGGAGTTAATACCAAGTTTTGGACTTTTGGTTGGTTACTACTACTTACTGACAACAAACTAACAATCGGAACAATCGGAAATTCAGAAGTTTGGAACTGATCTAGTCCGAGAGAGTTGTGTTTCTACCCATATTGGTCGAGTAGAACATATATGTTATGGATTTCTAATTGTCAGTAATATATGTGGTCAGTTGTGGTCAGATCTGCATTCAGATTTGTTGATACAAATCTAACGGTCAAATATCATATGTTGATACAAATCTAACGGTAACTAACCACAAACTCATTGACCACTACAACATAATTGATTAGGACTGAGCACAGGATAGGACGGTACGGGCCTTGACAAAGCCTGGCCCGTTTTGTTTTTTGTTCACGGGCCGGGACGGAACGGGACACAAGGTTTCAAAACGGAAACCCGTAAAGGCCTGTCTCATACGGGTTCGGGACAGTACATGCCCAATACGGGATACAATGTAACTTTTTTTTGCTGTAAAATGACTGCCCAATACAGTACAGTAGCTAAAATAACTTGCAAACTGTAAAATCACTGAAATGACTTGTCTGTTAGTGTGTCAATTAAGCTGTTGTTACAACATAAACATGCCAAATATCCAATTTTGTCAAAGCTGCTGCTCAATTACAAAATAAACATGCTAAATATCCAAAATAAGCTCATGCATCACTTGTTCTAACAACATGATATTTCACATTTCTTCTAAGTTCTAGCATATGGAAATGGAGCTGGACAAGAGGTGCTACATGCACTTGTTGCATCACCTTCATGCTCTACAGAATATAAGAAGTAAATCATTGTCTCAAGTCATCAAATATGTAAAAAAAAATATTAAGGAAACAATGTTAGAAAGAATTACCAATTTCCACTTCTTCATAATACTTGGTATTACTAACTGAAGGTTCTTCTTCCGCGGGAGCAATCTCACCTGCCAACAACCAGTTTTGCATGCAAATCAATCCCTCCATAGATTTTGTAATTAGTGAGGCCCTAAATGGATCAATGACTCTGCCCCCAGTTGAGAAAGCTGATTCTAAAGCTACCGATTAAGCTTGTATCCCCAAAACACCCTTGCAACTGCTGCCAACACAGGATATTTACGACCATTAAGCTTCCACCATAGTAGGATGTTAAACTTATCCTCCTTTTCTGTTGGTTCTAGCGGAGCACTTAGATATTGATCCACTTTATGCATGGCAGTAGCTTCAGCAGTCTCACTGACAACCTTTCTCCAGGAATTAAGAATCTACCCCCTCATTCCAGTTGATCTAGAACTAGTCACTGAACTAGATGAAGAAGTCGGACTAGCTTGCTTATGCATGTGTCTCCCACCATCAACATTAAGTACATACTAAGAATAAAAACTAAATTAATAATAGTGCAACAGTTTATATCCAAGTATGTGCAGATTATATAATGCAAAAAGTGCATCATGTATATAGGCAGAAGATTATATAGTTCATTATGTATTAGTTTAGAGTGCAACGATAATTAATCCATCATATATAATGCAGCAGTTTTTATCTGTGTGTGCAGATTATATAGTGCGATAAGTGCATCATGTATATAGGCAGAATAGAGTGCAACGATTAATTTAGACCTGGGACTAATTAACCGAAAATCTGAAGAACCGGATTGAACCGAACCGAAATGGTCTCATAAAGTGTTTTTGTTGAACATAATGTGTTTTAGCCTCAACAGATACTCAATCGACCCTCAACTGATACATAGTTGACACTCAACTGAGTGTCAGTTCTCCCTCAACTGAGTGTCAGTTGACCCTCAACTGAGTGTCAGTCTATCTGTTGATGAATAGACTAGCTGAACTTTTTTTGTGTTTCTGTTTTGTGTTTAATGTGTATAGGCTTCTTTCCCTTAGAAATCTGTGTATGTGATTCTGAGACAGAAAATAACTGGTTGTATTTCTTCCAACACTTGAAGAGTTTGCTCGAACCACAAGGTAGAGAGATAACATATATTAGCGTCTGAATTCTTCTTCTTCTTTTTATAGTGTAGTGAATAAGATATGCACCTGAGTATTATTTGAACCTAATATAAGTGTCAGTTGACATCAACTGATACCCAGTTGACGCTCAACTGATAGTCAGTTGACGCTCAACTGAGTATAAGTTGAATCTTTTCATAACTTGATATTTATTTTGCCAAAAGAGCCTATGTAGTGTTCTAAGCAATCATACATAGTGCAACAATTCATTATAATTGAGGTGTTAGAGTGCAACGATTATATCTAAGCAATCATACATTGTGCAACAGTTTATATCTAAGCATAAAGATGATAAAATCATACCACTCTATGAAGAAATCAAACAGTACGGTGAAGTAGAAAAAAGAGGGATAAGAAGTTTTTTAATCTCTCTCACTCTTCACTTTACCTCATCGATATCAACTCTAAGCTCATTGTAAGTATACTCCACATTCTTAAGTTTGAACCTTGCATCCAAAACTAACCCGACAAGCACCATGTGATTCACTTCCTTAAATGTGCCAAAATACTTCAAGTATTTGGCTCTCATATTCGTAGCCATGTCCACCAAATGTGCGTTCAACTTCTGATTGAGGTGTGATTAAAAGCCCCACAATGTTATTTTCCATCGAACATACATCATGAAAGGTAGTGTGAATCATGGGATGCAAAGATGCACTAACCCTCAATGTCACATCATAGAACACACCTAAAAGACCAACAAAAATCTTAGCTTGTTCCCAATCTTCCTCATCTGGTGGCCGACTTTCCTTCCTCTATTATTTGACGATGGTAGAATGTTTCCATCTTCATCTACTTCCTCATCTGATTCCCCAAAATAGCTCAAAATTTGTCTATCTTCAAACTCCTCCATCCTAGAAAAAGCCGACTTGAATTGCAGAGCTGCCTCTAACATTAGATATGTAGAATTCCATCTCGTTGGAACATGTAAGCATTCCAAGCCTCTATATTTTATGTGCTCAATCTCTATAGCTACCTTAAAACTCTCCAACCTATTAGCCGAACTTTTCACATATTTTACTGAGTTTCGAATATCGAGTACATTTTTCTGCAACCTCTTCAGCCCATGACCAACAATTAAATTGGTGATGTGTGACGTGCATCTCATATGCAAGTATTTGCCATATAACAGGGATTGGAATGATGTGTTCTTCTTCATCTTTGTAATCAACCATTCCATAGCACTCTTATTTGCAGCGGCATTATCTAGAGTTATGCACATGACCTTTTCAATTCCCTAACTCAACAAACAACCCTCAATAATTCTGCCTATACTGGACCCTTGGTGATCATGAACTGCACTAAAGCTCAGTATCCTCATGTGCATTTTCCACTTACTGTCGATGAAGTGAGCAGTGATCACCATGTAATTGACATTCTGCACACTTGTCCAAGTGTTAGTAGTTAAACTAACCCTATAGTTCTTCAACTCCTTCTTTAGTAGCTTCCTTTCCCTATCATACAATTGAAGGAACCGTCGACAAAGCTTCCTACGTGATGGGGTATTAAAGAAAGGACAGACTCTTCTACAAAACCGAGTGAACCCTATCTTCTCAATATGGCTAAATGACAACTCATCAATTATGACCATCTCTACACATGCATCTTAATACTCTTTTTGATCACCTAGAGACACCAACGTGAGTTTGTTTTCCTTAGACTTATCACTAACAAGCATTGTTTGATCTTTATTCTGCCTCAAACAATTATGCTCACAAAATTTTACATGCCTATTCATTCCAGATGTTCCATGACTTTGAGAATGAATAGAAAAATCACCTATTACTCCTCTAGGACAGTATTTACAGTAAGCCCTCCTCTTCTTAATCTGAATCGGATTACCATATACATCCTTAGACATCACTACCCTATCATATTCAATGAAATTCTCCCAAGCTGGACTACACTTAACACTAGTAGTAATGTCACTTACAAAAGTTACAGGAGCTTGGTTTGAATCAGTTTGTTGAGCCTCATGTGTTGAGTGGCTCCCATCTTCATCCTCTGAAAGATTAGTTTCACTAGGATGCTCAGTTTCCATCTCAGAGTGTTCAATAAGCAGCTGAGGCGCTGAAGGTGTAGGGAATGATGCGTCTATCGAAGGACTACTTGGAGTACTCAAAGCTAAAGAGTTTTGGAATCCATAAGCACTAGTTCGAGGTCGGGGGAGTCGTGTCTTCAATTTTTCCATTGTAGCTGCAACAAGACCAATTTCAACTGTCAGGATATTTTTAATTCATAACTGAATTGAACAAGTGAACAAATCAGCAACTAAACACTTCTAATTCTGAATTAATCAAGGTAATAAGACCAAGTTACTATAGTCTACATCAAATTAAACAAGCTTCAAATGAAACAGATTGTAGATGACTTAAACAGGTTCAAATGCTCAAAGTAGCAATCTTAAACATCAAATTTTGTTATTCAACTTCAAAAAGCAATCTTATACAAACAAAGTTAACAAACAAATTTTGCTATTCCATAGTTTCCCACTTTCCCAACAGTAGATTAAAAAGTAAACTACAACTTTTCTACTTATTAGAACTCACTTAGTACTTTGTAGTTTCTGAACCAATTCGATTTGGAAACCTGATAATGATCGACTAGGTTGGAGTTGAGCTGATGCCTTGGTGGTGATCGAACCGAGGGAGTGAGGGTTGACGATGAGCTTGATTCGATGAGTGAGAGTGTGACTCAAGGTCCTATCGATGATGGTTCATGAGGGAGTGTCGGAGTGACCGAGTTAGACTCTGAGAGTCTGAGATGCGAGAGTGCGAGAGAGAGAGAGAGGGCTGCGAGATTGAGAATAGAGAGGGTTGAGGGTTGACGATGAGCTAGATTCGATGAGTGGGAGTGTGACTCGATGTCCTATCGATGAGGGATTGAGGGTTCATGAGGCTCTGAGGCGTACATCGAAGCGAGATTGAGAATAGAGGGGGCTGCGAGATTGACTAATTGAGGTAGGTGATTGAGGTTAGGTGAGTAACGTGAGTTAGGTTAGCTAAGGTAGGTAAGTTAGGTTATGCTGGTTAGCTGAGGTAACTCAGGTTAGTTAGGTAAGTGGGTAGGTAGGACGGGCTGGGCCTGAAGAAATGAAGGGCTTTTTTTTGTTACGGGCCAAGATATAAATGAACATATAAATCAAACTTGTAGCCCCTCCTATTTGAATCAAATGGACCGGGACGAGACGGGCTTCAAATTTTAAAATTCAAACCCAACCCGTCCTGTTGCGCGTCGGGACGGGACGGGCAGGGTCGGGCCGGAAATTTCGGGCCAAGGTGCCCAGCCCTATGATTGATAATCTGAGAGTTACAATAATTTGAACCTCACTATCAATTTGCTCTACCCATTGTCACCATCTCTAAATCTTTATAAACTAGCTTGTATTACCGGTAGTAGTAGACTAGTAGTTAAAATTTCATAATATGACTTATCAAAACATGGTCATTCTAGAATACACTCCGAGTCTAAACACCATTTAGACTTTTTTTCCATATCTACAAGTGGCATGATCTAAGTCTTCAATCTTTTTCAACAATTTTTATGTTTGAATAGGGTTATGATAAGCACATTATATGAGATATTCTCCTTTCCCAGATAAGGAACCATCTCTCTCTTCTCAACCCAACCTTTATCGTCTGACAAGACCCACCCCTAAATTACCATAAAAATATCGGATAAGTCTTGTGAGACCCATATTAGAGTATGTAGCAGTAACTAATCGGTATTAGGTACTCTAGCACGAGCAACCCTGAACTTCAGCTGAGAACTTATACTGAGAAGATGGAAGCTATGGATAGTCATGCCTCGAACTCTGGACGATCACGACTTCAGCCGTCTAACCTGCAATCTGGGCATTTTAAAACAAAGGGTCCAGGGAAAGGTATAAAAATATAAAACGTAAGAGTGAGTGGAAAAAACAACATAATCGTATGATATATGTAAAACTGAAGAAAATTGTAGCTATATGTCTTTCCACCGTTTTTGATAAATATGATGCGAGTTCAAAATATCGTAAAGTCGAAAGAAAGTGGAGATGGTCGCCTAGGTGTTTGCCCTAACCTGAGTCGACAATAACTGAATAACAAAGGTGATGGGATCGTCCAAGGTATTTGACCTAACCTTAGACGATTCAGGGTCAGATGAGGTATTTGTCCTAACCTCCTATGACCGGACTATCCGATGATCAACCGAATAGTCAGAGCATCGATGCAACTAAATATGACCATCACAAATCAAACCTCCAAAACATAAAGTTTGTAAAGCATAATTATAAACATATTGCATAATAACTGAACTCGTAATTCAACAATGAAAATAAACGTCCACTCACAGTACTGTGCCGTGATTTCCATCAAGCCAAAGCACGTCAATTAGCGCTACTATACATCTGTCACTGGTCGCGAACATGTCATCCTGAAACAGTGATTATTACTTAATAACTATTCGTCGAAAATCAAAATGAATAGCTTAGCTCGTTCATCGATGAGCATTATCGTCAAGAACCTCGCATTCTCGAATAACGCACTTTTCAAACTAATGGCGTGCTTTAATCTAATTCCAAATTCTAATTCTTGAATCTTTTTTAAAGTCGTAACACATTCCTCAAGTGTTACGCGACTCGAAGTCGAATCAACTATTGACCCAACCATTCAATATAATCGTAAAATTATTCAATTAATATCTGATTAACCACGCGTCTTAATTAACAATGTCCAAATCAGTTCAATAACCTCTTCATTATAATAAGTATAAAATTACAAGCAAAACGACATAAAATTTACATCAAAATACCCTTCGCCGGACCGCCGCTGGTGACTTTTTTGGCGACCCGAGACTGGAAACACTCAAAATATTGCAAGCAACAATTTTCTTAATTACACCAAATTCCAATTCAACCTCTAACTAGTCGAATTTACCTTCAAACCGAAATCCCCCCAAAACTTCAATCCTTCGATTCTCCTTACACCGGTCGAATTAGAACGTGTTCTTGGTGTCCTTAGCTTCGTAGTGAGGAGAGTTTCAAATGCCAATAGGTTTCACCGATCGATTTGGCCAGAAAAATACGAACCCGAAACCTGAAATTTTTCGGTTTTCCTCTTGAAATTCCAGCTATCTCCGGTGGAATTGGTGGTGGAGACCATAGGGAAAAGGAAGAGGGAGAAGATATGACATTTTGACACCAAGACCGTTGGGTTTGGTGGTCGGTGGCGGGGGAGAGGGGGAGAGAGAGAGAGAGAGAGAGAGAGAGAGAGAGAGAGAGAGAAATTCTAACATTCTATTTTTGAAACGTTCAATATATACGTGTGAGTTACGACTAACCGATTTTCGTATAATTATACAAAACTTTCGTTGACCACAATTTCTTCATCGTAACTCCGATTTTAACACTTGAAGTGGCCACGAACTTGTCTCGATAAAATCTACAACTTTCCTCAATATAATTTCCCGAAATAGAAAATCCTATTTATACTCATCCATTTACGACTATTACATTTCTAATAAACTTCCACTGATCATAACTTTCTTGTCGTAACTCCGTTTTTGGCATTCTTCGCGTCTACAGACTCGTCTCGACAATTTCTATTACTTTCATCCAAAGTCAACCATCTTCGACAATCTGATAAAAGTTCAACTAAAAAGATCTCAATATTTACCGACTATGATAAAACTAACTACATTTCTTAATTAACCTTAAATAAATCATAAAAAGAAGATTCTCGGGACGGCATATTACATCGTTGGTATACCGGCCAACACCACCGCCTCTCTTTCTCTCTCTCTCAAAACCTCACGAGCCTTCTCGCAAGCCACCAACTCGCCTTGAGTTCGTTGTCGGGAAGCGGTGCGCCATACCTTCCTGCAAGTAGATCTGCTAAGTAGCAGTGCTATTGCTCAACCGATATGATCGTCGAAACCACCAAACTCATCATCATCAAGAACATCCCGCCGGGCAATTTGGTAATATCTGAAAACCCAAAAAATTGACCAAACCGGTCTAAGGAGACCCGTCGCCATTCTCAGCAACAAACTTCGATCGAAGCTGGGCGGAATCATCTCTCTTCCACAGTGTCATTCTTGGACGACATCGGGGGAGAAATCGATCGAGAATGAACGGAGATTGAAATCGATTTCGATCAGGTTCGATCCTCTCCGCCTCCTCCTCCTTCGTTCATGGCCACGATAGCCTCAATCGACGCCACGGATCGAGTAGGTGCTTTTCACCGTCTCAAACACGACCTTCGTCGATCGTTGAATGAAGAAAACGGCTGAAACCCTAAAACGGGTTCGACCGCTAGAATTCGGGGTCGATTAGATCTCACCGACGAGGAATCTCGGCGTATGTTCTGATTACCGCCTTCCTCCATCTCCCTCACTGTCCCTCTCTCTCTACCTCACCGAGAAACGTGCTACTGTGCATTTTTCTGGCCACAGGGAGGATTTCTGACGACATCCAAAACCCGTATCTTCGTATCCATTGGTTACGGGTCAAACCCAACCCAAGTTGATCAAGTGGATCAACCCAGGTGCAAACTGGGCCAAGCCCAAACCTAAACAGGCCCAACCCGATTCAAATATATTTGGGTTACTGATGATGTGGCGATACATTAACCATTAATGCTAATGTGGCAAATTATGATTGGTCCACCAATTCTTTATGGGACCTACTACTATTTTCCAGAAATTCGTATGATGTACTTATGTAGGAAGCAAATTTGCTCCCCACCCATACTTCCCCACCCTCTTCCCCACCCACCTAAATGATTGACACCTGTCCATCTAATTAATTTTATTATCATCTGATTGACACAATGAACAAGTGTCAATCATTTAGGTGGGTGGGGAAGAAGGTAGGGAAGTAAGGGTGGGGAGCAAATTTGCTTCCTACTTATGTACATGTACATTGATTTAAATCAAACCCAGACTCTAATCTTTCAGAATTTGATTTTAATGTGATACTTGTTTACATTAGAGCTTTTAATCATGAAATTATTTCCAAGTTACAAGTTAGACATTCCAGATGAAAGTCAAGAACTAACGTGGAGAATTTGACATGGGGACTGTTAAATGCGAAATATTAAATAGGTCTAAATTTAAGGTAACAACATTGGTCGTCCATTGATCTACCATCCACAAACCAATTACTCTAAACTCGTGGTTTCATAAGCTATTTTGATCAGCAAGTACCAAACTAGTGGAGAAAGGATTTATATCGACATTCTTTATTGAATGAACTAACACGATACTTGTGAAAAATGCTCTTGATGTCTTAATCAAGCGTCGTCTCTTCAAGTCACCTTGCATAGTAAGGGATTGAAGGTAAGACATTCCAAGTACATTGATGATAGGAACACAAATCTTCATCCTATCATTGGTTAGTCAAAATAGATGCGAAAAGCATTCTAATGCAACCATTTGATCTAGAGTATGACAAAATCCATCCGGACTATGTATTGCACAATGGGATCAAATCATTCGATATACTTGAAGTCATCATAATGAGCCAATCTTCCACCGTTTAGGGGGAGATAGGAACAAAGTTCTTCATTAAAAACAATAAGAATTGTCATGATCGAACTCTACTCAATCTCATTATAATCCTGGAATCTCAGTGTCTGAAACTGAATTCACTGGTGACATCGATGGTTCTTCTCATACATACCACGCTACTAAGTACAAATACATAGCCATAAAAATGAAACTACATCGCCATGACCTAGGGGGAGCTAGGTGGCGCCACCCTGACACCAAAAAGCTCACGGCCAATGAGGTCAGGCCTTGGCTGCTATGACATGGTGAGGTTAATTCTATGTGGGCTTTAAGCACATGACTTGTGAAGATAAAATACGACCCATTTCTACTTTGGTTGTTGGCGGATAATACTTATCTGGAAGAACCTGAAACCAAGTTAACGTTACATGCGCATGTACACGGATATAATCGTCGTGATTATCTGAGAAAGGAATGTATCTGGAAGGTACATAGGTTTAACATAAAATGGAAATTCATTCATGGGAACTTTGGCGAAGTTTAATATTGTAGGATAATTTGGGTATGGTTTCTCCAATGTTCCAGACACGGTATCAAATGTTGAGAGAATCAAGAAGTCTTCTACTTGTCAACCTAAGGTTTCTCAATACATCCTTGGAAGAGAAGAAATTCACTGTTATGCAGTTAATGGTATTTTCGATAAACTGTTAGTAGCACTTGTTGCCTCTGCAATTGAGAACATTCTTTTTAGGATAAGAATGGACTTGAGAGTTGAGAAGTCTAATTCAAGTATGGCTCTAGCGAGGGCATTGATGGCATCACACGTTGGAATCCAACATTGGCTAGATGATATACACTTCGAATCCATATGATTCGATAGATGGAATTGGTAATTATGTTGACAAGTAACTACTTGATAAAAGTAAGCATCATACTGATGCGTGACACGTTCACATGCATATCAAAGTTCTTCTGATTGAGAGTTTAACTCCGAGAATGTACAGTGATTGCAACTTAGTACTCGATATCATAGACGCAGAGAAAGTGTCGAACCAACTGAGTCATGTCTCAAACGATCTGCAGGTTGTTGCATGCATGTAGCTTCTTTGTAGTGTCGTTGTAATCATTTGTCTATCTTGAAATTTTTTTGTGTCTGGTTAAGTTCCTCTTCGAAATGTATATAAACAAAGTAGAAAGGAAGTCTGACTTTGGTATGGGTTTATCCCACAATATACTATTGGTCATTGACTTAGATTGTCTCGTTATCGACGACGTTTGAAATTGTGCACCAACTAAAGTTGGATTCGGATGAAACATTCGCGGATTGTGTTTCTGTGACTACTTACGCATGAGAATGTTTCTTCTTGACGTGAGTTCGGACCTCATGATCAAAACAATATTGGATTGACATGTCAAATGTGACATTGGATGTCCAACAATTAATGACAATCTAGAATCATTTGACTTAGCTTTAACGTCTAGATCCTTGACCAACGATTGGCTCCAGATATAAGTCACTACATAAGATACAGCTTGACTACCACAGAAGGTGGAACCGTTGCCGCCAATGATGGAGTCACTGACGGTGGAAACCGCGGACTGCTTAAGGTCGGTGTTTCCTTGTGTTAACCACAGCGATGCCTGAATCTTAGGTTCATGTTTGGAGGCCATGAGAGTGGTTTATTCATTACATATGTACATCCTAAGTGTGGATTCTTTTAGTGGGATAAGTGTATGTCATACACAGCTAATGCGCGCAGACATGGGTTTTTATGATGAGTTGCGTCGAATAACCCCTTGGTTCTTTAGTTGTAGTATCTTTGGTTGATGTTTCAAGACTCCTATCATTTGCACTATTCGAATATGAAATGGACTTTGCTAGAGATAAGGAGATTCTATTTCTCTTACTCCTTAGATTTTATCTACTATGTTACTAGTAGTGAAATGGAATACTCGCTGTGTGAGTTGGAGCTGAAGTTTCTTGCTATTTGAGCATATTGGGATACTGTCACTCTTGCATTGGAAAATACTTTAGCATGCTTGTTACGGCTCATGCCTAAGTCCACATTTGTATCGACATAAATTTTTCTGTTTTTTCCAAGTCGCTCCTAACTCAGAAAATCTTTCTTTATGAGCTTAGGGGGAGACGTTGACTTCTGGGGGAGTTGAAATTCATAACGTCGTGTCATATGATAGATGTGATGAGTTGTACTCTTTTTCCTGCCAAGTTTGTTTTATCCCAAAGAGTTTTATTACTTGGAAAAGATTTTTAATGAGGCGACGAAAATCGTTCATGTCAAAATCTCATCACCTTGACATGAAGGCGGGATGCTCTCAGTTTTTGCTTAGTCCGGGATCCATTTTTCTCCTGCAAAGGTTTTATGTGATCGCCACCACATAAGCTGATTATGATTCATAAAGGAAGACCGCAAATCATCAAGACATCACAAGGGGGAGTATTGAAATATGTTTTATTAAATGTGTAATTCAATCATTCCTTATTTGCTAGTCAATATTTCCATGTATAATATATTTAATATCCCAATAGGATTCTATATCTATTGTCATTATGGACTAAGATTTTCATTCCATATGGGGACTAGCTTGTAACACTATATAAAAGTCATTGGTGCTTTGTACCAAACACAGAATATTAATCAATACATATCAACTTTACATTTGAATTATTGTGTTGATATTCCAACATTAGTATTATTTTAATGTCATAGTAGTTATCATAATTTTTTTTACTGTTAATTAATATAGCGCAGGCGACATTTTAAATATAAGTTTTTACGGTTAATATATATAATTTTCTCTTATGCATAACATTTTGATCTTGGATTCGTCTTGCATCAAAACATACGTGTTAAAGAACTGTTTGTTTGGGGGCACACATCAAACAATTACTATGCCCAATTACACGAGTTATTAGGCATGAAAATGCCGGCCGGCTAACACTTATCCACGCAAAGAATGGTTGATTACTCGTTAGTCAACTGGATCATACCCACGACCTGTGCGGATGGATCAATGGATCATGCATGTATGGTTGTAAAATTTGTGGCATGGGTAGCTCACATAATTTTGTATCTATTATCGTATACGATGTATCATCTTCTGCCAGTTGCCACCACATGGACCTTCGCCAAGTCAAACAAAATGATCCATGATGAAGTACGTTGATATATACACACCCAATTCTTGAAAGGATTCTGGAATTAATCATCGACTCGAATCATAACACATGCAGTTGCATAGTGGACCAATACATTTAATATGTTTATTGAGTGAAAATAATAAATTTTTAATTTTTCAAGAATTAGTACATAATTGTATTAGAGCAACTATAGCAGGAAACGGGCTATCAGAGGATGCCATCCTGATTTTTGCACCCCTAGACCACTATTCATATAGCATCACCATTCGCTTCAATTTGGGGGATGCCATTTCAATTTTTTTTGTTTGAATTTGTGGACAAAAAAAATTAGTGATACCTCATTAATAAGTTTTTAAAATATTATTAATAATAGTACAGTATTGTTATCTTGTTGAAATTTGCATGTAAAATACACATATTTTGGAGAGCAAAGTTCATCATCTTTATTCATAAAGAATGACCTTTTATATAGGAATCTATGATACATTGTCTATAAAGGTTACGACAATCTATTTTTTGTTGTGTAATTAAAATAAATACAATAAAGAATAGAATATTTCTATGGTTACAACATATCCAGATACGGTAGGAAATATCACATCAAATCTAGACATATCTCAACACTCCCCCCTTGTGATGTCGGTATGTAGCTTGATACTCCTTCTGGATGTTAACTACTTCATGGCACCGTTTAGTTGTCTTCACTAAAAATCTTCATTGAGCCAAAAACATTTGCAGGAGAAAACCGAATCTCGAACGAAGTTAAAGTATGAGCAACACGCCTTGTATGACAATGATCCACAATATGATATTTTTCACATTGATGTATGACACATGATGTTGCCTCATCAAAATCTTTTCAAGTAATAAAAACCTTTTGAGATAAAAATAACTTTAGAAGGAAAAAGAGTACAACGTGTCCTTCACACCCATTGGACACGACGTTAACTTCAAGTCCTCTTTGAAGCGAACGTCTCCTCCTGATTTAGACAAACCATAGGAGGTCGGATGATCATGCAACCATAATACGCTCATGATCTGAAAATGTCGCGAGAATGTGGACTTAGGCATGAGTCGGAGGAAACATGCTAAAGTATTTTCATATTTGCACGTAATCTTAAACTAACTCACAATATAACAAAACTAACCTTATGTTTGTGTAATGCAACCCACATTCATTAAATCACAAGAATAAACTTGTTAGTACGCTAAACTAGCAAGAGACCCTCTGTGAGTGATATCCATACTAGCTAATGAAGTGATTAGCATTACAAGGGTAAGAGAGGTATACCCTATTCAACAAACGCATCATCACATATTCGAAGAATATAGTGATGGGTAGTGAGTCTTGGTGGTAGTCCCAAGGCACCCCGAGATGCAAAATTCAAGGCTACACTGATTTTTATCTCTCTTTAAAACAAGTAGGATATTCCCAAATTAATAGTAAGTGTTGAACATCTTGACTATGATTTCAACAATTAAGTTGATGCGTTACTTAATCGAGTGCCCAACTTTGAGAGACATGTAGTCAAGTATAACAACTCAAGATGTAATGGATAATCACACCTAAGTTAAAATATTTTAACATAAAGTATCTCTTTGTTGACATAGTCAAATGAAGAGGATCCATCAAGATCATAACTATAAATAATTTACAAGAACACCACAAAATTTGTAGACCTAAGAGAAATATCTCCGGCTTCGACGTCCTAGCTTTATGGTTTAGATCAAATCGGGTTCTTTATTGTAACATCATTCATCTCGGAGATAAGTATCTCTTAAAACTTTCAACATCAATTGAGACGCATGAGAATGTACCTACATCTTTTCAAGTAATCACTAAGACGATTATACCACTACTGCCCGGATGTCCTCAATTTGTAGAGTGAACGCTTTAAGAAGCGTGCTCTAAGATTTGGAGTTACTTTACATAGATCATTTGTATACCAGCATGAATAATCACATAATTTTCGTCGTATCGTATCTAGATCCTTAAGTAGGCAAATAACCACATTCAATTTTTCAAAAATACTACTAACTATCAAAAGTAGTTGCATGATAGACATTACGATAGAAAATGCCATATCGCATAGTCGATTCAAGGATATATATAGTAAGAAGTGTTATGTGAGAAGATGAACCAAGCTTCTTATACTCACAACTCTTTTCCTAATACCTTAAATGATGACATGTTGTCGATCACTCTTAATGTTAGTGAATAACAAAATTCAACTTGAATCAAATTTCCTTTGCGCCCATTATAGCTTTAAAGTCAATCATTATCAATTGAGCTATGTACTTTGTATTATTTCGTCGATCAACGTTCATGTAAATTTGTAGTAGGCCGTCACGATTCAACAAAAACTTCACTACTATTCAATATTCCAATGCATATGCACACGTGAACTAATAATGATATCAAAGTTCTCATGGATTAGTCTTCGCTAGATACACAAAGAACATATAAATCCCGAGTGGAATCTTGAAGTGTTAACCGATGGCCTTTTCTTTTGGCCTCATCCTTTTTATCAGAGAGAAATAACAAAGACAATGCGTACTCCCCCTGATGTATCAGGCAGTAGTCGTGGCCAACCCTTACTCGTGAATTTGTGAGACACAGTGATGCCACCCCTAGCTCCATCTAGGTTGGCGTCGGGTATATGGTGTGAAAATTGTATAGCTGGTATATGAGATTTAGTGACTAGTCGAACTCAGTCGAAATCTGTAGTTTTAGGATCATATGAGGAAGAGTGGGGACGAACCAACAACAATTCCATATCGTTTCCTTTATACTTTGTACATATCTCGCCATAAACGGTGGAAGACTGTCTCATCAGTGACTAACTTTACTTGGTTAAATCACGCTTCACAATGTAAAATATTCTAGCGGATGATGGTGGAGACTTATCCATCATGGATGCAAAGTCAGAACTGAAAAACTATGTCTAAATAAATCACAAAAAATTGAGTGCAATGTGTTCTTGATTTTTCTAGATTTATTGGCATGTCTGATTGCAATTAAATATTGCAGACACGAACTATAGACATATATGAACTTCTCTGCCAAATTTCAGAATTTTTAGAGGTCTTTAGTTATGTCAAATAATTTTTACAAAATCATATAGAGCGTAGTTCCAATAAAGCATTGAATTACGCAAGCATCGAATATTTCGATGTAAACTCTTTCAACCTTATCAAATTGGACACCTGATCCCACAACTTAGAGTAATATGCTTTCAATCAGATCATTTGAAATTATGAGTTTAGCGTAAGTGTTTGTGATAGCAAATCAACAATGGACCAAATGTTGTCGCATTAACCAAAAACTAATCAATTAATCAATTGAGGTCCGCTCTTCTGGATTACACAAGCGTATCCTTGATATTTTTTAAATAGTTATAATGAAAGAAAAAAGTTTCTAGTCTAGACATGTCAATTGAATGGTATCGACCAATAACAACTACCCGACATCATGGGTTGGATGATATCGGTGTTAGTGATCAAGAACCAAACTTTGATGTCAAAAGAATTTAAGCATCAAAATCAATTGAAATGTAGCCAGAACTTCACACGATGGCGAAGTTCGGCAGTAGACGATGAAAACACGGTGGTTGGTCGACTTAACCCGGATAAACCATAGTGGTCGAACTTTGACGCACATGTAGCGACTATGTGGTCACACCGTGGCCTAACTGTGGCGATAGTGTCCTAGTTCAAAGTAGTGGTGGCTAATTCGTGGCCCATAGTGGCTGACAAAGGAAAACAAACAAAGCAACACCCTTTCCCACGTACTTTCATGGTAATAGGTTCCAACGACGAGTTATTCGACGTAGAAGGTTTTAATCAAAAATCAATAGCTTTTGGGCTTGGACTGACTTGAACTGGGTTCAGCCCGGTTTGACCGGGTTAAACCCGATCTGGTTTGCGTCGGTTCTTAGCCCGTGACAACGAATCCGGAGGATCCGAGTCATGAATCTCGCCGGAGCAACCCACGTCATCGGAGTGGCACTTGGCCGTGCGATCCTCGGCGGAGGAAAGAGAGGAACGAAGGCGATGTCAACGTCGTACCCGGAGGTACAGCACGTGCCCACGCCGGAGTGGTCGAGGAGATCGATTCGATCTCGATCTCGATCGAACCCCTATTTAGGGTTTCGGCCTCGGGCTGCCGTTCGCCGATCGATTCTCGGAGTCTTAAGGTGAGGAGAACCGCAGACCCGTGGCGTTGATTGGTTGGAAGAGCCATGAACGGCTGAGGAGGAGCGGAGGAGATCGACTCCAATCGGAATCGATTCTGTCTCCGATCGCTCGGAATCGAATCCTCATGCCGTTCGGAGAACAACGCGGTGGGCGGGATGGTGAGGGGGTTCAAGTGCAGGACGCGCGATTCCGACTTCACCTGATCGGAGATCATGCAGCGTACTAGGGTCCTAACAAGCTAAATGCAGTATATGAAAGTGAGAAGATAAGGAAAATAGATTGATTTTGGCAATTTCGATTCCCCCTTTCATTACAGTAATGAGGACTATTTATACAACGGTAATATGAGCAAGTTTAAACTAACGACTGACGCATCCCCACGTGTCCAGCAATGAACGGTGACGATGAAGTTAGTTAAATGAACAGCAGCTAGAAACGGTGTCATTCCACTAACGAACTCAGCACATTCAATTAGCTGGAGCTGCAGCAATTCCACCCTGCTTAGAATAGCTCCTTGTAATCTTCTGCAATTCAGGTTCAACCTCCCATTGAAATTCAGGATATCTCTCCTTAATGTCTTCAGCTATCTCCCAAGTTGCATCTGCCTCTGTTGACCCTAGCCACTGGATCAGCCACCTCACCTGAGGCATGTTTCTCACTTTAACCAGAGTTCTTGCCAAAATTTTTCCAGGATACCACCGAGGATTATTAGGATCCATCACAGGAGGAAGATGTGATTGAGGCTCAACTGTATTTCCCAGTTTCTTCTTCAACAATGAAACATGGAACACAGGATGTATCTTAGAAGAGGCTGGTAGGTTCAATCTGTAGGCCACTGATCCCACCATTTCCATCACTTCATAGGGACCATAATATCTGGTAGACAACTTCTGGGAGCTCCTATGTTCAACACTTTGCTGCCTGTATGGTTGCAATCTCAAATAAACCCAATCACCTACATCAAACTGCCTCTCAGTCCTATGCTTGTCTTCATATACCTTCATCCTATTCTGTGCCATCAACAAGTTTTGCTTCAGTTGCTTCAACAGTTCATCTTTGTCTCTCAAAGCCTCATCAACTGCCCTTACTGCAGTGGAATTAGGCATGTAAACTTGCACTTTTGGGGGAGGATAACCATAAAGTGCCTCAAAGGGACTCATCTTAATAGCAGAGTGGTAGGAAGTGTTGTACCAGTATTCTGCCCATGGCAGCAAGGGCACCCAATTTGGCTTGCCACTTTCACATATCATACACCTTAAGTACTGTTCTAGTACCTTGTTGAGACATTCAGTCTGGCCATCACTTTGTGGATGATAAGCAGTGCTTTTACACAGCTGAGTGCCCTGCAATTTCCAGAAATGCTCCCAAAACAAGCTTAGAAAAACAGCATCTCTATCACTAACAATCCTCTGGGGAGCTCCATGCAATTTATAGACATGCTGTAGAAATGCCTCAGCCACTGACATGGCTGTGTCAGGATGCCTCAGTGCCATGAAATGTGCAAACTTAGTGAACCTGTCAATTACCACAAATATCACAGACTTGCCCTCTTTAAGTGGTAGCCCTTCTATGAAGTCCATAGAGATGTCAGTCCAGGCTCCAGATGGTATAGGCAGTGGCTGCAGCAACCCAGGAGGCTTAATGGCTTCATATTGAGTTTTTTGGCAAACTGCACATTCAGCTACAAATCTCTTTATGTCCTTCTTCATTCCTGGCCACTGAAAGCTTCTTGCCATTCTCTTATAACTCCTCAAAAAGCCAGCATGTCCACCCTCTACTCCTCCATGGAACTCTTCCAAAATCTTGTTCCTCCAATTATTACAGTCTGGAACAAATAGCCTTTTCTTGTACTGTAAGACTCCATTTCTGATCTCAAATCCTCCCTTAGTGCAAGTCCCCTCCATTACAGCATCCATGATGTTTTTGACCTCCTCATTGGCTTCACAATCCTTTTGTATGTCCTGCACAAAAGAGCTGATAGGAGCTGATATTGCTTGAACAGTACAGTGCAAAGTACATAATTCCAGCTTCCTAGACAAGGCATCTGGGACTGTATTGTTTACTCCTGCTCTATAGTGAACTGAATAGTCATAACCAATCAACTTAATGAGCCACTTATGCTGCAATGGTGTAGTGATTCTCTGGTTCAAGAAGTACTGAATGGTTTTGTGGTCTGTGACTATGGTGAAGTGATTTCCCAACAGGTAGGGTCTCCAATTCTGAACTGCATACACTACTGCAATCATCTCTTGATCATACACAGAATAGGCCATGTGCCTTGGGGATAAAACCTTGCTAAGGTAAGAGATGGGATGTCCATTTTGTGACAGCACAGCTCCAATACCTTGTCCAGAGGCATCTGTTTCTACCACAAATTCTTTAGTGAAGTCAGGGAGGGCCAACACTGGAGTAGTAGTGAGAGCCTCCTTCAACTTGATGAATGCTTCCTCAGACTCAGGTGTCCATTTGAAGTTGTTCTTCTTTAACATGTCAGTTAAAGGCCTTGCAATGACACTGAACCCCTTCACAAATTTTCTGTAGTAACCAGCTAATCCCAAAAACCCTCTTAATCCTTTAAGAGTTTTAGGCTTTTCCCACTCCACAATGCACTGGATTTTGCTTGGATCCACTGCTACACCTTGCTAAGAAACTACATGCCCTAAATATTCCACAGTAGGAGTTCCAAAGCTGCATTTGCTCCCTTTAACCTTCAGCTGATGCTGCTGTAGTTTAATGAACACCAGGTTAAGATGCTGCACATGCTCCTCCACCGACTGGCTATAGACTAGGATGTCATCAAAAAAGACTAGTACAAACTTCCTCAAATACTCTTTGAAAACCTCATTCATGAGTGACTGAAATGTGGATGGAGCATTTGTGAGGCCAAAGGGCATGACCAAGAACTCATAATGCCCTTCATGAGTCCTGAAAGCTGTCTTCTCGATATCCTCTTCCCTCATCCTAATCTGATGATAACCAGACCTTAAGTCAAGCTTAGAAAAGATGACTGACCCATTTAACTCATCCAACAACTCATCAATTACTGGAATAGGGAACTTGTCTTTGATTGTGGCTTTGTTCAACTCCCTGTAGTCAGTACACATCCTCCAGGTACCATCTTTCTTCTTCACAAACAAGACTGGTGAACTATAAGGGCTAGTGCTAGGCCTTATGAACCCCTCTTTCAGTAGACCTTGTACAATCTTCTCTATCTCCTCCTTCTGATAGTGAGCATACCTATAAGGCCTCACATTGATAGGAGCAGTTCCAGGAGCCAGAACTATCCTGTGATCATGAGTTCTCTTAGGTGGCAACTGTGTGGGAGGTTCAAACACTTCAGCATTGTCAACTAACACCCCAACTATTTCTTCCCTCACCTGTTCTTGCTGAGTCACATTCTTGGTATCTGAAATCTATACCAGGAAAGCCTCACTCTCTTCTTGGATGTCCTTCACTATGGCATTACAAGACACTGACTTCACAGAATTAGTTAAACACCCCTGCAGTTTGAATCTCACATCTCCCACATTGAACTCCATGGTCTTCTCCACATAGTCCCATAAAACCTTGCCCAAAGTCTTCAGCCATTGAACTCCATAGATCACATCACTTCCTGTTATAGGCAGTACCAGAAAATCAGTCACAAATGCATAACCTTGTATACTTGCACTCACTTGAAGTGTACTGCCCAAAGTCTTCAGTTTACTGCCATTTGCCAGCCTAACACTCCACTGGTCCTTAGAATTGACCATCAACTGACACCTCTTAATGACTCTGGGATGCACAAAGTTGTGAGTAGCTCCAGAGTCAATTAAGGCATGTAACAGCTTCTTGCTACCAGCTATAGCTGTCTTGACCTGCATAGTTTCTGGATTGTCACTACTGTCCATAGAATTCAGTTGGATGAGTGGTTGTTCCTCAAGTCCTTCTAGCAACACCTGGTTCACTTGCACAACTCCCTCTTCTTCCTCTTGGTCCTCCTCTTGGTTATACCCCTCTAAGAACATCAACTTCACCTTCTTACAGCTATGACCTGGTCCAAATGGTCCTCTACAAGCATAGCACAAGTTGTTTTTCTTGCAGAACTCAAATTCAGCTTCAGTTAGCTTGGGCCAAGGAGCTCTTTGGTTACTGCTTCTAGGACTCACTTTTGGAGAGGATGTATGATCTGGAAGCCTACCCACCCCTGCATTGGTTGACACACTAACAGTTTGAGTGGGTTTAGAATATGGAACTCTTGCAGCATTTCTGTGCCCCAAGTACTTAGATTCAAAAGTAACTGCCAATTCAAATGCCTCAAATAAGTCTCTAGGCTTGAGTGACTTAACATCCACCTTGATGTCCTCCTTTAGCCCTGATATGAAACAAGCTAAGAGAGCATCATCATCAAATCATGTAGCTCTGCAGCTCAACTTAGTGAACTGGGACCTGTACTCTATCACACTACCACTCTGAGTTAACTTGGCTAATGCAGACTGGTAATCTATCTGATTTGTGGCCCCAAAGTGTCTCAACATAAACTTGGTAAAATTTTCCCAAGTTCTAGGCAGTACATCCTCTCTGACTCTTCTCTTATAAAGCCTCCACGCATCTGCTGCATCATCCCTCAAATGTAGCACTGCCACCGTGACCTTTCTCTCTTCCTGTATCTGGTACATCTCAAATATTTGCTCAGCATGATTGAGCCATTCAGTGGGATCACCACCAGAGAAGGTTTGGAATTCTAACCTCATTTGTTTCATAGTAGGCAAGTCAGCATCATAGGTTAAATGGTTGTTCTGGCCATATTGTGGTGCTGGATTAGGAGGCATATAGTTAGGCTGAAGGTGAGGTCTGGGAGTGTTTTGGTTATGGTGGTGGGTAGGGGTCTGTGTATAATAGACTGGAGAGGTCTTATACTGTGGTGATTGTGGTGGCCTGGGAGTGTTTGGAACAAACGGGGAAGCTTGAGGCCTAAGTGGTGAAGAGAACATTGTCATGTCCATGGGTTGTGTCTGCATAACCATACCATTTTCAAACCCCTGATTATACCCTAAAATCACATCACTATGGGGTAATCTAGATCTCATTGGCTCATATTGCATATTCACACCACTTGAACTACCATCAACATTCATAGATCCAGACATATATTGTGAGTATAAGGGTAAAGCAGCCATACCGAGAGCATGTCCAGGTAGAGAATTACCAAAACCGGGTGGTGAAGTCTGAATCTGAGCAGATCTGGTATTCGACGACTCTCCTCTAACCCCTTTGCCACTCTGTTGAGAATCATTGTTCGGCGCCATAGTCTTCTACAGACGGATCTGTTTAAGCTCATCCAGAACCATCGTCATCGACTCTTGGAGCTCACGAAAACGTTCTCTCGTATCCTCCTTGTGTAACTGAAGATCCAACTGTAAAGGATTTTGGTCCTTTCTGGGTCGGTTTTCCGGCGGCGATTGAGGGCCGCTCATGGTCCAGAACCTAGGCTCTAGATACCAATTGCAGCGTACTAGGGTTCTAACAAGCTAAATGCAGTATATGAAAGTGAGAAGATAAGGAAAATAGATTGATTTTGGCAATTTCGATTCCCCCTTTCATTACAGTAATGAGGACTATTTATACAACGGTAATATGAGCAAGTTTAAACTAACGACTGACGCATCCCCACGTGTCCAGCAATGAACGGTGACGATGAAGTTAGTTAAATGAACAGCAGCTAGAAACAGTGTCATTCCACTAACGAACTCAGCACATTCAATTAGCTGGAGCTGCAGCAGATCATCGCCGGAGGCGGCGGCGGCTCTCCTCGGACCCGAATAGATTTTCTTGGTTTATGGAGAAATTACTAGAATGCCCCTGATAGTTCATAGAACTACCAGAATGCCCTTTTCTCTGCGAAGTTACCAGTGCTCTTTTTGTAGCAGGCCTTCCACGACGAAAATTCATCATGAAAGGTTCTGCAAGCCTTTGACTATGAACTTTTCGTAGTACAAGCCCTTTTCAGTTTCCTTTATTTTGGTCTTTTATTAGAGGTTTTAATGCCAAACTTTTCGTCGCAAGAACCTTATACCCAATTTGGGTACCTAATGAATTAGGGTTTTAGACTATTATGCCTAATCCAATTCCAATTCCTCAATATTAAATTGATTATATTTAAACATTACGTAATCCATTACATTGTAATGAACAAGATTTATCCAAGAACATATGTCAAAAGACTTTTATGTCATCTTATAATTGTTCGGATAACTCTTATCGTTTTGTGACCAGGTTGAGTAATCAATGTAGGTGGGACGCAAAGTCTTCTCTAATACCTTTATCGAAAGACTATTTCTAGACACTACTACTAAATAAGGTGAGGCATACTAGATCAAAGAATAGTAAAGCAATCTTTATTTGATCTTGATAACACTTTTATTACAACAGCGACTAATGCGCAAAACTTAGAACAAACTAGATTCCCAAGGGAAAATTGAGCGTGCATCCGTACATTGAACCGTACACCTACGGGGTCTCAATTTAAAACCTTCTTCTTTTGCATTATTTGATCATCTAACCCTCGCAAGGGTCTTTAGCTATTTAGCAACAAACACAAGGCCTTGGAAATCCTTTTTCATGTCGGCGTTAGATTCCTACTCCTTACGTATGGTGTTGTGTCGTTGGTGGCACCTCGTTAGAGAAGCCAACGATCTAAGCTAAAGTTGTAACTCATTTTTTGGTTTCTATCTCTACCATCAATACATACATTGATTAAATACTGCATTGGATGGAAAGACCGTAAAGGTTGTCACAACTTCTCCACATCGTCTAGAAACTATCATTAATGGTGATTGATTCATATATGATGCTTCTTTATGGTTAATTTCCAGAATGGAGGAGGAAATTCCATATCATTCAGTTGCGACCCTGAAAGGCAAAAGAAAAACATCATGTTCTAGTCTGAATGTGTAATCAGAACATATTTTGGTGAGTGCATGAGAGGTTATATGCATTCCTCTATCTACATCATGTGCATCCTCACTTTATGTGATTCTTTAACGTCTATGACTAAATCATAAAGATGGTATGATTCTTTAACATCTTCGATTGAAGAAATCATAAAGACAGAGTAGAAGAAGGGCTTTGGAAACCCCGAGAAAAGAATCGCAAAGTTGCGAGGGGGGAGAAGAGACAACTTTCACAAGAAAACTTACTTTTTATAGCTTGTATTGATTCTCCTTTTTCTTCTTCATCTTTTCTTCTTTTCCGAACAGACTTATCTTTGTGCACTAAATCAGTCATAACTTTCTCTAGAAGTATGCGATTGACAATCTGGAGGATGTTCTGGAAAATAGACATCCGTAGATTTCCAGGAATATATTAATAGTAGTTTGATTCATTATGATCTTCTCGCAATATTCTGTTGAAGTTTACTAATCTGCAGGGCAGATTCCTCATCTTGCAAGCTTTGATCAATGACAGCATTGGTGGTCAATTGACTGATTGTTATGCACAAGTTATGAGATTGAAGTGGTTAATATCGAATGGGGGATGAAAGAGTGTTTAGCATTTAGCATATCGAGCTTCGGGATAGAATCTCGTGTTGATAACGTGTTGGAATATGCATGTAAAATACACATATTTTGTAGAGCAAAGTTCATCATCTTTATTCATAAAGAATGGCCCCTTAAATAGGAATCCATGATACATAATCCATGAAGGTTATGGCAATCTATTTCTTGTTATGCAAGTAAATTAAATACAATAAGGAATAAAATATCTCTATGATTATAGCATATTCAGATACGATAGGAAATATCACACCAAATCTATATATATATTTCAACATATCTATTGATATTTTCATTTTCTTTAACTTTACTGATTTTATTTGGAATATTTTTATTATTCATTTTATTTTGTTTGTAATTAATTTGATATGTTAGATAATACAATATTCATTTAAATATATTTTTTAAATAATTAAGAAATTTCTACAAGCCTCGATCTCATACAAGGCTTTTATCACGATCGTCCATTTCAGATCGGAGATGCCCATGTTCACCTGATGTTGTTGGAGCCCACATGCTAGACACAGCAGAGAGGCGCACCGCACATCCCTTTCTCTCCATCCCCATTTTTTATCGCCAAGCGCGTCTCCTTTGCACTACTCTTTTTTTTAATTTATTTTTTTGTTGTGTGGGGACCACATACATGTCCTATTTTGGCACTGGGGCTAAGTTGGGAGTTGAGACTAGCACTAATTTAAACTCAATGGATAGAATGGCATCCCAAAAATTGGCACTAGGGCTAAGCTGGAGATGAAATAGAGCTAGTTTTGAGACCAAATCCAAGACTGACACCCCTACTAGATTTGTTCTTAAGGTAAGCTAGACACGAAAATTCTGAAATGCACCCAAAGGCTAAGCACCTCAAGGCCATTTTTCTAATGTGACACATGTCAGGATTTCATTAGTTCATTATGTCAACATTTATCAAGTTTGACTAAGGTTATGATAAGCTTAGCCTATCTAATCTTCGCCTTTTCCCAAAAAATAGCCGCTTAGAACCCATTTCTATCTCTAGAAATCGTCGTCGTCGTCTCTCTCTCCCCCCTCTCTTCCACGCCATTGCCCTCTCTCCTCCTTTCTCCTACACAACTTAGACACCCATATTTACTATAGGCACCCAACATATTGCGCCACCGCCCCAATTTACTCTCATCACCATTCATGACAACTTGGCGCCTTCACCCCCATCTCGGCAAGTCGGTAATCTGTGTCGTTCATTTTTTTCCTTAATTTCCTAGGTCGTTGATCTTGTCGGTGTTAGCTACCATTCATTTTGGTTGGCTAACAACTCCCCCCGCAGCGCTGCCGCAAATCAGAATTTGCTACGACCGAGTGGCCAACATCCTTCACCTTTACCGTCTAGATCCTCATTAAAGCTATAAAATCTAGAACTGATGTCATGTCAAACCAGCCAGCACACCTCTACCCCCGCCCACGACTGCAACTCCGCTCCCACCACTGCTCGACTCATCCCAATTGATTTGGATACCCATTGTGCCCAAAGTCGCGATCACGAACGCTGCTGTCCTTTACCACACCTCAAATAGCGACTGCGTCGCACCTCTACTACTCATCAAGCGAGCCCGACCGGCCTCACCCCTTACTTGCGAGTCTCCTGGCCGCGCCGACCTCATCTACTCGATCAGCTCAGCAACCGAATATCGAGGAGGACAAGTTGTGGGTAAGGTAGAAAAAAATATTGGAAGGAGAGAGTACGTCGCTAGTAGCAACGGGCAATGTCAACGGTGGAAACAAGTTTAGTGACGGGCAATGAATAGGTTATGATGGACTGAGCTTATCATAAGCTTGGTCAAATGGAAGAAAATTGAAAAAACCAACCTCTAAAATTTTTCCATGTGTCATAGTAAAAAATTAGCCCCTTGGGTGTTTAGTTGTGATATCCTGTTTCTTTCATATAATTAGACATATTTTTGCTATATTTCGATATTGAGTTATTTGGCACGGTAAATAATATTTACTGACGGTAAATGTATAAAGTCTCAGGTTCAATTTCTTTATTTAATTGTGGAATGTGGTTGACTTCAGGTGAAATTCGTAGAATTTGTTGAGATGAGTTCGTAGATGCGTAGAATGTCGAAATAGGAGTTATGACGGTAAAGTTATGATTAATTGAAATTTGACGGAAATTACATTTCCGTAAATAGCATCTATAAATAGAGATTGAGCCGAAACAAAAATTCAGACTTCCATTTCAGGGGTTAACCCATGTGGACCGTGGGTCTGCGACTTAAATCGATGTCGACGTTCTCTCCAACGGTCGGAGGTCGGAGGTCACCATAGGTTGCGATTCGTGTCGGAATAGTTTCCTTTCCTCGTCCTCTACCCCTTTTTGGCTTGAATTCCAGTGATTGAAGGCCGATGTGAGAGAATCGAAGGAGAGAAAGTTTAGGGTTTTGGGTGAATCCGTTGTCGTCGCCGGCGATATCTCCGGTCACGAGCTAGGTATGGTTCAAATTGTTTCCTCCTCCTTATTGTGTTGTATTGGGAAATTTGGTGTGTGAAGGTGTAGAGATAGAGAGATTGAAATCGGATTCGTCATCGTCGTTTGACACCATCGTGGTAGCGGTTGCCAACAGTTTTGGCCAACGACGGTAGAGAACTTTTTCTCCTCTCCTTGTCTCGAGTTGAATGCGACCTGCCAAGATGCCAACGGTGGCTCAACGATGGAGTTGTGTTGCCGGAGGATTTTTCAGCCAGAAATCTTTCGCGGCCAAATTGGGCCTTGTAACGTGAAAATTTGGTTTAGGCATAGTTAGACAGATTAATGGGCTTATCAAAATCTTTCAGTTGGTGTGTTAACCTTCGTCACCGGTGGTGGTGCGTAGGTAGCACGCGCCACTGTTTGTGGCGGCGCGTTTGACCGAAAAAAATTTCTGAAATGTGTTAAGTTTTATATCGTTAGATTTGTATCAACGCTGCGAACGTATTTGTGAGATTAATAATGCGTTTATGATTTGTCTTAATGGGTGGGCGGTGGTGACTAGTGCCACTGCCAGTAATGGTGAGGGTGAGGGTGACGGAGGACTAGGTGTCCCTTATATTGTTAAAATCGTATTATCATATTGGGTTTATTGAGAAGGTTTTCGACTCATATCGATGGAGTTTAATCCTAGTCGAGTACTTTCTAAAATTATCTAAATAATTTATTATTTGACGATTTTTGACAAAAATCAGGTGGTCACATTTTGGGTGCATAACAACCTTATCCGGCTAGACATGCTGAAAAATTTTTAGACGGCCTCCATGCTTGAGTAGAGACCAAACAGACTAATGAGTTACTCATCGTTGCATTGAAATTTCTTAGATAGACTAGTCTAAAACTAGACGTTATTAGTAATAAAAGTAAACCAAATAAAAGCTCATAAAAAATTAAAGGAAAATTAAAGTACAAAAATAAAGTCAACATATAACCGAATTAAGGCGCGGCACACCAGAAAATCTCGGACTAGACCCTATTGGATCGTATATAACGCATTGCGTATAAAACAAGGTCCAACCAAACCCAGCCAATCTTAGCTCAGCCAAGACAAGTCCCAAAGCCAACCAAGTCTTAGGCTACATCGCCACCACTGAAAAGCCATCCCCCCACACCTCCTGGCCTTTAACACAAGCTCACAATCAAAGTCCAAATAGTAAGATTTGTCCACTTAGGTTTCGCCAACCAAGTTACAGCGCCACCACTGAAAAGCCATCCCTCCAGACCTCCCGACCTTTAACACAAACTCACAATCAAGTCCAAACAGTAAGATTTGACCATTTTGCGTCCCTGCACTCACAGTTTTAGTTTTGCCTAATTATTATAAGGAGGGGAGTCTTTATATCTATGACACATCATCTCATCACAATTCTCCCCTTTTAGAGGCTCGATGTCCTCGTAGACTGGGCCTGGCAATTGGGCGGGTTAATAAATGACCCTCCCGTTACCGCCCGATAACGACCCATTAAAACCCGCCCATTAACTAATCGGGTTATTAATGGGTGACCCGATAACAACCCGTTATCAAAACGGGCGGTTTCGGGTGAACCCGTTAGCCCAATAACAACCCGATAAGAATTCATAAAACCTAACTCTAATGTTTTTTTTTTAAAAAAATAATAAAAAAATGAGGTAATAAAATGACTTTTTATTTTATTTTATAAAAAAAGGCTTAACGGGTTTTATCGGGCCCCAATGGGTAACCCGTTATCTTATCAGGCCAACCCGATATAACCCGTTAAGCTTAACGGGCTATATCGGGTTGAACCCGTTAATGACCCGCCCACTAATAATCCGCCCGAATCCGCCGAACCCGCCCGTTTGCCAGGCCTATCGTAGACACACATCCAGCCATATGTACAATATTTTTTTTAAATTCAATTTACTTTAAAATTATGAAATTGAACTTTTAACCTCTCAACCTATAAGAATAATATCAAGGTGATCAGTCACTACACTGTCAACAATTGGTTTACCTAGTTATAATCCAAGACTATATTTTAGGTGATTCAAGACTATTTCATCCGTCTTAATCCATTCATAATTTAATTGTCACAAACTTTACAATAATCATTAAGGGGGTGTTTGGCAATAAAATTTCAAAATTAAAAAGAATTTTGAAATTTCAGAATTTTGAATTTCAAGATTCTAAGATACTAGAATTTTGAAATGAAAGAATTTTCAAAATGACTTGTTTGGATTAATGGAGAATTAAAAATAAAAATTTCAAATCCTATTTTCTCATTCTATTTTTTAAACAAATGCAACCATGGAACACCAAACAAGGATTCAAAATCATAAACACAAGCAACCCAGTTAAAAGCATAGTAAGATCCGACATCGTCAATGTCAACAACCTAATTTAAGCAATGAATCAATTCCAGTTCATCGATAAATGCGAGCTAGCAGGCGTAACAAGCCAAACATATCAAATTTGATAGCCATAGAACGAAACACAAAAAATAACCCATTTGAAATTGGAGATCGATTACAATAGATTGCACCCATAAAACCCTAGAATACACAATGAAATGAGAGCCCAACGTGTAGAACAAACCTAAAAATCAACGATCAATCCATATGATATCGCGTGTTTTGACTATGATTCGCGTCGATCTTGAGATTTCAAGATGACGCATCAAGAAGTGGGACGACAATATTCCGTTTTATCTGTGAAATCTTGAAATCCCTTATTTTGTCATATTCCATGTTTTGATTCCGTTACCAAACACGGCCTAAGTGAACCCCTTTCACCGTAACCCATGAGTAAACCATTACTCTATTTGAAAAGGCAAAAATCCGCAAAATTAATTATAAACCATCCATATATTGTAATGCATGTAATGCAGACGGAAAGAAAAATATGCAATTAAAATACAAACTTCACCCAAACTGTACGCAGGACTTTGGCCTCGAAAACATAAAATATAAACAACGTACAGTCATTCATCTTTCCCAGAAATTCCAGAAACCCGGATATCGCTCTTCTTCATTCGCTCAAAATTTTAAAACGCGGTCTTCCCTTCTCTGTTTTCCACTTTTCATTCCCAAATTTATCGTCTTTTGCTCACTTATCTCTGGAAACCCGTCCATTGCTGCCATGCTAAGGTAGAAGCTCGCAAACCCTTTTGAATCAGGTACTCAATAACCTCAAATTTATTCCAATCGTAGAAGTTGTGTGTAGTTTTGGCTTATCGTCAAGTTTCTATGTTTGTCATATGTATTACATGTTCAACTCATAAGCATCATTAGTAGTTTGAAGTTTGTCACGTCTTCTGATGTATAAAGTTTAGTTCGAGGAATCTGGAACTGTATGACGAATCTGGGTACTGAAAAGTTCCACGTTGGGTGGCTAAGTTTGTGCTTTAAGAAATAGTTTGCAACCAATCAATTGAGAATCTTTTGCTTTTGAAGCTCTGGGTTCGTTAGTGGAGGGTACACTTTTGACTTTTAAATAGTAGGGATTCCTAAATAGTATGAATCTGTGTTCCTGAATAATCTACTGGTTGAGTTTGATGTTCGAACAAACAAACTTGGTATCTGGGTCCCAATTCATTCCACTTTTAACACACTAGAGAGAAATCAATGAAATCTAACCTCAAAAATCTTGAAACGCCTTTTGCACTTGGTAGTTCCAATTATGTGCATCCACACAACACCAAGTGTTTCATTGGTTCTAATCAGAACAAAAACTATGAAGTTTCTGGGACCCACTCTGGTGTTTTAGAAGATTATGGTCTGAATTGTTTTGTTCTGATATTGAACTTGCGATTCCAGTAGTTGGTAGTATTTATATTCGACTTTGTATGTGATGGTATTAGTGAATAGGGAGAAAGAGAACTGAGTTGAAGCAAGTTGAGGAATTCAATTGTCATAGGAAGGTAGTAGCCGGCTTGTAAGTTGTTTGACAAAACGATTTACTATGATCGCCTTGGCATAAATAGTTTTCATCTTCAGCAGTCGACTACTTGTAACTAGGTCCTCTTTTCTTTGCTTGTATACTTGCAGACAGATTCAATCTGATTGGAATTGTGTCGTTTAATGTTTGATGGGAGTACCTACTGAATCAACTATGTATTTAAAATAGAATAGCACTGTTATCCAAATAAACAAAGTCATTATTAGAAGCATGATTGTTTTGGAATATCGGTTGTATTATTGCTGTATTTTGTGGACATCTTGAAGGATCAGTTTGTCATTTTCTGCCCCTCATGAACTTGCTTTGAAATTCTATCATAGAATTTCATATTGTAATTCTTTTCTTCTCTATTTCAATTATAAGATTTGTTTTCTTATAGGTTCAAGATGTTTGATCATCTTTAAAAAGTGGAGTAGGTGGCGACCTTGGCATTTGCTACAAAGTTTTGACATTCAAACATTAGCAGCACCAGAAGTTGCATCATTTTCAGTACTACATGTGCTTTTATCTTCCTCTGTATCAGCATTCTGCTCATTTTTGTTCTTAGCATTTGAATACATTTTGATTGTTACTCTTAAAGTCTCCATAAGAGGGTTAAAGGCTTAAAGCCTTGTGGTATGGATGGAGCAGAGTACCACATTGATGATCCTGAAGCTAGACAAAGTGAATCAAGCAGTGTCACCTCGTCATCCAGATGGCATTCTTTGAGTCTATCAGCTCCTCAGGTTTATCAACTAGGTGATGACTTTGAAAGTGAGTCTGTGTCCGAGGCGGGAGATATTGGGGATCGGGCTCTTCACAGTAATAGAAACAGTTTGAGTGGCAGCTTCAACCGCTTGTCTACCGAGGATATTGTACTACCATACAATGGATTTAGGTGTCATGATCGTGCTGTACCTAATGCAATCTCCACTGTGTCACCTTTGCCTGAAGAAACATCTCTCTCCATCAACGTGACAGTAAAGGAGGAGGATAAAAAGCAGGTGAGCTTTGGTGTAATATTTTGCTCATTACCAAAAATCAATGTTAAAGTCATTGAACATTTAGGATATTTTCTCTGCATGTCTGTGGATATTGAAGCAAGAAAGTAAAACACGGTTGGTTCTTGTTACCAGATCTTTTCAAATTATTGTTTTTGCAAATGCAGGAGAACACAAATAAGTTGCCAAAGTTGCTGGAGTATGGTTCGTGTATGACTCATTTAGCCGTTTTTGGTATTCTTGGGGTGAGATACTTATCAATTGCTTGTTGTTTCCCCGAGTGTATTTTGGCATGAGTTCTAATATTCATCGAGATTGTAGCTGTTGTTGCATCCAGTTACTATAAAATTCAAATACATGTGTAACAATTTGTCCGGACAATGTCTATTTTGTCCTGCATACGGTAACTAAATCATATCAAGCATCACAACTTGTGTTATTGCTTAATCTAGCATTTGGTAGAAAGCTTTATTACAAAATATTTGGATTTCAGTATCTGTTGACAAGAATGAATATTTCATTACTCCTACTCTCTGTATAAATTATCTGATTTACTACAGAATGCAGGTATTAACCAGATATCTGCTGCAAAAGTTGTTTGGCCCTGGAGTTGCTGGTGTGACAAACGACAACACTATTCTCTACATTGATCTGCCTTCTAATATGGTCGGCTCTTTCTTGATGGGATGGTGGGGTGTAGTTTTCAAAGCAGATATATGCTACATATCAGACTTTTTGGCTATTGGATTGACAACCGGTTACCTAGGAAGCGTTACAACTTTCAGTGGTTGGAACCAGAAAATGCTTGAACTCAGTGTTAAAGGCCATTGGGTTTCTGCTGTTCTTGGTTTTGTAATAGGTAAGATGCCAAATTACTACAACTATGCCACAGTAGACTATGTGACAAGCAGCAAATATAGTTTCATAATGTATTTGGCTGGATTGCATCTTTGAGCCTGCTTCAAAGTTCAATAGTATCCGTGCAAAAATCCTATTGTGTCTAATTTTCTGACATGTCTAATATATGTAATTATGTAATTGATGTCAGGTTTATTTCTTGCGGCATACTCTATCATTTTTGGGATAGAGACATCCAAAGGTTTTCGGCAGCTTCTTAAGCGGTGTTCAGGGTCTGACATTGCTAGCTCTAGAAAGACCTGGAGGGTTGACAGCTACAAGCGTAACATGACAGTTTTGGCAGTGTTTTTGCTAACGCTAGGTGGACTATGGAGTATGAGTGGAATCCTGGTGGCTGAGAAGTTTAGCAGCAATGACAGTGAGACACCTCTATGGTTCGCCTGCATCGTTGGACCTATAGGTGTGTGGATCAGATGGTTCTTAGCCCGACTAAATGGACGTGGATTAGGAAATAATGGGTTGTTAAAATGGGTTCCCTTTGGTACTCTAATTGCAAATGTTTCTGCAGCTTGCATCATGGCAGCACTTGCTACTGTGAAGAAAGAGGTAAAAGACTACATCCTCATCTTCTACTTTTGTCCTTGATTTTCTCGTACTTGAAATCTGCAAAGTCATTTGCAATTTTATTCTTAGTTTGTTCAATATATTAGACTGAGCTGTATTATGTTTCTGTTGTGTAGGTGAATAGCAAAACTTGGGACATTCTTGCCACAGGCATACAGTTTGGATTCTTGGGTTGCCTGAGTACTGTTTCTACTTTCATTTCGGAGTTCAATGCAATGAGAGAAAGTAAATACCCTTGGCGGGCATACACGTACGCCATGGTAACGATGCTTGCCTCATTTTGTTTGGGGACCTTGATATATTCTGTACCAGTTTGGGCAAAGGGATACAAATAGACATGTTGCTTGGGTAGCCTCTTATCTCTCACAGTACATTCCCTGTGCTTCTCGAGTTTGGCAAGGTCTTTAACTCTTGATCGAGAAACCTTATTTATCAGGTCATCTGCAGCTGATGCTGCTCTATTGCGGTCAAGTTCAGACTGATAGAGCGCGGGTGTGTTTTCATTGTTTGTAGAAACCAGATTAAATCAGAAATATACTGTAATATAGCTACACTTCACTTCATAGCTTCAGAATTTAATGGAAATTTTCAATCCAATGCTATAGTGTTAATAGTGTGTTGATTTCCATTGACAAACTTAGACATTGCAACCTACAGTAGACTTAGTTCAATGCATTGATAGCAAGTAAACATTACTCGAGGGGATTCACATACTCCATGGTGACGATGCAAATAGAGCATGTAAACATACTAGGCCAGTCTCCACATGTGTGATCTATCTCCGCAGAGAACATCTTGATCGAGGAAGATTTTTTCATTTGATCACCTGCAGCCAATGCTGGTTTAACGTGGCCAATTTCTGACGACTCAGACAGCAGGTGTGTTTTTGACTGTTTCATTGTTTGAAGAAACTAGTGTAGGACATAGGTACATTTCACTTCACAGCTTTCATTTTCAATGACAGAAAGAGTGTAATGATTATGATAGCAGCAAACTGCGAAGATAAACTCATACATTGCCACCTACTTACTGCTTAGTACCTAATTACTAACTAGTGCTCAACAGACGGTGTTGTTCTAATTGACAATCACCTCCGTGATGCAGGACGGTTTTGATCTGCATCTATTTGTGTGCTCTAAATCTGTTAGATAGAGTCTTAGAGAGATTCCGGTGTCTAAAGACCGGAACAATAAACACTTCCGAGTAAACTCAGGAGTCAGGATGGCAACATAACCATCCAGTCTGGTATGCATTAACCTTGCTACAGAAATCAATTTAGAATCAAGAACCAGTCCTGGAATGAGTAGGCTATATAAGCTAGGATACATAGGACATCCAATCTGTTTAAGCCAAATTTTGAACACCACATATGCATTGGAAGTGAAAAATCAAAAATCTTATTACAGAGGATATGACATTCATGGTCACAATCTTCTGAAAAACGACATGAACATATTTCACACTGATATAATTAGATGATATTGACCCCTACTAGCTCTGAGTCACCCCAATGCATGCAGTAATTCTTCAAAACAACTGAAGGATCTTGTTGAGCTTGCTGTAAACATACTCGCTATACTTCTTGGTCTTGTACTTTGGTGGATTCTCCTTATCGTCGACTAGACTCGCGTGAGGCTCTATTACTTGTTCCGGTGGAGGTTCTAGAAACACCGGCCACGAGATTCTCGTCTCGTCTTTGCTCACTGTGGTTCTGTGCAGCACCGCTCTATACTTTCCATTGCTCATTATCTACCCCACAAAAATCAATCAATACTTGTATAGTTGCATACATCACTTCAATAATTTTCCACCGAGAGAGAGCTAGGAAGAATAATCCATAATTGATGTACTAGAAATATCATTATCTTGTCGGTCGTTGTCTTCACACTTTCGCCTTTATGGAAAGGGCCATCAGTTCAGCATTTTAAGGGAGAGAGGGTGAGAAAGAGAGAGAGGGAAAGAGTTACCTCCATTTGGTCACCAATGTGGATGACTAGGGCATTAGGGATATACTTGACATAATACCACTGGCCATCTCTGCAAGCTTGGAGGCCCTGAACCTCATTGGTGACGACAATGGTGAGGGCGGACATGTCGGTATGTGCCACCACACCAAGAGCGAGATCAGGACACGGTGGGTAGTAGTTGATTTTGAGAAGGTAGACCAAATCATCACCACCAACTGTCTTCTTCAGATCTTGTGCTTCAAGCCCTAACCCCAAGGATAACAGCTTAAACAGCTTCTCCACCACCTTGTGTAGATTCTTTGCATACTCCTCATTAGCCTCCCAGCACTCGTATCGAATTCAAACAGTTAGATTAATTTCCAGACATAAAAAGTTATATACATTTCTTGTCTGGCTTATTGCCGAGCTATGTGCCAGCCGTAACTTATGTTGCAAGTTTTGTTACCTAGTATATATATCCAATCAGATAATATGCTCATACCTAAGTACTCCAAACATAGGTACGTACTTATGAATCTATAACCATAATACCATACAACAATTCAATGCCAGACGGATGAATATCCTAACTAAACGAAAACAAAGAAGAGAGTAAGAAAACTGAAGAAGAAGGTTCATTTATGAACCCCATCAATAATTTCGGTTTCACATGCAGAAGAGGGGGTTCTAGAACTTAGTAACTACTTACTATTTATAGGAGAATGGTGACAATACGATGAGAAAAATAATGACTCCATGCTCACACCTAACTTCATACCAAGAAAAGGTATATAAGATCAATGGAGTGCCCTTTCAGAAAAGAAAAAAAAGGATCAATGGAGTTACAAATTGATATGAAAGAGACTAGATGCCCGGATTCGCAGAGACCAGACAGAGGTTCTGGTGACCTCCCAAATCCCAATAAATGGAAGTTCTCAAACGATTAACTCATACATGACAACACCTACACTGTAAAAAAAAGTTATAGATATTGTGGTAAGTGATAGGTAATTAGCCACGTCTACAATTTCATAGTGTGCTTGGTCGGCAAAATTGCCCGACATTAGATGGGCATGCAACTGACCACGTCGATCAACTTTCCTAGTTGGAGCCTGTATGATTTGGCATAGGGGGATCAATCTTTATTAGTCAAGAGAGATGACTTTGTACAGTTATTAGAGGAAGTTAATGTCAAATATTAGTAATTTCATTAAATACTCTTTATCGATATATTCTCGTATTGACAGACTCTTGAAAAATAAAAGGGCCAAAGAGTAAAAATATAGAGGAGCAGTTTATCGGGACAAAGAGAGAGAAATGTAGACCCTCGATGACTGGCAAGGACAACCGGATTGGTGAGAGAGGGGGCCTTAGTCGAAGAAGCGATCAATAGGTCGGGCATCGAGGAGGGAGAGAGTGGAATTGGAGATGGGCTGGGGCTGGCCGGCTGTGAGGATAAAACTAACAACGAACGATTTCTCTCATGAATCACGATCAGTATGAAAACGTATTTACAGTTCCATTCTTGCAGTATGCAACCCAAATCGCCAATGCGGGACAACTTCTCTTTTGCGACATCTCTTCTTGCAATCAATAAAAGGTATATATTTGAAATTTGCGTAGCAGTTTTGCAGATCGCAGAGTTCTTCTTATTCGTGCGACATCTCTACTTTTATTTTCATGTAACTCATCTAAGAATTCTTCTTATTTTTGTCTATCGCAAATCGTTGTAGTTCCTATCAACCCTGGTTTCATTTAATTGTATTTCATCGTTATGAAGTCATGGAGGAGAGATTGAGGACGAGGTGGGATGATCTGGTAGTAGAATAAAATCAGTGCCGGAATCAATGAGACTTGCTTATTAATTTATTATTCATTCACCTACTAGATTTGGTGACTGTTTATTGAATGGAGAGTTCATTGGCTTCATCTTTTTTTGTATGTTTCTTCTATTTTTTAAATTTTATTTTCGGGAATGGTCAACGCCTGAGAGTAGTCCAACAAATAGAATTGATTGATTGATTAAAGAGACTTCATAAGAGATGAAACAAATTGATTGATCCATCTTTTTTTCATCGTTTGCTCTCTTTGGTTTTATTGATTGAAGTAAATATATATAACGAAGGCCGTAGATTGATTTGCCCTTCCCTTCATTGAACTTTCTACATGCTTTAACATGTGAAGTTGTGTAACTAGGTGCAGAATGGAGGCCGTAGAATTGCCTGATTTCATGAGGGGACGTCGGCTTGACTACTGTACTTAACATTCATTGAATGAATTTCATTATGTGCATTAAGTGACTCAGGAAGCTGCGTACTTTGGTTAACTTTCTACATCATTATATTCCTGATTCTCTGTGTTACTGATCCACCTTTGATGCATTGATTCTTAGGAAAATGAAGATAGGCAGGAAGGCAATAAATTGGATTCTAAGGACTGATGATCGATAGATCAAATAAATTAGAAGCAAGAAGAAAAATGGTTGAACTCAAAGAATTTGCATGAAAGAACGAAGACAATATGATGATATATATTCAATCTATGATAGAATGTATCATTACTTTGTTATTCATTCTTCTGTTTGTGTTCTTAGGTTCTACTTATAGCCTGAGAGTGGATGCTTATTTGTCTTTTTTGTTTGTCAAAATCATTCTCATTGTTATAGCAAAAATAGACTTTGATCTCTACCAAATTGTAAGAGATCTCATATTTTCCCTGAAGGTGTGATTGAGACGGTGTGTGATTGAGTTCATTACCAATCCAATTATTCATTATTATGTCAACCATGCCTGAATATGAAGGATATTTTTTCATTTTCTCAAATTTCGCTTTCGTTTTAATGTGATCTCATTAATTAATAGTTTGTCAAGTTATCAAGCTAAGTAGCCTATCATATGCAACTTAAACTCAATAGTGGAGTAGCGAAGGAAAATGAAAAAGGTGAAATCAAATATATAATGTGAAATTTTATAATTTCACTTTAATTATTTTTTTAGATTTTTGCTGAAGACTAGTATAAAATTAATGATGATCGACCATAATTAATCACGAATTAACCCAATCACTGGAACATAACTGGTCAAATATGAGTCAAAATTGACGAACCGGCCGGATCAGTCGAGACGAATGGGTGGCGATTGCTTAAACCTAGTTCGTTCAGTTATTGAGCATGCATGCCGTATATGCTTGAACATGTACATATATATAATATTTTAATCTATGACCATGACAATTCACAAGTTTACTTAGGTTTCGTTTGTTGACCATCATCTAGATTCTAGAACATATATTTATGCCACGGTTGCCACCTTGTTCTGAAACCTAACATCGAAATTCAATTTGGTGTCTTGCATAATAAGGGAAATTAAGAAACAATTAATACGTAAAAGAAAATAAGGGAGGGGGACGAAACTAAGTAATAGTAACACAAGAACCATAATGATATTGAGATAAACCCACACTATTCTACTACATTGTGGATCTCGATCTGAAAATATGAAGTAAACCTCCCCAAAAATGCATAAGAAGACGTACCAACAAAAGCAAAACTGAACGTGTTCAGTTTCTACGTATATAGAGAGGTACGGTTGAGATCCATAAATTAAATTAATCGCATGACAAGATATATATATAAGTCAATAGTACGTCCTAGGTACCATGATGAGAATATGGTACAATGTACCATGAAGAAGACCAATGTGAGCAACGGAGTCAGGATTGAATTGTTAACTGAGTTAATTGTAACTCGACGATATTGTGTGCAGCGCACGATTTTTTTTTTTTAAAAGATTTTTGTCACTTCACCATGACGGTTGAATTTTAACATAATAAACTAAGAAAAAAAATAATAGAATCTTATAAACACAACAAACCAAAGTTATAAACTGTAAACTTGAACGGATTAGAATGAGCAAAACAAATTCCGAAAACAGGATAAAAAATCAAAGATAAATATTTTAGATAAGCATTGAATTTTTAATTTTGTGAAAAACTCGTATATTTTGGTGAGGGAGTGAAATAAGCGATGACTTAAAGAGAGTAAGTGTTACGAACACACAAAAAACAATGAAGTGAATTAATGAATAAAATTTTAGTATAAATTTTTTATATTTTTTTTAACTTAAACTATGTATTTTTTTTGCTTCTAAAAACTTACCTGGGTAAGCCCAGACAAGCGAGTGGCTCGCCAGTGACCAAAACCCATAAATTCTTTTAGATTTTTAGTTGTTGGTAAGCAAACTTGTTAATCAAAGAAGATTAAGTTCTCTATAAACAAGTCAATCACAGAATTAATAAACTAAACGCGAGCAAGAACTGAGAGAAAAAGCGGCTTCCCCTATAACTTGGTGGCTACAACGTACCTTTGGCGTGCCGGCTGGCCGTGCCCATATACTACGGGTCTACTGTATATTTTAATTTTGAAGATCGATGGAGCTGGTATGGTGGCAGTGACGGTGGTGGTGGCTAATGGTTATTACCTTATTCTCAATAGTTAATCAAATTCTAGCAGACATGAGTGAAACACAAAACAGTCGATCTCTTAATTTCTATCAGATTGTGTTCTCTTTGTTATATTATGGAACTGTTCAGGCTTGGTCTGCACTAGAACCACAATGATAAGATAGGCTTGGTCACACGTCTCAAATAGGTCACTTTATTTTTAGTAAGTACGTTATTTGTCTAATTTACTTTCAGGTTAGTGTTGCGTTGTTCTTCGCAGTTCTACATGGTTTAACTCAGCCATCAATTAATTCCGTATATTTTGATCTACCGGGTACCATTTTCCTGATCGACCTAATGCACTTAACCGAGCTAAGAGCAACTCCAACAATATCACGGATAGTTTGCTTATTTTGTTTAAAAATGAAGCCGAAACCTATTTTAGCTAATCACTTGTATAAATTTACTCCAACAATATCACTTAAAATATAGTTAGATTTAAACACATACTTAGTTTTGATTGGTTAATAATAAAATATTTATTTATTAATATAATTATTAATTACATTTACAATCTAGAAGGAAATTAAGTATTAATTACAATATTAAATATTTCGTTACCTATAATTTATGTTTTCGGTATAAGAATAGGGGATGAAAACATGAAATATAGGGAATCCCTAAATTGACTAATAAGATAGGGGAGCTGCTGGAGTGAATTTTAAGAGAAAATCTTTATATTTTAGCTAAAAATGATTTATAGGGAATCTGCTGGAGTTGCTCTAATAGCAATAGGGGTGGGAAATTGTAACCAAAAATTAGAAGAAAAAAAAATCTGAGCTGTGGCCGGAAAAAATCGAGACATTTAATTTGGTTTAATTTTTGATTTACAAAAAAATCAAACCGAAGTATGCAAAAAATGACATCGTTTTGGGTATTTTGTAATATATTATATAAATATATGCAATATAATAAACTTAAACTTCTAATTTCATTATGCGCAATCCTTGACAAATTCCTTCATAGAAATGAATTAAAATGTTCAGCAACTTTTTTAAAAAAAAAAAAGTATTTTACAGACATCTTTTTAGTTATCTTTTGAAAAAGTTGGTTTTAATACATTATGTAAAAAATCGAAAGAAACAAAAAAAATTCAAATAAAAATTCGAACAAAATCGAATGGAATAGTCGCAGTTTTTCTTTTGAAAAATGAAAGACCGAACCGAAAAAAATATTACGATTTAGTTTGATTTTTACTAAAAACTGAACCGTTCGGTCCGATTCCCACTCCTAAATAGCATAACCGGAGAAGGGCTGGACCGAACCATCTCGTGTATGCAGAGACATGAATAAATATCTAAATAGGGTTCTTCATCATCTAGAAGCTCGGGCCAAGCTGGCAAGGACCAGTTGTAGACTGTAGAGCAGTGCCGGCCCTTGGGGTGTGCCATTGGTGCAACCACGCGGGGCCTCAAATTTTTGGGGGCCTCCAAACTCAAAGATTTCTAATATATATTGCAAAGATAATAGTTTCTGAAGAGTACATGGTATTGCTGAGTTGGCAAAGTCTCTATTTCTGTTCATTCAGAACATGTGGGGTTCGACTCTCACCTCCCTCGATCCTTTCTCACTCACTTTATTTTTCAATTGCACACATTTTTGCCTTCCTACTTCTCTTCTCTTTTCTTCTTTTTTCTTATTTGAAATGACTGTATACTCTGCTTCTTACCGTATGTTCTCTTCTTTTTTCCATTTCATAAGATGAATTAAAGATTCCATAAAAAAGTAAAATCAAGTAAGGAAATTTAAGAAACAAGCATAATTGATTGATAAATATTTGACCTATTTTTACATGCAATTTTATAGGTAAGGCCTAATATTTTCATTCGTAGGGACCCCTAAATGTTGCGGGACGGCCCTGCTGCTGTAGAGTGAGACCTGTTTCTACCTATGTATCACGGCAGTATGAAATTGTCAAACTAAATGCAGCACAACTCCGTACACTGCCACTGTGGGAACTCATGGCTCACTTCTTGTGGACTCGCACTCGATATGCTGGGTCATCATTCAATTCAATACCACAAGCCAGCTTTTTGTTTTTTAGAATAGGCCGACTAAATAAACGGGAGGCAGGTTAAGGGTATGAATAGGAATTTACAAGGCTAAAGAAAGGGGATGTTAATAAAAGGACCAGTTATTCACAAACTAGTCTAGTAGACAACGGGGCTAAAACATCACAGGAGTTGGGAAAATATCTCTTACAAATATCCAACTCTTGTTTCGGTGGTCAATCAAAATCTGGAAGTTAAGGCTCTTCATATACTCGAAAAGATCGTCACAGCCATTTTCACACCATTAATTCATACATCTACGACCGCACTTGAACCAAGGAGGGGTTTTGGAGGAAAAAGGATGTCAATTATTACATTTCTCGTACATGTCTTCTTACATCATGTATCTACATTCACATACTAAATGGTCACCATTTTGAGGCATAATGCTGGTTCGACTCTTCCGCCAATTAACCGCAGCAGGAGCCGCAGGCAGGTAAAGAACCTGGGTGTTTGACCAGTAAAATAGTAATGTTAGTAAGCAAAATAATTAGGAAACCAAAACTAGGGAACCTGGATATTTAGTGAACTTACTATGGTCTATGCCACGAACATTGTCAAGTCCACGCGGAGGTCCACGTGGCCCATATGGTCCACCTCCAGGCCCTCCAGGGCCACCACCATCCCATTTCTTGCTAGCACCAGATCCTTTTCTGTAAGCATCCGACTTTTCCATCTGAGGCATACAAGTATTGAATTATACAAGTCTCTTGAAGATAATTCACTTCATTCTTTCAGAAGAGATATAGGCTACATAGATGAGGGCAAGGGAATTCTTACCGAGAACATTGTAGCAAAGAACACGCCTATGAAGTTGACAATGGCCCAGAAGAAGTCCGCTATTGTCCTAAGTCGCCAAATGGATCGTTGAGATTTCACAACACCTAAAGCCAAATACAAAAGTATATACACATTCAACGTCCACAAGCATAAGGCACAAATTTAAAAGAATGAGATGAATTGCTGGACTAGGATAAGCCAGACATCTTTCAATTTCAGTTTCAACTTCCTCCAGCATTTTAGTTTTTATTATATAATTGCGGGAGTTCCACCAAGCATACAATCTCCCATAAAGATTGTAGACAAACAATGTTGTGGAGTACTTAAAACGAACAAAACAGAGCAAAAAAAAGAAGTAAAAGAATCCCCAATATTAATTTCAAAGTACATGCAGGCATCACTAGCATCTAGCATATGGCCTCAGAACTAAGGAAGCTCCCAAGGCAAGATACACTGCCCCTAGTACTGGGCAAGGCTGAGAGAGTCATAGACATACCAAAAAGAAAAGCTTGCGAATATAGGTTTCAAAAACAAAACAAAAAACTGACATACACACACAAATCATGAATTGTAAGAATGTCTGAGGCAAAACTACAGAAGGATCTCAATAAAAGCAAATGAGAAAATCGGCAGCAAACTAAAGAATAATACAATTACATGTAGAAGCACACAATCTCAGATAGCCACTCCCAACTCAGCTTCATCTAGCTTCTCAATCACATATAGAAGACACGTGAGTGACACAAAACCATTGTGAAAGTCTGAAAGATATAGATTCCTAGGTAAAAGTCGTATACATAACAAAGAACAGCATCACCTGGCCTCTTAAATTACTTTGACAAAGGATGCAGATCCTACAGTAAAAATCAGGAACACAATGCAGGCAAGGAAAACCAACACACTCAACCAAAATAAGCAAGCAAACAAAATAACAAGCAAGAAAGGAGCAGACATGAAAGATTCAATTAACAAAGACTGTAAACCAGCAAATTGGGTTCCGGCCAAAACAGATACAAAAGGAAAAAAAATTAACATTTGATCTGGAGAATACTTTTAGAAACAGAAAGCACCCGACATCAGGGGAATTATGCGTACATTCTTCATGCTACACAAGCTTAGAGCACTCAAATTGGCAAACGCAAACCTTCCCCTAAGCTTTTCAACATTAGATTACCCATCTGTAACTTCAATCACAAATTTCACATCCAACCATCCACAATCATAGTTGCTCATCACAAAGTCTAAGCCTGATCCTTAGCAATATTTTAACATTAGTAGTCCTAGATCAAATTAGCTTAGAATCAGGCAGAAAAATTAAAATCCCAATGATTTCGGAAGCTTCGAAGAGCAGCATTGATGCAGAAATTAAATGGAATATAATTGATCACATATGAAAGGCATGAATAAACAACATCCAGATTTATTAACAAATCCAAGCCCTAGAGTCAGGGAATAGAGGAGCTAACCTCGCTCAACGTACGCCATGGAAGATGAAAACTCGAGAGTCGTCTTCGTTTTACGAAAAGTCGTGTATGAAAGAGCCCAGCAGAATTGCAGAAATCATATTTATACTTCCAGATTCCAATTCCACGCGTCATCTCGATTTTCATTGGCTATACGGATTGGGGATGTTCTCGAAGTGTCTAGGTGTCATCTTCTCATTGGTTCACGGGTTAGAGTGATGGGCTCATCAATAAGTTTCCGGTCCAGATATATTTGGGCCCTCGTATCATGAACTTATGAAGTTTGTTGTGTAGCTCGGGGGATGATGGAGTTTATGGCTTCTTGTTCATGTCAAGGTCTTCGTGCTGAAGTTACCCCCGTGAACAGTTTTATATATTATGTGGAAAAAAAATCACTAGATTTTGAGTTCTTGCAGTTGGATGAAGGATGTGATTGATTCAGATCGATATTTTATAACGTGTTAAACTTCCGATCTAACTCTTGTGTGATTTCAATTGAGCATCTGAGCAATGTACTACTTATATGCATGGAGTACAAACGTTACAATTACCTCTCAACAACAATATTATGAAATATAGTTATATAGATGCCAATAATAATATTGGTAGGTATTTTGGTTTCAGATTTCAGTGACTAGCCAGCTCACAACTTGTTCATGCAAATCAAACGACTCAGATCTCTAAACTGAAAATCAATCCAGGGGATTGTTAGGTATGGGCGTATAAGCAGTAGCAGGTTTTTAACTACATGCCTGCTGCTTACTCGTCTGGATATGTAACACATGCATTGTACAACAAAATATGCGGGTAGAGAGGGTTCAGGCCTTGGCCTTGAGCCAGTTGAGCGGGATAAACAGTCTCCCGACCAGGTTCATCCGCCCTGCCCAACAGCAGCCCGAAAACAGCAAGGCCGTGCCGGTCATTTCCTTAACTCAGCCACACGACGTCGTTGTGAAGAAAGTAGCCGAGGCAGCTTCTGAGTGGGGCTTCTTTCTCCTCACTGACCATGGGATACCAGCTTCTTTGATAGAGCAGTTGCAGAAGGTTGGCAAAGAGTTCGTCATGCTCCCACCGGAGGAGAAAGAGGCCTATGCAAATGACCCCGCTAGTGGCAGATTTGATGGCTACGGGACCAAGATGACTAAGAACCATGATGAAAAGGTTGAGTGGATTGACTATTTCTTTCATTTAGGAGGTGAAGAATTGGAATTGGAAATGAAGATAAACTTATGTCCGCCATGCTCTCAACCCCAACTAGCCCTAGGAGTTGAGCCTCACCTTACTGGTTCCGAATGATGTTCCAGGTTTTCGGCTTTGGAAAGATGATAACTGGGTTGCTGTGGAAACCTGCCAAATGCAGTCTTTGTTCACATTGGAGATCAGATGGAAGTTTTGAGCAATGGAAAGTACAAGAGTGTTTTTCACAGGAGCTCGATGAGCAAGGATCGATTGCGCATGTCGTGGGCTGTCTTCGTTGCACCAACACATGAGGCTGTGATTGGACCTCTGCCAGAGTTTATGGTCGAGCAAAACCCTGCCAAGTATTCAACTAAAACATACGCCGAGTACAGATGCCGCAAATTCAATAGTATTCCACAATAGAAATGTAGTTTTGATACAGTTGTGCTTACATGGTACTGAAAATGATTTATGAACAACATTCATGTATGTTTTCGTAGTATTTGTATAGTTGCATTTTATGAGGGTTTTCAGAATGTCATGTCAGTTCATTCGCGTTATCAGTAGAAACACATGCCAATGCAGCTATCAATAACTGTTACAACCTATGGCACACGAACAGATACTCAAAACTAGCTAAACTGCCTGTACTGGGATCACCTTCAACTCAGAATCACTCCTCAGAACAAGAAAGCTTAACAGTCTACTGAATGAAACAAACAGATAGAAATAGATGTGCTTCTGCCTTTTAAACCCTTGACTGATACTTGGATGTATATGGTATATGATACGTTTATTTCAGAAAGTCACTACTCAGACAGCTACAAAAATCACATACCTCTTTTCTTTGAAAGTAATCACATACCTCTTTGGAGCAAGATAATAGATGAATTTGCCTCATTAACACCATCCTCCATGAAACACTTGGAACATTTTCCATATCCCGTGAATATATGATTATAGAATTCGGCAATAAGTCTAAATAAATAGACTGGATTCCCAAATTACAAAAGTGAAATGTCATGGTTTGCAATTCTGGAACTATCGGAGGTAGAGCACACAGAACAGATGAAAAAATAGAGAGGAATTTATAGCACTGACAATCCTTGAAACATCCCTGAGTGATGATCGAAGTTCTGGGGCAGATATTTTCCCCGCAACAAAGCCAAAGATGCTTCCCAAAATAGAATTTCGAAGCTGATTCAATGCCAAAAATTGCATGTCCCCAGTATAGTATATATTTCATACATCTTATCACTGTTGACGTATATCTATACGACTACACCTATCTACATAATGTCTGGTACATTTGCAACTGGCTATTCCCTGAACATCTACAGTCATTGAGACCCTCTTCCATCACAGACCAGGTGGAGGTAGTTCTAAGGATACACATTTAATTGGTCAAATACTGATCATCCAGAACTGAAGGTAAGGAGAACAACATACCTATGTACTTTTTCATAATCACTCATCATTCATATCAAAAGGGGAGTTCTACATGAGTGAGTTTGAGCAGAATTAATAAAGATCGTCATCCAGGGTAATTTTGTGAATCACATAACCGTGGAGAAAAAAACTGATCTCAATAAAAATAAGTACACTGATCTGATAATTGAGAAGAATATTTGACCTTGCTCATGTAGCAGCTCAATGTTTCCGCTTCAACTATGTACACTCCGATGCCAGTGACAACACCGCCTCAGCCAGCTGCCATATAAACCCACAAGAGTAAAGGAAATCATTTATTGAGTAGGTTAAAGAAGACAAAAAAGAAGAAGATAGGAACTGAATACTCAAGCAAAAGTTTTCCTATGAGCAAATTAAGAAAGTTATGGACTCAGGAGAATGGAAAAGAAACCTTCTTTAACCAGGAACCACTTTGTACTTGTACTCGGTGGCAAGCATAAACTTGCATGGAAGATATCTCAAACACAGGCATTTGCTCAAACAATGAGGCAAAACAGGCTAGTGGGAAACGATATCAATATATTGCATAAAATTTCTTTGGATACAGCATACATCAAATTTTTCACATGGTTTTCTAATATGAGATAACATTGCTAGAATATAACAGGACAATGAAACCCTCTGCCTGAGGAACCCATGATACAAACAATTTGTGGCCGCAAGCAGAAAATACACCATAGAATTTATCAGCCTCAAATGCAGCAAACCTGCGAAAAACTGTTACGATAACATATATGCCAATGAAAGAGAAGGCTACATAATTTCTACACAACTAGGTATTATTACTTACTCAGAAGAACTCTTCTATATTACAGGCATCCGGCATATCCTGAGCCTAGTGAAAAGTTGTAAGAATTATACAGATGATGCGATACATTTTGAGAACAAATTTTATCCAAACAATTAAATGCATTTACTCCCCCCACGCCCCCTCCCCCTATTAACTATACACGACCACTCAACTACGTAACACTATCTTGGTCCTGAAACCTCCTGTGAAGAGATATAAGAATAGCAAACTTGCGAGCCCATCGTTGTACGTAGGAAACGAATTTGATTCTTGATACCGCACCCGATCATTTCGCTCTGTTCCCTCTTCTATCATTGACGCCTCAGTGAATTGACGTCCAATGAAGCGCAAGAAATTTAATGAATCAGAACTTGGCTGAGCTAAAAGGATGCCACCTTCCAGCATGCCAACAATAGTATTCATACCTGGCCTAAGTGCTGGATCCTCTTGAACACAACACAATGCAACGCACACAAGTTTTTTCACCTCTTCACTTGTCACCCGTCCCTCCAGTCTTAGGTCAATCAGTTCCAGGTACTTCCCTTGCTCATGCATCTCTAGTACAAACAAGGGGAAATAAACAAGTTCTGACCCAGATGACGTGGATGACTGACCCCCACCGCTGGCTTTGCAGTCTTAATGTATTTTTCCTTCCACTGACAAGTTCAAGAAGTACCATTCCGAAACTATAGACATCAGTTTTTTCTGAGATTGCAGAGCTAGTTAGCCATTGTGGTGCAAGATAGCCACGAGTGCCTCTCATGGTTGTGAAAAGACTTGACTGTTCTGGAGTGAGAAGTTTGGAAAGCCCAAAGTCTGACAGTTTTGCTTGAAAGTAGTCCTGCAAGAGTATGTTCTCTGGCTTGACATCACAATGGATAATCTTCTGATCACAACCACTGTGCAAGTATGCGAGCCCACGTGCTGTTCCTAGAGCTATATCAAGTCTCTCTTGCCATTCTATGGCTGGTCCACTACCAAAAAGTGTCCGGTCAAGCGAGCCACGATTCATGTACTCATAGACTAAAAGGCGTTGCCTCCCCTGGGCGCAAAACCCTTTCAATTTGACCAAATTGGCATGGTGAATATTGCCGATGACCGCAATCTCAGTGCAGAAATCTTTCTTTCCTTGCAGACCTGCATTTGTTATCTTCTTTACAGCAACAACAGTTTTGTCAGGTAGAATACCCTTATAGACAGCCCCAAATCCACCAGACCCAATCAGGGTCTTGAAATTATCTGTAGCCACTTCCTGTTCTTCATAGTCGAACCTCTTTGGTAAGCCCGGGATGTGGAAAGTATCCATATCTCCTGAAGCCCGTGAGTCACACTGCCCTAATTTTATCTCTCTTTCGTTTCTCTGTCTTCCCCACAGAAGGAAATCTAGAGCTGCCAATAAAGCGAAACCGGTAAATGGCAAAAGCACCAGAGCAGCTACAGGAAAGTTTCTTTTTTCAGAACTTGGATTGAAGTCTGTTGGAGTAGACCCAACAAGGACTTTCATGTAACCCGATGGATCATATACACCTGCATTACTATTTGAAAAAATGGACCCCAACTGATCTTCGGGCAGATAGCAAGAACCAGATGAATTCTGATGGAAAACTCCCAAACAAGAGCAGTTGCTAGAGCAAAGCTCTTGACAGCTGGACAAATCAACACCGTATTTAACTGGTTGAGAGAAAAGAAAAGAAAAGTAATTCATACCAGAGCCAAGCTTGACATATGAAATGGCTGATGAATTCAGTTGACTGCTGTTACTGGTTGAGTTACAGGGAACTGGCAAATAATAAGGACTATTTGGCAAACAACCACCTTAATTTATCTTGGAAACTCACATGGAAATTTGATGGAAAAGTTGAACAGGTAGGGGTAGATGCAGAGCCTTTGCATAAACCAATTCTGCCACAAAAGAATGGACTTGTACAACTATCAGCTGGCCCCACAAATTCCTGGTTCCAGTCAGTACCAGAAAAGCTGCTAGCAATAAACCTTTCAGAGGAATCCAACTGGGCAATTCGAAAGTCAGAATATGACAAAAGAATCTTGATCACCACCATTGTCCTATTACGGCCATACAGATAAAGATCTGTCCGGTTGATCATTTGAATTTTGATAAGTCTTCGTATCCATTGACAATTTCCAGTCTGTATGTCCACGCCATTGCAGTGTTGCATCAGAAGCACTTAGTGTGAGCTTGTAATCACCGGTAGAAAAATTTGATGGACCAATTCTTCACATTGGAAGGGAGTATGAATCCATCAAAGTATGATTCCGCTACAGCCATATCCACATTCCTCACTGGATAGAATGTAAAGTGATAACACTTTTTGTAATAATCCACGTGGAAATGCTTGTCAATAAAGCAGTGAATATATGCAGTGGCAACTTGCACTGCAGCAAGGCGGTGAGCGCATGGAAAGCATTTGATTTCCCATTTCCAACAGGAACAAGAACAAGATCCAAGATCAACAACATATGCATACTTTGAACGCACCTCTTTCTAATACCCCGAAAATTAGTATAATAATTTAGATTATTATATGACTCATTAAACTTAAAAATTACCATAATTTAGTTTATCCTTAGAGTCTTTAGAAATTTGATAACAAATTGTCTGGCAAAGACAATGTATAAAGACGAGCTTTAGAGAAATATTAACGAAATGAAGCAAATTAAATGGTTCAGTGGATATTCAAGTTCAAGTCAGGTACTCCCTGATCTTGGATTCGAGACAACGAAGTTGGACTCGTGAAACATTTCATGTTGTAGGTTGGTAAAAAATAATAATAAAAAATTTACTCTAACTAGAAACGGTAAGAAAACAGTCATTTCAAACAGCCGATTTTTGGAAATGAAATTTTAGCGAAATGACCAAATTCCTCTTTTCGTATTTGTTCTCCGAATCGAACTTTGTATTTTAAGATTACAATTAATACTTTTAGAGGTCATGCTTATATATCAATTCAATACTAATTTGGTGCTAATTATTATTAGTTTATGTGTTTTTCATTTTTACACTATATTACACTTTATTAGAAAAATCATACATTTTCTTCACCCATTTATTCTACATTCATATTTACACATCTCTATGTACATGTCTATGGCATCAAGTGTACATTTCAATCAAATTTTCGACCATATTACTATTGTTTTACAAGTCAAATTCACCTCTAGTTGTAGGCTAACTATTTCTTATCTCTTTGTCTACAAAAGTCAATAAAAATGGTCGCGAATTTAATTTTTCACGTCTTCTCTCAAGGCCTATTTATACCCCCTTGAGTTCAATCTGATCACATACCATTTCAATCAAGATTTCACCTATTGAAACTCTCCCAAAGTTGCAATGCAACACACTTAAAGTCCTATACCAAAAACCTTCATATTAAGCATATTTTAATAACTCTTCATTTGCTCCAAGAAGGCCATCTTGAGTTAATCAAACACATCATTCACCTACTACAATTTTTGAGTAATTACACGAGTACATTGTTATACTTGTTTATCTTTAGGATTACATCAAAGTGCATAGTTAAGAATAAAAGGGAAATAATAAGCATTAGTGTAGCTTAATATTTTAGTTTCTAGTAAAGTTCTAATTACTTTTTTTTTTTTACATAAATAGATTTTACACTAAAAGTTATTTAATTTTGGCTTTTGAATCACTTATAAATGTTAAGTAATGAGGATGTTATGGCTAAAACAAGTTTTGTTAATCTTTTCTTCAATCTTGTTCGAAAACTCTTAAAGTGTTCTTAAATTGAAATATTTATATCTCACTCATTTCTTAACCAAATTCAGTTCTTTATATAAATACAAATTTTACGAGTTCAACTATCAATATGGAAAGTTTAAATGGCATTGGCTAAGTTTTAGTAACTAATTAATCAGTGCAAATGAGCTTAATATCAAGCGTAATAATTTCTGGACAGTTGCTATCTTTGTTTCTGGACTTGAAAACAGCTTACAGGACCTTATGACTATTACCGTTGAATTTCTCTCGAAAAACACTTCGAGATGATATACTCACTTCCCAAATTTGAACATAATATGGATTAATTATAAAATGGATCAAATGGAGGATTGTAGGCGAACTACTGCCGAATAATACTTTTGGTCCAAGGATTAATAATTTTATCTTCTCTATTTTTTTTTTAACTTTGAGTTCATTTATTTACTCACATTATTTACTTCTTACGTTTGATTTGTGACTAATAGAGGATTTCAGGCGAACTACTGCCGAATGAAACTTTTGGACCGATGATAACTAATTTTGTTTCTTGTACTTTCATTTCAAGTTTATTTATTTGATAGCTCTATTTAATTTCAAGTATAATCCGGAACAAATGGAAGATTTCCGGCTGACTACCGCCGAATGAAGCCTTTGGACCAAAATTGTTAATTATCTAAATGCATTTAAGTTTGATCATCATTTCTTTACGAATTTCTATTACGTATATATTTATTACAAGATTATGATATAAATATATACTCAATGATCTCTCTCTCTCTCTCTCTATATATATATATATATATATATAGTTTTAGCTAAAGACTTGTTTGTGGTCGTTTTGATTGAGGTGTGAAGTCGGGTGTAAAGTATGAATTAACTCGTGCTTAAGTGATTTGTTGGTAAAGTGTTTTGTGATTGCGGGTGTTAGTCAAGGGCCCCAGTCCCTACAGGTAGTGTACTATTATACTCTTATGAATGAATTGTGTCCAACCGAGAATATACATGCTTTGGTAGGTGGCCTTAGTATGTTGTGACTTTACAGATGTGTTGGTATTATGAGACTAACCACATTATTTTTTTTAGTAATTACCTATTAATCCAAAAGAATTCACTTTGAAAGTATTGGCGTGTTTGTGAGTAGATGTGTATTTGTGCAAGAACGTATATTATATATAACTATATGTATATCATAAAGACGCAAGTATAAACATGAGAGAATATAACTGGTTTTGATTATTCCACATTTTTGAATTAGTTGTTCGGTTTGATGTTTCTTAGAGATAATTTATATATGATTGTAAGCTATACTTACTGGGTTGGCGTGACTCATGATGCTACACCTTTATGTTTTTAGGTGATGAGTAGAATACTTGGCTCATGTCGCCTACTAAATAAACAAATTATTTTCTACTTGCATTTTGAATTGAATAAATGTAACGACTATTATTTCCATAAACTCTAGTATTGTAATATTGACGTTTTCACTTTTCAATAAATGTACTATTCAAACATCTTAACTTTTGAAATTATTTGGATTTTTTATTCACATCACAAATCCTAACACTATATTTCAATATAATATTAGTCCCAAATTTGAGGGTGTGACAAATTGGTATCAGTGCTAAAAGTTCATAAAATGAAAGGTTTTGTTTTCAAAAACTAAAATTGGATTAAGTAGAACGGGGAAGGGTTATAGATTTGTTGAGTAATTTTTTTTGACGAGTTACTACTATTATTTGCTTTGTGTTTAGAATATAACCACGTGTTTCTATTTCTCTTGTCTTTTATCTTAAACTTTTTGTACGTGTTGGCACTCTAAAATTCAACATTTGTGTCTTGAATATGGTTCGAGTCAAATAGTAGCTAAAGAAAATCTTTAGCATTACATTGTTTGGTATTTCAAATGTGCGTTAGTGTTAAATGCAAAGTATTTTTGATAAGTTCTAACCATTTATATCTGTCTCTTAAAATAAGACCATGGCTGATAAGAGAAACTCACCTCTCAATGTTGAGGATTTTGTCGAAGCCTTCACAAAAAGGATGGAAGCAAATCAAGTAGGTGGAAGACTATGACTGCTAGTGTCACCCCTAAGGAACCTAGGAGCGAAAAGGTTCGTTGGAGGCAAACATCAGGAGGCTGAGGAATGGATTTACAATCTGGAAATTCATTTTGAAAATGTTAGGATGCATACAAGTAAAGCTAGTTACAGAAAGTGGCTACTTGTCTTTTAGAAGGGGATGCTCGTTATTGGTGGGACATAATCAAACGCATAACACCACCCGTAACAATAGAACTCATGTAGTGGGTAACCTTTAAAGAAAAATTTATGAAAAAATATTTTTCAGAAGTTGAGAAAGACAAAAAAGAACTTCAGTTCATATAGCGTACCCAAGGAAAAATGACTTTCCTTGAGTATGAGACTAAGTTCACTAAACTTTCTCATTTTTTCATACACATACAGATGATAAGAAGGCGGGATGTTTCATCAGAGGGCTGAACTCTAACATAAGGAGATTGGTCACTCAATGAGGGATCACCTACGAGGAAGCTATGGACAAAGCACTAACTCAAGAAGAGGAGAATCAGAAGTACTGCATGGAGAAAGAACGAGAGATTGGGCGAGGGAAGATAAGTCATCCAATGTCCAACCAAAAAAGTGATCAACCATGGAAGCAACATAAAGGAAAAAGTGCATTCCAGAAATCGACAACACTAGCTGGCAAAGGAAAGAAGTTGGTGAAACCACCAGTCTAATGCTACAATTGTGGAGAAATTGGACACATGTCTAATGCATGTCCAAAGCCCCGTCGCCTTCCAGGGTCTTGTTACAATTGTGGCAAAATAGAGCATTTTGCAAACAAGTGTGTTAGAATATGCCTTGAATCAGGTATGTATGTCAGTAGCATACGGGGGTCTCGCTAGTGGGGGATTAGGGGTAACGCCCCCGAAGCTAAATTAATCCATGTTATGCTGGGCTTTAGTTTTCTGTTGGGCCTACCATTCAGGGGTGTGTATATATATATATATATATTCTTTTGGTTATTTAACCTAGTGTACTATTTTGTAATCTGTAATCCGTTTTCCTCAAGGATTATAAAAATGTTCTCCTCTGCCCGTGGACGTAGCTAACATATTGTTAGTGAACCACATAATTCTATGTTCTTTCTTACATTCGTTATAACAAAGTGTGATGCTCCGAAACAAGCTAATAATCCACCAGCTTGCATCGTTCACCTGAATGCTATAGCCTTTAAGAAACCTGTCATGGAAGGTACGCTTACAATATACAATACTCATGCTCACATACTGTTTGATACTGACACATCTGATTCTTTCATATGTTCCACATTTGTTGCTAGTTTGGGTTTGATACCTTCTAAACTAGACGAATTTTTGTCGGTCACTACACTGTTAGAAAAATCAGTCATTCTAACCAAAGTTTGCAAATAATGTCCCATAAATGTATTAGATGCAGATTTTTCTACAAATTTGATAGTTTTATACATGGGACATTTTAACATAATCCTAGGATTTGATTGGTTAGTCAAATATCATGCCCTTATAAGTTGCTTTAAGAAAACAATCACTTTCTCAATTCCTGGCCAACCCATTCGAAAAATTCAGGGTGATTTGCATTGTGAATCTCTACCTTCCAAGTTTCTTGCCCATCTCAAGATACAAAAATCTAAGTCATTAATTGACCGAATATCTATGGTCAATTCTTTCAAAAACATTTTCCAAGAGATAACTCGTTTATCTCCAAAACGTGATGTTGAGTTCAATATCAATTTAATACCTAAAGCCAGGCCAATTTTTTTACACCATATAGAATGGCACCAAAAGAGTTGAAGGAGTTGTAAGTACAAATTAAGGAGTTACTCGATCAAGAATTCATCCGCCCAAGTTCTTATAGTTAGGAAGCACCTTTTTTTATTCAAGAAGAAGAAAGACGGGTCTCTCTAACTATGCATCGACTATCGGCAGCTGAACAAGGTGACCATTAAGAACAAATACCCATTACCTCGAATCGATGATTTGTTCAATCAACTACAAGGTGCTCAAATATTCTCGAAGATTGATTTACGTTCCAGGTACCATAAACTCCTAGTAAAAAAGAAAGACATCTACTAACCCGCATTTAACACGCGGTATGACCAATATGAGTGGTTGATGATGTCCTTTGGATTGACCAATGCATTTGCCATATTCATGGAATATTGTAATAATGACGTTTTTACTTTTCAATAAATGTACTACTCATACATCTTAACTTTTGAAATTATTTGGATTTTGTATTCACATCACAAATCTTAACACCATATTTCAATATAGTATTGGCCATAGATTTGGGGGTGTGACATTCGTACACATTAGAATGAGAGTAATGCACATGGTATTGAATTGCAACCTCCATCTTATCCTTCAAACATTGTTGCATTGACGGAGTGAGTGGTGTTATCCAAGATAAAACTTCATATATCCTTCTGTCATCTGCTCCATAATCTTAATTCGGGTTCATTCGAGCATTGCATATACTGGCATCTCACGCTCAAGAGCAATCCAAGCATTAAACGATTCAACAATACTATTCGCCATGATTCCATAACGAAAAGCACGACACCAACATTCAAGCAACATGTCTTTTGGAAAAGTTTCTATGGTACCTTCTACAACAACCTCTTTCAATTCTCTCAAGCGGAGACAATATTCGTTGTTGAAAGATGAAAATGCTAGTCGGAAAAACTTATTTCTCACTTTAGTTTCCAGCTCAGCAGTTGCATTCTCAAATTTGCTCACCAGATTGGTCTTCAAATGCTTATAGTAGAAAATCTGAAGATTACCAGGATAAACTTTGTCGAATGCACTCAAAAGTCCAGCCCCACGATCACTAACATATGTAACCTCCTATCTACCTTGTGGTTCCAGCAAGTTCTTCATGTGTTGGAAAAAATATAACCAATTGTCTTATGTTTCTAAATCACATACACACATAGCCAAAAGGAAGAAACCTACACACATTAAACAAAAACAGAGAACAAAGATGAGTAAGTCTATTTTGGACAGACAATGTTAAACTAATGCTCAGTTGAGGGTCAATCGATACCCAATTGAGGGTGACCTGATAATCAGTTTAGGGTCAACTAATACTCAGTTTTAGGGTAACCTGATATTCAGTTCAACAAATTCAGACACAACAACTTTTTGAATGGTTCAACTGAGTATCAGTTGAGGGTTAATTGAGTATCAGTTGAGGGTTAATTGAGTATCAGTTGAGGGTCAATTGAGTATTAGTTGAGGGCAAACTGATACTCAGTTGAAGACTAACTGAGTGTTAGTTGTGGGTAAACTGAGTATCAGTTGAGGGTCATAAAAATAAAAATTTACCTTTGTTTCCTATCCTCCCAGTTGCATAAAGGATCTGCCATTTATATAAGCTCTTCCCAAACGTGTTATCAACATACAACACAGGTAAACAAAATTTAAAACCTTCAAGACAACCAACTTATGCAACAAAAAACCTCTGAAATTGATTGGTTTCTGGATCCACGACCAAAATAAAGGTATATCAACTTAACTTGTTGAATGATTCAGCCTCAAATCTATAAATCATTTTCTTTGCCCTCTACTTCGCTAACCAAGCAACCTTGTACACATGTTAAAACCATACGCTTTCTTCCACTTGTTTTTAATATCCTTTGACTTCATTTCCATGTTGTACATCATATCCTCTAAGATGCAAGTCTTGACAATCTTCGATCCCAGAAAATCATGACGCTCATTCATCATAACACCTCGACAAGTATGTATGTTGTTCATATCATAAAACAAAAATAGCCCTTGTGGAAATTTGAGTACCTCGAAACATGCCATTCACAATGTTTTGTACCAAAATTTGAGCACATAGAAACAATCATATACCAATCATTCATCAGATAAACAAACTTGAAACCAATTTGAATGGAGTACTTCGTAGGTATTTCTCTAAACTCATTAGCATCTCCTCATAATTTTTGCCCTTGGGACTGGATGTAAGTCTCCCACTCATTCGACAAATAGAACCTAGTTGGTTCATTATGATATGCCTCAGTGAGGTAATCATCTTCATCAAGCACACAAGACGTCTCATCATCATCCATAGAAAATCTCATACTTGTGCTTCCACTATTCTTAGAAACAGTGACATCAACACAATTCACCTTATACAAATTTGCACCAATGAAGAACATCTTAAAATCATTCTCATTATTGAGGGAACAACCACTGCAACCAGGAAGTGAGTAATCAAGTTTGATCACATTACCTTGACAGAACTCAAATCTTTGACCAATGTATTAGAAGAGAGTGGCATAACTCATACGTTGATTAACAGATAACAGGAATCCCTTACCAAAATACAAGAACTTAACAATAACACTCCTGTATGAAAAAGGAAACAAGTATAAATTTAAAAATAATAATAACAGAAAAGGTTTTTATTCAAACATTGTAGCCTTTTGAATGTTTCAACTGATACTCAGTTGAGGGTAAACTGAGTATCAGTTCAACAAATTCGAACACACCAGCCTTCTAAATGGTTCAACTGATACTCAGTTGAGAGTAAATTGAGTATCAGTTCAACAAATTCAAACAAACCAGCCTTCTGAATGGTTTAACTGATACTCAGTTGAGGGTAAACTGAGTATCAATTTAGGGTCACTTGATACATAATTTAGGGTAAACTGATACTCAACTTAACGTCAGCAACTGCATATTCCAATTTAACTCCATTAAAACTCAACACAACAATTCAAAAAATGCAACGTTTAGTAAAACATATCTCAACATAATGAGACACATCCACAATAAAAAACAAAAACAGATGCGAAACCAAAACAGATTCTCAACATAAATGCATTAGTAGCATAACAAAACCAAAACTCCCAAACTCAAAAGCTCAACACAGATTCGATTCAACGTATTCAAAATCAAAGCTCACCTATTTTGAGTGTATGAATCCATGAGAAAATCACAAGTTGCTATTTCCATAGAAGCTTCGTTGCACAGAATCACTTTGCTTAAAGAATTTCAAATCTCTATCTCTTCCGGCTACGACGACGACGACTCCATCCAACGCCGATGCCGACGACAGTTCTCGCGGTGCTCCCAGATCTCTCTCTCTCTCTCTCTCTCTCTCTCTCTAAGACGGCTCAGAAATTCAAATCGTGTAAAATTTGAAATCAAAGGTTGTTATGGCCACATATATAGCAGGGGTAAAAATGAAAAAAAAAGGAGAGATAAGCTGAACTTGGTGGATGGAAAAGATTCTCTTAGAGTTAGTTGGATAATGAGAATTTCTCAAACTTTTGTTGTTAGCTAGTGAAAAAGATTTCCTCAAAATTAAGGCTGATGAAAATTTTCTCAAATATACGCAAGAGTATTATTGGTACAAAAATTGATTCTGAGAGAATGGTTCCCAAACTCATCTTCCCCCTTTGTGAATCAAATTCCGGATTTATTCCGAAATTCACCTCCATTTCAATTCCCTTTATGCAAATAAATACTGAATGAATGGGAATATGAATGATTCCCCCACTTTTGATTCCCATTGCAGGTAAGTTTTTTTTTTGAAATAAGGACGATGTGGCAATCCTCAAGTTTTCATTAATGAAACTGTCGAATACATACCCGGGGAAGAGAGGGGGATGGACATAATACCTAAATCTCGTATTACAATAAGCACAAAAAAAATATCTCAAATAATCACAAAACCACTTTTAACTCCTATGCATTCAACTGCGCACCAATTAGTAGAAAGTGCGACATCATATAGTAGGTAAATAAACATACCTATAGTAGTCATAGTAATAATAACAACATATATTGGGTGTCAAAATAATTATATTTGACAAATTTTTTTTTTCAAAATTAGAACAACTGCATTGTTTCATTATGATTGTGAGAACTCTCACACAAAAAAAGTGAAAGAGCATTTTTCTACCAAAAACGAAAAACAAAAGAAAGCGAGAAAGTGAAGAAAAAGCAAACGTGAACAGAAACGAGGGTAGCCTAGCTAGCTAGGAAGGGTGGAAGTCGAGAGAGAGAGAGAGGAATATCGAAAGTCGGCGCCTCACGTCTTCTTTAACCCCGCCGACCATCGACCATTCACCACATCCTTTTCCCTTCTCCCCACACCCACACCCACACCCACACCCACTCTGTCTTCCACCACCACCTCTCTCTTTCTCTCTTTATAAAACCCTAACTCCTTTCCCTCCTTCTCTTTTCCATTTTTTTCCTCCTGTTTTTACCTTACTGTCGTCGTCCGGCTTCCTCTTCCGTATTATTTTTTACGAATCGGAAGAAAGCCAACGCCTCCTCCTCAGTTATTTTTATTCTCCAGATCCTTCTTAAAAGATCTGAATTCCGTTTTTTAATCTTACCTAATTTTCTTTCTGATTCTTCGATTCTCTCTTATTTTTTTCGTCGGAGATTGTAATTGTTCGGTTGTTGAAATCATGAAAGCTGCGGTGGTTGTTGAGGCTGTTGTTGACAGGGTTGACGACGGCGATAAGGAGAAGAAGAAGAGACGCTCCCGCAATCGCCGCGCCAAGCAAGCCTCCCCCGAATCAGGAGGTATGCCATTAATTCCCATAATATTGCTCCAATTTTCTTGAGCTGATTCGATATTACTCGTTTTGACCTTATTCGGTTTTGATTTTTGTATAGGGAGGTTTTAGGTTGATAATGCATTAGGTAGTGTTTGTGTACTGTGTCATTTAGTCCAAAGATGCTGTTGTATCTGTGGTATGTGATATTGAAGCTCATGTGTTGTTGTTTTTCTCTGTGCAAATAGCCTCAGATAGTCCAGTAAATGAGCTAAACAGTGAAGTGTCCTGGTGCTCAAAGAATGGAACAACGGCTAATCATGTAACCACACCGATGAAGCAACAGCTTTTAGAGATGAGTCCCCTGAATGGGCAGGGATTGACCACACCATCTAAATTTGCTTTCAGCTCTTTGCCGACGATGCACATTGTTAAATCATCCCCTGATGTGCAAAGTCCCGGGAATAGGCGGTTTCCGCGGTGTGATTTTGATGGAAGAAATTGTTGTCCTCAAGCAGCTGTGAGCGGAGGAGGGTCACCTGGAATATTAGCAAACAAGGGTTCCCCTCTTTCGTTAGTTGGGGGATATTATCAACCAGCTGCAAGCGGAGGATCACCTGGAATATTTGTAAACAAGGGTTCTCCTCTACAGCAAGCTGGGGGATATTCTCCTGTCAAGTTTTTTGCTCCACATTGGCCCATGAAGGATGTTAATGACGCTCTGAAGGTATGTCATTTGAGTTCGGATGTTTAAAATTGTATGGACTATGTTGATTAACATAGTAATTTAGCTACTCATCTGTTATCTTCTATTTCAGAAAGGTGATGCTTTTAAAGCTCTTTTTCGCGTCAACGCACACAACAGAGTTGAGGTATGTGAATTGTTTTTTTTTTACTTGGCCAATTATTTTAACCGTTCATTCTATATAACTGGGTGATAATATGTGAATTGTGTGTGCTTGTCTGGTAGGCCTATTGCAAAATTGATGGAGTGCCTACAGATGTTCTTATTGGTGGACTTGTTGAGCAGAATAGAGCTGTAAGTCACAAGTTCATTTTATATATATTGCACATGTTTGATTGCCTGTTTCATATGGTCTCCATTTTCACTTGGTTGGAAAGCATTCTGCGTATCTGCTTATCATTGCGACAGACGTGCATGTTATTTGCTTACAATGTTAGCCATGTAGCCCTTATGAACTAAATGTATGCACTTCATTCACCATTTGTTTTTGCTGAATGCATTTCATAATTGCTTATTGGTTTTGTATTTTGTAGGTTGAAGGAGACGTTGTTGCGATTAAGATTGATCCATTACCATATTGGACTCGGATGAAAGGGTCTGCTGGCAGCTGCAAGAGTCCTGCACCAGTTGAGGACCTTAACTTGAATCTAGAAAATAATGCAAGTGGTAATAACTGCAAAGGCAAAGCTAAGGTAGATGAGGGCTGTGAGTATGATAGTCATGGAAGTTGTCTGCTTCCTGAGAGGCAATCGCATCCCGAGGAAAGTACGTTCATCATTGATTCTGTCCACTCGGATCCAATTGGACAATCTACCATTGATCATGTTGCTGGAAAGTACCCTTTGGCTTCAAATTCTTCAGAAGCAGGTTCTTCTAGTGAGCAAAATGTAGACAGAACACCAGTTGAGAGGATGTGTGCCATTATCAGTTCAAGCCCTTCCAAACGACCAACTGGAAGGGTTGTTTCTATAATTGAGAAGTCTCAGCGTCGAGATACTGTTATAGGATATCTAAATGTAAAGAAGTTGCTTTGTTACAGGGAGGTTTGCAGAAAGGACATGAAAAGAAGGATGCCATATCCTGATTATGAGTACATTCAGATGACACCAACTGACCCAAGGTTTCCAAAAATGGTGGTTCTTGTGAGAAATCTGTCTGATTCAATCAAGAAAAGTTTAGAGGAGGGTGATCAAACAATTGAAAAAGAGTTGTTTGCTGCACGAGTTGATGAATGGAGTGAAGAAAGTCCTGCTCCACAAGCCTTGATATTACATGCTTTTGGACAAGGAACTGAAGTACAGCCTCACATCGAAGCAATCTTGTTTCAGAATGTGATTGATGGATCTGAATTTTCCCCTGAATCACTTTCCTGTCTTCCTTCTCTCCCATGGGAGGTACCTCGTGAGGAATTTAAAAAAAGAAAGGATTTCCGAAATTTGTGCATATTCACCATTGATCCTTCCACTGCCACGGATCTGGATGATGCTCTCTCAATTGAGAATTTTTCCGATGGTATTTTCAGAGTTGGTGTGCACATTGCTGATGCGTCATATTTTGTGTTACCTGAGACACCCTTAGACAAAGAAGCTCAGTCTCGATCCACAAGTGTGTATATGACACAGCGTAAGGTACCAATGTTACCCCCGTTGCTTTCAGAGAATGTGGGTTCTCTTAACCCAGGAGTAGAGAGGCTCGCGTTTTCTGTTTTCTTGGACATCAATCACGCTGGTGATGTCGTTGATCGATGGGTTGGCCGTACTGTGATAAGATCGTGCTGCAAGCTTTCTTATGAGCATGCTCAGGATATCATTGATGGCAAATTTGATTCTGTAACTTATGGAGATGGATGTCCTCAGGTACATGGCCATTTCGAGTGGATGAATGTAATTAGCTCTGTCAAAAACCTCTATGATATGTCCAAAACTTTGAAGGAGAGGCGATTTAGTGATGGTGCTCTTCAGCTTGACAGCTCCAAAGTTGTTATTATGTTTGATGAATTTGGAGATCCATATGATAGTTTGTTTTCTGAAAGGAAGGAATCAAATTCTCTTGTTGAGGAGTTTATGCTTTTAGCAAACAGAACAGCGGCTGAAGTCATATCTAGAGCTTTCCCTGACAGTGCACTACTGCGGAGGCACCCAGAGCCTAATATGCGCAAGCTTAAAGAATTCGAAGCATTTTGTTCCAAGCATGGTTTAGAGTTGAATACTTCTTCATCTGGTGATTTACGTCGGTCACTGGAGAGAATTAAGGAAAAGCTGAAGGATGATTCTGTTCTGTTTAATATTCTCATGAATTATGCCACGAGACCTATGCAATTGGCCACTTATTTTTGCAGTGGGGAATTGAAAGACAAGGAAAGTGATTGGTGTCACTATGGACTGGCTGTTCCCCTTTACACCCATTTCACTTCACCACTGCGTCGGTATCCTGATATCGTAGTGCATCGCACACTAGCTGCTGCTATAGAGGCTGAGGAATTGTATATGAAACATCGGGGAATTTTGAATAACTTGAACAGGGCTGAGGAATCTAAAGTGAGATGTTTCACTGGTGTTCAATTTGAAAAGGATACGGCTGAATCTAAGGAATGTCAGGAAGTGTTATTAGCTGCAGCGATGAAGCATAAAATTCCCAGCTCAGAGTTGCTTGCTGGTGTTGCTGCTTATTGCAATGATCGAAAACTGGCAAGTAGACATGTGAAGGAGGCTTGTGATAAGCTCCACATATGGTCCATGCTGAAGAAAAAAGAGGTATGATACCTTCTTTTAGGTTCTCTATGGTGTTTTTCTGGTGATAAAATAGTGAGTATAGCACTTAGTGTTTGAAACTTGTTCCTTCCTAATTTTCACTGCTATTTGTATCTTTCTAACTTAGCTAGATGGTTTGAAATAGATAGTCATGTAGTTTATACGTATTGCTCTGATTTTGCATGTGCACTCCTGATGTTATTTGGTCTGTGTGCTTATTGGTTGGTATTGTTTTCTCTGGTTGCAGAATTTAATATCGGAAGCAAGAGTAATGGGTCTGGGACCCAAATTCATGTCCATTTATATCCAAAAGCTTGCGGTATGTAGTGTTATAGTGTTGTTCTTTTATTATTTGCATCTCTTTCTATAAAATGTGTAGACCGTTAACAACTTACTGCAAGTAGCCGTTTTAACTAACTGAATATACCCATGCTTTCTTTCAGGTTGAACGCCGAATTAATTATGATGAAGTAGAAGGCTTGATGGTAGAATGGTTAGATGCTACATCCACATTGGTACTTTCTTTAGGTGCTGACAAGCGCTCTTTCAGGAGAGGTAGTCCTGGTAAATGGAGGGCACTTGAAGATGCGGCATTGGTTGTTAGTCCTTATGACCTTGAAGCTGAACCCAATGCAGTTGGAAAGAGTTCTAATGAGTCCAGTTCCAATGGTTTCTCTTTGAGTAGTGAAATTGAGCCCATGGTTTTTCCCCTTACAGTGCGTCTTCTTTCCACGATTCCTGTAGTACTCCATGCAGTGGGTGGAGTTGATGGACCTGTTGATTTTGGGGCAAGGCTGTACATTAGTTCGTACCTCTCATAGAATGTGGCTTGCTGGTCTTGCTTGAAGTTTAATGCTAATGGAGCTTTTGTGGTGGCATTTGGAATGGGGTTGGTATACTGTTTGCAGTTGAATGGAAATAATGAAGATGATTGGTGCAGGGCTTTCTTAGGGCAATGGACTAGTTCTGTTGTAGATTAGTGTATAGTCGGAAAACAGACAAGAGTTTTAGAAGAACAAAAAGAATAAAATTATGTTTTTCCAGAATTGGTGATGCTCTATGGATTTTGTTGATGCAGAAATGTTTCGGGTTGGAGAAGTGTAGATAAAGGTGGGGGTTGTGGTTGTGGCATTGGCTCAATAGCGGCCTTTTTTTTTTTGCAGTGCCGCTTATGATGCTGGAATAGGCCCCTGTTTTTATCGGCCTGTTCCTTTCCATCTGTTGTGTCAATCTTGGATTGTTGGTGTAATTTTATTTTCGTTATTCCTGGATCTCAGCCCAATAATGTTTTTGGCTTTGGGTGGACGGGAGTAGTGCTATGTTTCAGCATTCCAGGCATCGAATATGTGTTGGATAGAATTCATAACAGACTAAACGAAGTGACTGGCTACACACTTGAATAACATGTTGTCTTCCTCTCGGTGCTACATTGCTTAATTTCAGAATTGCTATTTCAAGATTTGCAACTGTTATTTTTATCTAATTAAGATTTAAAACTTGTAGTTCTCAGATATAAGTGTCGTTAAAATACAATTGTTGTTGTTTTCCAAAAAAAAAATTAAAAGAAATACAATTGTTATGAAAATGAAAAAGGGATTGTCTTGAAAACTTTATATGAAAATTGGCGCAGCTAAACAGAACTACCTAAACTTTCGCGGCAAAAGCTTGCTTGGACAGGAGAAGATGGCTTCAGCAATCGGATGGTACGGCCCACTAGTCGACCTGTGGAAAGCGGCGGTTCACGCCGGCGACTTCGTTCAGCTAATCGTCTTCATCCACCGTATCACTCCTCTTCAGGTATCCCCCTTCTCTTTCTCTTCGACTCATTATTTTTTTCATTTTAAAAAGAAATAAATTGTTGAAATGGGGTCATCGTATTTCGAAGCATAAATTATCAAACGGCGGGGAGGTAATCCGGACGGACATCCAGGTCGGCGACGAAACGAGGCCGTTTTTCTCCGTTTCCCTTTGGCAAAAGCAAATGGGATCCATGGCCGTCTACGGCGACGTCCTTTTATTACGAAGTTTTAATCTCTCTCTCTCTCTCTCTCTCTCTCTCTCGGTTCATCGATTCAGACGTGAAGATAACCAAATATCGCGATGTCATTGAAGCTAGAACCGTCACTCAGTCATCCTTACAGTGCCTTCTCCATCCTTATGAGTCCATTGTTACCAAAGGTAAGTCAACGTTACTTACTTACTTTGCTAGTTTGCTTATAAGTTACAATAAAAGAAGAAGGTCGAGGCTGAGAAAGTGTGGTTTGTAATGTTATAGGTGTTGATGAGTTGGTAGAAGGGTGCTAAGTTGGGATAGCTGCGAAGCAGAAGCTACGGAAGGTAGTGGAGTGGGTGAAGAAGAGCAACATTCGTCACTTCCATGGCGAGAGCAGCGTTCAATTGCAGCAGAGGCAGTTCCCTAGAAACTGGAAGTTTCCAGAAGAGAGTCAAGTACCCGAGGATTGTTATTCAATTTTACAGTTGTCACGTTGGACAGATTCGTGCAAGGCAGTAATTGATGCGTCTGTTGCTGAAATTTTTATGCTGAGTGGTGAATGTGAGTCCTCGGGTGACATGGAAGACATGTTTGTTAGTTGGAGACTGTATAAAACTGGAGATGATGGTTTGGCAAGACATCTAATCTGTACTGGTTGCCAGATATGCGGTTCCCCTTTAGAGTCGAACAGGTATGAACCTGAGCATCATATTTGGCTATACCATGGCACTGTCTGGTTTGATTACTCAATGTGCTTTTGCGGTTTCATTGCAGTAGGAACATGTCTAAGCAGAATGCAGCTGCACTATATTGTTAGGAAAGCTCAAACCACCATCATGCTATAAGCCTCATATACAGGCCCTTCATGGTATGGATTTGTTTTCACAATGATCTAACCACTTGTGTTCTACCTGTTTGGTATTGCTTTCCTGATTTTCCTTGTATCGATGTTAAACATGTCTGATCTCGTGAACCCAACTGCAGTTATATGTGTGGGACGATTCAGATTACGCGCCGCTCCTAGTTAAAGACAAAGCTGCAGAACTCTTGTTTGCGAACATCAAGGCTGATAGAGTCTATTCCAGCTACAAGGAAAAACCACATGATGGTTTAGTTGATTTCAAAGGCCTTGATACACACAGTCGCCTGAGTGCAAAAACAACGCTGCAACCCAAAGCTGCTGAAGGAGCAGTTCTGGTTTCTTGTTCATCATCTGTAGACAAGAAGGGCTTGGAAATGAAGGGAATACATTCTTCCAGAGGAAGATAGATTTTTATAGGATTTGGTTGATTCTGTTAAAAACAATGTTAAAGCAAGGAAAGAACAGTCCTTTAAATTTTGTAGTCAATGTTGATGCAAGTTTGAATAAGGAAAATGGGCGGTTTGAACTGGTTTCTATTCAGATGCCATGTTCAAACCCCAAGTGATTTCAAGACAATATCTATAGTTGATAGAACATCCAAGAGATTCTTTTTCTTGCCATATGTTCCGCATACAATTTATAAATCTGCTGCTACGGAACTTGACAAACATCCAGAACTTTCCAATAAAACTGGACTGCTAGGAAATCAAAATCTCTTCTAGGAATGACTCTTGGAAGTTGCAGTCAAGGAAGATCATGAACTTACACAACCTTAGAGTGATTATTAACCCATGCAATAGTGAACAGAGAATTCAAACACCAAGCCAACCTGAACAAAAGGTCAAGCTTTTACAGTTGAAACTAACAGCAAAAGTAAGATGTCTCAAGTGGAAGACTTGGTTCCCGTCTCAGAAAAAGATGATGACTTAGCTCTCGTGTCGGAAAAGTAAGATGTCTCAGTTCCCGTCTCAGAAGAAGCATTGATTGTTGGATTTTGTGCCTCTAATAGCTTGGCTTGGCGTTCTGTGTGTTCTCGTTCACACTGAGTGATCCCCATAATGATGTCGAGCATGGTACCAGTTGTGCCAAAGAACACGAGTGGCCCCAAAGACTTCCTCTTTATTCCTATTGGAATTGCCAGCACAGCCCCAGCTACTGAGAACACCCAAGTGCCCAATGCGCTGCAAATAGTCATGTTCAATACCACTCATTTAAGGTAACCTAACAAGAGGGAAATATCGTCTGATTATAACTATCCCAAACAATAGCATTATGGCTTAAGAACAATGAATTTAACATGATGCGGTGTAGTTAAGTGGCGTGTCACTCAGACACTGATTAAGTCATATCATCTTCGCACATTTCATAAGGATTAAAACTACATGTACAACGTATAGACTACTCCGATAGCTTATAATGGTATGTCAAATCATTTTCCGGTGTTTCCATGTACCATGGAGACAATCGGAAGCACAAATCTTCACATATTCATATAATTTGGAAGAACATAGCATATTAGCTCAGCAGGGGTCCAATGATTCTGATATTGATAACTTCAGATAACTACACAAGTTGAAGTATATTGATCTTAATCTTCACAGCTACACATGTCACTGAAAGTCAGAGCAAGTGATGCAAAATCTACAAATAACTTAGTCTCATTGCAGCGGAGAATTGCTAAATGTCCTAGGTCCAAAGGAACATGTTGATTTTCAGTATCAATTCGACAAGTAAAAACCAACTGTGCATTCGTATAGTTATAATAAGAACATTATGAACCCACAATACTTCAGACAATATTGAAGGCCATACGCATAAAATGAAAAACCCAGAAAAGAAAGGAAGAAACTGACTTGGCCACAGTGCAATCCTCGAGCTTCTTAACCTCTTGACCTTCCATTCCTCCAAAGTGGACGCAACTTGTGCTTAGCAGTAGCAACCCTGCTTTCCCATTTTCACAAACACATCAAACTCTAAAGTCACCATCATAATCATTTCGCCCAAAGAATTGTTCAAGAAAACAGAGCTCACCTGATCGGAGAGACGCCGAGAACACACAACCCTTCAGCTCCTCACTCAAAAAGACAAACTACTTTGGGTCCTGAGACTATTGAGACCCCTTTTTTTTTTCTCACATCTCTACTCGGGTCGGGTCGTTTTTAAAAGCCCAGAAAACAAACAGCCCAGATTATATAAAAGGAGTAAAGGGAGAAATCAGAGCAAGACATTAAAACAGGGGAGAGAGAGCGATGATGAAAAGTGGAGGAGGACCGCTTCTATGCATCGGCGATCTACTGAACGATGTGGGGGAATCAGATGCTTCTCTACCACCGCAACAAAATGAGCCCTCGCTTTCTTCTTCTAATTCCAGCTCGACTCAAAACCTGGACCTCCCCAAGTCTTCCAGGTTCTTATTTCACATTGATTCTTTTGCTCTTTAAGAATTTAGTGGATATAAATTTGGCATTTGTGTTTGCAAAATCGAATACCCTTTATTAGAAAGAAACTTAATTTAGTGGTTAATTGTATAAAGATGCAAACTTGGATTCATCATATAATTGTCTAGCATTGCATGATTTCGGTGTGAGAGTTTTGACGACTGTTGGTCTGAAAAAAGAGAATAGAATACGTCTATGAATTCTGAAAAAAGATAATCACATTTTGTTGTATATTGATGTACAGTGTGAGTGTTGCTTATTCTATATACCAATATTTTGTTTGCAGGAGAACGATGAGCAGCTGAATAAGGCGCTTGCCGGCACAGACCACTCATGGGCAGGTCTAACTCTGAAGGTGATGATCAATTATCTTACTCTATAGCTTGTTCCTGTATTATCATTCTGTTACTGGAAGGTTGTAGATCTGAGCAGCAATAATTCGACAGATTGGTTTGATGTCAGCTTCATTTGTTTCAATGGACATTTACAGTACTTTGTCTTGTAGATTACTTTGGTCGAGCAATTTTTGCTTGAATTTGGAAGAAGATTGATTTATTGCTTAACAGTTTTCGTTCTCAGAAGTCACGATTACTTGGGAAACTCATGAGGAACATAACTATATTTTAGGATCAGATTATAGGTGCAAGCACTTTCTCTGTCTTTTCTATATCGTGCCTAGAAGATGATCAAATAAATAAAATCATTATAGACTATTCGACAGTTTCTCATCCCACAGATTTCGTATTCTTAAAAGTTGCACAGACAAAGCATTAGAAGACCTCTCCTTGGGAATTTGAATACATTCATCTTTTCACGGAAGGAAAGGAAAATGACATTATTTTTGATTTGGTGCATGTTGGAGTGATGTATATGTGGATATATGTCAAAGGTTTTAGTTCGTTGTTATCATTTGTGAGAAAGTGATGTGCAAGATAAGAAATCACAAACACTAAGACTTTGAACATATTCTATTGGTTCTAATGGTCTTTTCAATTATTCCAGCTATGCGGAGCTCTGGAAACTGCATACAAGTTAGTACAGTCAACTAACTCAAATGTCACATTGTTGTCGGAGAAGGTTGGAGATCTTGAGAAAGTTATCACGAGGGAAGATTCTGCCATAGCAGCAGCAAGGATTGTCCATGGCTCACTAAATGAAAAATAAGGTTCACTTATAGGTAATCAAAATGTCAACTAATCTTTGTTTCATCCCATAATAGGTTGTCAATTTGGTTCCGTAGAAAAGTGAAAAATACCAAATAAGGATTGTAAGGCTCCTTCATTTGTAGAATATTGATTTTAGTTGTTGTTAATATATTGTGAAAGATATTTACTCCAGATGCAAGGTTCAATGGATGAGTTTTATGAACTGCATATCCTTTGTAATTGTGGTAAACTCTTCTTAGTTATAAACTTAAGTACCCTTTTCACTTAAACTGGCCAAAGCCACAGTAACAAGAGTAACTGAGTAAGCATGATTCAAGTCCAGCCCTTCATTTATCATTTTACAGCAAAGTGAGAATTTTCATTATAAATATCTGTTTCCTTGTCAAAAAGCATAAGCTATTATTTTCCTGCAGTTTCCAGAGTGGGTTTTACAAAGGTATACCTCAATGAGGTCCGTAGGCCGTAGCCCTGTTAAGCACTAAACTGAGTTGCCCCAAGTCTAAAAATAAAGTCAGTAAACCCCAACTTTAGGTCTAGTTGTCAATTACTTGAGTGAGTTGAATCACTATCACGTGCCAGATATAGCCCAGAGGTTTTACTTCCTTTTATCTAACGTGAACACGTGAGTATGCGCATACGTATCGTTAGAAATTTAGAACAGGTGCAATGTCCTAAAACATCGCGATGATGATGGAGTCCTAGCTCAGCTGGGACAATGCTCCCTTTGATCGGGCCGCTGACCCTGCAGCTTAGGTGCTCTAGCAAAGGGACACTGCTACCAGTTAGGGAGCCACTCAAGAGTTAAAGAGTAGTGGTCTTTGTTTAGATTTAAACTTATGGGGTTGAAGCTTAGTTTAACGAAGTTTCCTTATTAAATGAGAGGCTGAGATGGCAGATGGGTATCTGGTTTGTGACACAACAGTAACCTCTCACTTTCCAGATGAAGAAGACAACACTATTAACCACCCTCCATTTGGTATGTAATTAATGTGGATGCAATTTGCTGCTTCTTTTATTATAAGGTCACTGTCTTTTGTTCCCATTGGTACCTTTCGAACCTTTCCATTGGTGCTAATATTAAAACTTTCCAACACAAACAACTGCATGACTCTCGCCTAATAAGACATGCGAGTACCCATCAAGGCTATCGCTACCTTCTCAGTTTCTAAATTAGGCAATTAGCTAATGTATCTGAAGCTGTAACATCACTGCCTCCCATACTTAACTTTCTTTACTCCTGTTCATCTCCATTGATAATTTGATTATTTTGATATGAATTGTAAACAGAAGCAGTAGTGATGACGTAAATCAAAGGCCTGCTCTCCACTTGGAAGACATACATACACTCCTAGATCTTAGACTTGGACTTAGCTCTACATGCATGCCTCCTCATGTAATTAAATAAACATCGATCTGTACTTTCTCTAATTTATTTAGCCGCTAAACTAAGACAAGGTGTCAAACTAGTACCAGCAAATTTCTGAGTTTCTCGTTGAGGTAAATACTTAATCAAATATTATTTGTAAGATTGCCATAATTAAGCAACCTGCTGCTGAAAGGTCCCGGTGATCGATTATCTTCATATATATCTACTAAAGTGTACATATTTTTAGTCATTTTCAGGTATAAAATATTACAGAAAATTTTTGATCATATTTTATCATTTTCATCGTTCAGATCTCAGATCCCAATGTGTAAATCAAGCCTGTAAATTTTTAACAAAAATGGTGATCGTTAAGGTATTCAAAACTGCAATTGAAGTTTATAAATATGAACAGTTCAGGTTTGACAAATTTGGTCAGTCTCTTGATTTAATCTAGTTTGACACCTTAACAATCACCATTTTGGCTGAAAATTTACAGGAATGATCTACTCATATAGACCTAATATTTGGACGGTGGAGATGTTAAAATATGATTAAAAAGTTTGTCTAATGCCCTATACCTGAAAATGACCAAAAAAAAGATATACTTAAGTGGAAGAGCCCTCTATATATATTGCTAAAACTTGAAACTCACTGTAGGCCAAATTTGTTGTGTGTAACTAACACTTGCATTGCAACATGAATTAATCTACCGAAACTATATATGAAATTTCCCTCAAGGTTACAGACTCGCGCTAGGGCATCATTTTAGACTTGTGAAATATGCAAATGAAATCTGAAATCCGGAGTAGAATGATCAATCTGATCGAAGAAGATTAAGAATTTATACAATTATCTATACTAACGTACGATTAGTTAAGAAAAGAAGGGGGTATATTCCAGCTCGAGTTTTAATTCGTTGATTTCAGAGCAAGTATATTCCAGCTCTAATGCCAAAGCCAATGAGAAGAACAAGAGAAGCGGGGGAGGCCGATTTCCATATTGTCATCTTTCATTGCGTCCAACTAACCAGAGAATGTTGCCATGATTTGTCATATGTGCTTCTTAGTGAATATTGTCCATATTTATAAATTCTTTTATATTAAATTTGTTGCAACAGTCAGGTTTAGAAATTAAAATACAAATCACATGTCTATCAGTTATCGTTTTGTATAATTTAGTAAGTCTGTGAGAATAAACAGACTCGACCAAACAAACAAAAACCCGACCGAGTAAAAACTTGGAAATTAAGCCAGAAATCGATAGTGAAGGACTGATATAATTATTACTTCCAAATGTAAGACTCTCTGAGATCAAAGCATGCAATTGTATGTGTTACTCAACTTGTGAGTAAGGAAGCGGGGATGGGTAACATGAGATTAGTCCTTGGACAGTTACACTAACAGCATCGTTACGTTGCCAACAGATATGAATAATTAAAATCATGTATTAAGCTGCAGTACGTACGTAGCAAGAGATGAATCAAGTCGAGTCTCTCGAAGATTTCATGGAACAGACCAAGATACTTAAGTATGTCGATCATCTCTCGATCTCAATCATACATACATGTATATACTAGTCGATACGTAATTAATTAACATACATTGAAACAATCATACATGGCAATGATATTATGCTGAGCTATTTTAGTACTTAAACCTTGCTAACCAATTTTACAAAGGGTTTTAATAATGATTAGCTTATCTCAAATAATATTAGTTTGACAGATCGATGTCAAATGCCGAAGCATATTAATTAGCACGACAAAGTGTAATTAGAACAGAAACTCGATGATTGAAAACAGAAATTTTGATGTGAATGGAGTATGAAATATGACATAATTTTTACGATAAAACTTTAATATATAAGAGATACGATATATATATATATATATATATATATTTCAATACGTTACAGCATCGATCTCCAACAACATCATTCACTGCCAGAAAAACTCACTTAGGCGACGAAGCAATTTCGTCGCCTAAGTGGTGTTTTTCGTCGGCCATGTACGTCGCATAATAATCATAGTATAAGTACTTAGGCGACGAGAATATTTGTTTTCATCGCTTAATATACCACTTAAGCGACGACATTTGGTTCGTCGCCTAAGTACTTAGACGTCGAAATAATAATCTTCTAAACGACGACAGTTTTCGTCGTCTAAGACGCCACTTAGGAGACGAAAAATTAGAGTCGTCGTCGAAGTACTAAGACTTAGGCGACGAACCGTTCGTCGTCTAAGTGACAACACTTAGACGACGACGGCTGGTCGTCCCCTAAGTGGATACACTTATACGACGACGTGTCCATCGTTGTGTAAGTGTAACCACTTAGGCAACCAAATCTTATTTCATCGCATAAGTGTACACTTAGATGATGAACGGTTCGTCGCATAAGTGTGCACTTAGACGACGGTTCGTCGCCTAGCTAAGTGATTCACTAGGACGACAAACCAAGAGGTTTTGTCACTCAAGTTTAATTTTTAATTTTTTTTAATTTTTATTTTTTTCTTCTGAATTATAAGTTAAATTAAATTCAAAAAATATAATAATCTATTAAAAATTAAAAATTTATTAATTAAATTAATAAAATATTTATTAAATATAAAAAGTATACGTATATCGATAGAAATAATAATAAAATAACAAAACTAACTACTAAACTAAACCAAGAGTAAGAATCGCCCAACCGATTCCCCCGCTTGGATCGTATTCGTTGAGGCCAGGAGTGGGCTTGGATCGCGACGAGTCGATGATGCAGATGATGATTGGGACAATCTCTCTGCACCGTCATTTCAAACCCATGAACCTCCTTGTCAGCTCGGCGTCCATAAACAACATCGACAATATGCCGATCTAACTCTCCATCGACAGGGGAGATACCTGTTCAGGCATCATCTCCTGGTTTTGCAGCTGAGTGGCCGCCAATTTCTTGCCAGCCATTTGTATCAACCTCTCTTGAAATTAATCATGTGAAGAATACAAAAATATTAATTTCTAAAAAAAAAATTGTCATAATTTCCCCTAAAATTGGACGAAACCAAAAAATCTCCATGAAAGATAACACTTCGAATAACCAATTCCAACAACATAATTACACCGTGGGCATTAATTCCCGTACGGATTTCTCAAGTTGAAAATCATAATTTAACCAACGTACTAAACTAAAGCATAACCTAATTGAAGTTCAAAATTATATTCCAAAAGCACAACCTAACTAATATATCCTAAAAATGTAATTAGCATTATCTTAAATTTCGATGTTCTTCAAAAGTGAGATTAAATTCAATTAATTTTGGAAAGATCAGTTACTTACACCTAGTTTGCTCGCTTCATTGACGACCCCGGACTTCACATAAGTTTCGACACTAGCATCTAAGAAGCAATGCTTCGAACCCACATCTATGTGCTCCTTCGTCATGTAAATGAACCCTCTCGAGCCCGATCCATGGTGCTTAGTCTTCTTCTTACGATTGACCTTGTTAGCCTCCGACATTGTCTGTTACACAACAAAAATCATTAAATAATAAATAATTGGTAAAAAATTATAAATTATTCAATTTTCATTACATTGAAGAAAATGAAGATGAACCTTATACTTGTCGAACTCAAAGTGTCCGACCAACCATTGCCACTCCTCTTTCCTCTCGTTTTGCACCTCCTCTGGGACAGGCGAGGCACCATATCTGAGGTAGTACTTGTGGAGGTCGTACTTCCAATCCTTGAAGATGTTCTCGGCCATAGTTTTGATGTGCTCCATCATCTCCGGTGTGCGGGCAATTTCAAAATGTGTCTAGAAACATAAATAACAAATTAATTTTCATTATACATTTATGTTTTGTAATTACTTATAAAAATAAATAATATTTAATAGTATTATTGATAGTTCGCGGTACACCCTCAACTTTTCGGGTTGGAGCAGCTTGTTCCACGAATGGGCAACTATACAGATGTTATTCCGTATGATTGAGCCGAAAGTGTGCGTGGTCAGACTTCCCAGCTAGGATGACAGAGGGCCTCGGGTGAACTCGTCAAATGGGACGTCGATCCTTCCCCATCGACTTCACTATGCGCTTGCCTTTGGCGCCCTTTCCAAGTTCCTGACCCCTTTTGGGTAGCGGGTCGCTTAGCTGCCTCCTAACCTTGCGTCGGGCGCTGTAGATAATCGAGTCGTCGACCGACTCTTCGGGACCTTTAGACGCTATTGACGATCAGGTTGCGTCTAGCTCGTCTGTATAGGCCTCAGCCGGCTCATGTGGAGCATGAGGAATTGGGCCATTCGCCTGAGGCAAAAGAGCCGAAATGGTCTCTTCCGAGGTTTACCCCCAACCAAAAACTTCTGCCATGGATTGGCTTTCGACCTCCTTCTCTGAAGCCGTGCATCTCTTCCATGGCATCATCGTAATTAAGCTAAAAAATTAAAATATAAATATATCCAAATTTTACCAATATATCCAATTTATCCAATTTCACCATAAATTTCATCAATTTGTACATATACAATTTCATCAATATATCCAAAATTTTCCAACAACATTAATATACTCAAATTAATAAAATTAACATCAATATACCCAAATTAGTCCATATATCAACTAATCCATTTTTTCATACTTATATATTATCAAATAAATCATACAATTACCAAATAATCTATATATTATCCAAATTATTTATATATTCATAAACATATATTATCAAATATAATACCAAATATATATATAATATATATTACCAAAAATAAATAAATATATATATAGGAAGAGGAGAGAGAGAGAGAGTTATACTAACAGTTGAGGGAGGGGAGAGAATCCGGCGAGATATGAGAGAATCCAGGAGAGGAGAACCGGCTAAGAGAGAGAGGAACCGGCGGACGGCGGCAAGCGCAAGGGAATCCGGGAGATTAGATGGCGGCGGCGGCGACGCAAGGGAGTTTTGGGGAAAGTGGCGGCTGCGTTTGGCAATCCAGGAGAGGACGGCGGCAGCGGCTAGTGATTCGGGAGAGGAGAGAAAATTAGAGGGATCAAGGGAGGGGAGAGAGAGAGAGAGAGGATTTTTTGGGGAGAGAGAGTGATTAGGGTTTGAGATATTAAGAGGGATCAAGAGAGGGGAGAGAGAAATTAATAGGATCAAAGTCGATCTAGTTTTGGGGATATAATGATCGACTTAGGCGATGAAAGCAAATATTTTGTCGCCTAAGTTAACTTAGGTGATGAAATAAACAACTTTCGTTGTCTAAGTCGTGTTTAAATTGCATCGAAAAATTTGGTTCAAAAATATTGAACCGCCCAAATTTTTGGGTTAAGCGACGAAAATACATGAGTTCGTCGCATAGGTCGTCACTTAGACGACAAATGGTGTACTTTCGTCGTCTAAGATTTTATGGTTTAGGAAAAAAGGATTAGTGTTTGAGTTTAGGGTAAAGCGTCGTCCAAGTTGGGACACTTAGCTGACAAAATGAAATAAGTTCGTCGTCTTAGATGAACTTAGACGACCAAATGATCTGTGTTCATCGCCTAAGAGGTCATTCGGATTTTTTTTTTGTATTTTTTTGAAATCCAAACATAAATCGGCCTTCACAATATATTTGCATTAGGAATTTGGCCGGGACATAAACACTCCAACGCTCAAGTTAGACAGAGTTTTAGTGCAAGTTTATAAGCAATTTCGTAATAACCAATCTTACTCTACTTTCTGGTAATTATAGTGCTAATATTCCACAAGAATATAGGTGAAACTTGCCCACCAAGTCCCACATTCATAGGAACCATACTCCCATATTTTCATGCCACTACTTGCATGACTTATTCCTCTGACCAAGTCTGTAGATCAGAAATAAATTGGCCTTTACAGAATCGAATTGAAATTATATAATTAAATTAACCAAAACGATAATAGAGTACGTACAAATAATAGGAAGAGTACGTGATCGAGGACTTACGAGTTTATTTGAATCGATCATCATCCTCATAATCATCATCATTTGAATCATCATCATTTAAATTATCCTCCTTACTATCATCTGATTGCTCCTCATCATCATACTATACATCGTCACAATCGTATTCAACGTCGTCGTCGTCCTCCTTTGGCTCGTCGACTTTTGGGTAGGCCTGTCAATGGGGCGGATCCGAATCGAACCAACCTAGACCTGGATCTGTTTAAGGAGAGAAAAAATTAGACTCGACCCGCCCCGTTTATGCGGTGGATTTTTAATAATCAAAATTGGATCCGGATCTGGCGGATCAATGGGTCAACGGAGCGGATCCGGACTCGTTTTTCAATGTGCTACTTACTAAATTTATTTCTTTTATCAATATGTTAATTATTACAAATATGTCACATGACCTCTTTACATAACCAAAATATTTCATTAAACAAACTAGAGAGACCAAAATAAAAAAACTCCATTTACATCAATGAACTTGACAAGAAACAAATCATTTTGGGTTTTTAATATTTTAATTTTATAAATAATTTTATATAACTTTGCTAAAGATATTTATATTTTATTTCTAAAAAGGAGAGTTTTAGATTAAAAATATTTCATATATGTAAATAAAAATAAATTATTTAATAACGAGGCGTATCATAAACGGATCGAATCGCTTGTGATTTGGATTCGATCCGTTAAATAAATGGGTCAACAGGTCCGGGCCACAAACGGATCAACGGGTCCAAAAATTAGATCTAGATCCGCCTAATAAGTACGGGTCTGGAGTGGGTCCGGATGAAAACCCACCTCATTGACATGCCTACTTCTGGGGCATTCTTCTCTAACTCTCTAATCTCCTTTGGAGTAAGATCCGTGGCGCCATCAATCGGGTGTAAGCATTCGTTAGGCCGAACCAGTTCCATTATGTCGTGGATGACTGAAGTATTAGGTACTTGATATGCATCGCCTCTATGCGCTTCAATATCGGTCACCGACGTCCCTTAAAATGTCGTGGCACTCCATATTTCTCGGTGAGACATATGGTTTACTATTTTTCAACCTTCACAAGCTTTCGGATCATCCAGATAGAATACCTGCCTAACCAAGGTGGCAAGAGCGAATGGCTCATTCTCATACCAGCTTGAGTTTGTATCGACTAATAAAAGGCCCAGATCTTCCTTGGTATGCATGAGACATTTACACTTGAACAGAAAAACGTTGATATCATTCACATACAGTAGCTCAACGACATGTTCAAGAACCCCATAATAGACAGCATCGCCTTTTCCAACCGCGATCCCATAGTTTTGTGTGCTTCTTCCTTCATCTCGGGCCAATGAATAAAACTTTACTCTGTTCATAAACAGCCGAGGTAAATATAGTGTTTAACCGGCTTATGGGCCAACATGTGCTTTTCCCACGACCACCACCCCCCGCAGTTATCGAAATTGTGTAGATCAATCATCTGCAAAAATGATTATAATATATATGAATGTATGGATTTCTACCAAAATTTTGACATAGTTACCTTTAAAAATAAAGAACACCAAAAACCTGCATGCACAAACTAAGGCAAAATACTTCGCACAAACAAACAACAAATATTTTAAATTAATTAAGCATACGTACCCATTTTTGGAAATAATCGGGGAACTTTTTCTTAAGCACTTTTTCAAACCAAGCAGGACTCTTGTTCGGTTTGGCTGCCTGAATCTACCCAATGCGCTTCGACAAGTTCTTCTCTAAGCAGGGAGAAAAATCCTCTCTAGTTTGAAAATAATGTACACTATTTCGTATTGCAGTTCGAGAATATCTGACTTCTTCAACTCTCTTGTGCATAACCTCTGTCATCATCTACACAATGCTACAATTGGTTCGACAATGTCACGAGAAATTACCACTAGAATCAGACGTTGTAGCATAACGTGATAGTCATAAGTCTTTAGACCAATGAACTTGTGATGCACCTCATCGAGTGCTCAAAATATATTCCCTGCATAAGTAGACGGATAACGAACTCTCTTGAACCAACTGAATACATAACCCCTCTATGTCGGCTTCACAGTGTAAGGTGCATTTGACATCTTGTTGTACACTCTTCTTTTATCCCTCCTCAACCACAAGAGAGGACGCAAATTCATAGATTCCAGATCTTTAAGCGCATTGGGAGTATCTTTGGTCTTCAACTTAATATCCAAAATTGTTCCCACCATGTTGTTGCACACATTCTTTTCTATGTGCATGACATCAATGTTGTTTCGGAGTTTCAACTTGGACTAGCAAGGCAGTTCAAAGAAAATACTTTTGTGATGCCAATAGCTGAGATGGTGTGGTGGGTATGGATTGAGTTTCTTCACATCTTTGTCATTGGTCAACACACCAAAATAGAAGCTGTTCAACCTCTCTAAAATCTCTTCGCCAGACTACTATCGGGGTTTAGGCTCATTCTCTACATTCCTGTAGAAATGAGCCTCATCCTGTCGCCACGGGTGATTGTGAGAAAGCCATCTACGGTGACCAGGTAACACACATTCCCCGCGTGCCAACTGAAGTTGACGTCGTCCAAACAGATAGGGCAACTATTGTATCCTTTGGTCGTGCAAGATACCAATATCTCATATGCAGGAAAATAGCTGATTGTTCACATTACGGCTGCTCTCATCGTGAGCATCGTGTTAGTGAACTTGTCATAAGTTGGCACTCCATGTTCCTATAACAGTTTTAGCTCATCGATCAATGGTCTGAGGTAGACATTTAAATATTTTCCCGGAGATTTAGGACCTGGAATAAGCAGCGTAAGGAAATTAAATTCCTTGTTCATGCACATCCATGGAGGCAAGTTGTACGGCATGAGAATAACTAGCCAAGTGCTGACGGCAGCGCTATTATTACTCCAAGGATTGAATCCATATGTAGAAAGGCCGAGTCTAACATTTCAAGCCTCTGCTGCAAAGTCTCCAAATTCTCTGTCGAAATGTTTAAAAGCCTCCCCGTCTGCTGCTTGTCGGAGCATATCATCACCTACTCGTTGTTCCATATACCATCTCATCACCTCTGATGTGTATAGAGACATGTACAGACGCTGCAATCTGGGAATCAACAGAAAATAGCGAAGTACCTTCACAAGAATTGTCTTCTTCGAACTACTCCTATTTCGATTTTTATATCTGCACTGGTTACATACAGGACAGTAGTCAAAATATTCATACTCTTTGTAAAACAACATACAGTCATTTATACAAGTGTCAATTTTCTTGTACTTTAGGCCGAGGCTGCTCAAGATCTTTCTAACCTTATAATGACTTTCTAGAAGTTTGTGATGATCAGGTAGCAACTTACATATATGCTCATGTATTTCGCCAAAAGCACTGTCTGACATTTTATTCTTCACTTTTATCTGAACTTCTTCCATTATATATTGCAACGCATTCTCTGCACATCCGGAGTACATCGGGGTCTGAACTTTGAAGAGCATCATGTTGTACTTATCCATCTCTGTAGTGTCACTGGCCAAGCTAGCAGTGGGGAATGTGTTATCATGAGTGGTATCGTAACCTCCATCTTGGTGTTGGTGTCCACCATGACTAAATCCCGGAAAAACATCATGGACCAAATCCACAGTTGGGTTCCAAACAGGGGCGCCACTATCCCTGGATGAGGCACCATGATAACTATACCCTGAGTTGACGTATGGGCCTGAGCTGAAGTCTACTACTTCACCGTGCTCGCTCCACGTAGTGTAACACCACATCATACCAAGCTCATATAGGTGTTGAGCCATAATGTTAGATGGAAAAAATTGATAATTGAGACATTTTCTACACGGACACCTAAAACGCTTCTTTCCCTGAGCATATTCTAGGGCAAAATCCACAAATTCTTTGATGCCGTCCATATACCGCACATCAGTTCTATTCGTCAACTGTATCTAACTCTTGTCCATATTTCTGCATAATAATTAATAATAGTTCAATTAATAATTCTATTATTTTTCAACCAATAATTAATTAATCTAATATACTATAGATTATGCATGAATTTTATATATATATATATTTCAACTAATTATTCTAACATATATATATATTTACTATATATTAGCTTAATTAACAAAGCCCTAAATTAATATAACGTTCAATTACCTTAATTAAACAATATATTAATAGCTTTAATTACTTTAAAATTATATTAATTAATTAAATATATATATATATATTAAATATACATGGAATTAATTATAAGCTTAACTACCTAGCTCGATTAAATTAACCATTAACTTAACAATTAACTAATGAACCAATTAATCTAACATGCATGTTTAATTTTAACTAATTAATCAAATTAAACATATATACAATTTAATTTACAATTAATGTAATATATACAACAATGAAAGTAATTAAGCTAAGGTCGTTGGAAAGTACTATATATTTTCCGGAAAAATTAATAAAAAAAAAATAGAACTCCGGTAAGAGTATTAATTAAATTTAAAAAAATTAATCGAGAGAAACGAGTTAATACCTTCACCGATAAGGAGATAAGTGGGTAAAACTAGAACTCCGGGAGTTGAAAAATTGAGTTATGATGAATTTTTGCCGGATTACGATAGAGGTATATATATGCTGCCGATGGGTTTTTTTAGTGAGGAGAGAGAGAGAGAACGAGATATATATATATTTAGAGAGAGAGAGAGAGAGAGAGAGAGAGAGAGAGAGAAGTGATGAGGATGAGATAAGGCTAAGAATCTGATCGAGTGATCTAATAATTGATTTTTCTTAGACGACAAATCATTTCGTAGCCTAAGTGGCCTGTTTCATCACCTAGGTTCTCACTTAGGTGACGAAAACATGTTCGTTGCCTAAGTGACCACATAGGTGATGAAACGGTTTTCGTCGTCTAAGTGTGTAATACTTAGTCGACGACAACATATGGCCATCGTATGAGTGTGCATCTTAGGCGACGACAAATAATATACGTCGTCTAAGTGCACACTTTGTCGTCGACTGACGTAAACCATCTTCTAAGATATTTCTTAGGCGACAACGATACGTTTCGTCGCTTAAGTGTTACTTAGCTGACGAAAAGTGTTTTTTGAGAGACGAAATCCTTTTCGTCGGCCAAGTGGCACTTAGGCGACAAAACTTTTAAAGTTTTGTCGCCTAAATGACTTTTTCCGGTAGTGATTTAAATGTAGTTATTTTCTTCAATAATATATCTCAAAACTATTTTGACTAATCGATTTTAAAAATTTGCTCCAACAATATTATTTATTTTTTAACTATTTTTTAACAAATGTTTAATTTTGATCGGTTAACTTTTAATAAATCATAAATATATATATAGTCATTAATAACATTTGCAACATATAAGAAAATCATTGATTACACTTTTACTTATTTTCATCGATCACCTATATTCTCATTTTTCGGTAAAAGAATGAGGGATGCGTGCAATTTGAGGATTCTGATCACTATAATAGCAATTAATATGAGGGATCTACTTAAGCTAATATTTGATATAAATCCTCATATTTTTTTGTGAATCTCACATTTGAGGGATATGCTAGAGTTGCTCTTAATATGCATGCATATTACTTGAATTGATTAGTAGCCATCATATTACTTTTGTTTTTCAATTCATCAAAGAGAAGACTAGAGGTTGAACCCTCTTACACAGTCAACATTAGTCAGATCAAAATGAAGAAGCATAGCTAAGGATATAGGCAGGGCCAGATTCACTCATAAGCGAGGTTGGGCAGTTGTCTAACCTAAAATTTAGAGGTTAGCTTAAGTTTTATAGGTTGGATGTTCTTGATTTGGGCAAAACGGCAAAAAAAACCCAGGTAGATAACAAAATACGGAGGAGTTGTTTGAAGAAGATGAACAGTTTAATACTTTAATAGAGACCGTCGTTTTTACTAAAAAAATTTAAATAAACGACGTCGGTTAAAAAAGTTAGTCCTCAACGACTCTACTGAGTCTACTCCACTTTTGTTGTGGACGTGTCGGTTGTTTTGTGTTGCACTCCTTTTTTTTCCTTTTTTTTTCAGGCATTGCTCTTGAACTAGTGTACATCTTACATTTTAATTAAGGTAATATATTTTTGTTTTTTTTATAATCAATTAAGGTAATAGATTGATCTATTCATATATAGTTCTATTTGATATATAGTTCTTTTTTTGTTTGTTTTAATATATAGTTCTTTTTTTCCTTGTCAACTTCATGAATATTGTGTGCAAACTTGATTTTTTAATTTATTTAAACTTTTTATGTCAACCGATTTGTATTTTATAGTTTCTTGTTGTTGCTGTATTTGTATAAGTTGAATGAGTCGCTATTCAAATCCAACATTTCGAGCTCGCATTATGGATTACAATTTATATTTGTGATCAAGTTCGAAGATATTACTTATTGATTTAAAGATTAGTGTACACAAATTTCCTTGAATTTCTTGATTTTGTAACTTACTAGTTAATTGTGCTTATGCATAGTATTTATAGTGCTATTTTTTGCAATAAATTTCTACGCTCCTTTATATTTTATCTTGTCCAACCTAAAAAGAAATTCTGGATCCACCACTGGATATATGATAGGGAAGATTATAAACAGAGCAATTTGAGAGGTGGCATAAGGTGAACATATATGTACATCATCTAGTCTTATCTCAATTTTTTTTGAAAGGGACTTCACCTCAGCTTGTTAATTAACATCATCAAATTAGTTTGACTTCTAATAAAAAAAATATATTGAATGACGTATACTGAAGTTGATTGCATGCTTAACTGTTAATTTTCTAGTTAATTATCTCGAACAAACAGCCGGCCAACTAGCTACACAACTAGCTTGTAATTAATAATACCCCTCCATTTTCTTTATCAACAAAAGAGCTATTTCGTTTAGGTATCACATATATGAGCGGCTAGCATTTAGTATATTCCCTCAAAAAATCTAATTAAGCATTTCATATTATATGAAAGGATTTTTCTGTGGCAATAAGGAGCATGAGGTCCTCACCAAACAAATGGTGCGGATTTTAATCATTTTATTGTATTGATGAATAGGACGTATTGATGGCCATGCATTTAATTTCAACAATTTAAATTATTGGAAAATTTTTAGGGTGAACTGTATCTACCTAAATTATATTTAATAATTTTTTTTGTTATTATTGTAAAATGAGATCATTTTTAGTAATTTTGTTTAAATTTTTGTAAGTACACAAAGAAGCACAGTTTTACCAACTTAAGAATAAATCGTTGTCAATATTGTAATTTAGTTCAATAGTTTATAAATGATACAAAAAATGATCATAATTTTGTTCTAATTGTAATAAATTCTTGTTCAATGAACAATAATTTTGTTAAATTAATTGTAATTAAAATTTTCTCTACCGTAGCCTTACCCAAAAGATTGATGTATTAGATATACATAATTCACTTACTCGGAACCCTACACGACATACGTCGACTGTACTATAAGTATATATGAACAAGTGATCATGTAAGAGCCTTTTATATATATTAATTAGAAGTACAAATCATCTATGTATTTTTTAGGCTGTTTTTACTGGTTAAGCAGTTTAATATCACACTTTCAGACTGATCATAGACACAAACAAAGAGTAAAACACAAGGTTCAAGTTCCCGCACGTCGTCGTATTCTGGTTTAGTCGTCACACCGGCCAGTTTGCTGGCCAGCTAGTCTACATATGATACTTCGAGTTGCGCTGCAGATTGATCTGCTGCTTGTTCGAGAAACATGAATAAAGACCTAGCTACGAATTCCACTATCAATTATAAAGAAATCACATACCTTTTGATTAGCATGATCGATCGCAAGATCTTTATTAATCTTTTGAAATTAAGCTATCAAAATATGTTCTCAATTAGCCAATATAGTCAACCTTGACAACTCTAACTCTCTCATCAAAAACCACATGCAAGTTGAATCATATATAGACTGACCAACGTTAGTGTGATTTTTAAAGTAGGCTTGAAAGGATAAATTTTGTGCTTGAATTGCTACAAAACCAATTGATTTTGACGACCTGGGGTGGTACGTCACTACTGGAGGAGAGTTTTGAAGCAACGAAGTTACGTTTCTTCGTCGCCCCAATCTAAATGAAGCGACAAAGAATGGAATCGTAGCCTCAGAAATAACCTACGTCGCTTCAACTCACTGAGGCAACGAAGATTGATCTTGGTCGCTTCAATTCCATGAGGCGACCACTTTTTTACATTCCAAGCGATGAAGATATTCTTGATCACCTCAAAAAAATTTGATCAATCTTCGTCGCCCAAAATTTTTAAAAACTGAATTTGCTCTCCTTCTTAAAGTCAAACCCTTCATAAAGTTGAAATTTTGGGAAAATAGTTTATTCGCGTTCTGGAGCTGTTCTTGTGCGATTTTAGGAGAAATTTGAGGAAATTGAGAAAGAAGGTTCTTCTTGCCATTCATTTGATTCTTAAGTAAGGTTAGTTTGATTTGTATCTCTTTAACCCTCTTTATGACCATAATACATGTTAATTTAGAAGTGAAAATGAAGTTTATGTGAAATTTTTGAAGTTGAATTGAATTTGGTCTTATGTTGTAGTTTTAGTGTTTGAATTATTGAATTGTGATAAATCATGTTATGAGTTCATGAATAGTGTTTGAACTTTGGTTAAATTTAGTGAAATTTTTGATGATTAGTGTAGATTAGGTGTATTGGTTTCAATTAGTGGTGTTATTAGGGTTAATCATGAAATTTAGTGTATGGTTAAATATAATTGTGGTGTTTATCAACTTAGAACTCCCGTTTGAGAATCAACAAATCATCTAGTTGATCGAGTTGAGTTGTTGATTCTCGAATTGTCCCATTTTTGGACACTTTAGGTGAACATGACTTTGTTGATCCTTTTGCTATTCATGTGGTTTCAGTTTCAGTTTTGGGATATGGTTTCGACAGTGTCTCCTTTCAATGTTCCCCGAGTGCAAATTAGGTTGTTTAGATATGTGTGCACTCGGGGAACTGTAGGGAGATGCTGCTGAAATTTCCCTAAACTGGAGCTGAAACGCATGGGTGCCAGAGGGTTGACAAATGTCGTGTTCCCCTGAAGAGGATAGGATCCAACCCGGAGGCATAAGCCGAAGAAGTGTGAGGTTTTGGTTGAATCGTAACTGTGGCGTGGTAACTTTGTTCATATTGATTGTTTATGTTGACAGGAAAGATGGAAGGACACCCAGACAAAACTTGGATGACATATCCTCATGCTGATCCAAGGTACATCACAGGCATATTCGAGTTTTTGAATTTTGCCCGGCGACACTTCTGCCCGTGCAAACGTTGTAAGAACGGTCTGTTCAAGGTTACTATGGATGGCATGTATCATCACTTGTCACACAGTGGTTTGAGTCCGGATTATACTGTCTGGCACCTTCACGGGGAAGTTTCTAGTGAACCGGCAATGCTCAGTCAACGAAGACAGTGGCTTCAAGACAGAGTCGATCCTTCTAGTGGTGCCGGTCTTTCAGTGAACCCGCACTTGGAGATTCTACATGATGCATATCCATATTATCCTGGATACCATGCAGATGCACCCCAACAATTTGTGGAAGATAATTCTGGCATGAACTTCAATGACATGGTAGACGATGATTATGAAAAGTACGATAGATTATTGAAGGAGTCACAGACCCCATTATATGAAGGCATTGAGGAAACTGTTTTGAATGCCATATTAGATGCAACGGAAATCAAAAATGCAAATGGATGGTCGGACACAAGTGTTGACTCTTTATGTATTTACATTAATAAACTTCTTCCTAAATGGCACACATTCCCCTGTTCATACTCGAGAATTAAAAAAATCTTGAGTGATCTTTCACTCGGTTACGAAAAAATTGATGCGTGTGAGTTTAACTGTGTGTTGTTCAGGGGGGCGCTTGTAAACGAGAGGATTTGTCCAGTGTGTAATTTTGAAAGATATGAGCCATATACGAATGACATTCCCAAAAAAATGATTCGTAACTTCCCTCTAACACCAAGGTTGAAGCGTTTGTTTATGTCCCCATACACTGCCAAGCATATGCGATGGCTGGGGGAGCGGATATGCGTGGCTGGTAGCCTCAGCCACCCAACTGATGGAGAAGCGTTTCAACATTTTGACAGAACTTTTCCAGGTTTCGCACGGGACTGCAGGAATGTGTGCCTTGGAGTTGCAACAGACGGTTTCAATCCATTTGGAACAATGGGAACTTTGCATAGTACATGGCCCGTTGTTGTGATGCCGTATAATCTACCACCGTCAATGTGCATGAAGAAGGAATATAACATGTTATCAGTGTTGATTCCAGACCCTAAATATCCCGGAAAGTGGCTTAGTGTACTCATTGAGCCAATGATCGAGGAGCTAATACATTTATGGGTCGTTGGATTCCATACTTTTGATCGAGTAGACAACGAGGTATCCTTGATGAAGGCAGCGGTGATGTGGACTATCAGCGACTTTCCTGGTTTAGGGATGCTTGCGGGGTCAACGGTAAAAGGGTATAAGGCATGTCCAATTTGTCTAGATGAGCTAACTTCAGAGCATATATTTGGGAGGATAGTTTATGAAGGTCATCGAAAATGGCTCCACCAAGACCACCATTGGCGATTGAGTAAGGCATTTAACGGGAAAATGGAGCTTGGCGGAAGACCCTATCAGAAGAGTGGAGATGAAATTTTGGAGGACGTTAGGTCACACGTTTACCCTATTCTTAGCCAACATGAGACTTGAAGGTGCCGTACAATCCGAATAACAGACAGTGTTGGACTCACGAAAGCTTATTTTGGAAGCTGCCTTATTGGTCATCATTGAAGATCAGACATTGCTTAGATGATATGCACATTGAAAAAAATGTGTGTGACAACATCCTTGGAACCATTTTTGCAATTGATAAGAAGTCTAAGGATGGTCCAAAACCTCGCGCTGCTTTGAAGAAGAGGAATGTGCGAAAAAATCAATGGCAAAGAGAGGGTGACAAGGGGAGGGCGAAGGTTCCTCATGCCCCCTTTTTAGTTAAAAAGGATGCTGTAGAAGATGTGTTCCAATGGTTCAGGGATTTTAAGTATCCTCTTGGTTATGCAGGTAGTTTAAGAAGTAAGGTGAAAGTGAGTTCCCCGTCACAGTTTTATGGATTGAAGACGCATGATTGCCATGTATTGCTTCAACGTCTTCTTCCAGTGGTTATCAGAGGGTTTCTGCCAGAAAATGTTGTGAAGCCATTGATAGCACTGTCAAATTGGTTTCGTCAACTATGTAATAGGGAACTTAAGAAGGAGGTTGTGTGTGATATGGAAACTGAGATAGTGATGATTCTCTGCAATTTGGAGCTCATTTTTCCTCCACATTTTTTTACATCCATGGTTCATCTACCTAAACAAGTATTCCTTATAGGCCCAGTACACTATACATGGATGTATCCAATTGAAAGGTAAACTATTTTTCATTGCTAATATTATGTTAGTTATGTAATATGTAGGCAATTAGGAAAATATTGTACTAACCCTCTATGTGTTTTTGCAGGCAATTAGGAAAATATAAAAAGTCAATGAGGAATACACGTTACCCGGAATGTAGTATTGTTGAACGGTACCTCGTACATGAGTCGGTGACGTATTGTAAGTCTTATCTGAGACGGAAAGACCACGAAGATATCGACACTTCCCCAGAGTGGAATATCAGCTATGTTTCACTCTTAGTAAGACCAGATATTATCGAGACTCGTTGCCAATTCAGGTTGACTGAGGCAGAGACTGCTGAGGCTCACTGACAAGTCTTGGTAGAAACAGACGAAGTCAAACCTTACCTAGAAGAACATCTCAGAAGGTTCAAGGCTAAAAACGGTGAAGATTTCGACGATCTTCGTCGGATGAGGAGTTTTCTTCGATGGTTCTTAACATGGGTACATCCAACTATTAATTGTTGTAAGGTTCTTTGAGGGTTTATCACACTTATCTTTCACTTATCTAACACTTATCTCTCAAGTGTACCTTAAGGAAAAAAACTTGGACCAGAGCTTGGTTACAGGAATAAAGTCATTAGCTCAACGACCTCAGCAATTCCGGGTTTATAAGTCGTGTTATGTGAACGGTGTCAAGTTCACCTCGTTTGATAGGGATCAAAGAACCGTGACTCAAAATAGCGGTGTCATGATAGACATGGGTTCATCCAAGTTCTACGGCCATGTTAACTACGTGGTCGAAGTATTATATGCAGGCCGTATGCCAGTGGTGTTGTTTAAGTGCACATGGCACAACTCCGACGATGAGGACGATCTTGACACCGTTATAATAGATCATGGACTAATATCAGTGGATACAAACAACAGTTACTACGAGGATTCACCCTTCATAATTGCAACCAAAGCAAAACAAGTATTCTACATAGACGATCCAAAGGCCGGTGGTACTTGGAAGGTAGTACAAGAAATGCCGCACCGCAATGTCTACAGTGCTGACGTACTTGCCATAGATGAAAACATATCGCGTACAGGAGATCATATATTCGAGCCTTACCAAGAGGACACTCCCAGGGTGATACAATTTTACCAAGATCTTCAACTACTTTTGGACGAGGACGAGGACGAGGACGAGGACGAGGACGAGGACGAAGACGAGAACGAGAACGAGGACGAGGACGAGGACGAGGACGAGGACGAGGACGAGGACGAGAACGAGGACGAGGATGGGGACGATGACGAGGACGAGTACGAGTATGAGTACGAGGACGAGGACGAGGACTAAACTAATATTATTATGAATTTGAAAACTAAATTCATATTTTCTTTAAAGCATACATTATGTATTTGAAAAAAAAAATTATATTTTTTGAATTTGTAAAAATAACACAAAATGAGGCGACCAAGATATCAAAGTTCGTCGCTTCATATGTTCCAGGCGACCAATAATAAATCTTCGTCACTTCATATGTTCCAGGCGACCAAGAATAGTTCTTCGTCGCCTCGTCTTGATTATAATTCCAGATCTAGGTTCAGTTTTTCTTTCTTCCTCACTTTATCTCTCTTTTTCATTTCTCCTCCGCCTCCGCCCCCATCATCATCATCGAATCCCTTAAACATTAATCCAACCCTAATCTCAATTTGAATGGATCCATCTCTATCCATAAAACCAAAGAAGCAATCTTTTCTTTCACTACTCATCCATTAACGTTTAATCCTTCACCTCCTTTCCTTCTTCCTTAGCTCGTCGGCAACACAGACCACAAACTCAACGTCGTAACTGTCCAATTTGAAGCTCAGTCTCGCATTTCATTGTGGGCTTATGCTTTTATGTTTTTTTGCTTGGAAATCGAGCATTGGGTTTTGTTCAATTTCATCGCGTTTCATCGCGTTCCATCGCATCAACCTTTGGATGTCCAATTTCAGATGATATTGAACTACTAGAATTCTTCAACTTCAAATTCAATTAACCTTCTGGATGTCCATTTTATATGCATAATCCCATTCTTAGCTGTTTAGTTTAATGCAACTAGGTTTCAAGTGTTAAGCAGGGAATGTCACTCTTACAATCGTGCATTGATTGTTTCAATGCATAAACCATTAACCTTATGGTATGTTTAGGTGAACAAGAAAATATACCAAAAATGATGACAGAGACAGAAATCAACAGCCTTAAAGTGGATATTCAAATATATATTGGCCTTAAGTTATAGAGGAAATGAATTATGCAAGCCTGAGTCATATGGAATCCAGCTAGGAGAAGTGATTGTCTTATATATGGCTTTATTTAGGCATTATGGTATAGCTGTATTTTTCTGCTTGTGCATGAGAGAAGGGGAATATAGATTGAATAGAGAGATTCTGGCAGACATGCTTATAGAGATACACTCCTCCTCATTCTTCTTGTTTACTCAATTTTTGTTCCTTGACTTATTCTTTAAAATGGCCAAGTTCCCCTGACATACTTCTTGGCCTTTGAAATGAATATACATATAGCTATGCAACAATTACACATTTGTAGTTAAGTTAGGACGGTCCCCAGTGCTTCACAACCCACCGATATTCGTCGTTTATTTTACTGTGTGTTTGCTAGTGAGTGCTAGAGAGATATATAGAGGGATAGGAGAAACAGTCTCTACGCTCTAACTGCATGTTCCATCGAGCACTCGTGATACTGTGAAAGCAGTGAAACTGGTTCATTTATGTAATATATTGGATATGACTGAGGTTATAATTGAAAAGGCAGATGAAACAGTAAATTGGCATTGTACGTAGAAGCTTGATTAGTTTTTCTGAAGCTACCTCCTAAACTGGTTGTATCCCTGGCAACCACATCTCTCTATCTGTTGCTGAAGATACAAAATACGTACCACATTCTGCATCTTGTTTCCATTTGCTTTTTAGATTGATTTTTTCCCCCTCTTCCTTAAATATGCCTATCATGACAGACAGATACATATTTGAGCATGGTTGTGATGTTGAAATAGATAGGCATGTTTGATATGTGTTGCTTTGATTTCGGTATGTCTTTGGAATATGTTGTTTTATTTTCGGTATATGTACTTTTCAGTATTACATGAACATATTTTAATGTTTTAATAGAATGGCTCCCGGAAGTACAAGTTATCAAAAGAGGAAAGCGGCTCTCCAGCGTCGTGAAGCGATGGTGGCAGCGGCGGAGGTGGCGGTGGTAGGGCAAGCAACAAGTGGAGCGGGTCCGGCCGTGTCGAGCTGCCCCACGGGACAATCCGGGACCCCGTCGGGACATCATTCGGAGGGTTTATGGGGTTTCACGCCAGCCCCAATGCTTGAAGACACCATTCCATTAGTGAAAAACAGCGACGCCACTACTGCTTCAGAGCGCTCTCCCGCCCTCAGCATCCGATGTAAGAAGACCAAACTCCCAGACAGGGTGGAAATGGCAACCGGAAACGCGACGACGGCGCAACGCGGGGTCGTTGTCGGGACAAAAACTGAGTACCTCGTCCGGATGAACAACAATAAGCGACTAAATGTGGAATACTCTACGAGGCATCGGGGGCCTGCGACGAGAGAGTTTAGAAGTCTGATGTCTCGAGACATTGGTAGCATCATACGCAGCAAAGTTCCAATGCTTACGCCTAGCTTTTTGTCACTTAGCGATGTGCAACGCGACGTCGTCAATACCGGTATTGAGGTATACTTACTGCGCTTAGCTTAGTTTGTTACTTTACGTTTTATGTGGGTAACTTTTAATTAACACATTTTAAATTTTTGTGCTAGACGAACTATGACATCCCGGCGACCGATGTGGAGATGTGGAACTTTATAGATGCGACGGCACAAACAATCTACAAGGACTGGAAGCATGATTGCCATCAACATTATCTCCACATCAGCCAGGAGACTCCTGCCGAGTTCCTAGGGAGGGAAGAAGAATGAGCGTGGTTAAAAGGCCATTTCGAAGACCCTGCTTACCTGGTAAGCTTCATAAACTATCCGCATAGTTTTTCGCCAACGATTTAAAATTTGCATGTTTATCTATTCTTATTTTTAAATGATTATTTTGTGTGGCAGAAACTGTGGGAATGGAATCGAGGAAACAGAAACAAGAACAATGAGCAGCAGCTCAACCACCATTCGGGATCCCTCGCACTCTCATACCGAAGCGAGGTGTTGGAGAAGGAGGGTCATAGAGCGCCGGCCGTCCAGACTTGGATTGACGTATACCAGCCGGACAAAGAATGTGGATGAGAAAGTGGCGAGCGAAAATATGTTACGTTACGTTATTACAATTATTTTTGTTTACCATATTGTAATATTATTTAATTATTATATTTTAATTGAGCAGGCGGCAGTGAGGCGAAGGCTCGACGAAGTCTTGTCGCAACAAGATAGTGCAGCGGGTGACAATGACGGCGATGTGGTTTCCCAAGACCATCCTCTTCCTCTTGATACACAAATAAATATCATAGAGGAAGAGGTAGGTTCCAGGCCCGGGACCTCTATAAGAGGTAATACTATAAAATATGTGGTCGTTTATCTCGATTTACGTTATGCTCGTTTTTGTGTACTATTCAAACATATTTATTTGTTCTTGTTCGACGTGACAGGGGTGGGGCGCGCAGTCACACGCGACCCCAAACCCAGAGGAGGGGCCCGGGTGACCGCTAATGTAGAGGAAACTCAATCCCTAAAAAGGGAGGTCGTTGAAGCCAAAAGGGAGGTCGCTGAAGCCAAACAGGAGGCGCGCAAATCCAGAGAGGATTATAATGCGCTCGCCGAAAGGGTGCAACAAATGGAGGCCTTCATGCGATTGATCCAAGCTGGGACTCAACAAGCTCCAGTTCCTCCACCCGCTCCTGGCACGCAATCCAGCTGCAACGCCGTCCCCGACCATGAGTCTACTTTGTGAACAATAGTATTTAGGGTTTGTATAAACTATGTACGTTTTGATTTGTGGTTTATTTTTCTGTATGACTTGATTTGTGGTTGAATGAGTTCGTTTATCATATGTTGTGCGTTGAAATTGTGAACTGTCGTAACTTGGTACATTAATATTTAATTATTTTTTTCCCTGTCACCCAATGGAGCGACGAAGATTGATCAATCTTCGTCGCTTCAGTGTAAATGAGGTGACGAAGTTTGACTAATTTTCATCGCTTAGATTAAATTGAGGCGACGAAGATTGATCAATCTTCGTCGCTTCAATTATTGCTCTTGGTCGCCCCACTTTCACAAATGTTGGTCGCTCAAACAGAGGAGCGACAACTCCTATCTTCGCGGCACAAATTCGAAACGACGAAGATGGCCTTTGTCGTGTCAGTTAAAATGAAGCGAAGAAATTTTATCAATCTTTGTCGCCCTAATAGTGAAGGGACCAATCTCAGGCGATGAGGCGTTGACGACGAAGACTTGGTCGCATCTCATCGAGGTGACCAAAAAATGATCCAAGGCGAACATAAAGCTTCGTCGCCTCGAATCTCTTCCCCAATAGTGCGTTAACTACGAGAAAATTGGTTTTTAGCAACAACACTATTGGAAACAGAATTCCGTTGCTCCAGTTTTTAGTCCCTCCTTCCTCAAACATCACCAAACGTGGGTGAAGATTTTAGCACTCCGATCCTTAGCTTAGCTCCCTTTGTTTAAGCCATCCTAAGAGAATGTAGCGATAAGAATTAAGAAGAACTAGGTATAACAAATTAAACATGCCCTTAGTGAAAGAATAAGGACTATAAGTTAGTAAAAATGTAAATTGCTAATTGCTATATATGCATGCATGCATGTCCCATTGTACTACCAGAAGCAATTGCTAGTTTTAAAAATAAAAGAGGGATAGATGCCATTGGCGAGCGTAATTAACAACAAGGAATCTATTTTAAAGTATATATTAGTGCATCTTTATATTCGTGAATTGTTAATCAGCGGAGAGTTGACAATAATTGAGTTCATGATCGATCGGTCACCGTGTACATCCACAATATGTACATGTTGTAGGACGTGGCCATCGATATCGGAATTAATCGTAACCGTTGACTTATGGCTTTTACACCTTAGGGCTTCTTACAGTATTTCAAATGTTGAATTTTTGGCGTATATTTTCGATCATTATTTTGAGTCGATCTACGTCTTCTGTCCATGGTTTTGTTGCTGGCTACGATGGGTGTATATATCTTCCACGTACGGCGAACCCATCTACACGTATATATTAATCGACATTTATACATCAATATTTGATAGATTATGTACTTGAAAAAAAAAATTGACCATTGAGATCGAACTGCATGATTCACTATACGTCAAGCATATTCACAATTCAAGTTGCTTAATTAGAAGAGCGAAAGAACTGTATGACGGTACTCTATATAATTATACACTAGCCTTCCTGCACGCGCATATGCGCCTACGAAAAGCGTCGCGCTCGCGCGTGCGACTTATCGGTGGCATACTTAAAAGTGTGCAATTATATCGTCTTCACTTAATTGTCCAAGTCCATTGCTCACGACAGATACTATCGTGCACTTTCAGGCCGATCTCTATTATTCGTATACTGATCTAATTGAGATCTCTATTATTCGAACACAGATGTAATTGAGATGTGAGAAGAATTACCAATGATTGATGATTTCATTTGTAAAATAATATTAGCCTACTTCATATTAAGTTAACACTATGTAAAAAATAATCAATCACTGATAATAAATGCAGTGCAAGTGCAAGTGTATATGAAAATAGAACAAAAAACACACAAATAGAAACCATAAAAAAAATAGCAAAAGCTTTAACTATGTTGAAGTCGATATGTCCAACGAAGTCCAACCACATTAATCATCATGTAGAAAAAGAGAGAGAGGAGTATGTCAAAAGTGAATAAGACTTGAAACGGTGACCTTACCTTAGAAATAAGACTTGTATGCAAAATGTTTTGACATATGCGAAAGCTGATGGGTTGTCGTCCTATTTATAGAAGTATACTGACTTTGTAACCATTTAGGATTGCATCAATTAATAGAGATCACCAAAGTCTGTTTTGCAGAGTTTTAATTGGAATATGATTGTTTCTCTTCTGAAAGGATTAGGACTGTTTCTAAGTTTGAAATGGAATAGGACTTGAGTCTATTTCTGAACAGCTATTTCATATCTAAGACACATAGTATACAACTATACATAGGCAATTGAATCAATTTGTATGAATATCTCATGTTTATTATTCAGTGACTCAGTGTACAATTTAGCTGTCACTGTGAACAATTGAAAACTGGAAGCAATTATAATCCTCAATTACCAGTTGAATTGATTATGAACTTCATCAGAAAACCCCAAATCTCTCAAATTATAAACCTGAATTGAAAAGATGAGAGATGTAGAGAAGAGAACGTACGGGCAGTAGGAGTTGTAGTACTTACAAAAGACATATTGTAGTATTTGATGGTGAGAAATGGAAATATTATGAGCCAATAAATGCAGTCAGTAAGCATCACAGCTCCAACATTCATCTGAATATAATAGATCAAAAGAAAGAAAAAAACTGGAATAGCGCTTGAAAAACATAGCTGCATTTGAGTGCTATTGGAGAAGATGGCAATCCATCTCTGATCTCCGCATCATCATCCTCCTCCTCTCCGCTATTCAACACCACCTCTCATAAATTCACAATCTTATATCGATCGTTTTGGGCCCATTAACAAAAACAAAACATCAGAAAATCTCTAACACCATTTTCTTTATCATTACAAAAATTGATTTTGATACAGAGATAAATACAACATCAAGAGTGTGTAATTATATGGTCAGTGTATCATTGCTTAAGCCACCTACAACTTCCAGATATTATCGTGCACTCACGGACCTATATCAATAATTTGAACACCGATCTAATTGAGATCTCTATTATTCGAACAAACAAATTAGCCTTACCCATTAGGTCAATCATAGGAGAAGATAAAGGGGCCTGGGGTTAATTCATTATCAAGAATACAAAAGTAATTTGTGAAAGTCACTGTTAGCACGCCAGATAAGATAATGACATTTGACAATAGTAATATTTCAATAGACATAAGGACATGGAAACATTTGAAATTATGACTTCAGATATAGTAGTGCCCATGCGCTAACACATTTTGCGTACAAATTCTGGAAATGTAAACATCTGACCTTAAAGTTTCCAGAGCTTTTAATTTGGTTGGTTTATTCCTTTTAGGATCAATCTCATCTGAAAACAACCACACACTGTGAGAGAGGGGGAGAGACAGCTATGGAGGAGAATTTGGTCCGAGGAGTGCGTTTACAGGATTGGAGAAGGCATGCTGTATCGGTTGATGATCTTGGTACTTTAGAGTGATGTCTGGTCTGACTAACGATTCAACATTCTCCAAAGAATAATGTGACAAAACAGTCTTAGAGAGACAAAGGTCTTCGAGCTTTGGGGCATTAATAGATAAGTGCACCGCTGAATCCCCGGCCTACCCTCACACAAACTTATGTCTAATATCTTCAGATTCAGTGCACAAATGTTAAAATGCTCCAATCAAATTTCTCTAAGGTCTAAAGTTAGAACTTCAAGTACGAGGCAGTGAGAAAAAAGACCTTGGTACAAATCTGTATCCTCTTCCCCACAGTCAACATCATTAATATGCAGGGACTTAAGCCTCGGGAAGCTGCTCAATGTCAAAGGAGGATATCTAAAATCAACATTCAATCCCGATTACGATCCCGACGACATCCAAGCCCCACGTCGCCTGATCGATCCGTTATGATTTAAGAAACTGCAATCCCAACTCCAAGCTCTCTTCCTCTACTCATGTTATACTCAGCCTTTCTATTGCCATCACAATCGTTGCTTTCTGTTATGATTTAAGAAACTACCGAGGTAGAAGAAGTAGAAGGGGAGGAAGGTGGAGACGACGAAGAAGCTGTGGATTAACGCTGTTTACAAAGCAGGCCTATTGTTCTCTATTTACAAAAAGTAAGGGCACAATATGGAATTAAGTATGTTCTACCACTTAACTTCCCTAATCACCGTTTCCTTAATTCAACACTCTTTCATCCTTCTCATGTAACTCTTGATCTGGTCAGTCAAGGTAAAACATACTGTTAGAATCTTTCCATCCATAACAGGGTACCAAACATTGAATTATAAATAAATGGCTGCAGTATGCAAATAGTACGTAAACTTTGCAATTTCTTTCTTCTTTGCAGCTGCCATCCTCCTCAATTTCGCTACTTGTGCAAATGGTGATGGCCTGCATTCAGTGTAAAATAACAGCAGAATGTATACCATCCATGCCTCTTATTCTCAATCTCGAAAGCTAGAATATTCTTTTATAAAATCTGTTGCTGTTAGAGTTTACAATAATTCAGATACAATTCAAGGAGACCAAGTGCTAAAGTTTCAAAGATGAACAAAAATGTGACAATGCTATGTATTCGATTGGAGAAACCAAGTAGTTTAATTAAAACAAAAACACTACTCACTGTGACAATGTGCTTGCTTCTCTCAACATCTCTTTGATTTCTTTACGCAACCGAATCTCCGTAGCACTTTTCGGTCCTCCTCTCTAACAACAAAAAAACCACCCATCACAATTGAGTCTTCATATACACAATCGAAGCATCATTTGCATGATCAAAGTCAACAAATTGTTGAAACCGGTTATACCTTTTTTAATTGTTCGAGCCATTTGGAGATGAACTGGAAAACGACGACGATTATAAAGACGATCGGAGCTGCGGTGGAGATTCGATGCTCCGATAGAGTTGTTGTTTCCATGCCTCCTAGATTGACCACCTGCGTCTCTCAGGTTCTCTGCAAAACCATTTATATGGCCACCGTTTACACAATTACACGGGCGCACACACACTTGTTTACTATCACTGCAAGAAGTATCCAAGTGAGTGCGAGACCTGAGCAGCAAGTAAATTTTTAATAGCAATTAATATAGAGATTATGAAGTATACTCTGTTGTAAACTCCGATCCTATACGAAAGTCGAAGACAGCCTTCTGTTTTCTAGATTCTAACCATTAACCTCGGATTGATAACAAAAGAAAAGGTCTTTAAAATAGTCTATAATCTGAACTTTAATTGAAGCTATTACCCAGATTGCCTTCCAGCTAGCAAATTCAAATTTCTGCCCTACACAACCATACATCAGTTTTGACATTAAATCAATTACCATTCACAGTAAGATTTCTAAATCTGATCAAAACCACTACAACCAAAACCACAAACTGCCAAACTAAGATCATTCTGACCGCACAACATTATTTCTTAGACTACAGAAATCATACAGGTCACTAAGCATTGTAGAAAACTTAATAGAAGCATTTCTATGTCCAAAACGAAAGCAGAAAGAAGTAAATACGGAAAAAGGGGAGAACGTTCAGAAATCGAGAGATGCCCTCGAGGCTAGTAAAGCAGCAAAGCATGAAACTTTTCATTCACCTACAATATGTTGTCTATAAATCTTTTTCATTTCCCTGCGACTATTTCCTCAAAACTATCAAACTATACTCTTTCCTTACTTAGCAAGCATTCATATAACCATAGACCAATTTTCAACTTCATCATTACAAACCCAAAAAGCACAGTAGTAAACCTAATCGAAGAACTCCGGCCTTGCAACACAAATACGACATCTGAATTAACACTATACAAAAAACAATCATACAATCGACCATTAAGTATTCAACATCAACCCACAAAAAAAAGATGCAAAAAATTCAGTGATAATGTTCTATCCTACCTCTGAAACTGTATCATCACTTCAGCAACGACCCTCGAGCTGAACCATAAAACACACATTATCGTTTTCGAGTCTCCTCCTCTTGTATGTCAACACCACAGAATTATCAATATCAAAGCTCCTACTCCTCCTCTTATACGTAAACAAATAGCAAGGATCAACACTGTTCCTCTTATATGTCAACAGAGGGAAATCAAAATCGACACCGCGGCTCCTCCTCTTATATGTCAACACAGGAGAATCAAAACCATCATCCACAGAGCTCAAACACTTACACCTATCGACAACAACAATGCTGCTGCTTCCTCTTCTTCTCTTGTAAGTCAACACAGACTGATCATCATCTCTCCTCCTCCTGTACTTGAGATAGTAGTAAGGCTCGATATTGGTGTTGCTAATTCGGTCCATCGTTTTCGTTGTTGTGGTACAGTTACAGTCTTCTTGCGGAGGAGAATCATCCACGTCATCGACCACCACGCCGTTCGAGCAGCTGCCTTGTCCTTCCTTCAACGAGCCGTCGTCGTCCCCATTCGAATCACACACGCCGCCGCATACACTATGTTTCGGATCCTCTTCCACATCAATTTCAGCATCATCATCCGAAACCCAAGCTACTCTTCCACAATTCTCGTTCCGAATTCTTGGTTCCGGATCATCTTCCTCCACATCGTTGGCGTCATCGTCTTCGTCAGATTCGACTTCGGTATCATCATCATCCGAAACCCTAGACCTCCGCAATTGCAAATCCTCAACCTTACTATTACTATTTCTTCTGCTGCAACTATTATTGTTCGTCGTTCTCACAACAACGCTTCTCCACCTAGCCAGCGACGGCGGGACCCAGCAATCGGCACAGACGGACTCCTCTTCGGCCACCGCCGTGGTGTGGCGGTGCTTAGAATCGCAAACCTTGTGGACCCTACGGTTGCATCGGAGACATCGAAAGCAGTCGTTGTAGAATTTTGAAGACGACGACGTGTCGTTGAAGCAGTAGGAGCAGAGGGCGGTGGACTCGACGCGCGAGTGGCATTTGGCGCAGAGGAGGACGATGCGCCACTCGCTGTAGAGAATCTGGAGCGTGTTGGATTGGTTCTTGGGTTACGCGAGGTCGACTCTGACGTGGCAGCTGTGGCACTCGGTGAGGTTGGGAAGGTCTTGAGTCTTCTTCTACGTCGTCGTCGCTCGCGTCATCGGAAAACGAAGAAGAAGAAGAAGAAGAAGAAGAAGAAGAAGAAGAAGAAGAAGAAGAAGAAGAAGAAGAAGAAGAAGAAGAAGAAGAAGAAGAAGAAGAAGAAGAAGAAGAGAAGCCCTCGATTTGTTTTTCATCGAAGGCATTTTATGTTTAGCTGTCTCTGATCAACTGCTCTCTATTTACTCTTCTATCCATGTCTCGTTAAATTATCTAGTTGTGGAGTTAGAGAAATAAAAGGGTACTTGTAGGCATTCTGAAAGTTCTACCTTAGTAACTTCCTTAAGTCTCCTTTCCTTAATTAATAGAGATATGAATGACATTTTCTGCCACTTCTGCCGTCCAAGTAGCAGTAGGGCCCTATGGTAGGGAGCTTGTATCAAAATTTTATTTAATAAATTTGTTGTTATTGTTGTTGTAAAATGAGACAAATTTTGTGTATTTTCATTCATTTTTTTGTAAGTATTCTATTAAGTACATTTTTACAAATTTGATGACAAATCATTATCAATTTTGTAATTTTGTTCAATTGTTTGTAAATGATACAAAAAATGAATGTAATTTTGTTCTAAATGTAGTAAATTTTTGTTCAATAAGTTATAATTCAATGTATTTTGTTCAATATATATATAGTAATATGGTAATTGTGTTTATTGGATATGTGTAGGTTATATATTTCTCAACCTCTATGTGAAAAACTATCGAAAAATATATTGAATCCAATTATTTCCTTATTTTCTTTACTTTTTTGTTTAGTTCGTAATTTTTCGATGACCTTTTCTGGCTATGATACCGGAGATCCTAACATAATGACAACTACGCATCGATCGCGAACCCATATTCTTCATATATGCAATTGTTCAGGGTTAGAGAAAATCTCCTGGACGACCACCTCCATCTTGTTTAGTTTTACGATATTTGAACTCATATCACTTTTATGAGAAACCATGGAAAGGCGTACAATTGTACTTTTATAATTTTACGTATATCATACGATTATGTTTTTTGTCCACTCACTCTAACGTTTTATATTTCAATGTCTTTCTTTGGGCCCTTTGGTTTAAATTGCCTAGATTGTAGGTTAGCCGGTGGAAGTCATGATCGTCGACCAGAGTATGAGGCATGACAATCCACTACTTCCATTTTCTCAGTGTAAGTTCTAAGCAATGCGCTAGGTGGCATTAGGTGGTAGAATTACTTTCTAGTGCCTAGCTGCCTAGGCAAAGATTAATCGAATTTTAGACAGATTATTATTTTTAATTAAGTATATAATTATTTAGAATATTATGTGTAGATATAATATGAATAATATAGAAAATAATAAGGAAATGTCATCAAAACACATTGTCTTTAAGTTCTCTAACTTATCTTCTTGTGGACTATCATCTTCAATTTGAAGCAACTTAAAAGCTAAAATGTAAATGTTTAGGTTTTGCCCGTTTTTGAGTTAGGCGGTCGCTTAGGCGTATTAAGCGGTCAAAGTGGCCGCCTAGGCGTTGACTAGATGGAGGAATGCCTAGGAAGGGAGCCTAGGGCTAAATTTAGGCATTTTTATTGTTTTCAGAGCCTAGGCAGACGCCTTTTCGAATAGTGGTTCTAAGTCAAAGTTTTGGGTTACTCATGCTAGGGTAGCCGGTACTGAACAGTAAAAGTTATGAGATTTCAGAGTCTAAAACGGGTTTCGCTACACAAAGAGGTTCATCACCTTGTAATTTATTCAAATATATATGGGGAACAATTTTGGTGCATTTTATCTCACTCAAATCTCAATAATTTCCCAACAGTCTAAAGACAGAGATCCAGATGATAAAATGAAATTTAGAGTCCGAAACGGGTTTCGCTAAACCAAGAGATTCATCAACTTGTAATTGATTCAAATATATGTGATAATATCAAAATAAAGGATCCAACCCTAGTTTAGCTAGTAAAATAGGATTAAGTCTTAATGACTGACCATAATCTAAGAAATTCTACGAAGATTTTAACATAACCTCCCTTGAAATTTGGACAACCCAAAAACCAACATGAAGAGAACATTTCAAAAACTAAATCCCAGCAGCATACTGTGGACCATCGATGTCCATCCTAATTTCTCAACAAATGTCATAAGAAAAACAAGAAACTCAACTCAGAAATTTAAAGACATATTTACAAAGTAATGGTTCTGAAAACAAGGAAAAGTAAATTCAACGACTACATGAGTAGCTGACTATATACATGAGCACCACTGGAAGCAACATAATACAACTGGTATTCAGAGTGACTCCTATAAACATATGATACATATTGACAGTGGACTAGAACCTACTGATGAATAGATGAATGATGGACTCGAAGCTAAATGAGGATGGCAAGACATAAAGCTATTCCAACTAGATTGCCACACTAGTTTGAAATCCACTCGGTCTTATTTCTTCGATTCCTCATACAAAGATATTAGAAGCTTTATTTCCAGAACACAACTATCACAAAGTTGGTTCTTTAGAACACTTCTTGGGGTTGCTTGCACTACCAATCTGATCTCATGGATGCAACATGCAATAAGTATGAAAAGAGATTTTATGCAACTCAGGTTTACTATCACAAAAGGAAGACTTAGAGAGTAAAAGACTATACCAACAAACCAAGTCTCAACAAAGAAACTATGTTATGATAGTTTCTATATTTTGACAACTAACTGAGACAAGTATGTAGGCCAAAGCAAGTGTCTATATGGTATGGATGAAATGTCTCAGCCAAGTATCACAACTTGAAGACCACACAAAGTGTGTATAAAACGTGACTTAATCCTAAGCCAAGTACCAAGAATTTAGCCACCACACAAAGAAGATATTTCTCATATATGTCAAATAAGGTGACACATAAGGGAGAGGTGAAACCATCTCAGCCAAGTATACAATCTTGAAGACCACACAAAGTAACTTACAAGGTAAAAGAGAGTTGTCTAAAACATGGCTTAACTCTTGGTCAAGTGATCAAACTTGGTAATCACACAAAAGACTCATTTACTCTATAAATATCTTCCCTAATTCAAGGTAAGTAAAACTTTGTTTTTATGTAAAAGCAAAATATATTTTATATACAACAAATGACAAGTGATATGATTTGGAAAAGGTTTTACAAACATATATGGTGCTTTGATAAAACTGAACATATAAATTGTCAAGCCAGGGACTTAGGGATAGGAAACCATACATGCATCCTCAATGAAAAATAATGAAATGCATATGCATATTTTTACCTAAGTCCATGAGATCACCTTGGTTCTTCATCTTGTTCTTCAGCTCCATTCTTCACTTGTATGGATCTGTATCCATGTTTTGTTCATAATAAGATATGTCAATATTCATATACCTACATTCCCCCTCTTTGACATTCTTAGAACAAAACACTCATTTTGCAAACTTTCTAGAGATAACATTCTTGTTGAGGTTTTGAGGAGTACCTGCACAAGATCTCAACAAGAGAAGACACAAGTGAAATAAAATAAGGAATAGTAGAGATTTAGCAATAACAACATCGATGATTATGCATAAGTATATCATACGAGTTTGAGCATACAACAAACATTAAAAATCAACCTTTACTTGTACTCAATCTCTATATGTTGCTCCATTTTTTTGTCACAGAATGACAAAGGGTTGTAAATGATTCGGGATCAGATGACTCCCTCTCAATCGTAGAATTTGGGTCGTTAAGATTTAGGATTGAAACCTCCATTGGTGTCACAAATCAAATCTAACAATAGAGACACCACTTGGCATGGAAGGAAAAGCTTAAATTTTTATTGTTCAAAGAATAGCTTTGACAACTTTCATTTGAAATTTGAAATCCATGTGAGTTCACCAAGTTGATTACTCCCTCTAAATTAAATGTATGAATAGCCATTTTTTTTTGTTTAAGAAAACAAACCACAAAAAATAAAATAAAAAATATAGGAAAGACCATACACTAATTTAGGAGCACATGTGTAGACATATTCTTGACGTAGACATCTTATGCTAGACTCACAACGTGAGACAAAGAATTTCAAATGTCTCAAGTACTAATGTATTTCACAAGGATATCTAATTGAGAGAGAACATCACATATCACTGTGGTCCATAAAACACATTCAAGCCATCAAGATATGTGTGTATGTGTGTGTGTGAAATAGCTGACCTTATGAGGCTTAGTTTAGCATCAAATGAGATGAAAGAAGATGTATCATATGGTACACAAGTGACTTTGTCACACCCATCTTATAGCTCCAAGAACAATTTATCCAATTTCAGAGACCATTTTGCCTTTTAATATTTCCTTGATTTATTTAAAAGTTCATTTGAAAAATTGACCTCTTAGGTTCATGTAGTAAAAGTGTTATCATTGACTCATTGAACAAATGCCCGAAAGGGCAATATGTGTAACAAGGACGCTTGGAGGATAACAAGTTCAAACTCATCGAATGATAGAATGAATTTCAAGGATCTTTACTGGTTTCATGTAGCGAAAAGTGTACAAATTATGTTTACCGTTCAAAACCAAGTGAAAGACTATCTCTTAATTCATTTAACACATCACCATTTAGTTGGCAATTTAATTCTCAAGTTCCTAAATTTAACAGAGCATAATTTCTCTAAGAACATATATCCTTAACATCTCATCTTGATTTTATAGCCTAACTTTTAGCAACCCATAAGGCCTACTAACTGAGAAATAACTCAGATACTCACTTAAGTCAAGTTCAATAATTATCTAGGGATATCAACATACATACTGATCTTTATTGACAAACACTAAGACACAAAATAGACAACTAGATTTTTTTCTTCATGAAGTGCAGACTAAGACACTAATTAAATTCTAAGTCTAGTCAATTGAAATGCAAAAAGCACACATTGAGTGGGAGAAGTAACCAAGCCATGAAATACACACCAATTATCTTCCGTAAGCTTACCAAATGTAAGTTATCAAGTGTTTAGAGAGAAAGTGCAAACCAAGATATTTTGAGATATTTATGGCACTCATATTGTCACAAGATATAGAAAACATACCTGGTGGGAAGCCGTGATCATGCAGCATGTGCTTCTCGTGCAAAACTTTGCAATTAAACATGACTGCCCAACATGGTTACAATCTCTATGTCTGAAGATAGCATAGTCAGTGACAATCCATTCTGAAAGCCCAAATCAGGAGCATCAAATGAGAGTAGCTACTTTGTGGAGCATTCATTAGTGATAGGTTGGGACATCTGAGGACATTGCTCTCTAGCAAAACACCCAAGGATAAGTCACTAGTGGCCTCAAATTCAAATTTGGATGAGGCCAATTTTGCCTTGCTGTGAAGTGAAGCTCTTTCCTCTCATTAGCATCGCATGTGTAATTAAAATAAGAATTCTCTGCCTTTTTCACGTTATAGTCAAATGTCAAGAGAACTTTGATTAAAAGTAACACTAATATTAGAGCTAGTATCCGCCGAGATACAACTATCAAAACTTCATGACCAAAATAAGAAGACACCTTCTCATATTTTCTCTCATATGCTTGATAAAAATCATAGAGGGTCTTCTTCAAATAACTAGGATGTCTATGTTCTTAAAATCATAAAGGTTGTTCATCATACAAACAAATTGAGCCTTGCTTCTAGTTATAACTATCATCACAAATCACATTAGTGGGTGAGTGATCCTTCTCAACTTTTTTGCATTCCTGATGTGTGCAGAGAAAGGATAGTAGATGTCCCATCTATCTCTGTGCACTCAGGCTAATGTTCAGAAAACTCATCTTTATATGAATTTTTTTTCACAACAATGGGTGCATTCGCAATGCATCGTTGACAACCTATTTTTATTCATAATGAAAGGTGAAGCATGACGAGATCAACAAAAGTGATTCATTAACAATAACATTACGGTCTCCAACATATTATAATATCTTGAGCTCATGTTAGAAGCATAATGACCATGATTGCCCAAAGATTTTTCAAGGAAATTTTCTTATTTTATCAGTTTTATCATCACTCTACCATTTTTAACAAGACTATTTTCACTCACCAATGCTTCTTGTTCGGACATGGACAAAACAAGGTTCAAATGCATGAAAGATTTTAAAAGCATGTGAGGTGAGATAGATACAGTGGGGTTATCATGTGTAAAACTTTATTATGACACAAACATATTACATATGTACTTGAGCCAAGAAGAGATTTAAACACACAACACATGAAAAATAACCCATACAAATATTACTCGATGCATGAGAAGAATGAGTCATTTACCCATACTTGAAGTCATCACACATACATGTTGGTTTATGAGTGAGTTGGAGCAAACCTCTTACTTCTTTTTTGCTTGTGAAATTCACATGGTCTTTGATGATTCAATTATTATACTGTGGCAGAGGATAGAATAAGCATTTGCTATCCTATATATACAGTCAACTGTAACCATAACTTGCATTCCTAACGACTTTGCCAAAGGTGATCACCAATATGTTTTGCCAAATGTTGAATAGGCTGGAAACTTATCATCAAAATCAACAGTGTACAACACACCATTAAAATTTTTATGAATATAGACACAAGTCTAATTAAATAATTATTAACTTTATGTGTGATTCTCTGAGTCTTCATTGCATACAGTACACATATCAACAATGAATGTCAAAACAAGTTTAATAGTAGTAAGACACAATCTTCATATCATATCACTATAAGAAGTATGCTTAATACTAGTTCAACTAAAATCACACATGGTAAGGATTTTAAGAACAAACATCAATCTCCAACATAAATAGACTTAACTCAATTATTTCAGATTGAACAAAAAAATCATGCACAAAAAATTGAACTTGATAACAGCAAATTTGCTTTTATATTTAGGAATAAAACCTCACAACATAAAAAATAAATTGATTCAATTAATCTTGCATGACAATTATTCAAACATTCATAATAGGTATATGCCCATATTTCATGATGATGTGCAAAGAAACATAAGAGAGAAATATTGCTTACAACCCTTTGTGCTTGTCTCCTAGGATTGGAGAAGATGAGAACCTACATAGTAAGTAATAGCAGCAACATATGATATCATCACATTTGCATACCAAGCTTTGTTGGTTGAAACTCTGGCAGAAGATGTCTCCAACAATCCTCCTTAAATTTCACACTGGGAGCAAGGACAAATGGAGAATGCTGAGGGGTAGAACCTCACTGATTAGCATGGTGAAATGGTTGATAGGATTTGAACCCTCATATGCATTATGAAATTATTGAGTATTAATACATAAATTTAAATAGAGAGTGATTATGGCGACATGCAAATGCAGTGGAAGAAACGACTCGAACAGATGAACGAGAGCAATGACTGCCATCAAACATTCAACGATCAAAAACGTAAGTTTTTAACAATTCTCTCTACTTAAGCTCCCATTGAACTACAACTCCAAACTCTAAAATGATCTGGGTAACACCCTGATCTATATGGTACATGTTTGAACCAGTTATATTCTGGAATACATGAGATGCTTCCAACAAGCAACACAATTTTCCATTCAAAGATTCTAGTGGTACTATATGTCCCTCCTATATTTCCATACAAGAGAGATCACAACTTTGACTACAACCCAAAATTACTCAATTTGAAGGTGCATCAACCAAATCAAATATGAGCTACTCTCAAATGATTTCAAAGATTGATTGTTCATCAAGAGCTCCCTTATTTTGTTGAATTGAAAAGTAACTTTTCAAATTATACCCAACATTTGGTTTGACTTGTGATCAAGTACATTCAAGCATGAAATCCATCCATCATGTTTTGTGCTTGCTGCATCACTTCTTGAAACATGAAAACTCATGAGGCATGGTGTGGTATGACATAGTTATGAAAAATAAAGATTCACTCAATAATCAATCATATTAAGGATAAGTACAATGAATCTCATTAATCATCCAACGATGAATGTAGGCCATTTAGGACACACATCTAGAACCCAAAACATTCACAATACTTCACTAAATATCTTATTTGTTGTGTGCTATATGCAATGCTTAGAATATTTACACATGCATGAAAGAGCAAAAGAAAAAGAAATATTTTTTTATTTCTTTTGTTTTTACAAGAAGATCCATGCAATGTTGAGAATAGTATATGAACAAACTTTCTTCAAAAATGAACAGAAACAAAATAAGTCTTAAATGTTATTAAAATAAACTAACCTAGGATAGAAACAGTATTTACAATCCCTAATGGTACAGAATACTACAAACATGTGCACATGTAAACTTACATTTTAATCCGGTGTTCAACAATATCATTTCAACTTAAACTTAGAATAATCAGATGACGTTGAAGAGCCACAATAATAAAACGTGAATATATGTCCTACTTCAACTAAATGCATAATTTAAGAATGCATGAAACTATTCTAACTATGCAACAATGAATTATGAACATAAATTCAAAAATAACTTTGCACTTAAAAGCACATAGGAGATTAGAGTTCAATTACCAGTTCGTGAAGCCGCAAGATAGTGAGGTTCTGTTCCTATCAAAGCATGACTTGTTTAAGGAACACACATCACAAAATTGTAACATTGTCTCTTATCATATGTCAGATTTGACTAGGATTTCAAGTGTTGGTCTCATTGTTACTTCAAGTAGACACAAAAAGTTCTATTGGAAGGTGACATGTACCCATTTCTTTCAAAAAGATTTGAAACGATCAGATCCTCCACACATAGTGTTTTCATATGAAAATACATATTGGAGAATATAAACATGATCAGTGATCTTATATATCCCTTGCAAGGATTTCTCTACAAAGATAAATTTTTCATTTTAACCTTTCATGATCAATTTCTAACTCCTGTGAGTCCTCATCATCGTTCAATTTACTTGAGAACTCATTGAGGGTAGTAGCAATAAAAGCCACATATTCCTCAACACCATAAGGAGTATAATTACTTTTGTAAGTTGACAAATCAATGATTTCACTCTTCAAAAAGAAAAGCAAATAAAAGGTTTTTGACCCTTCTGAAAATAACTTTCTAAGAAGAGAAAAGTACTTAACTTAAAAGTCCGAAGAATCATTTACAACATCCATAATGAAGGATGAGACAAATTCTTTGTCCATTGATAGTCGCATAAATATGCGAATTTTGTGTGTTTATTTGTACTCACATACTTGATTTATTATTGTTATTCAAGTGAATTAATTATGTTTATTTATTTTTAGGTATTTCGGAGATTAATGAAGAAAAGAAGATTAAATAATACAATTTGGGAGTTAATTGGAGCACGTGATGATGGAGATTGTACTTAGTTGATTAGGAGGTGTGATATTTATATATATATGGTTTGGCAAAGAGTAGGCTGGCGAGGACAAGCTTGGCGAGCGAGACAACAAGAAGTCTATTTGCAAAAAATTGATTAGTTAGCACGTGTTGTTTAGCTAGGTATTATTATACCTAGTTGAATGGGTTGATATATATATATATATAGCTAACTAGAAAGAAGAGGCAGACTTGGAGTTGCTCCTTGGCGAGGGGGTTTTGTCTTTGGCGAGCAGTTTTGAGGCAAGACAGGTTTGCAATTGGATATGCTTGGCACGTGATTGCTAGCTATGTTAATTAGCTATTGTTAATTATATATATTTAGCTACAAGAAGAAGTGGAATATGAGTTTGGAACAGCTTGGACTTTGGAGATATAGATATAGCAAATGGAATGTGATTAAGAGGGGGATTTTGGAGATTGAAAAGAGACAGAGACGAAACAGAATAGAAGAAGAGAGTTCGCTAGCATCAAGCTTAGGATGATCACGTCATTGTCAAGAGTTTATTCTTTCTTCATAATTTAACTTATCTCTTATGGATTCTTTGATGTTATTATCTAAAACTATGAGTAGCTAAATTCATTTTGTTTGGTGGTAGCTTGAAGCCCCGTACATGAAGTCTTTTTAATGCATACACTTTAACTTAGTTTTGCATATTCTTTGAATGAGGTTTCTTTCTCTGAATGATTCACCGTATGAATTCTTGTATGTTTGCTTTGATGGCCAACTTAGTATGCATGCTAGGATTCTGATTTCATGAGATACGGGCGACTGAAGATAATTTCTTCTACCGGATTCTCTATAGTTATACAATGATTTTACCGTCAGGAGATTGAAATCCATAGGTCTAGCGAGACATCCCCATAGTGTACTTGTGAATCCTTGTAGCTTCTTAAACCTTTTCTAGAACTTAATACTTTCTTCTTTGTAAACCTTGGGGTCCATGACTATGGATTCATAGAGGGATAGATGTAGGGGAAGTCCATGACAAACCTGCATAGGCATAAGGATTAGGTAATAAGATGTGGTTATAACGATCAACTCTTCCTGAGAACTTTCATTCAGTAGATATGTGCATTAGGTTAAGTATGTATTAGAAAAGTGGAATGGTGGTGGTGGATTGCATGCTTCTTAACTCATTAATCATATAATTTAAACTCATTTGCATTCATTAGCCTATTTACTTTCAGCATTTATTTTCTGCATTAGCTGTAGCTTGGCCGAATTATTTAGGTAACCAAAATTATTCAGAACACCCTCAAATTTTGTGTGGTAGTCCACCATTGTGTCTAGTATATTGTGTTAAATTTTCGTATCTTTTAGAGTAGTCTAGCTTAGGTTCGTAGTATCATTAGTGTATTGTAGTCGAGTCTGTCAGTATTGTAGTCTAGTATTAGGATTTGGTTTCACCAACTCCTTGTGTTTGATAACTCTTATAATTAACTATTACAATGATATATCTTGGTTGAAAATAAGGTATCTTTGCATAGGTTTTTATTCGCCTGTCATCCATCCAAGTTGATCCGCGGATCTCACTAACAAAGGTAGTGACCCGCTCTGATACCACTTGAAGGTCCTAAGGGGGTGACTAGGAATTTATCAATTTTTTCGTTAAAAGATCATATCAAGGATAACAATATATGAAGCTATTCTGATGGGAAGATACTTAACCATATATAGTAAAAGTGCAAGGAAGTAAAGAGACACATAACACCAAGATATTTTTCTTTAATGCAGAAACCCTGCAACATGGAGAAAACTGTGTGGCCCTAACTCTTGAGGAACAAACATTTTCATATGTAAAAATACATTTTACAAGATTTTAGTTATCAAGATAGAAACTCCGCCCTAACTCCTAACCAGTATCGCACACTAGTCTAAGAACTACACTCTCATCTCTAAGTGTTTACATATGAAAGTATCATAAGCTTCTACTGAAAGGACTCAACCCCGATTTAGCTGCCTAAACCGAAATCAAACCCCTTCTAAAAACGTGACCTTTCAAAAAAACTATTTTGACAGAGTTTACTCTATAATGCGCCATACCATATAACCTGCAGTAGAAAACACACCTCTCCATATATCCACAAAAGCCAAACCATGGGCGCCATATCCCATCCAGATTTCTCAAAATCTATATATAAAACTAAACTCAAGGTTTACAAGAAATTCAGAAAATATTCAAGAGTATAACTCACACTAAATCACACAACACAAGTATTCAGAGCGACTTCTAATTACAAAATATACAAGACTAGCAGGTTACATCAGGAACCTACTAGAAGGAAAGTGTGATTTGAACTCTAGACCTCCTGCGATGACGTGCAACCACGGGAAAGAAACTGCAATCTGGGCGACAAAAACCGAAAATCCCAGAGAAAATCATATAAATAATAAAACCGTTAGAGTGAGTGGACGTAAATTATAATATGCCGCATAAATAAATCCAACTTATTTTTCATAATAAATGCACATAAAATCATGCGAGTCAAAACAAATAAACCCAGGTCAAGTGCTCATAAAGACATAACTCTCCTGGGAACTGTGTGTGTGGAGGCAGTAATTTGAGTACATTTTCCTCAAAGTTACAACACGCCCGGGTCAAGTGCTCATAAAGACGTAACTCTCCCAGGTACTGTGAATCATGGGTCAGGTGCTCATATAGACGTAACCCTCCCGGAGCATCTCGGGGATCAGTCGAGAGGTCATAGCATCGATGCATCATATATCCATACTCAGTGTAAAAATAAATCACATGTGCCTCCAAATCAATGTATGCTCATAAAATGCATAATCGTAAATGCATAATCGTAAAGCATACTCGTAAAATGCATAAATCAAGACTCGCAAATCAACTATGAAAATAAAATGTCCACTCACAGGTAACAGCTAGCCCCGAGGCCTGGCGGAAGATCTCTCGCCAAAAACTCTCTCACGATCACCTGAATAATAGGGATACGATCAATACATAATGAATTTCGACATATGGAGAAAATACGTCAAGAACCTCGCGTTCTCGAAAATCGTGTCGCTCGAAATATCGATGAGGATAACAAAATTCCCAAAATATACCCAAACATCCCTCGTCCCAAATTAAAACACTCAATTCAACTCGAAAACCTCACGACTACGATCGGGGCGCGATTACGAGCAAAACGACATAAAAATCTCCGAAAACCCCCCAAAACAGACTCTCGTCGGAGCTCTGCCGTGGACCACCGTCGCCGGTGGTGGCGCGGCGCCAACGGTGACAATCCCCGGCGAGCCATACATCAAAATGATCCTCTCCTCAAGCCTAACCAAACTCTCAAAACCAAAATCTCAAACCATAACCACCGTGGCCTGAATTTCCCTTGAAATTCCAAGGCCGAAACTAATTCCGGCAACCCCCACGGGCTACCCCAAAACCTCCTCCTTGTCCCAAATTAATCACCCAGAAAGCTTCAAGGGGTTGAGAAGAACCAAACCCTCCTCACCCCCAAAACTCGCCACCCGATTCCGGCGATAACCAAGAACAAAACCTAATTCGAACTCCATCAAAACTCAACCAAAACTCATCAATGAATACACAAATCAATAGAACAAGTCAAGAGCTTTCACCATACCAAAATCACGGCTAGAGGTGGCCGGAAAAAGTGGGTCGGCCGACAAACTCGAACCGGGTAAATGGAGCTCAAATGGGTCAACGGGTCAACTCGGTCAACTCGGCCAGAAATAAGTTTTAACCCATATTTGTGACAAATCGCTATTAATACTTCGCGAACCGAATAGATCGACGACTCGGATAACTCAAACCCAATCGGATAAGTACGACTAACTCGACGATAATTTCAAATATTCATTTTATATTCTCCGATTATCTGAAAAATCCTCTGAAACCTCCCACGAGCTCAAAATCAAGTCCTCTACAATTTTCGCGAAAGAACTCAAACCAAATTCTTGCCCGATAGATTAGTCGTTAACAAACTCAAATGTACAACCAACTCGCAATAAACACGATTCGTGCCTATAATCACATGACTCAAAGTTCAGGTCGTTACATCTACCCCGAAATCTAACTTCCACAGTTGATTCCCAAGAATACATGTCTAGACACTCCTTACAAAACTACAGTCCCGATAATAGTAAGAACGGTGTTGTTCTATCTAGTCTCACTCACTAGTCTAAGAACTGTACTCTGCCTTGTTTCTAAGTGTTTGCACATGCGAAGCTAACTAAGGAAGGCAAGTCACGAAGCTATCCCGACTAGACTGCCACATTAGCTTGAAATTCACTCGGTCTTATTTCTTCGATTCCTCATACGAAGATATTAGAAGCTTTATTTCCATAACACAACTATCACAAAGTTGGTTCTTTAGAACACTTCTTGGGGTTGCTTACATTACTAATCCGATCTCATGGATGTAACATGCAATGAGTATGAAAAGATGTTTTATGCAACTCTAAGGTTTACTATCACAAAAGAAAGACTTAAAGTAAAAGACTATATCAACAAACCAAGACTCAACAAAGAAACTATGCTATGATAGTTTCTAAACTATGTTATGATAGTTTCTACGTTTTAACAACCAACTCAAATGTCAAGCAAAACAACCGACTGAGTTTATGAGAAGCTTGGTGTTTATATAGGCCAAAGTAAGGGTCTATATGGTATAGACGAAATGTCTCAGCCAAGTATCATAACTTGAAGACCACACAAAGTGTGTATAAAACGTGGCTTAATCCTAAGCTAAGTACCAAGAGTTTGACCATCACACAAAGAAAATATTTCTCATATATGCCAAACAATGTGGCACATAAGGGAGAGGTGAAACCATCTCAACCAAGTATACAATCTTGAAGACCACATAAAGTCATTTATAAGGCAAAAGAGAGTTGTCTAAAACATGGCTCAACTCTTGGCCAAGTGATCAAACTTGGTGATCACACAAAAGATTTTTTTACTCTATAAATATTTTCCCTAATTCAAGGCAAGTAAAATTTTGTTTTTATGTAAAAGTAAAATACATTTTACATATAATAAATAACCAGTGGTATGATTTGAAAAATGTTTACAAATATATATGGTGTTTTGACAAAATTGAACATATAAACTGTCAAGGCAGAGACTCAAGGATAGGAAACAGACAGATATTCTCAGTAAAAAATAATGAAATGTATATGCATGTTTTTACTTAAAATGAGATCACATTAGTTATTCATCTTGTTTTTCAACTTCATTCTTCACTTGTATGAATCTCTATCCATGTTTTGTTATGTCAATATTGATATACCTTCACAATTACCAAGAGTTATGCTACGTACCTACATTTCAATCTCATCACAGTCGACCTTCTAAAAAACCGATGAAGAAGTAAGTCGAAACTAGCCAGTCAAGCCGGCATGGTGTTGTGACGTGCCCAGCTGGGCCAGTCAAATTGACCTCCAGATCGAACGCTAGCTTCGGAATAGCGTACTCGTAAGTGCCACAGACAAATTAAGGTGGTGTTACGGTCGATATCTCTTACTGCTCTGCTCTCACGGAGTTGTGTGTCTTGGTCTTAATTTCAGACTGTTTATATATACTTGTATGCATCCGGATCCGATTAAACTAAACTTTGTCCAAAAAGCCCTTTTCAGCAACGGAGCTTTCACTTTGATGATTTCAACGCGAATTTAAGTGGTCGCTCTCGAGCTCCTAGATTAATTAGATCATGTCGCGATTTCAGTTTTGCAGTTAAGCACTTGTTTTCTAAATTATCACTAGTTTCACTACTAACTACTTCTCTAGCTAATATTTCATTTTATAGACCATACAGTAGTCCATATATATCTTACTGAGCTGGTCCGAAGTACGATATTTTTTTTTCCGAAACATTTTAATGGTCGTACGTAGTCAAAGTCAGTTTGGATCAGTCAGTAGTTAAAAATTGTACGAAAGAAAAAAGTGTATAAAATCTAGAGCAATGTGGTTATATAAACACGAGAAAGGTTATGTTATTTATATATAGTCTCGTGGAAGTGCAATGCATATACATGAGATCTGGCATTAATTCTGCTGGCGGGTAAGATTTCTGTTTTTATTTTAGCAAACAGGATAAAGTCTCTATATATATATATGATCAGTGTAAGTACATGAACCGTGTCCTAGATTGAAGCAAATGTACTGGTTCAATTCTGAAAAAATAAAAAATATATTAGCTACGCCTTATTGACCAGACATAATATATATACTTGCTACGTACAGCGGGTACGTACTCTGGTGTAAGTACACGTTTTTGGTACGCTCGAATCATATATAAATAATTAGGCTGCGAGGCGCTTACGGGCATGGGATGGTGTACTTTAATTTGACACAGCAAACTGATAGAGTGATAGTGCATATATGGTTCCTGAGCGAGGCGGCGACGGAGTCAGGGAGCTCATATATAGGGTTATTGTTAGTCTCGATGTTCAAGTCTAAAGTAATTCCAGAGAGGTGATTATTAATTATATTTCGATTTCTTATTAAATCTTAATCAGCGATGATTTACATATGCATTAAAATTTTAACATCTATTGGAAAAGGCCACAGATGTATGTTCTAAAACTTCTAATTTAGTTTTTCTGAGGCTCGATCGTTTAGGCTGCTGGCCTTTTCCGATGGATGAAGCAAGCAAGAACTAATAAGCAGTAATTAAGAAATCCCAATTAATTTAATTAAGGCCCTGTAAAAAATATCTTAAAACCCTAGGGGCGTCAGTGTTAAGCATCAAATTGGAAGCCATTAAATAAATAGAAGTATGATTAAGACCCTAGTGTATAAAACCCGACTCATCATCACTCAGTTGATCCCATCTAAGTCCGATTAACTCTTAATTAAATCTTGTGCAACCCGCGCGCAACTCTGTCTCTTCTTTCATTACCACCACCGTTACTCGGCCTATCACCTAGCTCGCTCGATCATCAAGCCGAAACCGCATGACAGAGGTACTCATGCTAAGCACAGTTATGGAGCTCGACCACCTGGTCGACCTCGACCTCTCTGGCTGCAGCACCGAGACTACAAGCTCAACCAACACCGCCATTTCCGTTGATCAATGGTACGACTGGGCTCCCGTCGTTGACTGGGAGGCTCTTGCTCCGTCGACTGACCACCTGTCCGGGGGAGGCGGCGACTTCCACCAGCTCATCGAGTCCTTGATGGAGCACGACGCCGGCGACATGGACTCGTACACGTACTCTCCGTCCCCGGAACCTACCGAGGAAGCAGCGTCCAACTCAACCACGTCGTCGTCGCAGTCGCAATCGGAGGGCGTGGATTCGAAGGGGCTGAGGTTGGTGCATCTGCTGATGGCGGCGGCGGAGGCGCTGACTGGCGCCAACAAGAGCCGAGATCTGGCTCGTGTGATATTGGTTCGGCTCAAGGAGTTGGTCTCCCCAACTGACGGTACTAACATGGAGAGGGTGGCGGCGTATTTCACCGACGCTCTTCAAGGCTTGCTCGAAGGCTCCGGCAGCGGCAGCCACCACCACCCCAAGCATTTCATTGGCAACGGGTCCCACCGCGACCACGGTCTCCATCCCACCGATGTCATCGCGGCGTTTCAGCTGCTTCAGGACATGTCGCCATACGTCAAGTTTGGGCACTTCACGGCCAACCAGGCCATTTTGGAGGCGGCGGCCCATGACAGGAGGGTCCATATTGTGGACTATGACATAATGGAGGGGATCCAATGGGCCTCCTTGATGCAGGCCTTGGTTTCCAGAAAGGAAGGCCCACCTACCCCACATCTTAGGATCACAGCTTTGTCGCGAGGCGGGAGTGGCCGGAGGTCGATTGGGACCGTGCAAGAGACCGGTTGCCGACTGAAGGCGTTTGCCGCATCAATCGGCCAACCATTTTCATTTCATCAATGTAGGTTAGACTCGGACGAGACATTTCGACCATCTGCTCTAAAATTGGTTAAGGGCGAGGCCTTGGTGGTAAATTGCATGTTAAATCTTCCACACTTTAGGTATCGGTCTCTCGATTCGATTGCTTCATTTTTATCCGGTGCCAAGACCCTAAACCCTAGAATAGTAACTCTAGTTGAAGAAGAGATTCGGCCCACTGGGGACGGAGGTTTTGTGGCTAGTTTCATGGACTCGTTGTATCACTATTCGGCTGTCTACGATTCTCTCGAAGCCGACTTTCCAATGCAAAGCCACGCTCGAGCACTAGTAGAGAGAGTGTTCTTGGGCCCTAGAATAGCAGAGTCATTGGCCCGAATCTACCGGGCACATGGAGAGGTAGGTTGCTCTTGGGGAAAGTGGTTGGGTAAAGTAGGGTTTAAGGCAATGCCAGTAAGCTTCGCCAATCACTGCCAAGCAAAGCTCTTGTTGGGTCTTTTCAACGATGGTCATAGGGTGGAGGAGTTGGCAAATCATAGATTGGTTTTAAGTTGGAAGTCAAGGTGTTTACAATCAGCTTCCATTTGGAGTTTCACCCCACAATCTGATTTTGTAAACTAGCTAGCTTCTTCGAGTTTCTGTATGTCATCTAATCGATCACCTATCGATATCTTTTTTGACTTTTTCCATGGCTTTTTTTAGCTCGCAAGTTCTCAGAGGATTTAAACCAATTGTTGATCAAAATTGTAAACGGACACAATTTTGAGATTTCTGTTAATTGAGCTTTGTAACTATATATTAAAGTTTGAGGGAAATAGTGTGATCTATCCAGAATAATTTATCTCAAAAATATTCGTATATATACCCATGAACATATAGATAAAAGTTATCCGACCAAAGAAAATAAAATGTACCCATGAATAAGGTATGCTTTTAAGTAACTTTACAAAATACAAGATATTAAAGATGCATGTATGCATGTCGATCAATGTCGTTTTAAAGTTATATTGTATGGACACAGGCACGGGGGCACAGACACGTGAGGACACTACACACGGTAAAATCTTATAAAGTAGGATACAGACGCGGTTGAGACACGGTAATTTAATTAAATTTAAATTTAAATATTTAATAAATATAAAAATAATTGAGTAAAATAATCAAAATTACCCATAAATATAAAGATCATGTAACTTAAAAATTCATATGTCATAAAAAAATACTACAAATCCAAACAAGACATAAATATCATGTAACTTCATGGTGTATTGATAAGTTGTACTCTCGTTACCATCATTCTAATGTTTCAAATAATACATCATCTATTGTTGGTTCGTCTAGAGAAAGATTCTCAAGTTCAAAAACATCTCCTAATCCTATAGTGAATATGATTCTCATTTATTTACGTTAAAAATATATATACAAAAAATATATATGATTTAATACGCTAAAGCGTCCCCGAGCGTCCCCAAATGTCCAAAAAAATAATTTTTAGACACGTCACATGGCACTTTGGACACGGCATCCCAAGTGTCCTCAAACATTGGAGTGTCCCCAATTATCGGACAAGTGATATGACACTACAATGAAATGTTAGTATTACAGAGTTCTAAAGCAAAATTTTGTCTTCGACAAAATTAATAAAGTGATTCACTCATTGGTTAAGGTCCTATCCAAACATCATGCATGTACAAATAAGCTAAATGAGGATTTTTCTTTATCGTCTATTCGTTATATAGTTTAAGACTTTCAGTAAACTAAATTTGCGTAATTTCTTAATTGATTGAGTCATTAAACCAAAGCAAATGCGAGAGCCAGATCGGAGGGAGCTACAGAGCTATTCAAATGTACGTGTTGGATCCTCTAGCCTCTCTCTCCCTTCCGAATGATTTGCATCTCAAAAGTTTAATAGACAAAGATTCGAGTATATATATTTATTATATAACAACGGTGAAACATACTGTTCTTAGACTGTTCATGTTGATCTACACGTGCTATGCGTGCCACCTTAAAACCTGAACTAATCTCCTCTCAACCTCACTCTTATCTCAGCCTCACAATTCTCAGCTAACCTACTCCCTTACACTCAGCCTCTGCTCACACAATCACAATCACAGTTTGCAATGATGCTTTACTCTCTCAGATTTCCCCTCTCTTTCTTTTTCTCTCTCTGGCTCTCTTAGATAACCGCTCTAAAGTCTGATCTCCTCTGCTACTACCGCCGATTTCCCTCAACAATCGTGGTCGTTATTTCCTTCATTAGTTTTTCTCTCTCAGGCTACCGATTTGTCTCCGACTCTCATCGGGTAACGATCCTTTGCTTCCATTCGCTCTCTTCATCTTCTTTTTCTTTTATTTCTGTGGGCTTGCTTTCTCGCTCCTTGGGTCCTGATCGGGATTGTCTAATATGTTGTTCTCTATTTGTGGGTTGCTGGCGATTTTCATCTTGGTCTGGATTACTCTGTGCTCTGGCCTTGCTCGATTAATCAGATTCTCAGATTCTCAAGGTTTGTGCTTTTTCCCTTTCTGGGTTTTCATCGAAATTGTCTATTGACTGTGCAAATTGTTAGTATCGTTGATCTGGGAGTTATTTATGATTTTGGGAATAATATCACATGATCCAATCTCTGTAAAAAGCTATCAAACTAATATATACAGAACAAACTATTATAAGGAAGCAAATTCAAGATCAAGCACCACATACGTTGGAGCGAGCTTGTCATGAGTACGGTGACACAATAAACAACCTATATCAACATAATCCTGTTGATATTTGTTAATAACAACACAAAACTTTACTGAATACTTGGATCACTAAATGTAGGAGGAGAAAGAAAGAAAGAACGTTTCTATAAAAGAAACAATGAATGGTACTCCTACACTATGATATCCAAGTGTAGAAGGTTGTTTGGGCACCTCAGTATCGATTTAGTCCATGTTCTTAATGTTATTTTTTTATCTGTTCTCACTCTCCATGTGTATAGGAATATTATGATATAAGGTATGTGTGGGTTTAATTACATTCGTCAGCACACTCAGCTCTTTTTTGGCTAACAATTTTAACTATCACCCCAAACTTATAATTTCATTGGTTTGATTAACTCATTGGGAGGTATTAAACAATTTGGTTGTTCAACATTAGCGTGAGCTCCGTAATTAAATTTATTATCTATTATTAATAATACATTGAATCTTTTGGTTTGGTTGTCCATCTTCACAACTGCCGTTTTCTATGATTTAAAAGAGAGGTGTAATAGTGTTGTCAGGTTTTTGTATACTGTCAAAAACTTTTTGTGTAATCGATTTTTGTGTGTATGTGGGCTATGGTGATTTGATTTTTGTATGCTATGGCTTTTTGTTGTGAATGTAATGATTTGGATTTGGTCAATTAGATGAGTTGATAAGTGATCGGGTAGGAGCAAATCATTGTTGGGTTCCTATTAGATGATTAGTGAGTATAGGAACTACTGGAGCTTAATATGTTAAGCAAGCATGTAAAGTTATCGATGAGTTTAACTTAGCAACTATCCTCTTTGAAAACTTGAAAAGAAACAAAACTATTATTTCTAGACCTCTTATCTTCTTATGTTTCTATTGATTATTCCTGTATTATTTTCCATGTGCAAGAGGAGGAAAGACTATTTATCCTGGCTGATCATTGACCTATTGGTTTTCATTATCATAATATTGTTTGAACAGTATGATTAGTATGAAAATCCAGACCATATGAGAAAGATATAGGGAGCTGCCTATATCTTTGTCAGTCTTTAAGTCCATAGGGAGGTACCTAATTCTCTTGATGGTCTCTTTCATTTGTTTTAGAATGAAAAAAAAAGATATTATCGTTTTTAAGTATAATAGCTGCATAGTTCTTGAACAGTCTCTGCAATTACTGATATTATGCTATGTGGAGATATAATTTACAAGCTTGGCAACTGGGGCTAGCATATATGTAATTGTTAAAATTAATTTAATAACGTATATGGGAGATATATGTATCGTTAAAATTGGGGGTCAGGATGTTTTAATTATATTTAGGTGAATTTTGAATTTGACACTTTCATGTGTTTACTGCTTGGTTTAGTAGCCATTTTCATTAGATAGCTCAAGCGTAGTTTGATATTGTAATTTGGGTTGCTGATGACCAGCTATTTGTATTGCGAAAATTGTAGATTCTTCGTGTTTTGTGTCGATTCCTGCCCCTTGGCGTGAAGCGTTATTATTTCTGAGACAGACTTGGTCATTGGTTCGTCTCTCATAATCTTCTCTAACTTATTTACCTCATAGAATGTACTTGAAGTGTTGTTTAATTATTGATTGTAGTGGATGTGTGTTTGAAATGTAGGAATTGCTCCATCGTTTTCTGTTGCGCCTGGTTCCGAGGGATTCAGGTTTGCGTTAGTTTAAATCTATAAGAGTTGCTAAATTGTTACTTTTAGTTTCATGTGTTATTGATTTTACTGTCACTTTCAAATATTTCAAAGTGTATTGAATGCTTGATGATTAATATCGAAAGATTCTCATTATAAAGTTGAGTTTGCTGTGTTGAAGTAAAATATATGATATATAACAATTCCACAACAGGGGCATTAGTCCACCAATGTGGTTGTTTGGAGGTTTTGTAACTTCTATGTGTGCTAGATAATCGGTTAATTTTTGCTTTTTAAGAACACTATTCGAATTGTATTACCGCTGCAATGTCGATAATATATACGTAATTTCTGTTTTTCAAAAATGCTATCAGGTTTTTACTATCACTATAATGTCTGTAATATATATGAAGCACTTTTTAGGTTCTGTAAACTTTATGAGCAAAAAGTTTGGTATTTCTGTTTCCATCTTGCTAATCTCTTTTCTATTCTAAAAGGTTGAGATTAGATTAAAAAACTTATATTAGGCAAAATCAATCATTGATACCATCTGTTAAGATTTTGTCATGATGCAAAAGTAATGGAATAATATTAGATGATTCTTTTCGAAATTAAACTTAAATAACTTTTCATATTGGTCTTAACGTTCAATCACACAGTACAAATAGTACGTTCATATGATCTCAATATGTCTTAACATTTTTAATTGAAATGCATAAATCAACATTTTATCGTATAACCGCGCAACGCGCGGTGTGTCCTAATGTACAAACAATCCAAAATATGTTCAGTTCAAAGCCTAAATCAATATTTTTCTTCTTGCCGCATTCGCAGAAGCACAAGAGTTAACAGGGTGTGTTGGTTGGTAGCACATATCCATCTCTCCCATGTGTAAGAGTACTGTAACTATCTCTAATTGTTGACCAACGTAAGCAAAGAAGATTATTCTTAACAATATGCACTTTACAACGTACGTAAAACTAAATAGAGGTTTGTGTTTTCATTAACCTAAACTCGTAGATGACAGAACATAGTTTGAGATTCTCTATTTCCTCTTAACTTATCTTATGACCAATTATATATAAGCATTAGCATGTTATAGGACGCGCGTCATCAAAATTGGTTGCTTCGAATATTGCTCACAGCCTCAGACATATTTTGCAACCAAGCTAGTTAGTTTGTTATTGATATTAATTAGTTGATCAGTTGGACAAATGGGAACAATTATTCATAGTTACATAATCGCATATTACTTAACTTCAATTTGTCACAGCGATCGATCCGATGATTATTAATTAAGCCATTGATTTTCCCCAAATTCCTTTTTTATGTATGTTAATGATTTTTAATTTGATTTTTTGTTTTATAGGGTTTTTTTCCATTAGTCCTACAAAAGTTTTTTAATTCCCATTAGTCAACAATGAGTAACTAATTATATAAAAAGATCAGCCTACCCTCAGTTTAATTAGTGAATTACGCAATATCATTACTCTCTCATAACCTCTACATTGACCATTAACTTGACTTTAGTGGCGTTGACCGTCGACTAGACACCGGATTCAGGCAACTTTAGCGAATGAAGTCTACTTGGTGGAGAAGGCAGTGCCAGAGCTCGCTGTAAAGTGGAAGGAGAAGATGGACGAGGAGGTGAATGAGTCCATTGAGTTCTTCAGGGAAGTCGTGCGGCACAGTTAAAATTACTTGGCTTTCATGGCTAATGAGTTTGAAACAATTTTAAAATCAATTAGATGGAAAAAAAATTTGTATACGTTTATAATGGTTGTGTCAAGAATTGTACAACAAAGTAGAAGCAGAAACAATATTTTGTTTTGAATTGAATTGAGTGCAGAAAGTACTGATGGTTGTCAAGTAATCACTACAAGACAAGTCTTCTATAACAACATTTTAGAAGTGCTGCAAATATATATTTGCAACGTTTTCCATTATGTTGTATATCGAGCTGCTGCAAAAGGTATTCAAACCATTTGCGGCGTTTTTCTAATGTTACAAAGAAACGTTGCAAAAGTCAATTTGCAACTTTTTCAAAATGCTGCAAAAGGTTTTTGCAGCAGTTTGTAAACGTGCCAATGGACAAATCACAATACAAAAGAAACGCTGCAATTAACTTGACATATAGCATGAATAAAATGCTGCAAATAGCGTGGGTGTAGCATTTGATAAACGTTGCCATTGTACAACCTACAGGCTACATTAGCCTCCACTATTCATCACCTGTATGACTCCAAATTCTGAAACATATTCCAATCTCAAAAAAAAAAAATCTGAAACATATTGATCAGCTGAGGAAGCTCCACAAAACAGAGAACTCCAAATTATATTTCTCATCAACTGGTTCAAAATATTTTTACAATTCAAGTCTCATATGTATGTAAACTCAAGCTAGTTAATGAATACACTGCTCCTAATCTCATTGTTCCATGTTCCTAGCTAATGAAAAATGCCAACAAGCTAGCAACAAAAGCCTCGGACGAGAAAGGAACATTGATCATGTCATTGAACTGCAAAAGGACATAAGCAACATGAATAAGCAGGGTCTTGTATAAGGGTCTAAGACATATTTTGTTTCATTTTAACATGTTCAGAATAGAGAGAAATGGGGATGTATCTTATCCATCTTACTCCTGTGTGCACTGGTCCATAGCCTTTAACAAGCCCATGAAGATTGAGAAGCCTAGAATAAATTGAGTACTAAAATTGTTTAGAATGCAAAACTGAAGCAAACTAAGACCTCTCGAACTTGCATTCATTCATAGTTATGCTCGAATGTATCAGTTGGTTTCCCAGTGAGGTTACAAGCATATCACTATTCATCTCAGTTGAAAATACATACCAACATAAGTGAAGAAGAAGCAATACATTGCTGCAACAATTGGCACTGGAATCGAGGCAAAGGCGGCTCCAAATGTTCCTGAAAAGCCATGCATAGTTTTACACATGTATAAGGAGAATGATTATAAAGAACTTTGGAGTATGAATCACTTACCAAGTATGGAAAAGAAGATCATGAAGCTGGCAGATATTTGCACAACCCTTCGGCTACAAACACGTGTCAAAGCTAGTAGACAAGCATTTTCGCTGGAGAAAATCCAAAAACAGTATTCGTGTAAATTGGAGAAAACAGGAAGGTACTAAATTAATGTTGGAGTTATATCTAAATATGTGGAGCTGCAAAAGAATCTTACATAGCTACTGATGATCCAGTCCCAGTGCCAAAAATACCAGAGGCAAGAATGCCCACTCCCTACAATTAGATTTCTAACAAAATTAAAGGCTAAATAGAAAGCAACCCATTTGGTATTTACAACTCTTTAAACTGATCAGTAATAGTTTCTAACAAAAGACAGAAACTCTAGAGGCCAAACATATCTGATGAAATCCATTTGCATTATTCCATATCTGGTAGATGGCCGATTGCATATTTAAATTAGCAAAATTTTAACCCAAAACTCTAGCTCTTCCTATGTTTCCTCCGTTTCTCTTTATTCAGGATTGTAGGAATGCAACATAGGGGAAATAAGTAGAAAAAGAAGATACCACAGTTACCTGCCAACCAATTCCGCAATTTAAAATAGCTGGTGGAAGAGTTGTTGCACTTGCAAACCCTGACATAGCAATTAAAATGCCAGTGGACTGTTCAATCATAAGCTCATGTTAGAAGATCACATTGAGTATCATGGTCTGAGTATCATTGATAAATAGTTCACAAGAATGTGGATAGAGGAACGCAAACCTCTACTAGAGTAACAAATGAAGCAGTCATCATTGCAAAAGCTTCTCCAACATCAAATGTTGGAGCTCCCCACTGGAAAGGATATGGAACAGGATAGTGCATAAAATATAGAATGATTAGAGTCAGCATTAACTTATACTTCCTATTGGAAGCATATGAAGATATGAAACTCTTGTCCACTGAGATGTATTATAGAATAAACTGATTTGCTTGTGTGTCTCGTCATACGTTGGGTAGAGAACAATTGAGACTAACATGCAAATAATTAGCAACTTATAACATTCCTTTCTAAACCAAAATTGACTTTAATATAAAAGGATCATAACCCTAAACTTATGTCAGAATGAAGTGCTGTAAGAGAGAGAATTACAATGGAGCAGCATGTATAATGCCAGCACAATTTGTTCGACAGCTCAACCGAGTTGTTTATGGTGTGTGCTTATAAGCCCCGCCTACAGCAAGCAGATAAGCATAAAATCACACACTTGTCACCAAAAATAAAACAACAAAGCGATTAAAGACGTGTGTCTCACTGCGCATCAGATGAGGTATGTACTGTAGGAATTCATTATATTAGTAACTTCCATAGAAATGTTTGACCAGAGTTAATCAACTATCGATATTATTTCACTGTTACCTGCAGAGGAAGAAGAGATGAAGTACAAATGAATGGAAATTACCTGTGAAAATATCAGTAGAAGGATGAGTTGAGGTAGCCCAATCTCCACACATTTTGCAAACTACAGAACCAAATTCATAACTTAATCACCATCCACAAAAACAGAACAAGAGAAGGAAAGAAGAAAAGTGCTATGAATTTCATCATTCATGAGATGTGGCAGCTTGTTTCCTAAACATAAAGAAAACCAGCAGAAATTTCATTATGATTAGAATGGTAGATATCTGAGATTGCCATGTTACTAACATTCAACTTCACATGCCAATTGACATCTATTAATTCTAGATAATTCTATTATCATTCTTCAGGTATACAGAAATTAAGACTCTTGTTGAAAACCAGAAGAATGTAAAATTTCAACCAAGTACAGGAAATACGTACCTCCTTTTGTAGCAAGACTAATTCGAAACTTATCATGTGGATCAATGCTGACAAACTTAGCAGTATGTCCCTTTTCTATTACCTAAAGGAAAAACCATTCCACATTAATCCACAACTTACTTAAATATATTTACCAAGAGAATCATTAACTGTGATATACCAATTGTATGTATTACTTCTGGCACTTGACATTGCGCTCAGCTTACTCTTCAACAAATTCCTTGTTACTGAACAACACCAGACCCTGCAAACGATATTGAGAAGTTCAACCCAAAAACCTAAAACAAACACTGGAAAATCGGTTCAAATCTAACTCTCACCAAAACCTTAACCAGCTCCCCATATAGAATAATTAAGATATACAGGTTTAATTATATTTCTGCACCATCCGAGCTTCACCATAGCTCTCAACTAAGCAAATAGACATAAAATCTAGTTTTTTCTCTTGACAGAAACAACAACACAGCTCTAACACAGCTCTTAACCCACATAAGAATTCAGAAATCAACATAGCCAAAACAAAATCAAGAAAATGTATAGAAAAACTGATTGACCTGGATTCTACGCTCGGCGTTCTAGGCCGTCACGCCTTGACACCACGATGATCTCAGCGTAATCTACAGAGCTGCATTGCAATTTGAATCCAAATCTTAAATCGATTTAGGTGGAGAGAGAGAGAGAGAGAGATCGGACCTAGTATTGGAGTTGGAATCAGCTATGTGAGTTTGGCATCGCGAAATTGGACCGAGACTGCTCCGATTCAAAGAGGCGACGACGTCGACGGCGAGGTCCGCGATATTGAAGACAATTCTCTAACTGAGAGCGTCGAAGAAGAACTTAAAGAGCGCGGATGACGTCGAAGGCCGAGAGATTCCGGCAGCTCTTGTCAAAATCAAAACCCTTAACTAGGTCACAGAGGGCTGGAATTATGAGGGCTCTTGGTTGCTCTTATATTTGGGCAAAAGATTGTAGGGATTATGAGGGCTGGAATTTCAGGAAGGAGAGAAAAATTCAGATCGAATTGAGCTTAAGCATCAGTACGCGCACCAAGCTATAAACTTTCGCGCGCTATCTAACTGATGTTGTTTATGTAGCGTTTTTGTCTTGTTGCTGAAATAGGAGGTTTGTAGCGTTTTAGTCACGCTGTCAATGAAATTTTTAAATTGCGCTTGGTTTTGCAACGTTTGCTAAAGAACGCCGCTAAAAACGCCATTTTGCAGCTCTCCAATTTAAATGCTGCAAATTACCGTTGTTTTTGCCAACTCTTTTTTGTAGTGAATGGCCATCTTGATAATATGCGACTTTGATAGCATCAAATTGTAAAGAAATTGAGAACCCATTTCATTGCCTGCATGATTCATTTGAGTTAAGTGCGTAGTTGCTATCTAACTTGCATTTTCTCTTTGTTACTGTTGGTTTCATGATCTATAAGATTGAACTCACGGACTAACTTCAGCAATGGTTTCTTATCCATTTTATCACTTTTCTCATGTCCTCTACCGTATAATGGTATAGTTCATATTGTCATGTTTTTATATTACTTGATAGAAATATAATCAATGTGCATGCGATGCTATGTGCACGTGTAGGAAGGCTAATTTTAACTAAAATTATAACAAAAATAGCTCTAACAAACATCCGAAAGAAAAGTTAAATTTGACTTTTAGTTAAATCACAAGTTAAATATAGCTAGAGATTTAATTCAAAGCTAAATCATTTTTTTCAATTCCCGCTCAAAAAACTACCAATCTTGATACTGAATAATTCAAAATAGCAGTCACTGTTGGAATGGAAGTCAAATAAATGTAAACTAAATATGATATTTTGATAAATATAACTAGCAAAGATAACTCTACTGTTGAGGATGCTTTTAGTTGGCTAGTGAGAATTTCTCAAATTTTTGTTGGCCTGTCCGATTTTTTTTCTTCCAAAATTAGGGCTGATGTAATTTTTTGTTTTAACTGAGACGGTTAGATGGATAGAGTGTACTCAAACTTCGATTTTACCACACAGTAGAAATTAGAAGAGTTCTAGATCTAGCAACAGAGGCAATGTTGTTGTAGCACTGACAAACATATTTCTAATCCATAGGAATTGAAGGTAGTTTGGCAGCCAAATTAAACCACCTATATGATCATATAGCTAGCTAGGATCAGCATGATGGTCCTTTTTTTTCCGGTTAGTTGTTGGTCCATTTTCTGGCAGACACAACCAGACAACTTCTCTCCACATGTGGCAGAGATTTACTACCGCAAGTGCATTTCACAGCCTAATCGTGACCCTCCAATTACATCAATGTTTTTTTTCTTGACCAGATGTGGATGGTCAATTTCAACGAAAAGTCCATGTTATCCCTCGTGAGTAAAATCAAACTGGCTGGGCATTTTGACTACACCACGTACAGACCCGTCGGTCTCAGAACCTCACCTCGACGCACCTACCTCACCTCGTCAGTTCCGAATTTCGATTCCAAACTTGGCGAATGAGAGACCGGTCTCCGAAGAGTGGCATTTGTCGCCGAGCTCCAGATCCATGGTGGAGGAGGAGACGGAGAAGAGGTTACCGCCATGGAGGCATACATCGTGGGCTTTAAGCTCGCTTTTGGGATCCATATAAAAAAGGAAGGAGAAGATGGGAGGAGAGGGAGGAGAGATCGAGGGCAAATGGAGGAAGAAATGGAGGGTGAGTCTGTGACGGTGGCTGCCCAAAATCGAGCGCGGTATCAATTGTTGTATTTTGACAAACTAATCCAGTTATGAGGTGAAAACACATTAGGTATTTACCCGCTACTGGAGTAATATGAATGGTGGAGGGAAGTCTCTCCGCGGACACCAACCATGCTTTTCTGCTGTATTGACCAAGTTACTTTCCTCTTCTATTTACTTCTTAGAGTTCCAATGTCTCCCAATTTCCTATATAACATTCATGAAACAACTGTAGCTAAGAACACTGTTCACTATTCATCAAGTGCATCTCACCTGATTTACATCTTCATTCTGATATGCTCCTCTTCTCACATCTCTCTCTCCAAATTCACTGCTCTCTGCCTCTTAACTTACTATCTCAATCTCAGCTCTCCCCTCTCTATCTCAATCGATCCTCCTCATCTCACACTGTAGTTTTCCTCTATCAATCGATCAGACTCTCTACTTCTTAATCAATCAAACTTCAAGCTATCAGATCTTTTCTCACAATCGAAACAGTCTATTCTTTCGAAAGCACTCTCTCTCACCACAAATTTCTGACCTCAACCTCATCTTGCGAATTCTGATCAACCATCGCTCTCATCTCTACCGAAAGTCTGCTGCTCAAAAATCTCTTCCAAGCAAGTTTTCCGATTTGCTTGAAAATCTCCCTCTTTTATGTTATTATTGTCGTCGTTGACTTAGGGGGATCGAATGTGGCAGCCCAAAGGATGTTGTAAAGGTAAAGCAATGTTTGGTTACTTCGATATGATCAAGCCTTAGGTTTGTCAATCTGATCGCACGTGCAAAAGGGTTGGCATACTCACATTCCCATATCTCACTTATCTATGGTTTTGCAGATTTTGCTGCTTTGATTGTGTTGACATCTCAAGTGGATCAAATCAAAGATGCAACTTTCGGTAAGGAGGGTGCTTTCGAAGGTCTTTCCAAATATTATGTTCCAACTATTTTTCTTCTGGTAAGGAGGGTTCGTAACAATCTATGCTCATAGTTGGGAAAGTAGTTGTCGCGAAGAACCCATGTTTGCACCCTGGTGATGTACGTGTCTTAAACACTGTGAATGTGCTGGATTTACACCATACGGTGGATTGTGTGGTATTTCCACAAAAAGGAATGAGGTAAGAAATATCCTCTACAACACTTCAACCTGAACTGATAATCACCGTCCATTCTGATGCTTTTTTTTATGATAAATTTATAGTAGATTCAGTTTGTTGATCTCTTATCTTAACATACAAAAGTCGACACCATGATAGCTTTATTAGTGTCATATGTCCTAAGTTGGGAATGACAGAGTCCATGAGATTTTGTCTGTGTGGATAGTAGTTGCATACTATTCCTTTGGTATATGCATAAAGATCTAAGTTCTGTGTACATTTAGGAGTAAAGAATCAGACATGAATACTTATGTAACTATTTGGTATTTCAAATTTGCAGAACCAAGTTTTTGATCAATTGTTAGACTTATAAACTACTTACCACTGCTACTTAATTGTGAATGTATTGTGACTAATGATTCACATGTTATTAGGTCTCATCCAAATGAGTGTTCGGGAAGTGATCTTGATGGAGATATCTACTTTGTTTGCTGGGACCCTAATTTGATTCCTCGCAAGCAGATCCAACCTATGGATTATACCCCGGCACCAGATATAGACACAGATCACGATGTCACAATTGAGGTACTTACTCTGGAATATTATATGTTAGATTAAACGACACTTGCATAATTTAAGTGCTCTCGGTCTTCTGCTTTGTTGGCCTCATATTTGCATATTTGAAAAAGAAATTCTTTTATGTTTGTTTTAAACATTGACATTCTGGTAAGGAACACTTGCATAATGTATGTAATGAATGCTAGAATTATATTACGATTATTACCTATATATAAAGAGGATTATATACACAAGTTGCCTAGAAACCTAGCACAGTGAGCCATAAATTATTATGAACCATCAAACTGACTAAAACATGATACTTGATTAAGAAATCCTTCAAAACCATTCTACTACGAATGTATTTGTATTAGCCAATTAAATGCATTAAATTTTCTTTCAGGAAGTTGAAGAGTATTATGTGAATTACATAGTCAATGATAGTTTGGGTATACTTGCCAATGCCTACACTATTTTTGCTGACATAAAGCCCACTAAAGCAATGAGCCCTCCATGTCTTCAGCTCCCAGAGCTATTTTCAATTGCAGTCGACTTTCCAAAAGCTGGTGTGCCGGCTGTGATACCACTGGATCTATATGTCAAGGAATATCCAGATTTCATGGGGAAATCAGATAAACGTACCTATTTGTCTACCACTGTTATTGGGAAGCTTTTCCGTGAGGTGAAAGATATTGCACCCCATGACAGCTCTATCAGAGCCTTCACTCGACAAGTGGCAACAAAATCCTATGACGCTGACATGGAAGTTGATGGCTTTGAGGACTACGTTGAAGAGAGTTTCTTTGCCCGATATTGTATTCTCACTAAACTTTTTGGGTAAGTATATGCCATGCATCCTTTACACAAGATAACGAGTTGGTTCGTTGAGGTATGATAATCAACCTGTTGATAAATAATCGGGTTTTGTTTCTGTGAAATTGTAACTTTCTTTCCACTACGTAAAGAGATTTCAGGTTTATGGTAATCATAATAGTGTTTGTGAATTTTAAATTAGAATTTACATGTATTAATCTTTATCGATTTACTCTCTCAATCAATGTTTTGGTATGGATTTTAGGTTAGATTCTTCTCATACGTAGTTCGATCTATGTTTTTTGTAGTATAATGAGGATATTGTCTGATCCGCGACACACCTGAAACGAGTGCTTCAATACCTTGGAATGTCCTATTACATTAGCAAATGGAGTATACACACTTTTGTACATTTTGTATGATATAGAATGAATCACACAGTAATCTGTGATTATTTGTTACTCTGGGTGTTAGTAGTTGTGGTTGTGGAGTTTGCATTTGTTTGTTATGTTAATGACTGTAGTTAATCTAGATTCTGCACACCCTGTATTCTTCTTGGTTTAGCATGAGTATTTGTTCATGAACATGATTCATTTGTTGTTATCCAGGCTGTTGAAACAAAAACCCATGATTTAGAGCTGGATCTTTCAAGTTTGTGTGTTGTAAATACCATGTTTGTTGCTCTTTTTAGGTTTGGTTGGTCTATTTAGTCTGAATTAATTTTTTTAGCTGAAATTGGAAAAACTTTCTTCTGATAGTATTTTGCATTCAATAAACTTGGGGTGCCAATTAAGACTACCGTGTCAACTACGGTCTTGGAAGAAGCACTTAATGGCATGGTTACTGTTCACCCTCTTCTATTGGGGCAGCCAATTACGAAAAAGGTATAAAACCATTGTGTGGATGATTTGATGCTTATGTTCATGTACTCATTGTAATTAGTTCTTTTTTTGTAACAGGTTGACAAGCAAGGTTGTTATTTCTATTCTGTTGAAATAACTAAAAGCCAGTCACGAGCTGGATTGGTTTGCCAAGTACAGTCATCTAACAAAAGCAAATTCAAGGTTTAATATTGAATCCCTTAGAAATCAGGGTTCTTTATGAAGTTTATGCTGCATTTGGTATATTAGATAATTAGTAAATTGCTCTTTTCGGACTCCCATCGTAGATAATCATTAGTTTAACAGTTTAATATCTATTTGTAGTTATTATATTTTGATCGGGAAGACAATGGTGGATTGGGACTTTGCCTACAAGTACCAAGATCTCTCTTCAATTTTTTCCCCCAAGTTTCGATATACTTTTGAATATACCATTATGAATTATTGGAGAACCCAATAATTATACAAAAAAATTCTATGAAGCTATGATGTTAGTTTAAAAGGCATTTGAATACATATAAGCAATCGAATTAGTATGCATTAAAATAATATGCTTCCTCAATGTGAAGAAAATATACATATGTTCAACCTTTAAAAGTGACCGGAGCACATTATGTTCTACAAAAGCATCATATGAGAAAGAGGTGCAGCAAAAGGGCTATGTACATTAGAATCAAATCGATTAGGTGAATGATAGTTTATATGCTATGTACACTCTGAATGGACTGTATATATAAAGGTTGGGTTGTATTTGATTACATCGGTAAATTAAAATAAACACATGTAACCACTTTCATTCATTAGATCGGTATACTTTTGATAAAGGTTGCAAAATTTTAGATGGGGCTTCGGTATCTGCATTGCTTGAGCTTGGTCGCTTGACAGATCATTTTCAAATGGTGGATTTAGTGGTTTTCATTCATTAGTAGTTATGATTGGATAAAATAAAAGTGGTAGTTTATTGTGACTTTTGAAGAGTTTCGACTGCTCTGATAAATTAATTGGCATTCAAATTATAGAAATTAAACAAGAAGAAAATGCATGATTACCATGAAGATATGTTACTTTTGCTCTGATTTATCATACTTTGTGATGTTGGTATCTTTCAGATCTTTGTTCATCAATTTGCCGAAGTTTTTGTTGATTTCAATTGGTGCTTGCCTTATGTGAAGAAATCTGTCTGGATGTTGTTCGTTGGTGCACACACTATTGATATAGGCCTTTTTTTCAACTTAGTTTGTTAACCAGGTGTGCGCCCATTTGTATAGTTTCAACTTAGTTTGTTGAGGTGTATCCTTAAAACATGAGCCTGTAGTGATATTAAACTATAATGTATGCTCAGATGGTTGTTATCTTATTTTCCCTGTTTTAGTTTCATTAATAGTCCCACTTATATATATATATATATCATCAGTTTTAGCTGTAATGGCTATGTACTTTTATCTTTTTATAAGAAAATTTATGATTGTGTTGCAACTCTTGCAAGCATTTAAGTTGAGTTGCATTTGAACAATTCATTTTATAAAACCTGTTCACTGATGTGGATTTGAATTAGTAATCGGTATCGATGTATCTTCTCAAAAAGAAAACAAATCACTATGTAGTGTAATTATCATTTTTCTTACTGACATGACTACATAGTGCATATGCTCAAATTTCTTTCATTTTTATTTAGTATGTATTGGTAGTAGAAATAATGTGGGGATTGGTTAAAGTTGCAAAATTTTGGATGGGGCTTCGGTTTTATTGAATATTGATGATTTGGAATAGTTAAAGCGTGGTTTCTACTAGGAACGAAGATGTACAGAAAACCAATAACAAAGTGTTTGCGCGTTCCTATAATTCCAGCGGACATTCAAATCTTATAATTACACAAGTTGCGGAGTATGAAACTAAGTAACAAGATTATGTTCAATCATGTGAAATTGAACACAATATTTACAATACAATTACAATATGATGACATTGTTATCTCTGACGAACAACACCTATTCAGCGCGGGTATCCTACCTAGTCTTGATACAGAGAGCGAAGTCCGCTCATCCAATCCGTCCTTGTAACTCACACCACCTATTTAATCAATTTTTTTTTTCAAAAGTTGCCCAACCAAATAAGCTGGCTGAATGTTACCCTCGTTGTGTATCCTAGACTCCTAGAGGCTAGATGGCCTGATGTCAGTCATGTTACAAAAGTTTTATGCCTTCATTTGGGCCTGACAAAATGGGCTGCTCTCAGCCCAATTATTACAAGGCCCAATTATTTGTCTTCAAAGAGAGTCATAATACATACAATACATACCAAACAAAAGCTTCTACCCTCCTTTCCAAGAGAGGCATGAAACAACAGCGCTACGGTTGGATTCGATATGCAGATTCAATGTACCTGGCTATCATCCCACGAAATGCGTTTTGGTTCTTCAACGCTGTTAACTTTCTCCAAGAATCTATACAAAGACTCGAGCTTTATTAGGACTAGAGTCTGCCGTCCTCGCCCCTCTTTCTCAGTCACCATGTCCACCGTTTCGACAGAGAAGGATGCACTTTCCGGTCAAACAGCGTCGACCCAGAAAACCGAGAAGCCATTACAGGTAGGCCCAATTGGGATTCATCCTATTTGTGCTTGATTTGTTGCCGTATTGTATATTTTTGGTTCCAATGGAATTGCTTTTTGAAGATATGAGCTATTTTTCAATTGACAGCTTAAAGCCTTCGTCTTTAGTTCGTATGCTGCTTCTGTTTTGTTCTACTTATTATTATCATCTGTGTGGCATAGTTGAAAAGTTTGCTCTTAATCTGTGATGGAATTTGCGAGGGTTTAGCTACTGTTCCGCAGTATGTTACTGAAATCTTGTTTTTGTTGTGTCAAATGTTTAAAATAAGTAAAGATGAAGTGAGGCTGTGCTGTTGAAGAGAACCTACATAGAACTCAACATGTATTGAGTCTGATCACCAAATTAATCGTTGCTGTGTACCTTAGCTCATTGTGAACTCTGAAGGAAGGTCATAATGTAACTACTTTTTGTACTTTTTATCTAAGTATGAGTCTTACTATGAATGAATACATATACAAATGTCAATTGCATACGTATTTCTAGGTAGCAAGTTCACTCTTCGACTTGTGATCTTGGGTCTAGTATGTGATTCGTGGTTGGCATTTTTCCGAGGCCAGCATCTCTTTCCATTGTAGCGTCATATCTGTCAGTTCACAGGGTCCTTATATAGGGAAAGAAATTGACTTTAGAAATGAAGTGTTCAGGGAATACACGAGTGACCAAGTATGCCTCCAAGAGGCTGGAGACTTGTCATCCAGCCAAGTTCCTCCATTTTGTGTTCCCTAAGATTTCCCAACAAAATACAGTGAGGCTATTTGGAGGCTTTTGATCACATTGTAGCTAAACACAGTTAATTGTTCAACATTCCAAACTAGTGGGTGGTCGTTATGGAATATGAGTTCCAATTACAAGTTAATTCAGCTATTCTGGTGTTAGAAGGTGGAATTTGAAGTGTCCACATGGTGACTTTGTAAAGTAGTGGTCGTTGTAAATTATACAAATCCCCTTTTCCCCATTCCCTTCCCCTGGTTTATCAAGCTCAAACATTGTATACAAGATTTTCTGCATTACAACTTGCTTTAAATGTGCTTTTCTAGTTGATCAGGAAGCAGGATACTTCACACATTGGAGTTTCAAAAACTTTTCGCATGCTTAATTATTTTGCTGAAGTTTAAAGGTGCCTAAATTATGGGGATAATTGGTTAACTGGTAAAGTGGTATCCAACTGAGATGAATTGGTGATTACCAATTCTCCTGCATTATTATGAAGCAGCTACATAACATATTCACTGTTCAACTTACATAACATATTCATCTCTAGGTAAGCTACATTTGTTAATACCTCATCCTTAAATCTTTATTGATCTACAATTGACTAATATGTAGTGTAGCTAATGCATCAATTCCCTGTATGTCAGGTGGCAAAGCGCTTGGAAAAATTCAAGACTACAATCTTCACTCAAATGAGTAATCTTGCCGTTAAACATGGAGCGATAAACCTTGGTCAAGGTTTCCCCAACTTTGATGGTCCTGAGTTTGTTAAGGAAGCTGCAGTTCAGGCTGTGATAGATGGGAAGAATCAATATGCTCGTGGATATGGGGTTCCAGACTTAAACAATGCCATTGCTGAGCGCTTTAAGAAAGATACTGGACTTATCGTGGACCCTGAGAACGAAATCACAGTGACCTCTGGGTGCACAGAGGCAATAGCAGCAACCATGTTGGGCTTGATAAATCCTGGTGATGAGGTTATCCTTTTTGCTCCTTTTTATGATTCTTATGAAGCCACCCTTTCCATGGCTGGTGCCAAAGTGAAAGGTATCACACTACGCCCCCCGGATTTTGCCGTCCCCATTGATGAACTCAAGTCTATAATTTCAAAGAATACTCGTGCAATTCTTATTAATACTCCACATAATCCTACTGGAAAGATGTTCACTCGGCAAGAGCTTGACACAATTGCATCTCTCTGCATTGAAAATGATGTACTGGTGTTCACTGATGAAGTTTATGATAAGCTGGCTTTTGAAATGGACCACATTTCTATGGCTTCTCTTCCTGGAATGTACGAGCGTACCGTAACCCTGAATTCGCTAGGGAAAACATTCTCATTGACGGGGTGGAAAATCGGTTGGGCAATAGCTCCCCCCAATCTGTCATGGGGTGTGCGGCAGGCACACTCTTATCTCACTTTTGCTACCTCCACTCCAATGCAGTGGGCTGCGGCAACAGCTCTTAGAGCCCCAGACTCCTACTTTGTCGAGCTGAAAAGAGATTACTTGGCAAAGAAGGAAATTCTGGTGGAGGGGTTGAAGGCTGTCGGTTTCAAAGTGTATCCGTCCAGCGGAACCTACTTTGTGGTTGTAGATCATACTCCCTTTGGGTTGCCAAATGATGTTGCATTTTGCGAGTATCTGATCAAGGAAGTAGGGGTAGTGGCAATCCCTACCAGTGTGTTTTACTTGAACCCAGAAGATGGAAAGAATCTAGTCCGATTTACTTTCTGCAAGGATGAGGGAACTCTTAGGGCTTCAGTTGAGAGGATGAAGGAGAAGTTGAAAAATTAACGTTTTCTTACCTTTCTGTAATAAAGCTTTCTTGGCTTGAAGGGGTCGTATTTCTGCCCTGCGATTCAAAGGGGTGTCGTATTTTTACTTAAATACTGTTAGTTGGTTCTACTTAGATTTGTCTGTTAATGCAATAATGTTTACTCAAAATAATAAATACAGCAGATCCCCTCTCTTTCTTCCTTTTCTTTGTTCTTTCAGAACATTATACTCATCAGTCCTACAATAGGATTGGAAAGTGTGATGTTATGCCACATAGGCAAGAAACGTTCGTATAAATAAAGCTCTAAACTAAACTTGGTTGAAACCTACACACACTCAAAATCCCAACGTCAACAACTATGGCAGCACCCAACTCCCTCCTCAGTCGTTCTCAGGCCGTCCGTCCCCATTCTTCCGGCAACCGCTTCTCGGTCTTCCTTGGTGTCTTTTTCGTTTTGCCCATTCTATGTCTCTTTTTCTTTCTTCCTCTGCTTGATCTGCCTCATCAGAACCCCAACTCTGATCTCGACACTTTCGAGGACGATCAAATCAAGACGATAGCATGGAGTTTAATGAACGACACTGAGAAAGCCAGGTAATTTCTATTCATCAATGACTAGTTCACAATTATTTGTTGTATGTTATATAATATATTTTCATGATTTTATTTTATTACGAGTATAATTCAGATAAATAGTTAGTTGAAGATGCTTAATCTGATCGTGAAGCACAGATTTGTGTTGGTTTATTTTTCAGAAGTATTTTCAAGCTTGGTATAGCACTAATGCGTTACTAGATCTATATATGTTGGAATAGTCCATATATTAACAATTTTGTAATGCACATACTAAAATTTCAGAGTTCAATCATACATCAAAAACCAAACCGAGGTTGCTTTTAACATGACGAAGGAGCTGTTCTTGAGTAATAAAAACAAGGACAAGAATATGGTGTACTCGCCGCTGTCCATCCAGATTGTTCTTAGTCTTATAGCTCTACACAGGACCAGTTGTTAACCTATCTCAAGTCCAAGTCGACCGAAGAGCTCAACTATATAGCCTCCACTCTCGGGCCTCTGTTGTTCGCGGATGGTAGAGATGGTGGGCTTCGCTTGTCATTCACTAACAGCGTTTGGGTGGAGGAGTCTCTCCCGGTCAAGCCTCGTTTCAAACGTGTAGTGGACGCTGCTTACAAGGCTTTCTTGAAGCAAGTCAATTTCATGTCAAAGCCAGATGAAGCTAGAGTCGAAGTGCACTCATGGGCGGAGAAGGAGACTAATGGCCGGATCAAAAATATTCTTGCTCATGGAACGGTGAACCAGGTCACTAGGCTCATTATCGCGAATGCGTTGTACTTCAAAGGAGATTGGGAAGACAGGTTTGATGCATCAACTACAAAAGAGTTTGATTTTCACCTTCTCGATGGGACATCAGTTAAGACTCCTTTCATGAGAAGTTTCGGGAGGCGGTATATACGTGTTTTCAACGACTTCAGAGTCTTGAAACTCCCTTACGCGCAAGGTCAAGATTCCAACAAGTCTTTCTCCATGTATGTGTTTCTTCCAAATGAAAGAGATGGGTTGCCAGCTTTGGTTGAGAGATTTTCTTCGGATTCGAGTGTCTTAGATCGCCATCTTCCCCATGAAAAGGTTAAAGTTGGTCACTTTAGGATGCCAAAGTTTAAGTTCTCTTCTAAATTTGAAGCTTCCGAGGTTCTTAAAACTTTAGGATTGAAGTTGCCTTTTGTGACTGGAGGTCTGACAGAGATGGTGGACTCGCCTATAGGCGCAGAACTGTATGTCTCCCAGATACAACATGAATCATTCATCCATGTTGATGATTCCGGTACAGAAGCTGCTGCAGTTACGGTTGCAAGTATGCTTTGTGGTTCTGCTTGGAGTCGGGAGAAGCCTATACGGTTCGACTTTGTGGCAGATCATCCCTTCCTTTTTCTTATAAGAGAAGAAACAACAGGATCAGTGCTGTTTGTTGGGCAAGTTCTTCATCCCACTGCAGTCTGATTTACATATTCAGATAACAGAACTGATGTGTACTTGCACCGAAGGAAAAATGTTCACATTCAAGAATAGATCTATTGAAAATAACTTGGAAAGTAGTTGTTCTTATTTCTTGTATTTGAACTAATTCATCTTTGCTTAACTGATCGAATTTGATTTATAGTACCAGCTAACCCTTAAAAAAAGTAGGCAATATGAAATTTGTGCTGGGTACTAGTTATGTAGTTTTTGTACACGTTATTTTGCAGGTAGACAGTTCTAAGTTCTCCGGTAACTACCTCACCTTACGTACAAAACTGGAATTATGTTTTCCAAATAAAATTAATTTCATAAAAATTTAAATTATGCACACACAAAGTGTGTACTGTTTATCTAGCTAGTATTTAGTTAAGATCACGTCAGTCACATGTGTCAAACCCCTATTTTTAGTTTACTTCTACTTTCACTTTTAGTTGTGAAAAACAGAAGCCAAAACTAGTACAATTTAGGTCTATTCTTTCTAAAATATACTGTAAACCAAGTACCTGTAGGATCCGATCGATCGAGTTCGTCAGTAGAATTGTACTAGGATTGCTTCCCCTAGAAGAATGCTAAATTCCATAGGAGACAATATCGTCATGAGAACCGAGAACGAGTTGAACTAGGATTTTGCTTCCCCTAAACTCCAACAAATGTAGAAAAGCCGAGTTAACCAATAAACTGAGCTAAGAGTAAAAAAAAAATGAGTAAGTAAACCTCAGGCTATGGCCAAAGATCAGGACCAGCCCTCAGCCATGGACCAAATGGAAGTTCTGACAATGCTTGACGCAGCCAAAACACAGTGGTGCCATTTCAGGGCAGTGGTGATCTCCGGCATGGGATTCTTCACTGATGCCTACGACCTCTTCTGCATCTCCCACGTCACCAAACTCCTCGGCCGCATTTACTATACCGTCCCCAGTTCCTCCATGCCCGGAAGCCTCCCTCCCAACGTGGCCGCCGCCGTCAACAGAGTCGCCTACTGCGGTACCCTAGCCGGGCAACTCTTCTTCGGCTGGCTCGGCCACAAGCTCGGCTGCAAGCGCGTCTATGGCCTAACCCTAATGATCATGGTCGGCTGCTCTATCGGCTCCGGCCTCTCCTTCGGAAGCTCCCCCAACACTGTCATGGCCACCCTCTGCTTCTTCCGCTTCTGGCTCGATTTTGGCATCGGTGGCGACTACCTGCTCTCTGCCACCATCATGGCAGAGTACTCCAACAAGCGTACCCGCGGCGCCTTTATCGCCGCGGTCTTCGCCATGCAAGGGATTGGGAATTTGGCAGGAGGCATGGTAGCCATCATTGTCTCCGCCATCTTCAACGCCCTCTAGCCCGCCCTAGCTTAGTCGTTGGACCTCGCCGGCTCGATCCTGGCTCAAGCCGACTACGTGTGGAGGATCATACTCATGTTCGGTGCCCTCCCGGCTGCCCTGACCTACTACTCGCGGAGCAAGATGCCCGAAACACCTCGTTACACTGCCTTGGTGGCCAAGAACGGAGCCAAAGCGGCGGAAGACATGTCCAAAGTGTTGAACGTGGGGATCAAAGAGCAACAAGCAGTGCAAGGGAAAGCGAATATCAAGGCCTCGTTTGGTCTTCTATTCAGATAGTTTATGAGTCGACATGGTGATGTGACCCCGGTTACTCTATCTCATTTCCTAGTGTCTCTAGGAGTAGTAATGGTAGATGGTAAATGGTTAAAACTTGATTAGTTACTGAATGTCTGTAGTTTCGACACATGGCTCGGGACCAGTGCTTTGATTGCTGCAGCAACGTTCATATACTGCTGCACTGCCTCATTTGGAGATATCAATCAAAACAACCAATCTTGCTTTTCCTGCAATTTCTCTTTTTCTTGCTTGTCTCTCTATTTTCTGCAACCTTTCTCTTTACTGTGTTTATAACTTTTGTGTGCAAGTCCTTACCAGAAGGTAAGGCTCACAACATCTGGTATCTAGAGCTAAGTTTCGATGGTGGTAACTCGTTCCAAATCAACTGCTATTCTGAGCACAGAGGAGGTGGCAAACCTGGAAGCACAGATCGTGGCTGCTAGGGAAGAGGCAGCTAACCAATCCAGGGAGATCTGTGCTTTGAAAGACACACTATCTGAGTTCATAACTAAGATGAGGACTTTAAAGGCGAGCACTCCAACTTCAGGCACCGGTCCACCCCTCATATCAACACCAAAACCGACAAGTGATTGTAGTAGGGACGTAGATCTAAGGCAGCAACACTCAGCTTCAAGTAGCTCATCCACTCATGCTAACATGTCCAGAAATTTTCCTAATTTTCCACATGTTATGAATCAACCTGGAGAAAGAGAGGTAGATCTATCTGTATTACCACTTTTTTCAAGTTATATGGCAAGTTTCCCTACACATAACCACCTGATAGCTGGACTTAACACCATGGATTACAGTAGTTATCAGAGAAGTACATCTGAGCAACAAGCTCCTAGTTTTGACAGATTTTTACCTATGGAGAGCATGACTAGAGGTGCTGGTTCACACTCTTCTGAAATAGATCCAAGGTTAATGCCCCAATATTACAGCATGATGGCACCAAAAAATGTTGCTTCTTCAAGCAATCTTGTCCCTAGACCTACTCCACCAGGATTTTCATATCCTAGTTTTTCTGCACCACCACCAATCTCTACCATACCCACAACCTTCACAACTTCTCCCTTACCTGTCACTCGACCTATACAGAACCAGTTGCATGGTACTAGTGAATTTGTCAACCAAACCTATACAGTAACACAAAATCCTACCCAATACCAAGGCCTACACACTCAGTTTGAACAAGAGGGTGTACCTTTTACTCCTCACATGAAACAGATGCAGCTGGGATTTCCCTCTTTTGATGGAACAGATCCAATGGAGTGGTTGAGTAAAGCAGAACAATATTTTCAACTATACCAGGTAGTGGATGAAAAGAAAGTAAAAATTGCATCATTCCATCTCACTAGATTAGCTGCTAGTTTTTGGCTATTGTTTTGTCAAAATAATGAAGGATCTTGGACAAATCTAGTTAAACTAATGCTGCAACAGTTTGGAGGGCAGGACAAGATTCAATACCAGGCAACATTAGCAAAAATGAGACAAGAGACCACTGTGATAGACTTCATTGACAGGTTCACCAAAATGTGTGTCAAGGCTGCAGGGTTCTCTCCTGAGCTTAGACTTGCTTGCTTTTGGGGAGGCTTAAAACCTGACATCAAGGCAGAACTAGACCTCATGAAACCTAGCACATTGATGGATGCTTATGAAATGGCTCAAGCCTGTGAAAGGAAGCTCAACATTGCTAAGAATGCAAAAACTCCACCTCAGCAGTATAATAGGAGTGTTCAGTATCAGCAAAATCTGACACACCACTCACCTATAACAGTTCCAAACCACAGTACCAAACATAAGACCAACACTGAGAAGACATGGACTCAAAGTGAATTTAGAGAGAAGATGAAGGATGAAAAATGTTGGTACTGTCCTGAAGCATACCACAGAGGCCACAGATGCAAGAAGAAAGAAGGACAAGCCCACTGTCTACATGGTCTTACCATCAGAGAGGAGGATGAAGAGGTTTGTGTGGAACCTATCTCACAGGAATTTACCAGTGAAGTGTTAGATGGTGAAGACAACTCTGAAAAAGAGGAGATTCCCCTCATTAACTTGCATTCTCTGGAGGATATAGAGAGTGTTGAAACCCTGCAACTTAAGGGCACACTCTCAGGACAAGAATATTTTGGTGGATGGAGGTGCCAGCCATAATTTCATTCATCCAAACATCTTACATTACTTTGGGGGCAAAATTTGGAAAGACAAACCTATGAAAGTGAGAATTGCCAGTGGAGAGGTGTTGCACACCAGGGGAAGAGTGATTAATTTGAAAATTACCATTCAAAACCAGGAGATTCATGCTGATTTATACATACTTCCTATTTCTGGGTGTGGTGTGATACTGGGAGCAGCTTGGTTAAAAACCTTGGGAGATATAGTTTGGAACTTTGAAAAACTATATATGAAGTTTTGCAAGGAAGGGAAACTCTACTTCTTTGCAGGTATTAAAAGTATTGAGTGTGATCTACTCTCTGGTGCTCAGATGCTATAGACCTTGCAAAAAGAAAGGGAAGCTGTATTTCTGGACATCAAGCTAGTTAGTATTGGAGAATGACAGTCCTACATTCACCCTCAATTGCAAATAATGGTTGCAACATATGGAGACCTATTTCAACCTCCTACTGCCCTTCCTCCACCCAGAAGACATGACCACAAAATTCCTCTCATACCTAACAACTCTTCTATCAATATAAGAGCCTATAGACAAGCTCATTACCAGAAAAATGAGATCGAGAGGCAAGTCAAAGAAATGCTCAAGGAAGGAACTATTCAAATGAGTGAAAGTTCTTTTTCCTCTCCTGTCATTCTGGTGAAAAAGAAAGATGGCACTGCAAGGATGTGTGTGGACTTTAGGGCCCTCAATGCCATCACCATTAAAGACAGGTACCCTATTCCCCTTGTAGATGACTTACTGGATGAAATTGGTGAAGCAACCTACTTTACCAAACTGGATTTGAGATCTGGCTATCATCAGATCAGGATGAAAATAGAAGATGTTCCCAAGACTGCCTTCAAGACTCATGATGGTCACTATGAGTTCCTAGTTATGCCTTTTGGCTTAACTAATGCACCATCAACATTCCAATCTGTAATGAATGACACCTTCCCGGATATGCTGAGAAAGTTTGTCCTGGTATTCTTTGATGACATCCTGGTTTACAGTAAAACACTGGAGGAACACATGCAGCATCTACAATTGGTTTTCCAGAGACTTAGGGAAAACTGCTTCAAACTGAAAATGACCAAATGCACTTTTGGAGCTGCAAGTGTGGAACATGTGGGACATATAATATCTGGTGCAGGAGTAGCTGTTGATCCAGGCAAAGTTCAAAGTATAATCCATTGGAAACGACCAAACACCATAAAAGGACTTAGAGGATTTCTGGGGTTTGCAGGATACTACAGGAAATTTGTGAAGAATTTTGGCATCATTGCAAAACCTCTCACCTCCATGTTGAAGAAGAATAATTTTGCTTGGTCCCCAGAATCTGAGCAAGCCTTTGAGAAGTTAAAGCTAGCTCTTACAATTACACCAGTACTGGCCCTACCAAATTTTTCAAAGGAATTCACAATAGAATGTGATGCATCTGATGAAGGTATTGGAGCTGTGTTGGTACAAGAAGGACACCCTATTGCTTTTTTCAGCAAGGCTTTGGCACCAAAACACAAAGTCTACTCAGTTTATGATAAGGAGATGCTGGCTGTAGTATCTGCAGTGCAACAATGGAGAGCATACTTACTAGGAAATCATTTCACTATTGTCACTGATCACAGGAGCATCCAATATTTCCTTGAACAAAAGCTCACTACTCCTACTCAGCAGAAATGGCTCTTGAAGTTGCTGAGATACAATTATTCTGTCAAATATAGGGATGGGAAACATAATACAGCAGCTGATGCCTTATCCAGGATGGTACCATTCAGACCTTAATAGGTACTTCTACACATGTCTCTCAGTTTCTCTTGGATATGCATCATGATGTGCTACTGGATCCTGAAGCATCCTAAATCAGAAATGAGATTGAGAATGGAACTTCCTGCAGAAAGAATTATACCATTGTCAGGAATAAACTTTATTACAAAGGCAGGCTGTATGTTCCATCTGTCAACAATTGGAGAGCTAAGGTTTTTAAGGAGCACCACACTGGTGTCACAGGTGGACATCCTGGCTTCCTAAGAACCTACAAGAGGTTAACCAGAACCTTTATGTGGCCAGGGATAAAGAAAAATTTAAAACAGTTGGTAGCTGAATGTGAAGTCTGTCAGAGGAATAACTATGAAGCTATACACCCTCCTGGTCTACTAATGCCACTTCAAATTCCCAATGGTGCGTGGAAAAGCATTTCCATGGATTTCATTGAAGGATTACCCAGTGACCATGGCAAGTCAGTTATTTGCGTAGTGGTGGACAGATTCACAAAATATGCACATTTTGTACCTGTGGCACACCCATATTCTGCTAAAACTATAGCAGAACTGTTTGCAAAAGAAATCTTCAAGCTTCATGGTCTACCTGAGTCAATTATTTCTGATAGAGACCCTGTGTTCCTCTCCAAATTTTGGGAATCGTTTTTCAAACTCCAAGGAACAGCTCTCAACAGAAGCACTGCTTACCACCCTGAAAGTGATGGTCAGACAGAGAACCTGAACATGACCTTAGAACAGTACTTGAGATGCATGGTAACTGAAAAGGAAAAAGGGTGGATGTCATTGTTGCCTTGGGCAGAATGGTGGTATAACACAAGCTATCACACAGCCCTCAAATCTATTCCTTTTGATGTATTATATGGTTATCCTCCCCCTAGAATCTCAACCTACCTGCCTGGTTCCAGTAATGTCCATGAGGTGGACCAACAGCTCAAATCTAGAGACCAAATTTTGGCTAGAACTAAACAGAACTTGGAACAAGCTCAAAACAGAATGAAGACAATGGCTGATAAGAACAGATCAGAAAGGAGCTTTGAAGTTGATGATTGGGTATATTTGAAGTTACAGGCTTACAGACAGCAGTCTGTGAACTACAGAAGAAACCAAAAATTAGCTCCCAAATTCTTTGGACCTTTCCAAGTAATCGAAAAGATCAACCCAGTGGCTTACAAGCTAGCATTGCCTGAAGAGTGCAAGATCCATCCTATGTTTCATGTCTCACTACTAAAAAAGAAGGTTGGGAAGCACATCACAATCCAGACTAACCTACCACCTGCCTTGGACCTCGTATACCCAAACAGGTACCCTGCAAAAATTCTGGCCAGAAGTATATTCCAGAAAGGCAATGCTGCTGGCACACGATGGTTAATACAGTGGGAGGGGGCTTCTGTAGAAGACGCAACATGGACAGATGCAGAAGAAATTCGAGCCAGATTTCCAGACTTCTCAGAGGACTGAGAAGGTTTTGAAGAGAGGGGTGATGATGTGACCCCGGTTACTCTATCTCATTTCTTAGTGTCTCTAGGAGTAGTAATGGTAGATGGTAAATGGTTAAAACTTGATTAGTTACTGAATGTCTGTAGTTTCGACACCTGGCTCGAGACTAGTGCTTTGATTGCTGCAGCAACGTTCATATACTGCTGCACTGCCTCATTTGGAGATATCAATCAAAACAACCAATCTTGCTTTTCCTGCAGTTTCTCTTTTTCTTGCTTGTCTCTCTATTTTCTGCAACCTTTAAAGATAACACTTTTGTGTGCAAGTCCTTACCAGAAGGTAAGGCTCACAACACATGGGAAATATTTGTTGGGCACAGCCGCGTGTTGGTTCTTGCTAGACATAGCTTACTACAGCCAGAACCTTTTTCAGAAGGACATTTTCAGCGCTGTGGGTTGGCTGCCCTCTGCAAAGACCATGAGTACCCCAGAGGAACTTTTCAGGATTGCCAGGGCGCAAATTGCCCTATGTGGAACAGTTCCCGGGTATTGGGTCACCGTGTTTTTGATCGATCGTATAGAAAGGTGGTGGATCCAGCTTCTAGGGTTATTTTTCATGAAGGTCTTCATGTTTGCTTTGGCTATACCTTACCACCATTGGATGAAGCCGGATAACAACATTTGGTTTGTTGTGTTTTATGGACTAACATTTTTCTATTTGCCAACTTTGGACCTAATAGCACCACATTTGTTATGCCGGCGGAGATTTTCCCGGGCCGGTTTCGGTCCACTTGCCACGGGATCTCGGCAGCTGCAGGGAAAGCCGGGGCTATTATTGGGGCGTTCAGGTTTTTGTATGCTTCGCAGAATCAAGACAAGTTCAAGGCTGATGCAGGGTATCCGGCTGGAATCGGAATGAAGAATTCGCTGTTAGTGCTTGGAGTGATCAATGTGAGGGTTCTTCTTTACATTTTTGATCCCAGAATCGAACGGAATTTCTCTAGAGGAGATGTCAAGGGAGAATGATCAAGAAGATGAAGAAGGAAGCCGTGATTCTCGTCGAAACCAAGTTGAAGCTATTGTTTAGGAGTGTGTATATATATATATATATATATATATACACTATACAAGTTAAGCTGATCGAGACTATTGTTATTATGTTTCTTGGCTTGTTTATTTTCAATACTTTCTGTAGATCATAGACAGATTAATAGTTCAGTCTGCTTGGAATGCAAGTAATTAACAATTTAACATGCAAATGCGAACCAGAAACAGTAAACGTTGCTTTTGTCTTCTTAAACCCGAAAATAAATTAGTAGCCCAACAGATTCGAGTGGCACAACTTTTGCACCGGCTGAAGCGCATGACATTGGCTCGTTAACTTGTTGCGCCTTGTTGGAAATATTACGTCGACTTGGTACTCGACTTTTGAAAGATTTGTATCAAATAACGTACACTTGGTTTGTACTTTGTACTGATGAAAACATATCGATCTTTCTTCTTTTCTATCAGCCCCCTCATGAACCATGCCCAAGTTGAGAACTAGAAAACCAGAGCATTACGAAACATTCTATGGTTATATTGATAGTGAAGAACATCAAGAACGTTGCCTACTTATAGTGTCCAAATGTCCAATTGCATCAACAGCGCGCCAACGCCTCTAAGACCAACGCAACCGAAACACACACAAAGTGTGAGTGAGAAAGTCCATTCCCTCAGCGGTGAAAACCGATGACCATTTAGGCCACTTGGGGTCCGAGCTATTTTGATCAAAGTACCTACCACCGGCCATGAAGCTAACTTAGCTAGCTAACTAACGAGAATCAAGCAGCAGCTGGGTGCTGGTGGTCCATTTGTGCTGGGGTCTTCTATAATCGATGTGCATGTAGGGGGGCAAAAATTTCAAAAGAAAAATAAATATAAAAATTAGTATATACATATAAATACTCAAAATTGAAAAATATTGATTAATATTGTATAAAAGATAAGCATAACTGTATAAAATGAAAGCAAAAAAAAAAAATCTCCATAACTAAATAAAATGATGACAAGAAAGAAAAAAAATAATAGGTATATGACTGAGACTCGAACTCAGCTCACTTGTGTAAAACTTCATAGCATTACCACACCAGTATAAAACTTCAAAGTGTTTGGCACTAAAATTTCCTAGGGTCCTGAGAAGCTTTCAAACTGTCTCTTTTCTTGATCACGTGCTTGTATGTGCTTGGCGTGCCACCGTAGTGGGACGGAACGTTGAACGTAGCCTGCCGCTGCCTGACTTCTAAGAAGCGATTGAGACTGGGAGAGCACTAACCCGCCTGATGGATCCTTCTCGCCTAAGTGACTTGGGACTTTATAGTTTCGTGTCTCTCACAGAGCCACGAAAATCTATACCTCACAACTCCTTCAGTGTGAAGCACAACAATCTCCTTGACAGAGTGTTGAGAACACAGTGTGTTGCGTCCGTAGATAACAAGATACTTGAGCTCTTTCGGGTGATGATCTTTTGATCGCTGGTTGCAGGGTTTTCTCAAGATGAGAAGATAGTTTGCTGAGAACAAAATATGTATGTGATCGTGGATCCTTTGTCTTTCGTTAACCTCATCTATTTATAGGAAGCAATCACTTATCAATGTATATCTAAAACTCTTCATAATTAGATTCACTAAGCAACTCTAACTCTTCAGAATCTTACTTCGTAGTTTTCATAATCAAAGTCTAAGACCTTGGTGATAAACTTGTCAGGGAATCCTTCCCTTACAAGGAAAGGTAAATAACTATTTAACACGGGCCACACATATCAGCCTCTCCATTCACTCCAGTCCAACCCAGTAATATAGAATATCTTTCCAGGCCACCTTCACCAGCCCTTAAAACCCAACAAAACAAGATATTTTATCTTGGGCCCAAACATTTCCCTTTAAGCCTCGAAATTAAATTCTAGTGCAATTGAAGAGGTTTGTTATCCTAATGACATACTGTTTACTCCAAACGTTAACTTTCCCTCATAACGCCATCTCAGCCACTAGATGACGACATATAAAAAGTGCACGTCCCCTTAGAGTCCACACTTCAACACATTCCTTTCACTTCCATCTTCTCAGTCTCCCAAACTTCCTTCTAAAGCCAGATTTTCTCTACTACCGACCACCTTTTCTGATCCGAAAATGCCGCCTCACCAGCAAGAATATCCCCACCTTACCAAAGAGAACGCCGAACTCGTTGCTAAGTTTGTTCGAACCACCGCTAAACGGCAAAAACTAGGTCCGACCACCACGCTCAAACTCTCAAACAATGCCACCGGTTGTTTAGGCGCTTTCCTCAAAACACCCATCAACCCAGCCCTTTACCAGGTTCTCCATGATAGCTCCTGCAACTCCGCCTTAATCTTCAGGCGCGACAAACAGGCTGACCCAACCTGGTGGACGAAGCTCCAATAACAAGTGAACGTGGTACAAAGCTCATCGCGAAGCAGACCTAATCCTCTGGCAAGCAGCCGACATCGTCCACCTTACAGACCTTTGCTTCTCACTACCCAGCGGAGGAATCATGCACCGTTTGCTGCCACCATGTGTTTATGAGATGTCGCTTGCAACTGCTTCCACCTCCCTTGCGACGATGTAAGCATCACTCTGCTAGACCTTATCACCATTTTCGGAATACCTATGACAAAACCCGTTTGGAAGCAAGGGGACACCATCAACGCCGCTAAAAAGACTAGTCACAACCGACCCCCTTCTTACATCGCCTGGGTTACCTGCTTCATGAATGACAAATTCCCTCAAAGAGGTATAGCTTTCCTTGAATTCTGGTTGTCAAAATATATTTTCTGTGTCTCTGCCCAGAAGATCACCAAGTGTTGGATCCCCCTCGTTGAGTGCTTGTTTGAGGGCACTAAGGTAGGACTCACACAACCTATCATTGCCTACTTTTACCGCAATCTTCGTTGAATCTCGTTGTCTCCACTGCAACTCAACAAATTCGGCCCACTATGGATGGTGGACCTCTGGCTCCAGGTCTACTTCCCCGTCTTTCGGCACCCAGAGGTGCCGCCATTCCAAGCAAACAAACTCCTAGGCCAGACCCTCTCAGCCCCTCTCGATTTCAAAGGACTAACCTACCAGACGTGATTTGCCATCTTTTGCTCGCACAACCAATTTCCCTCTGCCTCAGTCCATCTGATCCTAGACCGCCACTTTTGCTAGAGTTAGAAACTTGTTTTTTGCCTTTGCCTACCCAAAGTGACCAGGCGAAGCTCATCTTTCTCTAAAGCAACACTTGTGGATATTTGTAGGTTCCTGATCCCATCAAGGTCTTCTACGAGTTGTACGTTCCCAACCACTGCACCAGGAAAATGGGATTAACCCAACGTGTCCATATGCCACTGGTTGTCTCTGTAAATCGCTATAGTACCTGTTGAGTGACTTCTCATCCTGTGGAGACTGACAACGCAAACCCCCACTTTGGCTTTCCAATCGTGTTGCTTCCAGAGGAAGAACTCAATTCATGACACACACATTGGCTTTTAATTATGTATACTCACTCTTTTTAGTTTGATCACTTGCAGTTCAAAGAACAAGAAAATCCACAACCTGTAAGTAATTACGAATCTCAACTAAAGTATGACTTTGAATTTTTAGCTCTTTACTATGTTATTCCTATTTCAGAGACCTCAAAAATGGCATTGAGGTGCCTTTCCCACTGGGACTTCCGACCAGAAAAGATGATGCCGCCCTCGTAAGATTGGCTCTAAAGATATTCCAGAAAAACAACTCGAGCAGGGTGAGCAACCACCACAATCAACACCACCTTCAAGGCCACAAGGTCTGATTTTAAATAGTTCACTGCCCGAAGGACCTCTTTCTGCCACCCCTCTCTTGCCACCAAAGACTACTGGCTTCTCCTTCGGTGATGAGCAACCCGAGCTGATCATTTCCACTCCTCAATCACCTCATGAGGTGACTTTTATAGCTTGAGGGATGAATTTAAACATAACTCTCTGTATGAAAACTCTCGTCTTCTAACACCAAACTCTTCTCTTATTCCTAAGACGTGTTCCATGCTGAAACCAACCCTAAGGAGAACCTCTTGGACAGTGCTCCTTCAAAAGGGAGCACTATTATTGGCACTGGGACTACCGATGTTGGAGATGCAGTCGCTAAAAATGTAAACATCTATATTACCAATACTGTTTCTCATGTCATCAAAGACACCGTTCTCCACAGTGCCCATACTTCGGACTACTCAGACGAGAGCCTTTGTGATAGTAGTGCCAACGACACATTCCAATTTTGCTTCGAAGATGCTCATCTCTCTTACCATGACATGCATTATCCTCCAAAAGAATAAGCGGCTATAGAAGCGAGAGCCATACTTCCTTATCCTAACGCTAGTGCCCACAGGGGCCTAAGCGAGGCGGCTGAGGTATGGAAATTCCTTTAGGCCCAACCCCATATTTACCATTCCTCTTTCTATGCCTAAACATAAACACCATCTTAACAGGACCCAGAACTGGCTGCAAATGGCTCTCTAAAAAAAAGTGTTAGCACACCCTCATCTCCCCAAGGTAACCAACTCGTCATTGTCCAGCCGCTTACCTTGACTGAGTGTAGTCGTCGCCGCTGAGGATACTACTCGTGGGCGCAATGACCATCAGGGCTCGCAAACTGTCATTCATTGGGCCTCACCTTCCTCTGATCTTGTCATTAACAAAACCGCCGTGTAGGACCACATCCTTAGCCTGGAAGAATTCTCAGCCAAACTTTCGACTATGGAGCTCGACCTGGCTGAGCTCGTCCTCTCCAAAGACATAATCAAGAAGCTCTTTGAGGCCAATTTGAACACTCCTCAATCTCTCAACAATATGCTGGACAAAGTATCGAATCTGCTGAGGACCACCCCCGGTGAGCTCGTGCCCATGCTCTCCCAGTATAAGCAAGATCTTCGATAACTCTACCGGTTGTAGACCAACAAAGATAATCTATCTCACCACTTAGAGCGACAAAAGAAAATAAGGGAAGAAATAGCCAGCTAAGTGCTCAACGACCACCGCCAATTCCAAAAACTCCTCAAAAGTGTCTCATCGAAGAAAGAAACCTTTGGTGGCTAAGGAAGCTAAACTGGCTGCTCTCCAGGCCGAGGTAGACATCCTACGAGCAGATTCTATCTCTAGTCACACGAATGCCCAGCAATTGCTTGAGGAAATCTCGAGTCGAGCGAATCATCTCCAAGAGGCTGAAGATGATGTTTCCTCCCTCCTTAAATCGCATGGTGAGGCTTGGGATGACTATAAGCATGCCAAAGTAGAACTTAAGACAAAAGCCCTATGTTTGTAGAAAATATGGACCTGCTTTATTTTGTAATTCGGCTACTAAGAGCCCAAACCTATTTCCAAGGCCCTTAGCGTCGGTTTTTATCTTGCAACCCTTCTTCTTTATGATTCACAAAATTGGCTCAAGGTATAATCTCCCATTAGAACCAATGGCCCGATTTATGGCCAAACTGGTTGGTTACCCAAAAAATCCTCAGGATTAGGATTAAATTGAGATTCAAATTTCAAAAACATGTTATCCCATCACATCAAATCTTTTAGTTTCCAAGGTGCACGTTACCCTTATATCAACCACCCGGGAATAAATGATAATTACTGCCCTTGCCTCTTATATCAACCACTGAACCGTCTATACCAACAAACCTTTGAGGGACACGTATCAATTATCATAGGTGGTAACTAGATTCATGTACCTTAACCTTTTGTCTACATGTAGAGCCTCTATGGTTAGGCTTCTATAAATATCACCTCCGATCTACCAACACAAACAACATACCTAAAACTTCCTCCTTCACAGTATCTCAGATTGATGCCTTTTCTGCAACATCTCTTCCGGCCTTTAGTGAAAGAAAATCCTCCAGAAAATCTTTGTTTATAGAAAAACTTAGATAGTGATATACATGTCCAAGCTTGAGCTAGATAGTGGCATCTATGTCCAGGTCCTACCTTTGTAAAGCTGCCCATAATCCTTTGGGGGTAGCTGAGTCTAAATGCCGAGAATGGGTCGTCTTCCTCTCCCTCTCCAGTGACAGGTTTACATTTTTCTTGCATAGATGTTGCAGGTCCTAGCGTGCTAGCCTTATAGCAAGGAAGTACAAGGAGCTAGTGTGCTATCACTCCCCATTTACATGGGAGCCAATTCAGGGAGGCTACTGGCGAGGAGCGAGTGGCAACCGGCTCGTTCCTGGGGTGGGAACTAGTCCATTAGCTCCAATGATGAAAGAGACAAAAGGGAATTCCCTTCATTCTTCTTACATTGCTTTGGGCTGTTATGTTCTAGTTTCCGTTTTTTCTTCATTTGTCTATTGAGGTACTTCCTCTTTAATAAACCTTCGGATTTTCAAACTCGTAAACGAGTTTGTATTTCCATGGTATCAGAGCTCAAGGATGCAAAGCCCTTGTAAACTTTTAATAAAATTTATTCCATAAATTCTACCTTGCATATATCTCGTTAAAAATGTAACTCAAACTCCAGCTACCAATATTGGCTTTGTAAAATAACAAAAATTTTAAACACAGTTAAATCCACAAGAATTGGCAGAGAAAACAAGTAAAATTTTAGCCACAGGATTTGGCTTAACATGTTATATGGTTACTCCTTGAGTTTGGTCACGCGAGCAGAAGCATGCGAGCATGAACAAAGTCAATTATTCTGCACTAGGTGGGTCGTCGTACTCCCAGACTGGCGGGATTTACTTTTTAAGTAAACAACCATTGATTGGATTTTTATGAACTGTACCATCTCAATCGCGAAGAAGAACTGCTCCTCATCCTTGTATGCGGTCTATTATGTTCGACCTTTCCCATTTACCAGATCATTTGCCTCGTCCTTCTATTTTCTTGCAAATGTGTAACACTATCTTCCAAACCAACTCTCCTTCTACAAAAATCTTTCCCCTAGTACACTTGTCATAATCTCGAGCTACTCTTCGATTTTTAGCACACAAGTGTTCATAGGCTTCAAGTTGCTTTTTGTCCAAGTCCTCGTGTTCCCACCACATTGCTTGCATATAGTGCTCACCAATTAGATCGTGCTATTCCATAACTCGTAAGGGATGAACATTGAGCTCCAAAGGCAAGACAGTATCATGTCCAAACATCAACACGTAGGGAGTTGTCCATTTTGGATTTCGTTTACTCGTCCGATATGCTCAAAGTGTATTGAACAAGTCATTATGCTATAGGTGGGCATTACCAGTGAGCATTCAGCTTAGAATGTGCAGAATCAGCTTGTTACTCGCCTCTGTCTGACCCTTGGACTGAGCATAATAAGTAGTAAAATGAAGAAAATGAATGCCCAGGTCTTGCATAAGCATCTCGACTTCGATAGACATAAATGATGCCCCTCTTCCTGAGACAAAACACTCTGGTATTACTAAAATGATAAATGATATCTTCAAATAAGAACTGGCGAATGGTGCCCGCATAAGCCACTTTTAAAGGCTTAGCTTCTATCCATTTGGTGAAGAAGTCTGTGGTCATAATGATGAACTTGTGTCCCTCAGATGAATGGGGATGAATCATGCCAATCAAGTCTAAAGCCTATCCACGAGAAGACCAAGGTTTGATGATTGGTTGCAAAGGGATGTTAGGTAATTGATTGATTGGGCCGTGTGCTTGACAATCTTCAGAACCCTTAGCAAAAATGTTACAGTCTTTAAGCATTCCAGGCCAGTAGTACTCGTGACGCCGTAATAACCAGCACATCTTGGGACTAGTTTGGTGTGCCCCTACTGCCCCTAATTGTACTTCTCTCATTATACGCTTAGCGTCACGACCGTATACATAACGCAGTAGTAGACCATCCTTTCCTCGCCTGAATAACTCATTGTCTTTAAGCACATAATTGGGATCCAAGAAACATATCTATTTTTTGACTGGTGCGTTAAGGTCTTGGAGGTAAGAGATGATGGGCTGACGCCAATCTACATCAATATGATCCAGTGTGGCCACATACCATTTGCTATTTACTTCTTGTCGAGAGAAGAAAGAAGGTAGAGTCAATGTGATCTACATCAATATGATCCAGTGTGGCCACATACCATTCGCCACTAGCCAACTCAATGTACCAACAATGTCCAAGTTATGAGTTTAGTCCAATTTACATGTGATTGTCCAATTCGTGTTCCTTTCAAGTCATCATTGGTTGTGAACTGAATCTCCTAGGCCATTAGGGCACTAGAAGTGTTTAGATCCAATATTCAAATATAAAGCAAACCGAAACTAGAATGGAACTCAATTACAAATCGTATCATAATCATACCACGTGCCTAATGAGTTCAATATGTGTTCACTTATGATGAATATGAATGACTTTTGATCTCTAGGGCCTAAATTACCGAATCTCTGGCACTTATCACATGCAGCACAATATGCATGAGCATCGCGAAATAAACTAGGCCAAAAGAAACCGCAATCTAAAATCTTAAGGGCTATCCTCCTTGAACCAAAGTGTCCCCCACATGCTTCATTGTGACAAAAGTCTAGAATGGGCTTAAACTCACTATCCGGGATACATCTCCTAATTACTAAATCGGAGCATTGTTTCCATAAATAAGGCTCATCCCAGATAAAGGTTCTAGCATTATGCTTAAGTTTGTCACGTTGAAATTTATGCATGGTAGACGGAAACTCACCGGTAACTAAGTAATTTACGATATCTGCATACCATGGAGTTTCCGAAATAGTTACCTCAATTCCGAAGAGTTTTTCATCCGGAAAAGTTTCTTCAATCTCGACAGGCTCATGGTCACCTATCAAACGTGATAGGTGGTCAGCGACGACGTTTTCTACTCCCTTCTTGTCCTTGATTTCGATGTTGAATTCTTGGAGTAGAAGTATCAATCTGATAAGTCGTGGTTTTGCGTCCTTCTTGAGCATTAGATACTTCAAAGCTGCATGATCGGTAAACACAGTTACTTTAGTTTGAAGTAAATAAGATCGAAATTTATCTAAAGCAAAAACCACGGCAAGAAACTCCTTCTCGGTGGTAGTATAATTTCTTTGCGCTTCATCATGCGTCCGAGAGGCGTAATAGATTACGCAAGGCTTCTTGTCCTTCCGCTGACCCAAGACGGCTCCTACGGCATAATCCGAGGCGTCGCACATGAGTTCAAATGGCAGAGACCAATAAGGGCTGCATAAAATAGGAGCGCTCGTGAGAAGCTCCTTCAACTTGTTGAAGGCAGCGTTGCATTCTTCATCAAAGACGAACGGGGTCTTCTTTTGCAGCAATTTACACAACGGGCGCGAGATGTGGGAAAAGTCTTTGATAAACCTACGATAAAATCCTGCGTGTCCAAGAAATGAACGAATCTCTCTAACCGAAGTTGGAGAGGGTAAGTGACGCACAAGATCTACTTTAGATTTATCAACTTCTAACCCTTTTTCCGAAATAATATGACCTAACACTATCCCTTGCGTAACCATGAAATGGCACTTCTCCCAATTAAGCACCAAGTTCGTTTCAACGCATCTTTGTAAAATTGTTTCTAAATTGTTTAAGCATGCATCAAAATCACTCCCAAATACACTAAAGTCGTCCATGAATACTTCAATAATTTTTTCAATGTACTCGGAGAAAATTGAGAGCATGCAACGTTGAAATGTACCTGGTGCGTTACACAGTCCAAATGGCATGCGGCGATAGGCAAACGTTCCGAACAGGCACGTGAACGTTGTCTTTTCTTGATCTTCCTCCGCAATGCTAATTTGGTTGTAGCCGGAATATCCGTCGAGAAAACAATAAAATGCATGGCCGGCTAATCTTTCCAGCATTTGGTCGATGAATGGTAAGGGAAAATGATCCTTGCGGGTTGCAGCGTTTAGCTTCCGGTAATCAATGCACACTCGGTGTCCAGTGATCGTCCGTTGTGGCAAAAGTTCATTTTCCAGATTCTCGACGACGGTAATTCCCGATTTCTTTGGTACTACCTGCACTGGGGAAACCCAACGGCTATCAGAAATAGGGTAAATAACTCCACAGTCCATGAGTTTAATTACCTCCTTTTTTACCACCTCCATCATCGGAGGGTGGAGCCGACGTTGTGCTTCCCGCGTAGGCTTGGTGCCTTCTTCAAGGAAAATCCTATGCACACAGGTTGCTGGATTTATTCCCTTGATGTCCGCAAGTGTCCAGCCTATTGCGGGTTTGTACCGTTTGAGCACACTCACGAGCTTCTCCTCCTGCTCCTCTTCTAGCGCGGACGAAATAATGACGGGTAAAGTGTCATTCTCGCCCAAGTACGCATACTTCAGATGGTCCGGTAGTAGCTTGAGTTCTAAAACTGGAGCTTCTACGATGGAAGGAACCATTTTATTAGTACCAAAAGTAATTGGTAAAGGAGGAGAAAAGCTTACTTTTCGTGGTGCCGCATTTAGGGCCATGGCCATGTCTTGAATACGAGGTTCAAGCTCTAGTAAGGCCTCGAGAAGGCCGTCATGCCCAAGTTGAATGGCCATGTCGAGTTCATCCTCATTGATGGTGTCGAGGTAGCCTTGTGCTAAGGTATCCACAGGATCGTATGTCGAAATGGCAGCTACGCTCAATATTGGAAACTTCATCCCGTCCAGGATGTTGAACTCGATTCTTTCTCCATCAATCTCCATGGAGAAAGTGCCTTGAAACACATCAATCTTCGTTCTCGCAGTCCGCATGAAAGGTCGCCCAAGCAGCAGTGGCGTGGTGTTCAGTGGACTGTCTTCCATGTCAACTATGTAGAAATCGGCTGGGAATATCAAGTTGTTGACTTGCACGAGAACGTCTTCTACGTATCCCCTCGGATACTTGTGGGTGCGATCGGCTAACTGGATGACAACACCATCTTGCTTGAGATCTCCAAGCTCCATCGATTCGAAAAGATAGTAAGGCATGACGTTGATGGAAGCTCCTAGATCAAGCATTACGTCTTCGAAGTGGGTGTCACCGATTACGCAAGGAACTGCAAAGCTCCCTGGGTCCTTCAGTTTTGGGGGTAGCCGACGCTGCAAAACCGCCGAAACGGTTGCGTTCACCTTCACAACCTCCTTCTCTCGAGTTTGCCTCCTCTGTGTGCATAATTCTTTGAGAAACTTCGCGTATATTGGCACTTGTTTTATGCACTCGATCAAGGGAAAATTCACTTGCACCTTTCGGAAGATGTCCAAGATATCTTCATATTGGGCATCCTTCTTCTTTGATTTTAATAATCTGCTAGGGAAAGGTGCAACAGCAAACGGAGAATTAGTAATAACCGTATTTGAAGGAATATGGCTTTTACCTTTAATTGGGGTGGGTTGTGGAGGGGATTGTGCCTTGGTGACATTAGGCGTCACCTTCTTCTTCTCGGCTTCTTGAGCTGCCGGATCGATCTCATCTTCCTCTTCGTTGGTTATGTCCTCAATGGTGACTTCATCGAGATGAGATCGCTTGGTCTTTGGTTCTTCAAGTATCTTCCCACTCCTTGTGACAATAGCATTCACGTTTCTTTGATTAGGAGTGGGTTGAGGTGGAAGCCGACCGGTTTCTTTGATTTGGCCCATGAAATCAACAAGTTGGCCAAGCTGCTTCTTCACTTCGGTGATGTCTCGGCCATGTGAGTCCAGTGTCTCCTTTGTCTTCGATTGTCCGTCGAGGAGAACTTGTGTGGAGGCCGAAAGTTGCGACAACATCTTGTCGTAATCCGGGTTGGTGAAGGATTGAGATGACGAACCATGCTGCATCAGTGGCCTTGGTTGAAATGGAGGGCGTTGGTAGCTTTGTTGAGGTGCTGGAGGGTTCAAAGTTCCCTCGTTGCTGCTCCATCTAAAACCTGGATGATCACGGTTGACATAGTTGTTATAATTGTTATACCGTTGTCCTCCCTGATATCCGCCGATGGCGTTAGCGTGCTCCGGCTCGCTAGCTTGCTTTGGCGCTTGAGGGCATTGGTCATTATGGTGACCTTGTACTTGACATATGCCACAAACAGGCCCACGAGTTGCTTTGGCTCTTGTCGTTTCGAGTTCTAAAACCTTCTCTAGCATATGAGCTAGTTTGTCGTATTTTTCGTCCGCGTCGGGTTTAGAACTCGCTTCACCGACTGCTCGTCTGTTGGACATTCCATATTGTGCATCATTATTCGCCCGATTCTCTAGAAGAGTTCTGGCTTCGATTTCGGTTAAGTCCATGAATGCACCGGTAGCTGCTGCATCTAGCAATTCCCTATCGATTGGCTTGAGACCATCGTAAAAGTAATTCATGAGATTGGTCTCGGAAAATCCATGCGATGGGCAAGTGGCACACAAAACCTTGAATCGGTCGTAATATTGGCCGAAGGTCTCGTCCGGTTTCTATGTGATGCCAGTGATTTGCTTTCTCAAGACGGTGATCTTTGAGGCCGGGAAGTACTTTGCTAGGAACATATCCGCAAGTTGCTTCCATGAGGTAATATGGTTCGGCGGTAGTTCCATAAGCCAAGACTCGGCCCTGTCGACAAAGGCCATATTTGTTCTATTTTTGGGCCTTCAATTTGTCGTAATCTCCAAATCCGCAAAATAAGGGGGACGTTAATCCAATTGGTTTCTACTTTAGAACACAACATATTGCCATGAGAGATAATAATAATTTTTTTTTTTTCATTCTCTCAAATATAATTTTTTTTTTCTTTTTGGCAATCTCATACTTTTTTAGCTATTTGGACAAGTCTTTCCCCTTACTCACATTAACTCTTTCAATCTTTCTTACCAAACCATCATATTATGTGCTAGTTTCGAAAAAATCTCACCAAGTTTCTGGAACCAAGGTAAGGATATTCTACACTAGGGTAAGTGTTTAGGTATATATGGTGATGAAAGAAAAGCTTAACGTGGGCTCAATTGGTTTATCTAGGGGTGTCGCAACTTGTGCGTACAAATGGGATACATGGATATATGGCAATGTGGTGGAAAATCCTAAATGCCTTTAATCATTTCCGAAATCAAAGTATGTATCAACTTAAAAGCTTTGCAAATTGACATGAGTAAGTTCTAGCATTCTCTAGTTCATTAAAATCTATGGCAAGCAATCAAATGAGGCATATATAAGCTAGTAGCTACGAAATGGATGCATATTCACTCGAATAAAGAACATATAGCTCAAAAGCTCACATAGGGTTCATATGATTAAAAACTTATTCAAGCATGCGATTTTCTGTACCATGTTTTGCAATTCATATCTACTACATGTTAAAAACATATAGAATATCTCAATTAGCACAAGAATTCGATGCATGTGGTTCATACGCCATATGTGTTGGTATTGGTCAAATTTCATCATCGACTAGTTAAGGGCGTCCTAAAGACTCTGAAAAACACTAATTTAGACACAATTAAATTGTAAACCCTTCCCCCACACTTAAACTCTACATTGCCCTCAATGTACTAAAGTAGAAGTATAGAATTAAAAATGGAGTACAGGATCTACGAAAATTTTAATTTTAATACGCAAAAAGCCATTAAATTAATTAAAAGGGGAGAAGAAAACAAATCTGTTGTCTCCCTATTGGGTTGCCTCCCAATGAGCGCTTGTTTTACGTCGTTAGCTTTGGACGTGATGCATCATTTTGTTTTTGAAATGGCCGGTTCATGGAGTTGCATCTCCTCCACGGTATGCTCCGCAAATGCCTCAAAATAGGGCTTCAAGCGATGGCCATTTACTTTGAACTCACTGCCTTTGTCGATAGATCGAATGAGAACTGCTCCATGAGGCAGAACTTGAGAAACTATGAATGGCCCCATCCATCGAGAGCGAAGCTTTCCCGGAAAGAGCTTAAGTCTTGAATTGAAAAGCAATACTTTCTGCCCAACTTCAAAACTCTTCCCGCGAATCATCTGATCATGGATCTTTTTCGTCTTCTCTTTGTAAATCCACGCATTGTCGAAAGCATCATTTCTGATTTCTTCTAGTTCACAAAGTTGTAGCTTCCGATGCAAACCTGCTGCATCTCGATCGATGTTGAATTTCTTCACGGCCCACCATGCCTTGTGCTCCAATTCAACCGGAAGATGGCACGCCTTCCCATAAATTAATCGGAAAGGTGACATACCAATGGGGGTCTTGTAGGCAGTCCTGTAAGCCCATAATGCATCATCTAAGCATTGACTCCAATCTTTCCGGTTTGGGCGGACGGTTCGCTCCAAAATCTTCTTGATCTCACGGTTGGAAACTTCAGCCATTCCATTTGTTTGAGGGTGGTATGGTGTGGAAACCTTGTGTTTTACGCCATACTTCCTCATCAGTGCTTCCACCGTGCGGTTGCAAAAGTGACTTCCTCCATCGCTAATTAGAACGCGTGGCATTCCAAATCTACTGAAAATGTTAGTTCGTAGGAAATCTGCAACAACTCGCGAATCATTAGTACGGGTGGCCTTTGCCTCCACCCATTTAGAAACATAATCTACTGCGAGTAAGATATAAGTAAAACCATTGGAGGGAGGAAATGGTCCCATGAAATCAATACCCCACACATCAAAAATTTCAACATTAAATATGTAGTGTTGTGGCATTTGATCTCTAGGGCCTAAATGCGCAATACGCATTTTATGCTCGATTCTTAACGCATTTCCCTTTACGTTTAGCTATGTTATTATCTTAGTTTTTATGTTTTTCTTATTTAATTTGTTATTTTGAAGATATTTACGGTGGAGATTAATAACGACGCAATTCGGAGGAATTTCGGCGATTTTGCGATTTTGGACAACCGGGAATGGGCTGGCCCAAAAAGCATTTTTTGGGCCCATTTCTCAAAGTTTGCTTTGGCCCAAAAACCAGCCCAAGCCCATTAATTTTGGCATGGAAGCAACTTGGGGAAGAGGAAAAGTCAAAGTTATCAAGCTTGGTGACAAGGCTTAGTGACTAAGCTTGTGATCATCACAAAAGATGACTAAGTGTGTGACTTGCCATGGTGACTCTTGCTTAGGGTTCACAAATGGTGACTTGCCATGGTGAATCTTGCTTTTTGATGATCACACTTGGTGACTAAGGGAGTGACTTGCCATGGTGATAATTACTTGCATTTAATGAAAGAGGCAAGGTGGAAGAGAGAAGAGCAACATCCCTTGCCTATAAAAGCCAAGGAGGCAGCCATAAAACAGATCATCACTCAATTTACTAGCCAAAGCTCTACACAAATACTCTTCCACCATAAACACTTGAAGGTTCTCTTACAAGCCGAAGCACATCTCCTCCATTCCAAGCCGAAGCAAGGTTCTAGGGTTCTCCTCCATCCAAGCCGAAGCAAAGCATCCTCCATCCTTCACAATACGCTAAGTCCCTTGTGAAGGAAAGCCATCTCCACCGTAGATCATCTAGCATTCAAGACAAAAAGTGTAACCATGATCTTCACTTTCATTTCTTTTGTTTTGTATTTGAACCTCTTGATGTATTGGAATACATTTATGTATCAAATGAAGAACAAGTTTAGATTTGTGTTTTATGCTCTTAAACCGATTTGTAATATGCATGTGTTTATGATTTCTAGCCTTTTATGCATGTTTGATACAATCTTAAAGCTTCGAATGCATGTGTTAGAAAATACGCTAAGTCCCTCTCTTTCGCATGTTTCGATGATCGTATGTTGTTTAGGATGTTTATACGCTAAGTTGCATTCCTACTAAATTATTAAGCATGTGTATTTAGTTAGAAGTTATGAATTTCGTAACTTACAAAAATGTTTGATGCATGAAAATGGTAGGTTAATAAGATGAGATGATCACATGTAATTAGTAGTGTAACTTCTTATTTTTAGCAAGCATAATTAGACTTTAAGTTTCTTGATTGTTGAAACTTGTCTATGAGTAAAACATGTTAGATGCCTAAGAGTTTTAGTTGTGTTTGCATGTTATGTACTTTAATTTCGTAGATTAAACAACCAACTTCCAATCCCCCCAAACATTTACATTTCCGCCTATTAACGAAACCATGCATGCGCCCTTAATTCCCCGGATAAAGAACGATCCCTACTCGCCAATATTACAAATGACAAAAGAAGGGTTTAAATTACAATGCGCGTAATCTGTGTTTTTAAGTTAACGTGAATGCATGTTTTGCGCGTATCAACTTTCCTTCCTAAGTCTCAATTAAAGGACATGAAAGTAGATTCTAATGACTTTCCTAATCCACACATTTTAGAACATGAATTAGAAGAAATAACGATTAGCTACAAAGCCCTTTCGAGTCAATGTAAACTTGACCGGAGCTCCTTGAGTCATTTGGACTTCAAGAAAACTTCAGTTCATGCTCAAGCCCAATAAAAACCAAACATTAAGCCCATCTTCTCAAATGCAACCTAAGTCATGTTTACATGCTTATCTTCCTTAGGTGAGTGACTAGTTCACTTAGGTTCATATTTAGCTTCCATAAACATATCTCAACTTAGTCATGGCTAAGACATGAATATGAAAACATTGAATCAAGCTCAACATGCAAACATACTACAATCATATTACCAACTATTAGACCCTTACTTAGGTTCATTTTTAGCTTCCTTAAACATATCTCAACTTAGTCATGGCTAAGACATGAATATGAAAACATTGAATCAAGCTCAACATGCAAACATACCATAATCACATCACCAACTATCAAACTCATTCACAACATGTAGTACACTAAACCAAATTTAATTCCATAACTCAAAACATAGTTATATGTACATCAAATTGGCTAGGGTTTTCCAAATAGCAACTACTCACTAACCATAATGTAAAGCAAGTTTAGATACATAATTAAAGAGATAGAGAGAAGTAGAGATAACCCAAGAACTCCCAAGCAAGCTAAGTCATCCTTAGTCTTTAAGCCCCATCTTCTAGGCTCCCAAATACATTCAACTTGAGGTAGAGGTGAGATAAGAGGGGGAAAAGTTTAATTGCATAAAGGAGAGTGTACAATCAAGTGGAGAGAAGGAGGAAAGGGAGAGGACCCTTAAGGGAAGCAAGATAGCTCTACCTTAAGAGGCTGATTTAGTGGTGATGAAGAGGGTGTTTGAGGTGGAGGGCAGAGCTAAAGGGATAGGGAAAGGTTGGGAGCTAAAGAAAGATGCTAAAACTATGTAAAAATGTAAAATGAGGTGAGATATCAAGATGGGATGAGGGGAACTCGACCAAGACTACCAAAGGGAGATATTTTAGTGTTTTAAGATTCAAAATTAGATGCTTAGACATGATCCTAAACTTTAGACTTTTAGGTGGTCCTAATGTGTGACTTGCATGTACATCCATCTCTCAAAATATCTTCCATATGGGCTTAGACTCTTGAGGCCTTGGCCCAAACTTGACTTGACCTTGCCATTGACTGGTGATGACTTGCCAGAGTTGATCGTTGACCATCCGGAGTTAACCGTTGACTTTTTGTCTTTTTCCCTCTTTTGCTCTATCTTCTCCAAAGGCTTTGAAAATGCGCTCAGTTTCTCCAAAAAGTAATTAATTTCTATCTTTTAGAGCATTTCCATGCCAACTTCCACTTTCCTAGCATAACAAGGAAACATTATAAAAATGATATTTTATTGATAAAAGGCAAGCAATAAGCATGGCGTTAAAGACATAATTATGAGCCTAACAAATTATCCCACACTTAGACTTTACTTGTCCCCAAGAAAACAAAGAAGAAAAGAAAAGAAGCTAAGCTAGACTCAAAGCACAAAAGAAAACACAATATCATACATAAGCATGTAAGTGTCTTGAATTGATGATTGATTTCCCTCAAAGAACCATGGCCAGATGAATTGAACTTCTTTTGAGCAACACTTTTAAAACATAAAATCAATGCATATGTAATAAGCTGAAATAGTCATGCTATATGCCAAGCCAAATGCATCACAATAAGATGTATTGAAACAAACATGTCTCCTAACCATTAAAATTACAAGATATCACTTAATGCACACATGTGTTTGAGGGTTAGTCTTTGCACTCAAAAATTGCATCAATCATATGTTCTTCATAAGCTTGATTTTCAACCAAATACTCCAACAATTCACAAACAAAAACCTTTCAAATCAAGAAGACTTTTATTTAGGTTATAACGAGGCTTAAGAAAGAGGCTTAATGAAAGAAGGGTATAGGAATTCAAGAACCAAGCAACCTAGCAAGTAATTCACATGTCGAAATTCCATAACATACATCTAGGTGTCATTAACATCCCCTTTTTCACAAAGCTACTTCCCAAAACACTTATTCTTTATGTACAACTCAACCTCTTTTTGTGAAACTCTTTTCTATTTTCTATTTTTCCCTTTTCTTTTCTTTGATACTCTTTTCTAATTTTTTTTCCTTTTCTTTTCTTTTTGAACAAAAACATAACACAAATGAACATCACAACAATCTCATCCACCTCACACTTAAGTTTTTGACATTCTACACAACAAACACATACTATAAGCACATCCTAATATGAATTCATTATCGCTTGCTAGTTTGCCAAGTTAGGGGTAGGATAAGTGTTTAGGCTTGGTAGAGATTTGTGGTGTTCAAGAAATAAAAGGATAGCTAATATAAGGCTCAAATTGGCTCACTAAAGCATATATGCATCATAGGTTCAATAAGCAATTTGGCCATGGTGGTAATCTTAATACCTTTATCACTTTTGAAAATAACTCATGATTTGGAAAACGCTTTGCATAATTTTAAGCAAGTTCTAGATTACACAATGATTAATCGATGTCACATATGAAAGAAAATGTGCATAATGTAAGTATGCATGAACAATTAGACTCAAAATCTCAGACGAGGCATGGATAGCTTTGAAAATATTTTAATCCTTCATTTTCTCATGTGAAAGCATTTTGAATGACATATGCACTTTTCAAACTGATTAGACATGCATTGTTTTCTCTTTTCAACATACTCAAAATCATGCAATCTACTAGTCATTAGTTCAATCTCATCATTGGGGTTGTTATTGGAACACAAACACACAAAATACATATATTTTTTCATTGCAGTTTCCCAATTTTTGTTGTTGTTGAATTTTTAGGATAGGGAGTGATAATGACTTAGCTGCATACCTCACACTTTAGAATCAAATTATCCTTAATTTGTATCAAACCACATAATAAACACAAGTGTACACAAGATAGAAAATACATTATCATATCACATTTTATTCTCTTAACACATGTTCTCTTAGGCATAACAACTAGCATACATTCACACATAAAGAGCCATATATTATCTAAGTAGTAATGAAGTTATTAGAGTCCTATCAACCACAATGGGGACATGCATATTAATCACATTTCAAAGAAAAATCACATTGTAATCTAGCATATAACATGAAAGGACCTCACACTTAGAGCTCGAACACCTTGGCATGGAAAGATCAAAAACTTATAAAGGCATTTAGTTCATAGTAACAAGTATCACAACATGTATCATGCCACATGCTAACACGACTCAAAATATACACTAATGAGACTTTAAGCATCATTTTTCAATACATATGTCATGCTAAGAAGTAAAGAGAGTAGGGAGAAAGAAATGCAAATGCTTTGTAGACCGCCGCTAAGCTCCATATACTTTAGAATGTAAACCAATGAAGCCCAAGTTAGGCCTCGCAATCCAAGGTTGCATAGACTTCATCATGATCCTCAAATGGTGTTCTCGGACTCATCTTGGCCTCAAGGAATTGCTCTTTGCTTCATGCCTCGAAGTTCCAAGTTCTTGGTCTTCAAAATATGCTTGAAAGGCATGAAATGGTAACAGACCTTCGATGGATCAATGAATGCTTTGATCCATCGAGGCAGTGCCTCAGATTCAAAACTGTATGTAGCCTTCGATGGATAAAGGAAATCTTTTGATGCATAGAAAAAGTGCCTCATGTTTGCACTTCTTGAGCATTTTCAGAAATTTGGCCATGTACCACCTTAAAATCCTTGTCATTCCTTACTCACTTCACATTCAACACACACATTATACAAAACTAACACACAATCTCTACACCAAAATCAATCCATACATAATTTATCTTTCTACCACACAAATGCAAGAAAAAATAAGAAATCAAGTTGAAGAGAAACAAAAAGAAAAGAACGGGGTAGAGATGCTCCCCCTTGAAGACTGAAACTTTGCCATAGTCACCAACAATCACCAGCTTGCAAGACCGAAGTCTTGCCTTTCGTGTTATTCATGTTGTGACTGCTTTGTTAGGATCTCTCCAAGGGGTCACCAGATCACTGATCAAGTAGAATGGAAGGACTTCCCGGTTGGGTCCTTAAAGTGATAGACCTCCGCACTCCATTTCGTGTTTGGCTCGAAAGCCTCAATTTGTGTCTCATGGAGTTTGAAAGTTCTCCCATTCTTCAAATTCATCAAATAGACAACACCTTGGGGACATAGCTCAAGCAACTTGTAATTAACACTCCTCAAGGAATTAAGGCCCTTCAAGGTGACATTGCTACCAACTACCAATGCCGATTTCTCAAGCTTGTTCGCCTTAAATTTCTTTTTCTTTTCGCGACTCATTCCCATATCTGGTGCCTTGACTTCTTCAACATCATTGGTCTTGTTTCTCATAACATAAACACTATAGACTTGTAGTGCCAGAATCGAATAAGATTTATTGAATAACTTGAATGCTTTTGCGTGATAGCTCATGATAACTTGCGTCATTCCTTTAGCATTGACTTGGGGAAAAGGTAAGAACTTAAGTTCATCCGGGTTCACCTTAGTCTCGGATTTGGTCTTAATACCCTTATGTTTTTGCTTGTATTTATTATCAAATCTCGGGGTATGATAGGCACACCCGATGTGCCTAGGTCCTCCTCATCATCACTTTCACAATCACTTTTTACCAAGGGTGCATCACCAAAATTATCACATCTTCTTCCGGTATCCAACACCCTATTGACCACTTGGCCTTGATACTTGGGATCCTTTTTTATGTAAGATGGGAATTCATTTGTCCTTCCGCCTTATGGAACTTGATGTGCCTTTGCGAATTGACTTTATTGTTCCTCCATCTTCCGGAGTGCACATTGGTTCTCCTTTGGGATCTCCTTGTTCTCTTCCATTAAACTCTTGAAGATATTCAAGTACATCTTCTTTTCCTCTACTCTTTGTGCTTCCAATTTTCTTTGAAGAAGCATCTCATGTTGTGAAAATAGCTTGGTCATCAATTCCTCCAAGTTAGACTTTGACAATTCCCCTCAAGGTGGAGGTACTTATTGCATCGGAGCTTGTTATGGTATTGGAGAGAAAGATGATTGTGGTTGGCAAGAGTTGCCTTCCATAGCATTAACATACTCTCCACTAGCCCTTGTAACTCCGATAGCTCCATGCTTAAAATCTTGACTATTTTCTTGACCACAATGGTTGGCTTGGCTAGGATCATCCCATGAGAAAATAGGATTAGTGTGTAGAAAGAACCCAACCCTAGATTAACTAGTAACAATAATTAATCTGTCATAAATGTTAGTGTACGAAGTGTAACAATAGTATTGGTAGAGTAACGGACGTACCTTGTATCTGTCATAAATGTGTTACTTATATTAGTGGTTGAGTATGGAGTCTTTTATTGCTCTTCGATGTGGGATCCTGTCTTTTATACATAGCAAGTCCTGGTATCTTCTGTTTGTCGTATCGAATGCGTGGACGTTCGGATGTTGTAGTTTTCTTGTTTAAAGTTGGAGCCTGTATTGTTGCCCTAAACCTGAGCTATGTTGATCCGTTTGTAGAGACTAAGTGTGCGATAATTGTGTGTTACGAGATCACACACTAACAAGTCCCCCAAGTCCCCAAGTCAAGGGAATCAGCTCTTGATTGGGGAATTGCAAAGCTTTTTCCGGTTTGCACACGTGGTCACTCGAGGAGGGGTCCGCACCCTAGTAACCCCGAGTCCCCCAACTCTCCGATGAAGAGCTGGTTTGAGGTCGAATGTCGAATGTTTGTGCCGTGGGGCTATTTGTCTTTGTCACTCATCCCATGATAGTGCGAACCTTTGTTGCCGTTCCGCTATTGGGGTGGACTCTGAAACTTGATGTTGCTGTTTGGATCCACTTATGTGGCGACAAGTGATGTTTCTACTCGACCCATGATAGCGCAAGCATAATTGCCACTTGCCTATCGGTATTGTTTTATCGGGATTATGCATGATGGGAGTTCCCAAACCTCAGTCTGTTAGCCCCGATCAATGGCGCAGGTCATGATGGTACCAACCATGCCCATGATAGCGCAAGCATAATTGCCACTTGCCTATCAGTATTGCTCTATCGGGATGATGCGTAACGGGAGGTCCCAGACCTCAGTCTGTAAGCTCTGATCAATGGTGCAGGTCATAATGGTATCAACCGTGCCCATGATAGAACAAGCATAATTGCCACTTACCTATCGGTATTGCTCTATCGGGTGGACTCCAAAACGATGTTTCCGTTAGAATTGTTTCGGCTTCGTAACGGTTATCTGTCGCTTGACATGCTCGTGTGTCAGACGGTTTTTTTTCAGTTGTTAGCTGCATGAGTGACGCGTGGCGCGCCGAATTCGAAGTAGCCGGGTAATTAATTTTTGCGAGAGCGCGTGAGGCGCGTGAGACACGTGTCGTGATCATGCGGTCGGAATCGCTGAAAATAAACGGTAGACGTTCGCCTAGGGTTAGTTTCGCTGCCTATAAATAGTTTGGTATTTTCACTTTCATCTTTTACACTTTTGCTGCTCAAACTGAAACTCTGAGAAAACGTTCTCTCGAAGCTGCTTGTTATCAATTTGGAGTGTTTTTGCTTGCTACCTCGTGAATCTTCCTCTTATATTTTCAAAGGTAATTTCCTTGTTCTTGTTGCTATTGAAAACTGTTTGTGGTGATTTCTGGAGTTTGTGGTTTTGCTGTTATGGAGTACGTTTGGCTGGATAAGGCATTGCATTCCTTTGTGTTGGTGCTTTTAAAAGAATTTCTAGGCTTTTCTGGGTGTGTTGCGAAGAACAGCCTCTAGTTCTTAAGGTTTTTGTTATTTTTTCAGTTTTTGATCAGTTTATGGGTGTTGCGAAAAGTGGCCTATTTTTGCTGGGGGATTGGGGTCGCGGCACTCTACGCGTTCGCCGTTTAGCTTATGCCCCGTTTGATTTTCTCTTATGACCATGGAATTGGTAGCTATATCCAGCGATAAGTCCCTTTCGCAAACCCCTAGGTTCCATATAGGGGCTCGTGGTTCATCATATAGTGTTTCAGACTCTTCGTCCGATAGCGTACTGAGCATCTCCCCGCTATCCGTTAATGCTAGTGGTGCTTTGCGTAGGTCATCAGTGTCGAATATGAAGCGAAATGGATCGATGGTTGGGCGGTCCGAGCGGCCAGGTGCCTCGATAGTGCCGAGTGGTGAGGCGTTCTCTTCTTCCGGGGGGTCGGACAGTTACGTTGTTCTCCAGCGCGGTGAACGGGCGTCTGGGGCTGCCTTTCCCGTGCCTCCCCAGGGCAGGCCCGTGCTGTGCCGACTTGCGGATGGCCAAGTTGTGCAGGAGCCGGAAGGGTCCCCGTCTATACACGAGATCGAGCGGTGGTACCGGGACTACCATATTCCCTGTACGGTGAAGCTGTGGGCCCTCCGTCAAGGAGAGTCATTCACACGCCCTCCACGTGGCTACGTGTGCGTGAACGAGTTCCAGCTTAAGGCAGGGTTGAAGCTTCCCCTCCACCCGTTCTTTCAATATGCGCTCGCCCTCTTCAATATCACTTTAGGCCGATGCGGGCCGACGTTGATGCACGTGCTGATCGCCTTGCACAACATCTGGAAGCTCAGTGGGCTGCGGTTCTCCACACGGGCGGAGATCAGGCATTTCTTCCGTTTGAAGTATTCTCCCCGTATGAAGGACAAGGGTACGATAACGGTGGAGCCCCGAACGAAGTGGTGGTTAACGGAGCCTCATTCCTCTTCCACAGCCTGGCGCAGGTATCATTGTCTTGTCGGAGACAAGTGGGAGTTCGACAAGTTGGATGGTGCTCTATCACGTGGGCGCAATCAGATACATCGAGTCCCCGAGTCTTTTCAACCGCTAGGTGTGGTGTTGTAGTGTCGGCTAACGGCGTTTGCTTTCTTTGAAGTTTTGTATTTGTGCTTACTAATGCGTTTGTGTTTTTGTAGACCAAAGTTCGTACCCTCTCACCCGTTTGGAGGAAAAGCGGTTGGCAGGGATTAAGTTTGCCTTCGACCCCCACCCGGACGCGCGAAATTTCTGGGCTGCCAATCACTGGGAGCTTATCGAGCGTTGCGGTCTCTCACGCCCCCTGGTATGTTTCTACTGCGTTTGTTCATTCCGTTTGTGTGGGTTATCGGGCTTACCCTTGTATTTTTCTTGTTGCAGCCAAGATGAAAAAGTCCAGATCTTCCACCAAGCAAGATGCGGCCCACCAACGTATGTTGGTGCTCATGGAGAGGGCCGGCAGGCCCGCATAGTCGTCGAAGATGCGAGCGGCCGTCTTGTGCAGTGCAATACTCCCCAGGGTGTGCTGCACCCTCTGGACTGCAATTAGTACCTCGATCCGGTACCAGAGGTGAACGAGGAGGTTCAAGCCGTGGGGGCAGCTGTCGGGGTCTCTACCGCTACTCCCGAGGTGCAGGGTGAAGAGGTGGCCCTTGACACTCGAAGGGGGGAGGAGGGTGAGCAGGCCCAAAAGGATCGCCTCCGCCAGGAGAAGGAGACGAGCAGTAAGGAGCACCGCGAGCATCGCATTAAACGCAGGGATAGGCGCGCGAGCCAAGGCAAGTCCCCCTCCACCAACACGGGCTCCACCAGGAGTTCGTTCGAGCTCTCCCCCATCCGCCAACCTGGAGAAGCGGATGCGCGCCGGTCTGCGCCCTCGGCGAGGTGGCCGGATGGTCAAGGCACCTCGAGCCGTCCACTGAAGCTCTCCCGTGGTCCGTCCACCGAGGCCTCCCCAGCCGTCACTGTCACGGTGGCGGGCAAAACGGCACTCTCCTCAGAGTTCATTGCCTGTATCCAGAGCTCCATGGGTGCGGGTATCGAGTCCCTCCAAAAGTAGCGTCAGCTGGGTGCCGATCCGAGTGAGTCCCTCAATGCGGCGTTTGACACCTGCACGCAGCTCCAGCACCAACTCTTCCTCATCAAAGGGCTCGAAGGGTCGATGCTACAGACTACGATGTTATCCAAGGCAAAAGCCGAGAACAAGTGTCTGTAAGCCGACGTTGGTAAGCTGCAGCAGGCCCTTACGAAGTCCACCGACATAGCCAATCAGAAGATCGCCCGAGTGAACGGCTTACTCGTGAGGTGGATGAGCTAAAGAAGGACCTGGGGGAGGCCCAGTCCGGGGTTGCAATCCTAGAGACTGACCTTGCCACCTCCAGTCGTCCAGCGGTGCGCGCATTGCGGAGCTAGAGCGCGAGCTTGCCGAGGCCCGGGCGCATGAGGTAACGGAGGAGGTTCGCATGAGGATTGTGGAGGAGGCGGTGGCCGAGTTCAAGGCGTCTTCTGAGTTTGAGAAGGTCAAGGCTGATGCAGTCCAGGCTTTCAAGGATTCGGACGAATTCGAGGACTTGGTCGCTGCTAAGGCCAACGTCCAATGTGAGGACTTCTCCTCGCTCGTGCTTCCGTTCGTGAAGGTGGACGGGTTCGAGGCGTGGCAAGCCGCTGAGGCTGAAAAGTTGAAGCGTTAGCTCGAAGAGCCTAAGGTCGCTGCGCCTGCTGATGGGGTAACGGAGCAAGAGGGTGGGGCTGATGCAGTAGATAGCGCCAATTGACTGTACTTTTTGTTTTCTTGCTTTGTAGTTTTTTTTTTTTTTTGCTCTTGCGCCTGCGTTCGTTTTGCTAGACATGTACAATTTTTTGGAATGTATCTAAGTACCTTTGTTTCGTTTACATTACTTGTCTGGATGCGTTTGACATATACTTATATTGTTATCGGCACAAAACAAAAACGTGCGATCGTGCACATACAAAAGGTTACACAATCACTAGATGTACGCACGTTAGGGCTACTCAAACGCAGGCAAATGAACACTTGGTGAAAATATTTCCTCAAGTGCCGCTTATTCCAAGGATTGCCTATCTTCCTTCCGAACATGTTCTTGATGTAAAATGTACCCAGGCTTACGACTGCGTCGATGACGTAGGGACCTTACCATGACGGGCGTAAGCCCTTTGGCTTCGTTTGAATTGTCTTCATGAGCCAGTCCCCTAGTTGAAGCGGGCACTCCTTTACACGTTGGTTAAATAGTCGAGCGACTCGCTGCTTGTTTGCGGTGTTGTGAAGATGTATCGTGTCTCGTCTTTCCTCTAGGAGATCATTGTCGAGTCTAAGTCCTTTGCCATTGGTGGTAGGGTCGTAGTTTTCAATTCTTGGGCTCCTGTATGTGAGCTCGAGTGGTAGTACGGCCTCCGTTCTAAATGTGAGGCTAAACAGGGTTTCTCTTGTTGCTGCTGTTGCGGTCGTTCGGATTGACCATAGTATCTCGGGGAGTAGTGTGAGCCATCGTCCGTACCAAACGTCTCCTTTTTCGATGAGTTCGATCTTCTTCTTGATTCCATCCTTGATGATTTTGTTTGTCGCTTCTACCTTCCCGTTTGTCTGGGGGTGTGCTAGTGATGCAAATATTAGATTGGTGCCTTGTCTTTTGCAAAATGCCTTGAGCTCGTCATTGTGGAATTGCGGCCCATTATCGGTGATGATATTGAGTGGGGTGTCATAGCGACAGTAGAGAAAACGCCATAGGAATCTCTTCACCTTTTCGGCAGTGATTTTGACCATCACTTCCACCTCGATAAACTTAGTGTAGTAGTCAATGATCACGATGATGTATCGATATTGGCCCTTGGATTTTGGAAGTTCTCCGATGAGGTCGAGTCCCCACTGTGCAAACGGAACAGGATAAGTGAGGATCGATAGGGGAACTGCGGGCGCGTGATTTTTGTGTGCGTATAGTTGGCACTGGTGGCAGGTCATAGTGATCGCGGTTGCATCTACATGGATGGTGAGCCACCAGAATCCACTTCGGAGTGCCTTCTGTGCGATGGATCGTGCTCCCGCGTGGTGGCCACATACGCCTGAATGGATTTCCCTGAGTATCTTGTCGCCTTGCTCCGGTATGACTCATTTGAGGTTGGCCCACGTCTTCCCTTGTTTATACAGGTCGTTGTGTCAGATGCTGAAGTTGACTGCTTTGGCTATGATGTTTCGCGCTTATGCCCGGTCTGCTGGTAGCTCGCCTTGTGTTTTGTATTTGATGATTGGGTCCATACAGCTGGTTATGTAGCTGGTTCCGATATGACGCATTTGAGGTTGGCCCACGTCTTCCCTTGTTTATACAGGTTGTTGTCTCAGATGCTGAAGTTGACTGCTTTGGCTATGATGTTTCGCGCTTATGCCCGGTCTGCTGGTAGCTTACCCCGTGTTTTGTATTTGATGATTGGGTCCATACAGCTGGTTATATGTGGCTCGACCGTGAAGATTTCTTCTGACATTTTCGTGATGCTTGGTCTCTTTAGGACTTCCACTACTCGTTGCCCTGGCTCTGTTTGTACGGGCGATGTTGCTAAACGGGCGAGTGTGTCTGCCTTGGTGTTTCTTCCCCTTGGGATATGGTTGATGTTGAAGAACTTGAGCTTGCTTAACATTGTGCGTACGTGGCCAAGGTATGCTGTCATTGTATCGCCATTCGTCTTGAAGTCGCCCCATATTTGGTTGACGACCAATTGTGAGTCACTGAAGATGTTGATGCTTGGGGCCTCAGAATTTCGGGCCAGTTGTAGACTGGCGATAAGAGCTTCGTATTCGGCCTCGTTGTTTGTTGCTTTGAATTCAAATCTTAGCGCGTATTCTGCCCGTACGCTCTCTGGCCCGGTGAGGATGATCCCAGCCCCACTGGTATTCTTAGTGCACGATCCATCCACGTAAAGGTTCCATGGTGATTCGGATTTTAGGGGTTCTTCCTTGGGAGTCTCCATGCTATCGGGCGGCGTGTCGAGGACAGGCCGTGTCGCCCATTTGGCCTCTATGTATTCGGCTATAAAGTCCACGATAGCCTGGCCCTTTATTGCTGTTCGAGGCGCATAATGGATGTCGTATTCACTTAGCTCGACGGCCCATCTCGCCAAACGGCCACTGTGGTCGGGCGATTGCAATACCTGTTGTAATGGACATTGGTAATAACGTGGATGCTGTGGGCCTGGAAGTATGGCCTGAGTCGCCTTGCTGCTGTAACGAGTGCGAGTGTCACCTTCTTGATCGTTGAGTAACGGGTCACAGGAGGTGTCATGCCTTTTCCAGCAAAGAAAACTGGCAGTTCAGAATTTGTTTCTCTCCAAACTAGGGCCGATCTGACGGCCGTTAGAGAAGCGGATATGTATAGATATAGGGTTTCTCCCTTTACGGGTTTGGACAAGAGAGGGATTGAGGCAAGGTATTGCTTGATGGATGTGAATGCGGCTTCACAGTCGGTTGTCTAAATGAAGCTTCGCTTGTTTGTCGTTCGAAGGGCCTTGAAGAATGATGCGCATTTGTCGGAGTAGCGGAAGATGAAGCGATTAAGGGATGCCAGTTTTCCCGTTAGGCTTTGGAGTTTGGCCTTAGTCATGGGGGTTGTATGTCTAGTATTGCCTTGACCTTTGTTGTTGAGGCCTCGATTCCCCCCTTGCTGATGATGTATCTGAGAAACTTGCTTGTTGTTACGCCGAATGTGCATTTGGCGGGGTTCAATCGCATGCCGTTCTTGATCAGGAGTTCGAGTATGGTTCGTAGGTGTTCGGGATGATCCGTTACGATGATCAACCTTAGCTTTGAGATACCCAGCCGCCCACGGATCATGTTGTAGGATGTGCGGAGGTCTATGATAATGAAGTCTGTTCTGATCTCGCTCTGGGGGGTTCCTGGTGCTCCGATGTCGAATCGTATGTAGTCGCTACCGAGAGGGTAAGTGGTTTCGCCTGAGAAGCTGGAGATGCTGTCATGGTCCTGCATCATCTTGCATTTCGAGCGCTTGAGGCCTTCGTATGCCTCCCGAAAGATGATGTTGACGGAGTCTCCGTTATCGATGAGGATGCGCTTGACTAGGTATCAGTCCACCACTCCATCGATGACGAACGGGAACATGCTGTTCCAGTTGCCCTCTTCCTCGTAGGTGAAGGTGATTGGAAGCCAATCCTTCCTGCCTGCCTTCGGCTGATTTCTGGGATGTACCGCATATACGTCCCTAGGTCGGGGTTCTTCCCATTCTTGTGGATATTCGGCCTTCCGCTTCCCTCCCGATATGTTGTTGATGGTACCCCTCGTTCGTATATTCGTGACCAGGCGTTCAGCGTTTGTCGCTTGGAAGATCAGCATTCCCTCTGTGTGCAGTCGTTCGATTTCTCTGGCTAGGATTTTGCGGTCATTGGTGTTATGGGTATTCGAATCATGATACATGCATCATGTTCTCCTGTTGTTCCACATATGGGCGATGGCGGGCAAATTTGTTGTTTATTCAGTTTGAGTACTTCCTCGGTTGTGCCCTGGGTAATGGAGAAGATATGCGTCGCTGGTGGGGATCTCTGGATGGTGGGTTTCGCGGTGGCGAATGTTCGCGATGCACTTGCTGATACTGTTTGTTGTTCTTGTGCTCACGATAGTGATCTTCGCGCTTGCGGGATATGGTGGGCAGTACTTTTGGCGGTAGGTTTTTGGCTATATAAGGAGATGGCGGGTGATCTTGTATGTAGCCGTGTGTTTTCGAGATTGGTGTTGCGCTCAGGCCTCGCGCCCCGTACACATGGGTTTCCACCAGTGCCTTTTGGACGATTAGGTCGATGATCTCGTGATACCTGATGTGGTCCTTTCTAACCAGCTTCTCCACGAACGGGGTTCCCGTCAAGTTTTCTAATAGCACCGTTTTTGCCACGTTCTTGTCGAGGTTCCTGCACTTGTTAGCAAGGGTCCTCCACCGATTGATGATGCCGGATAGGTTTTCATTATCCCCCTGATGGATCTTTAGAAGCGTGATGGCAGTGTAATACTTGCCCTGTAGCCGGTATCGCTTGAGGAAACACTCTGTGAGCTCTCCAAACGAGCGAATAGATCTTGTGGGCACCTCGTAGAACCATTTTCGTGCTTCTTCCGTCAGTGTCTCTTGGAACAGGAAACAGAGGGTTGTGTCCAAATACCGGGTACCTGCGGTGGCGGATTGATATTCATTGATATGTGTTCGCGGGTCTCCCTTCCCGTTGAACTTGCTGATCTTGACGATTTTGGAATACGGATCCCTGCCCTGTGCCCGGATATCGTCCGACAAGGGGCTCACACGGGGAGTGTACATTCCTTTTGGCCCGATGTGCGTGCTTTTCTTGAGTGATGTGATTTCGGCCTCCATCTCCGCCATTCGATGGAGCATGGCGTTATCAACTGTCACGGTAGGTTCCTCGTCATCGTACTCCCATGATCTTTCAAGCAGTGGTGGAGGTCCCGGGAGTCAGTTGTTTCGCGGTCCCTATGGTGGGTCGATTCTGATGACTTGCCTGCTCGTTCCTGGCTCCTCTGTTGGTCCTAATTCCTCTCGTTGGGTCTCCTGGCTCCAGATGAACGCATCAAGTCGATCCTCCAAGAGCTGACGGGATTGGCGTTCCTGGTCTCTTTCAGTTCGGGCTGTTTGGAGTTCCTTCGCGAGGTGGGCTGCTGCTTCGTCCTCCGTCAGGTCGTTGATGCTGCTGATCGCATCTACGGGTGCGTCTCTTGTCTTCCGAATTTCGGGTGTAATGTGGTCTGTCGCCATCTTTGCTGCTATGGTTTTAGGTGGTTTACGATTGCTTGCTTCCCACAGACGGCGTCAATTGTTTCTACCAAACTCCGCAAGGATTTCTAGCAAAAGTGCGGATGAGGCTATTTCGAGTGATCTGAGCTGTCACGCGTATATCGTCATTTACCTGCTGTTAAGAGTAACACACCAAACGGACGTTAGGAGTCTTGACAGGGTGTTTCTGCCTTCGACTCTCCGACGCTCTAATTAGTGTACGAAGTGTAACAGTAGTATTGGTAGCAACGGGCGTACCTTGTATCTGTCATAAATATGTTGTTTATATTGGTGGTTGAGTATGCAGTCTTTTGTTGCTCTTCGATGTGGGATCCTGTCTTTTGTACATAGCCAGTCCTGGTATCTTCCGTTTGTCGTACCGAACGCGTGGACGTTCGGATGGTGTACTGTTCTTGTTTAAAGTTGGAGCATGTATTGTTGTCATGCGTTTGGTCTGAGCTATGTTGACCCGTTTATAGTGACTATGTGTGCAATAATTGTGTGTTACGAGATCACACACTAACAACATCCTAATGACAAGACTTAAACTATGGATTTCCGTAAAAATTTGACATAGTTTCCACTACGAAGTGGACTACTAGAAACCTACAAGAAAATCATACTTTGGATTTCCCACAAACAATACCGTGGACCACCGACGTCCATCCGAATTTCTCAATAAAGTGCGAAAAGTAAATTAATTAAAATGCTGAAATAATAATACAGGAACTGAAAACTCATAATCCAGCAATACTAACAAAGCACAACCAGCACTGAAAAATATTTACAACACTAGTGTTCATAGCGACTTCTAGGAGTAGAATAAAACATATGAAAATACACTGCTAGTGGGCCGAAACCTACATAAAGGTATGATAATCTGGTGTACTCAAAGCCTCTGGGGATCAAAATACAGCTCAGGAGAAGCATTGCAACCTGGGCACGAAAAACCGAAAGGTCTAGGGAAAGACAGATATAAACAGAATAATATTAGCGTGAGTGGACAAAAACTCATAATCAGTGTAAAATAATAAAATATTCTATCTGTGCCTTTCTGCTGATTTCTGTGAAATCATGCGAGTTCAACAGTTATAAAACTGTAAGAATCATAGAGGTAGTCAAACGAAGACTCCTGACCTCCCTTGACTGGTAACTACAATGAATAGAACAATGGGCCAGACGAGGTATCCTGACCTCCTCTGACTGGTAGCTACGACAAATAAAAATAAAAGGTGATGGGTCAGATGAGGCAACCTGACCTCTCTTGACGGGTCTGACGAGTCAACCTGATATCCCCTGACCAACGACTATCCGATGATCCGCCGAACAGTTAGCGCATCGATGCAGCTAGCATATAAGTCATCACACACACACACACACACACACACACACACACACGCACGCACGCACGCACGCACACACACACACACACCTCCAGAACACTATACTGAAAATATACTATAAACTGGAAACTATCGCTTGTAAACTGAAAGTATAGTGTGAATATAAATCTCTAAACTCACAAACAAATATGAAAAATAAAAATCCACTCATCGTACTATGCTGGGATATTTATAAAGCCGAAACCTGCCAAACGGCTAATAATCATCCGACACGGCCCGCTAACTCGTAATCCTGAAATCACGATTTTAATTAATATCTACTTGTCGATATTCGTAATAAATAGCTAGGCTCATAATCCGATGAGCAATAATGTCGAGAATCTCACATTCTCGAATAATGTATTTTTCGACTAAATACGAACTTAATCAAATTCTGAATTCAATTCCTTGCATTCCTTCACAGTAAATCAATTTTCGAGTCGCAATAAAAATCTCAAACATCAAGCGACTCCAATTTAAATCAATAGTTGGATCGTCCGTTAATATTATAGTAAAATTAATTAATTATTATCCGATTAAACACACGTCTAAATTAATCAAGTTCAGATCCATTCAAGAATCTCACCATTACATTCGGCATGAAATTACGAGCGGAATGATATAAATTTTTTCTGAAAATCCAACTTCACCAGAACTCCGCCGTGCACGGCGGCTGAAATCCCACCAGCACCAAATCGAGCAACCTACACATCAAAATGGTCATTTCAACAAGCCCAACAACATTGTAGTACAACTCAAAACTAAAACCATACCGGAAAATAACGAAATCAATCGTTGAAGTTTCTAGCCCTCGCTGGAATTCTCTTCCTTCGTTCATCGTCATCCGACCAAGGTAGGGTCCGAGACCTGTCCCAATAGATTTGTGGTCGTTTGGGCTTCAGAACCCCTATGGTCACAACCTTCATCGCCACTATATGCACCACTACCGTAGCAGTCGAAATCACCCAGAATCCACCACCTTCTCGACCTCGATTCGTCCTCCACCGGTCACCAATGTCGGAGATGCTACCACCAATCGATAGAGGAGATGGAACCCAATGGTTTGCTACCAAAATCACAACCGGAGACTCACTGCCGGTGAGAACCTCATGGCAAAAAACTGGGCTGAAAGAGGTGGTCAACGCGGGTCAACCCTGGTTGCCAAAAATGAAAACGTCAGACTTTCCCAAAATGGAAACCCCTATATATAGTCGCGATTTTATGGTAATGCGTTTTCCGATATTTTCGTAAAATTTTCGTTGAGCATAACGTTCTCGTCGCAACTCCGATATCAACATTTGACGTGACCACGAATTAGTTTCGACAAACTCTATGAATTTATCCAAAAAAATTTCTTGAAAAATATAGCCGATAAAATCTCGACGAAACGCCGGCGAAAGTTATCAACGGTAAAGACTAATTACCATCGATGATTAATGTAATTAATTAGCGACTAACCGCATAAGTTCCAATTATCGCGCAATATTGTTCCGGGTCATAACATGTCCCAACCCGGATTACTCCTTTGTGCACCCAATGACATGTGCTTCTGCTCCTCAATAGTCTCTAGATGGTCTCCTTAATGTGGGCAACATGGGGCCTCATGCATCATATGATTACAAATCATTCAAGGTTCCACACTAGTCTCCGCAATTTGATTAACATAGCCTCCATTTCGAGTTTGTTTCAACAAGAGGTCAAACTTCTTGTTCATGGTTTCTTCAAGTCGTTTAATGGCATCCTCTTGTATTTATGCGGTTCCCTTAACTTCATACCTACTTTTTCGGTAAGCTTGTGTGGCTTCTCTCATTGATATTACTAGTTTGCGAACATTGGACTTGACATCCCATGAGGAAGACCGTTTCGACATCTTTTCAAGTAGAATGTGTGCCTCTTCCGCGGTTTTGTCCATAAAGTCTCCTTCACGTGCATTGTCGACCTTCCTTCTCGTCACCACACATAATCCTTGGTAGAAGAGAGACAATATCATGTCTTGAGTTTGTCCGTGGTTAAGGCAACCAAGCTCAAACTCCTTGAAACGCTCTCAAGTTTCATAAAACAACTCTCAATCTTCCTCACAAAATTTCATCAACCTTGTAATTCTCTCCTTTATTTTCCCCGGTGGAAAATACTTGGTGATGAACTTGCGTTGCATCACCTCCCATAAGTATATTGAGCTAGGAGCAAGCTTATTGAACCGTATCCTTGCCTTATCCTGCAAACTCGAAGGAAATACCTGAACCTTCAATTGTCCCAGATGTTCTGGATGTTGAACCTTGTACAAACTTCCTCAAACTCCAACAAGTGAGAATAGGGATTGGAATGTAGATGTCCCGTGAAAATTGGTAAGGTTTAAAGAAAACTATATTTGATTTCAAAGGATTCGCCCGCTAACGGTTGAACAATGCAACTTGTATGCATTGACAGAGATAGTAAAGAATTATCCCTCAAAGGTCTTGCTTCAATGACGTCCTCGTCCATGATAAATACTTCCTCGTAAAGAGGATTCGAAGGCATGAAGCTTGAAAACACACTAAGTAACCAATAGATATTAGTCCTCCAAACTCTTAAATAACTCAAAGCCTTGAGGGCCTTCCATGGTACTTCTTTCGCACCCCCCTCAAGGAAACATCAATGAGCACTTCAAGAGTTTGAACACAAGTTTGGTAATACCACACTTGTGAATAAAAGTTCTAACTCTAGGGTATAGCAGAAATTAAGTTTGCTAGATCTAGACTCTCTAACTACTTTGCGTAAAATAAACACACTACTTAGATATTCTCCCAAGAATATATATACTTAAGATAAAATAGGTAGAGAGTAAGTGAAACAACCTTATGCACAACAAAATCATCGATGGATCGAAACAATAGGCATCGATGGATCAAAGCCTAGCCCCGGGTATGGAGTTCAAGTTACACTTCGGTGGATCAAGAGAAATTCTCAATGCATCAAAGGATGAACTCGGGTCTCCTCCTGTAACAATGATTCGATGGATCGAAAGAAATTTTTGATGGATCAAAAAACTGTCCTACAAAAAGGGTTAGAAGCACAAATTCTAACACAATTTTACCGCAAAGTATCTACCAAAGTATTCTAGAGATCAAGGACAATGAAAACAAAGTTCTAAGTGATAAAATGAAGAAACACTAAAAAGCTAACACCAATTGTCACAAAAAAATGTCTAGTTATGCCGCAATCAAAGGTTATCCGAAGCTAATAAATCAAAGTGAAATCAATCCCTGGCAACGGCGCCAAAAAACTTGTTGAGAAGAATTGTACCCTTATACTTTGTGAACTATTATCTAGCCCATAAGTGCAAATAATTCTCCTACCCGCAAGTATATTGAGTCAAATTATAGTATTTGTAAGGAAGTAGAGTGTTGAACCCACGAGGATTGACCACTTAAACTCCTTAACTTGACTCGATTAAGCACTTTAATGGATTAACTAGACACAAGACATGACATTAAAACTAAAGCAAGATGTGGAAGTGTATCTCACAAGACTAAGTCCTTTGGAGACTTAGCATTGCAAGGGATGGTTGAACTACAATGAGTTGTTAAACGAAATATTGATTGATTGTTTACTACTAACTAAATTAAGTGAAAACATAAAGTAAGAGCAAAACAAAATGTAAATGTTAGGTCGACTAGAGATTTCGCCACTAGCCAACTCAATCTACCAACAATGTCAAAGTTATGAGTTTAGTCTACTTCATACGTGCTTGTCCAATTCTTGATCCTTTCGAGTCACTATTGGTTGTGAACCAAATCTCCTAGGCCATTAAGGCACTAGAAGTGTTCTGGTCCAACATTTAAATATAAAGCAAACCGAAACTAGAATGCAACTCAATTGCGAATCGTATCCATCATACCACATGTCTAATGAGTTTAATATGTGTTTACTTATGATAAATGTGAATGACTTTCCTTCCTAAGTCCTTATTAGAGGACGTGAAAGTAGGTTCTAATGACTTTCCTAATCCATACCTTTTAGAACATGAATTATAAGAAGTAACGATTAACTACAAAGCCCCTTCAAGTCAATGTAAGCTTGACCGAAGCTCATTGAGTCATTTGGACTTCAAGAAGGCTTTGGTCCATGCTCAAACACAATGAAAACCAAACCTTAAGCCCATCTTTTCAAATGCAAAATAAGTCATATTTACATGCTTATCTTCCTTAGGTGAGTGACTAGTTCACTTATGTTCATTTTTAGCTTCCCTAAACATATCTCAACTTAGTTATGACAAAGACATGAATATGAAAATATTGAATCAAAATCAACAAGTAAACATATCACAATCACATCACCAACTATCAAACTCATTCGCAACATGTAGTACACTAAACCAAATTCAATTTCATAACTCAAAACATAGTTGTATGTACATCAAATTGGCTAGGGTTTTCCAAAAGGCAACTGCTTACTAAGTATAATGTAAAGCAAGTTTAGATACATAATTGAAGAGATAGAGAGATATAGAAATAACCCAAGAACTCCCAAGTAAGCTAAGCCATCATTGGTCTTCAAGCTCCATCTTTTAGTCTCCCAAATGCATCCAACTTGAGGTAAAGGTGAGATAAAAAGGGAAAAAGTTTAATTGCATAAAGGAGAGTGTATAATCAAGTGAGGAGGAGGAGGAAAGGGAGAGGGACCTTAAGAGAAGCAAGATGGCTCCACCTTGAGGGGCTGATTTGGTGGTGATGGAAATGGTGTTTGAGGTAAAGGAGAGAGCTAAAGAGATAGGGAAATGTTGGGAGCTAAGGAAAGATACTAAAAACTATGTAAAAGTGTAAAATGAGGTGCGGTGTAGGTGTATTGAATGGGGAGCTCGACCCTAGCTATCTATGGGAGATATATTGGTGTTTGAAATTCGAAATTAGATGCTTGAGACATGATCCTAAAGTTTAGGATTTTAAGTGTTCCAATTTGTGACTCACCCAAGTCACATGCAAATCATGTGCCTCTATATCTCAAAATATCTTCATGTAAGCTTTGACCCTTGGGACCTTGGCTCAAGCTTGACTTGACCTTGCCGTTGACCGGCCTTGGCTGGCCGGAGATGATCATTGACCGTTTGGAGTTGACAGTTAACCGAAGTTGATTTTTTGTCATTTTCCCGCTTTTGCTCCATTTTCTCCAAGGACTTCGGAAATGCACTCGGCTTCTCCGAAAAATAATTAATTTTCATCTCTTTGAGCGTTTCCGTGTCAACTCCTACTTTCCTAGCATAACAAGAAACATTATAAAAACTATGTTTTATTGATAAAAGGCAAGCAATAAGCATGACGTTAGGGATATAATTAACACATAATTATGGACATAACAGTCAATTGTCATTAGATCTACATCTAGCGGTAAGTAACTAAAAAAGAGTTGAAAATAATTTAATATCATATATTAAATATAAATTTAACGATAATTGATTACGACTCACTACAAACACACTAATTGTCAAAGCTTAACTGATAGTAGTCATGAAGATTGTTGAACTAAATTGGATAATAAAGTGCTAGACTCTGTGAATGGTTTGAATGTTCTATATGGGCTGAGGAATTTATCATGGACCTTTAAAAGTTTTATTATATAATGATTTTGAGTTCAGATCAATAAATTACGGCACATACAAACGAAACAAAAAATATTCATATTAATATTTTTTATTAACTTTTACAAAAGAGCGGGGAGTACGAATTACCCAGTTCGGATCAAATTTGTTATATAATGGTTTGGAGTTTGGATCAATAAATTTGATTTACGACACATAAAAACGAAACAAAAGTTTCATTTCAATAATTTTTATTAACTTTTATGAAGATACCTAGAAATGAAATGACATTACAATACATAATTACAAACAACGACGTGAACTATACAAATGGATTGTGAATTTCACTCTTTTTTCATAAAACACATCAATTCAAACAGTATAGTGATGGTGCTATTTGTGATTAAACAACGGGCCACTTGTTCTTCTTGTGTGCATAGTATCCACAATTCACGAACGTAGATCGACAATGTTACACATCAAAGATAAGATAACTACTATTAACAACTTAATCCATATCCATACATAGACTACTTCCCTACCGTACATCTAATTACCGTGACGCCAAATTTGATCGATGTTAACTTCATTGTGGTGGTGCAGGTAGCCTGCAAATTTGACAAATGAGTCATCCTCATTATTACACATTATCAAAAGCAAACATTTCAAAGAAAGTTGCTTTCATAAAATCCAGCATCTTCTTCTTGGAAATGAAGGGAGTGAATAATTTTCGAAGTTCTATTCATTCATGCTCAGAATACTACAAAGTAACAAATATATAGGAAATTCGGCCTCATTACTTTCCATTCTGTTTATAATGTAGATTTTTCTATTATCCAATTGTTGCTTCTTTATATCGTCGACAATCATTATATGGTGAGCTCAGTTCAGTGCACTAGACTGTTATACTTGCATATCACGTAGAGTGCTTTCTGACACTCTTGTATATACAAGTTACACTCATGTGCCATTTTTTTGGTACTTCGGTTACATGGGCTAGTTCATTCTGTTCATGTTCATGACATTTTTGTTAGAGTTTTTCATATTATTAAGGTTGTTAATAATCTAATGCATGATAATTTTTATTAAGGACAAAAATATCATTGAAATGTGATAATAGTACAGTACCCCACCAAATTATTAGATATTCAAGTGTTTATAAGCCTAACTAGTAAACCAAGATGGCACAAAAACATCAAATTTCGGGTGTACCGTCCCTTAACGAGTTAGGTGCCTTCTCTATTCTGATGACAATGTTAGATTGGGGTTTGCCCCTCCAATCTGACGAGCAAGAACCTGCTTCCCACCTTCAGTACCTTCATCAACTATGTTTTACTCAAGTTGCACCCTCAATGTGGCAATAGGAGAGAGTCCCCAATGTGCCAATTGCCTCCGAGCAATAGAGGTAATGCTCGGCACAATGTACTCACCCAAAGCCTTCTGAGCCTTGAGTCTTGGGCCACGCACAGTGATACGGGCCCCTGGCTTCCTTCTCTTCCGACGAGCTTGAATCACATCATAGTCAGTTTTCGGAACCCTTCAAGCATGGCGGTCCAGTTCCACAGGAAGCAAAATGTCCCCAACCTCATCAACAACCATGTCAACCGGAGGCACTAGAGGAGCCACCCAGGTAGAAGCCAACATCATGTTCGAGTTGTCTGCCACTTCCTCCGTACGAGATCCAACACCGCCTCCAAGACCAGCAAGTATTGGGACCAGGATTAAGACCACAGACTCCATCCGGGTTTCATAGGCCACCTTCACCTGATTAACCCCATACTCGCAGTACTCAAGACAGTCATTAACATAATGTCAAAGCTACCATAGTCCTTACAATAGCCTTACAAAATCACAGACTAACTTTGTAATTGTAATAATCTAATGTATGATAATTGTATATGTTGGAAACATATTTCCGTGTTTGACATTCTTTTGCATTATATTTGGCGTATGGTTACTCTCAGTGGCGGAGCCAACATTTACGGTCAGGGGAGGCCAAAATTAAGACTTCATAAATAAAATAAAATAATAAAATTATATAATATAATATAATATATACAACTATTCGTGAAAAAAAAAAACTATTATTACAAAAATTATAACAAATATATCTTTGTCAATATAAAATATAAAATAATCATTCATTAACTCGTCGCTCATTTAACTGTGTAAACGATTCTTCACAATATTTATTGCATAAAATAATTTTTACAAATATTGTTTGTTATTGGTAAAATTAATGATAATGTTTAAAAAAAATGACCTAACGTATTTTTTAAACTAACCCATAATTACCAAAGCACTTATAGATCATAGCTAGATTACTTGTAGATATTATAATTGATGTCCTGATATAGAAAAGTGATGCATATTATCTTGATTCTTAATTGGTTCCTATCATATCATAATCGATGAGCTATATGCATATATAGCTATATCTTTTTTTTTAGGAAAACCTATATATATCTAGTCGTACATACGAAAGTTTGGCAGCTTGGACCATTGATTAATTAAATTTAATTACAAGTTGGATTGAGCCGACGGACAGCAACAACTTTTTCTAACTTGTTGAAAAGTAGTGTAATATTTTTTTTTATCTAAAATCTCAGGGAAGGCCATGCCCCCCCCCCCCCCCCCCCCCCCCCCGTGAATAGCTCCGCCGGTGGTTACTCTGCTTACTTCAGAGTATTGTTCCAGAAAATGTTTAGTCATTTGTTGTTGAATACTTGGCCGATAATCCTGATTTAGGTCATTCAATTTTAGAATAAAAATGGGCTAATAGCTAGAAAACAAGATGTTCTAGGATTATTTTTATTAAATCGCTCGATGTAAGAAGTCATAGTTGTCATACCTTTTATTAGTTTCATTTTACAAAATTACGGTGTAGTTATCTTACAAAATACAAAGTCTATTCAAGACATAAATAAAGAGAACCAAGCAAGACAAATGAACTAATACAATCGAATTTTACTGTCCAAAAAAGAAGAAGAAAAAAATCGACTTGGTTGCAAGAGTAGCATGTCGAAGAAACTTCAAATGTGCATCAACAAACTACTCAAATAAGGTACGTCCCAATTCAATCTTTAGAGCTCTCTTAATTCAATTGCTATCTCTTTGCCAAGTTTCCTCCATTATTATTAATAGGAATCTGCAAAATCAAATGTTAAATGAAGAAATATTAGAGCCTCAAACATTACTTAGATTTCTTCATCATAATAAGAGCTTGTTTACAAATTTTACACATACATTAGAGCATCTGCACCGGCAAACAGGAAGAGCTCGAGTAAGATCGACCGGACTCACAATAAGAGCTCGAGCAACAACTCGTCTAAATTTTACTCTACTCGAATAAGCGTTCGGTCAACGACCGATCTTGATCGATTTCTCACCGCTGTATTTCTCTAAGATTTTGCTCGAACTTCAGCTCGGCCGGACACTTCTCCAGTGCGTTTGCTCTTATAGCGACAGGTTTCCATTTGAGGTATACACTAGCTGCAAAAAATGCGCTCGACCGATCCTCATAGGTATGGAATGAGAAACATAAGCTTGAAATGACATACAAAAGACAGAGTCCTCGGGAATTTTCAAAGGGGGTCACCATAAATAAATAATCCAATTTCCCAAGACTTCGGTGTGCCCCACATTTCCCAAAATTGCCATGGTTAAAAGCTTTGCCCTTTTTCATTCCCATATCTTTTGCTTACGAACTGTGAAAACCTGTGACAGATACCGCAATTTAATTACTTTCCTTTTCATGCAAAGTGATTCCCCAAGTAACTTTCCCTTCAACTGGTAAAGAACCTTCGATGCCTCATCCCCACCCACATCGTAATACATACATAATAAATGCATATTTTATAAAAATAAATAAAATTGAAAATACATAAATGCAAAATATGCAATGCACTTGCAAGAAAAATGGTCGCAATCTTACTATCGAGAGAAAAAGGTGGTCGCACTCTTGTTTAACAAGAAATAAATATTTCCTTTAAAAAAAATACTAAAATGTACTCCTATATTTGTAATATATTTGTAATAGTTTCTTCTTTATTACATAATAAGTTACATGCAAAGAATGTTAAAAATAAATTTTTTCGAATAAAGAAGATTTCATTAAAACTCTCTCGCCTTGAATAGTTCATGCACAATTGACAAGTAACTCTAGTTCTATCAAGAGAAGAAGAAATACATCAAAAGCAATAAACAGTTCTTTAAAACACTGAGCCCAAACTAAACATCGGGCTTACATGTTTCTTATGTAAATCATGTATCATGGTAATAAACATACCTCTGAGCACTCAATTGTGATAGGTATGTTTAATACCCATAATAAATGCAATCCACGAATAATCATGCAAGCCGACATTAGGAGGTGTCTAAATCTTCTTCTCCTTGCCCTTAGCCGAGCAAGTAGTCTTCATCAGGTATGTCAGACGAAGTGGATATTCCACACCCTTTCCTTTTAGGCCTCATCATTTGGCCTGCGGGCCTCCGAGACCTAAGAAGCCCAAGTCCGACCTGGCCAAAAAAAATCCACAATACGTTCGGCTCGTCGACCGGGCTTGGGCTTAGTGTCTCAAGCCCGGCACGGCCTTGCCCGTAAAAAGCCCGACCCGAAAAGCCCATATTGTATTTTTTATTTCTAAAATTTAATATATGGATTATAATTTAGACCTATATAAATAACATTTGTAATAAGAAAACTATGTTGTAATTTCTTTACTAGTTCAATATTCTCTTTATATAAGGAAAAAAACTACAACAAATTACTAGTTTAGTCTTTTCTTTATATATAATCACTCTTTAAAGTGAGAACAACCTCTAGTGTTTGTTTTTCTTCATACTACACTTTTTTCCTCTACTAGTTGAATTTGTTCTTAGATTCTCAATTTACCTTCTTGGCTTTAATGAATCAATTTAGTTTTATATAAAGAAAATTGTATTCTTTGTTTTGAAAATACTATATGGGTTTTGATTTTATGTTTGAGTATTAATCTAATGTTTGTGACTAGTGCGTTGGAAACTTATTTTTTTTATGTAAAAAACAATTAGGCCTGGCCCCGCTTAAAATTTATAGAGATACCCGGCCCTGCCCGGGTTGTAAGGCCGGGTTCTAAGGGCCGGACTTGGGTTTCACAATTGTGCTTAAAGCCCGGTCTGTAATTATTATACTTTCTCAAAAGCCAGGCCCCAAGCCTGCAAGGTCCGGTCTGTTGACGACCCCTATTCTCTTTGCACTTCTTTATCACATAGTGATCCATAGAAGACGAGTCACCCCTACTACCATATATTACCTTAGGTTTATTCTCAGAACCCAATGGACGCCTAGGCATTTTCTTGCGCTGAACTATCATTTCATCTAGTGTCTCCACAAGAACCAACGATGTTGTCTATAATCTATCCAGAAAGAGGGCACCTTCTGGATAGCGATCCACAGAAGACGAGTCACCCCCACTACCATATATTACCTTAGGTTTATTCTTAGAACCCAATGGACACCTAGGCATTTTCTTGCGTTGAACTATCATTCCGTCTGGTGTCTCCACAAGATCCAACGATGTTGTATGTAGTCTATCCAAAAAGAGGGCACCTTCACTCTTTTTGGCTCTCTATACCTATAGGATTCTGCAATCGCATTTATTTTGAACTTCTTTAGAGAAATTTTTGAACCAAAAGCTCGGCTCTTCTTCTTCCCCACCTCCCCCGTATGAACCTCAGATGTTTCCATGCTCGACCCCTTAGGACATTGTATAAAAATTGAGATCCTACCTTTCTTTATAGTAACCACAGGAACCAGAATGATGTTGCGTTCCTCCCATCAAGGAGCATTATGAATGCCAAATATAAAATCACCATCCAAGTTACTCAAACCAAGAGCCTCCCTGAAACCAAAATCAATGTTAACTTTTGGTATTGGTTTCACAACCAACGCCCCTGGGTTCACAACCTTCTCGGAATCGGACAATGTCGCCATACTCTTAGGAACCACCATTGAGTCGGCTGACTTGCTAGCTTCCTCCAACGCTGGACGAGATCCTCCAAAGATTCTCGTCAGTGCCACTGCATATTTATCATCCACATGGTACACCACACCTACCTTTTAGGTTTTCGAAGAAGAAATCAATATCAACCTCAATGCCAAGAGCTAGCTTAATATTTTTCTTGAACACCACAAGTTTGTCAATGCGATGAGCCACACAAACCCTAATCATGCCTTTCTTGCGAGCATTAGGATTGAATTCCAAGAACTCTTCTGCCTCGTCAGCAAACACAGCGATATTATCGTCTTTATCAAACAAAGGGGGAACGTTCAAAATACAAACCTAGTAAAAGAGACTGTCAAAATTAAGCCATCATAGAAGAGCAACTCCATCATATGCCACCACCACGAGTGGTGCTTTCTTATAGTGTCAAGGACCCCCTCTTAGAACCTTATTTCTGTCCCGAATAAAATCAAAGATGATGATAAGAATATCATGAAGCCTTTCTTGTACCTTGAAACCGCTGTCCGAGAACCATACGCGGCGAAACTATTGCCAAAATTCATTGAGAGCGACTGTCTTGCCGAGAACTTTGGCCACAAGGAAAACCTGCGAATCCCGGGAGAAGGAACCACTTCAGTGGTTGCTGATATCCACTGTCCCTGCACTGAGAGCCAGGGCAAAGGAGAAGGATGCTGCGACTTGATCTATGGAGTCAAACATGACGATCAACAATTGCGACATGCGTGAGTGACGATGCTGATTTTCTCTCGAAGAAACTAGGGTTTTGTTTTCTCATATAGAGCTAGAGAGAGGTTATGATGTTTTTGCAGAGAGGGAGAATTATATGTTCAAAATAAGTTATTAATTCTTAGCCACGAAAAATGTCAAGAAATCAAATTACAATAAATTTGAATTTTTGTGTCGGCTATAAAATTTAAATAAAGATGTGAGAGCAACTCTAGCAGATCCCCTATAAGTCATTTGTAGCTAAAATATAAATATTTTTTCTTAAAATTCACTCCAGCAGCTCTCCTATCTTATTAGCTAATTTAGGGTTTTCCTATATTTCATGTTTTCATCTCCTAACCTTATATCAAAAATATGAATTATAGTTCACGAAATATTTATTACTGTAATTAATTATTTCTTTATAGATTGAAAATGCAATCAATAACTATACATTAATAAATAAATATTTTATTATCAACCAATCAAAATTAAGCACTTGTTTAGATATAACTATATTTTAAGTGATGTTGTTGGAGTAAATTTACATAAGTGATTAACTAAAATAGATTTTAGCTATATTTTTGAACAAAATAAGCAAACTTTAGCTGACATTGCTGGAGTTGCTCTAAGAGTATCCGCACCAGTGTGCTGAAAATCGGCCAACTGCACGAGCAAGTGGGGGGACCTGCCGGAGCTGCTCGAGCAAGATGTTTTTTGGTGATGCACCGGGGAGGAAACAGAGCGAGCAGATTGCCAGTCAACGAGCTCGAGCTCAAGCTATTTTGGGTTGGGCTGAAGCTCGATTAGCTGGTGGAGCCCACGTGGGTAATGCCAGCTGCTATAATTTTATTAAAACCAGGTGCGTGTAATACACGCGCCGGTAATAAGTAAAAAATAAAAAAATTACTTGCCAATGAGAGGAAGACACGTGACGCACCGGTTGGAAAAAAGAACTAACGGGCCAGTTGATCTAGGTCGTTGATTTTGAACCCAAAATTTAATCCAACGGCAGAAAATCTAATCCCAGAATAATACGGATTATAGATTAGCGAGATCCCCGTATGCTGGCGGCATATAAATCTGATTCAAGGCATAATTGAACAATTAAAATTGAAACACATCATATTTATTACACACTTTCAGAAATTGAAACACACATACTGAATTTGAAACAGTTAATGAAATTTAAACACACATACTAAAAATTGTTTCGTCGACATTGTTATCCAGAGATCACACGTGTCACATCCTCATTGGTCAGAAATCTCACCGACAATTGGTTTCAATTATTTTGTCGATATCGTTAACCGGAGATGACACATGCCACGCCCTTATTCGGTCACTAAATAGTAACTGCTCAAGCAGTTTGTTAACTGCTGCATTCTGTTTTGCTCTTGCTCAAGCAGTTTGGTGATTTCAAACTGCTCAAGCAGTTTGAGAAATTGCTTGAGCAATTGCCCAAGCAATGGGTGCATTTGCTCTAAGAACATCTGCACCAGTGTAAAATTTTTCTCAAGCAAATGGTGAAGTCCACTACAAAAGCAAAAGAGTTTTGCTCAAACAAAATTTTACTCTTACTCAATCAAGAGCTCAAACAAAACTCTTTTTTGCTTTCGTAGTGAACTCCACTATTTAGTTTGAGCAAAATTTTACACCGATCCATGGGAGGATGCTCTAACATTGGAAATTGTTGGCTCCAAATTGAAGTCCAGGTCGTTAATCTCTGACAGCGAGCTTAGTCTAACTGATGCACTGTTTACATTACTTTTTATAGACTTTTCCTCCAATCGAATGGCCATTAGAGCCCCGTATAACTGATACTGCCACGTCATCGTCTCTTCCTCCGCCTGGAAGCACTAATCACCTGTTAAACTGGACCACACGCTTTTAAACCAGCTCATGTGTTTTACGGGGCTCTAATGGCCATTCGATTGAACAGGTGATTAGTGCTTCCAGGCGGAGGAAGAGACGATGACGTGGCAGTATCACGTGCCGGCCTGCACAGTAAAGTGAAAGGCAGCCGAAGCCGAATCTCGATCAGACGACCAGATCGCCCCGTCTGGAGTGGGTACCACACCAAACATAACCCCACCGCTCGATGAAGATCGGACGGCGCATGTTGAACTTGGCTCCCTCCTCTCTCACTCTCTCGGCCCAGAGCGCATAAATAACAAACCAAAGCCGAAAGGCCGGTCCAGTTTCTCCAGACAAACAAACTCTCTCCCACTCTCTCTGTGAAAATCCTTCTTCTCTCCGGAATTCGGAGTAGTAGTAGTTTCAGTTCAGTTTGGTGCTAACTTGCGCCGGGTTGTGGGGTCAGCCCAGGTTTAACGTCCGCCCGGGGATTCGTTCTTCTCTTCTCTTCTTCTTCTTCTTGTTTGAGATGTCTCTCGAGCCCAACGACTTTGGTCATAACCATTTCGCGGTGCAGGCGGTGGTGGTTCGCTTAGAGATTTGATTCGATCGGACGGTTGCGGTTTGAGTGTGTGAGTGAGTGTGTCAAAGAGAGATTGTGACGGCGAAAGAGTGCGTTAAGAGCAAAATGGACGGTCAGAAAAGCCAGGCGAAGCTCACGAGGACCCAGTCCTCTCTTCTTCGTTCCTCCCCCACTATCCGATCTTCCATTCACAGCATGTCCTCCCTCGCCGAGGAGGACGTCATCCACCACCACCACTACGATGAGGAGGAGCAAAAGCCCAAGCCCAAGCCCAAGCCCACCACCAGCAACAGCAAGCTTCTCCCGCTCCGCTCCGGGTCGACTCCTCGGGCCTCCGGGTCGACCCGACTCGTCAGCAGTAGCCAGTTCTTTGCCATGGCCTCGCTGGCGTTGTTTACTTTCCTCGGCTTCTTCTACCTCCGCCGCCGCCGCGACGCGATTCCGACCTCTGAGAACCTCCTCCTCGCACTCGTCTTCGTCGCCGTCGCTCTCTTCCTCGCCAACAAGAACAAGTCTCTGATCCACCACAGCGTCTCCGTCGTCAAACACTCCTGGGACGAAACCTCCAAGCGCTACTTCCGCCTCTGCCGGGCCCACCACCAAACCACCAAACCCGTCCAGTGGTTCATCGGGTCCGACCCTAACCCGAACCCGGCCCACCACCACCACCACCACCACCACAAAAAAGAGCACAAGATCATCCGCGAAGGTGTCGAGTTCTACAGCAATGGCGACTTATACGAAGGCGAGTTCCACAAAGGAAAGAGCAATGGCAGCGGCGTATACAACTACTTCGTCAACGGTAGATACGAAGGCGACTGGATCGACGCCAAGTACGACGGCTATGGAATCGAGAGCTGGGCCCGGGGCTCTAGATATAAAGGTCAGTACAGACAAGGATCGAGGCACGGTTATGGGGTCTATAGATTTTACACCGGCGATTCTTACTCCGGCGAGTGGTGTAATGGTCAGAGCCACGGCGTCGGAGTACAGACTTGCTCCGATGGTAGCTGTTATGCTGGCGAGTTCAAGTATGGGGCTAAGCATGGATTTGGCTGCTACCATTTCAGGTCAGTCTTCTTTGGAATCTGCAGTTTTGAATTATTTGGTTTTGACTTGGACCTGGATTATGTTGTGGGGTTACTGTTTTGGACTGTTCATGATTAATAAAACAGTGGATAATTTGATTCTGGGATAGCTATTGAAGTGTGATCTTGAGGAGGAATTCTTTGAGGGTGTCTGTTTTGGAAATTAGAGTATGGTTGAGTATAAAATTTGAATTTCTTGTACAACTTTATTTCTTTATGTTTCTGGTTGTATGTTGCTGAGTAGTTGGAGGCAGATGCTCTGTAGTTTCAACTCTGTACTTTGAGTTGTCTGACATTGATTTTGAATAGATGCTGGAGCCAAATTTGCTGATGGGAGGGAGGGGACTGGGTTTCTGGGTTGAATTTTGATGATTGTACCTGACTGTGTTGGTGTTTTTACTTTGTTGCAGAAATGGAGATAGATATGCAGGGGAGTATTTCGGTGACAAAATCCATGGATTTGGTATTTATCACTTTGCTAATGGTCATTGCTACGAAGGGTCATGGCATGAGGGCCGAAAGCAAGGGTATGGGGTTTATACCTTTCTGAGTGGCGATACAAGATGTGGCGTATGGGACGGTGGCACCCTCAGGCACCCTCTTATGCCGCTAAATGATGCTGTTGTACGAGCAGTTCAGGTATTTTTACCTATCTAGTTCAGTCCCGTGGTTAAATCTAGTTTCAGTTTTTGATTCCCTTGAGCTCATTTTTACTCTGGTTCTTGAGCTGCAGGCTGCTAGAAGAGCAGCACAGAACGCTGCTAACCTCCGGCGGGTGGATGATCAGGTAAACAACGCGGCAATGGCAGCAAATAGAGCTGCCACTGCCGCTAGAGTTGCTGCTGTCAAAGCAGTTCAAAACCGAATGAACGGCAAATTTTGTGATACAAATGCCTGAATGACTACACAACTTTTCTTCTTTTTTGGTAGTGTAAATTTACTAATTCCAAGTGCGTTTGGAAATGTCAACCCGGTGAGCACAAGCTCATCGGAGGTTGTGACCAAGAGAGTGAGAAAGAGCATATGTTTAACGCTCCGATCATCACACTGTAACTTGTACATACACCATGTATATCAATGAAATATGAAATTTCAGAGCATTTTGGTTTCAGTGATGCCTTGCGGAGCGGTTGTTATGCATCAAGTTCCATTATTATGTTCGGACTCTGCAATAATGGGTTAGTTCCCAGCTTGTCCCTTCACTGTATGGCCTCATCATCGACATCATTCTATCATTACAAAACCAGAAAATCCTAGTTAAAGTCATGCCCTTCAAAAATGCCAATTGGTACTTGGTACCCTGGAATCTTATCCTACTCCAACTCAAAAGGAAAACCCCCATCTTCATTTCTGCAGCCTTCCAAAGAAAGGGAATGTTAAGCTTGCCCCACTCCCATGTATTCTAGAAAGGTTTTTTCACCTTCAATAAGTGAACATAAATTGAGCAAGAAGCATAGTTGAAGTTCAAGTTTTTATCATTCAAAACCATTTGCCAGAAAAAAAGAACTATGGGTCTTGGTGTTGTGGTCATATAACAAAAAGTTATTTCAAAGAGATGGTTGAATATTCGAACTACCATAAAATTAAAAAGTTAACTTTACTTATTGATCGACTTGTTTGTTCTTATTAGTATCATATTATTATGTTATCGACTTATCGCGGTCGTTCTTTATTTATGTAGCGAAATAATTTATAATTTATTATTTATTTTTTCAGATTATGGGTGTATTTATGTTTGTTAGGTCTCTTCCGTACAAAGAAGAGTCCGACCAATCCATGGCATGACCATATGATACAAAATGTCAAAAGAGAAGTAACGTGAGAATATGGGAAAGATCTCTCACCCTCTCTCTGGGCACCATTGCTGATACCACTATTCTCCTCCACTATGCCAACACCACCCCACATGATGTACCCAAAAAAGTGACCATCACTCGAACACTCTTTTAGTTAGTTTTATTGAAACTATATACTATATGAATATAAATACCATCTCAAACAATATGTGACAAATAGGTGAGTCCAGAACTTAAATCGGCTAGAGCAAACATAATTTGAAGTTATGAACAATGCCGATAATCCCGATATTTTATTTTGAAGTAAGCTAAGCAGCCATGTGAAAAGTCCTTCCTTCTGATCCAATAGGATAATGTTAGAGATTTGTGTTACATTTATTTAACAAAAATAGCACATCATGTGCAATGGTGGGTGGTTCTTGTCCTTCCCCTAAAATCTTTTAACTTTTATTGTTTGCTGGATCCACAATCTCTGTTTCATACCAATTTTAAAAATCATGAGGTACCCAGAAGAAGAAGAACTTTCCCTGTTCTTTTTCATTATTTGAAAATACAATATATGTTGATTCACTTTTGTTTTGCTTTGTTAATTCTGGTCACAAGGTCAGTAATAAACTCAAAATTTCAAAAGCTTAGGAAAATTAATGTAATTGTTCAAGATACTGTGGAGCTAGCTACTTCACTCAAAACTATATCAAATTCAAATTAAGTAATCAATTTATATATGAAAATAGCATGTGTTTTAAATAAGTTAAAGCACTCGATGAACTTTTCTTGTCAAATTTAAAAAGTAATATTAAAATTTTCTAGAAAATAATCTCAAATCTGCTCATCAAATCGACAATTTTACAATTTATATCATACATCATAAAATATGATTTTTTTATCTGGAATAACCCATTTTAGACCTTACTATAGTGACTTGTCTGTATTCTTTTGGGAGCTTGAGTTACACCATGACCCAAAATTTTCTATCTTCTAACAACTTTCACAAAAGGAGTGTCTAACAAGAAAAAGTACTGTTGGACTAAGTTTTCAAATCAGGCTTAACGTAGTTAAACAGTGGTTTCGAAATCGTTGACCGAAATGTATGCTTGATCCAAATTTGATAGGGGGACTTACTAGTTCTACACTTCTACTACATCAGTCCTGAATTAGCCTCGGGTTAGGAAAGCTTTTGGGTCAAGCTGCTATATCACGATTAACTAATAGGGAGACAAATCTAGAATTGGGACCCTTTAGAATTTCAGTGTTATTATAAAAACAGTAAAGATACATAATTTTCAAGTAAAGATATATAATTTTGGAAAATCAATTTTAATATGTTGGGTTTATGTGTCTCTACTTTAAATTAGCTGCCCCTAGCATACATGCTGTTATACTATGATTTTCATTAATGGTGGGGACTTGGGAACAGGGTAGATAATTGCTTTGCAATAGTGTTAGGATTGTTAATCAAATTGTTGGGTTATAGATGTCTTGAAGCATGTCCTTACCATTAGTAAAATAGACTGCCCATTTGGGATGTCTTTATTTTGGTCCACAAATGATCAGAAAACTGCGAGTTTCTTCTCTTGATTTGCTTAGGAGGGTTCAATTTCTGACCTCTATGCAAAGAGATCGAATTATTATATCATGATATGCATCTAGATGACTTGGTCATTGTTCTTGCTTCATTTCAATCACTTTTATTTTATAGCCTACTAGTTAGTTCTAGTCAAATTTCTTGGGGTGAATCCCCATTTAATGAATGGGAGACAAGGTCGCTAGGTAGTGGGTAGTTCTACCAATAATCAAGTCACAGAAAACCAAGTGAAAATTCCCTAATAATTGAGTGTGATCAAGTTAATTTTTTTCTTTGAAATTGTATTGTTAAGAAAAAAGAAGGAAATTTGAATGGAAAGACCTAATAATTGAGTGCTTCGAGTCTGGGACTGACTGCGGCGGTTATCAAGAGGGAGTCACCTGAGAAGAAACCAGATCTGATTTCAGAAGATATGAACGCAAAGGCTCTGCTTTTTAGCGTACTTCAGCAGAGATGGTACATAGCTCGTTAGCGAGTTGTGCATCATGAGTTTTCGACGGTATTTCTTTTACTCCTGTTTGCTAGTATATTAATCACACTTTGGTTTATCACTATATGACTATCTTACATAGTTAATCCATTATGATACCCTAGTTTCTCCTTTGTGAGAAAACCCTAGCCGCAATTAGCAAACCAGTCGTCGCCGCTCATCAAAAAACAACATGTCAGACACCATTGAGCATGTCGCTACCTCCTTCTCTTCTGCGCTAGCTCTTGGCGCCTCACCAATGGATATCCCACGTTGGATGGGAAGTACTTTACCTCAGGTCGCTCGAGTTTTCTTACTTGGCAAGATTCTCTCAGCCAAACCGATCAATCTGCATGACTTCAAATCACAGTTCCGACCGATTTGGCTACTGGAAGAATCTTTTCATGTTCAGGAGCATCCCAATGGGATTCTCCTTTTTACTTTCGACGGAAATCGAGATGTTATTATCCGAATCCGATTTAGCAGTCTAAACCGAAATTAGGTCCTAATACTCAACTAATTGGAGTTTTCTGTTAACATTCTAATTAAAATTTTCTCATACAACAATGAAAACTAAAATAAAACTGAAATTTTACTAAAATCATTAAGTCGAGAATCTACACAAGAAAAAAATGTATTCGACATTAGAGCAACTAGATATTCTAAACTAACTAGCTAACTAAGCTACTAATCCGTAGGATCAGCCGTGAATCCTACGACATGGTATGCTATGCCTCGAATTGCATGCGCGTCGGACCTCCATCGAAACTTTGCAAATCTGGGCATTAGAAACCAACGAGCCCATAGAAGGACATAAGAAAAATAGAAAACTGTTAGAGTGAATGAATAGAAATCATAATATTAATATAAGAATATAGAAAATTTCATTTATGCCATTTCGCTGAATTTTAGTGAAAAGCTAGTATGCGAGTACTTATAATCATAATACTAAACAAAATAGCTGAGATCAACCACGAGATTGACTATGAACTCAAATGTCTAAACGCGGAATATAAAATCGACTGGTCTAGAGGTGAACATGAATTGACAGTCCAAAATTGATATATCTAATAAGAACGATGAATGAGGTATCTGCATCTCTAGACATTAGAGTTGACGTTTGTTCGACTAAGAACTGAATCCAAAATGAAATAATCAAAGGAGGATGACTGAGGTATTTCATTAGAAACTGAAGTCAACTAACTGGAAACTAAATCTGAAATGAAGAAATCAGAAGAGGATGAATATGGTATTTGACATCTCTAGTCATCGAATGTCATTTAGGATCCTAGCATCCAGAACGACACGTGACTATTATGACTCAAGAAATAAGGAAGCGATGATGAACTACAACCCAAGTCACCCTTTTTATCTGGTAGTGAACTACAACCTCAAATAATGCATTAGTAATGAACTACAACCCAGAAATGGCTACCTAAGGGCCAGCCAGGTAGCATATATGTGGATATATTAAAATTCTCAAATATATAGCCTCCGTGACTACTAACTCATCTCTCAATAAGACACAGAAATGAACTAGTGAACTGACATGTCAAATGCAAGCGATATCTGAAATGAAACTGCTAAGAGTAAACTATAAACATGGGTAGTAACATTACTCAACATCGTAAATTTAGAATCTTAGGAGTTTGAACTAGCGAAGCTAACTTCGACTGAATTAAGATAAAAGGAGTCGAACATCTTACAGTAATAAGCTTCTAGCTAGTATAGTGGAAAATCATGGATGCATAATCAATGAAAACAACTAGCATCAACAATTTATTAAAATGAACTACTTGCATACGCAACATTGAAAAGAAAATTTCCACTCACCTGGATTGCCTAATTAAATAGCTTGCTGATCTCCCTTGCTAGATAATGTTACGCGACTTTCCCCTGACAATTGATAAACTACAACTCTTTAACTAGACGAATCATTGTGCTAGAAGCATTACCTACTAACTTTTGTTTAACGAAAGATGTTACCTCAAACTATATTTATCGGTAAAAGCATCTCAATGTAATCGAAAAAGATTCAATCGTCGGAATGTTCAATCACCGAATCTCTTCTCGAATTCCTATCCACACGAACCAATTGATCAATATGCATATTCTCAAATGAAACTACAGAGAACTCGACTAAACAAGTCTTATAAACTGCATGCAGAGAGTGGAGTTTCTGGTCACCAAAGCTCCACTGCGGACGATGACGAGGGGGATCCACGCGCCAGAAAAATAGGCGGCGAGTATCATCTCGAGACACACCTTGTTGGAATCTACATAATAGAAGTAAAAATATTCTCAACTGACTCAGCAACTAATTTCAAGCTTAAGTTGTCGAAAACTCACCTTGAAGGTTTGGAATCTCGTTGGGATTTGATGACGTTCGTACACCCTGATCTGGCCAAGGTGGGCCGCGTGGTTGGTAGCCATCGAATTCTGGGAGAGTGGGCTTCAAAATCCCTAAGGTAGTGCTACCCATCGTCGGCCGATTCACCACCATCGACGGTGACAGTAGGTCGATGAACCCTAATTAACCACCTCTCTTGCAATTATTTCTCTCTCCAGCCATGAACAACCAAAATAATGCCCCAAATGAAAAGAGGGAAGATGATAGAGTCGATTCCAACCGAAATGAAGACCAGGGATGGCCATCGCCGGAAAATCGAGCGCCACCATGATTTTTGTTTTGCGAGCATAGAGACTCGCTCGGGTTAGGTGTTGTTCTATCCCAGGTGGATTTTTGAGTTTAACTTCAGAGTTAGAAAGCAAAGGACGGTCCACATCAAGCCTCTCTTTGATATGACGGCCAAAATTAATCACTTATGGTAGTTTTCTTAATTTCATTTCTTAGTGCATGAAAACTTCCAAAATTTGTAATAATTAGTTCGAACCTTCAAAAAAATGAAATAAAAATACGCACATGTTCGTATTAATTTTTCCCATAACTTCTGTGAAAAAAATGAATCCAAAATCAGAACTTCTAAAGTGTTCGCAACGAATTGAAGAATCTCGATAAACGCATCAAAGTGAAATTATATCATTAATAAATTCGATAGCCAAGATTAACACAATAATTTGAATACGAGTTGTTACACGAGACAAGAAGCATGTCCTCTGAGGAGGACCTTGGCACTACAAGAACGCGCCATTGATTATTGTAGAATATGATGGAGCATTCAATATTGATGGAGTATAGTCTAATGATCTTTACTTTTGGGTGTGGCTCACTAGTATTCTTCCTCTGTTTGAAGTGGATGAAAATATCGAAGCTTTCGTGGAGGAAGCTAGAATTTTTTTGGAGCATGACCATACTGCTTAAAAGAAAGGTGTAATTCATGTTAGGGTGGCACACTCTGTGCCTAAGCCAGTCTTGCTTGAAAAGGAGTTACTGATGGCGCGGGGGTTGGCGAGCAAGGTGAAGTTCTTCTTTGAGAATTTGGTAGGACGTTGCGTGAAGTGTGATTTGATTTTCCACCCTTTAGGGGTGTGTGCTATTTGGGGTCCTTTTATTGCTTCAGGATTAGGAGTGGCAGCGCTGAAGACATGTGCATCGGACTCCGGGTTGGTGCTAGTGACAGCGACTCAAGTAGAGGCGGAAGATGGTGAGGTGATGACTTCACCGTTAGGTCCTAAGCCAAAAGTGTATGTGCAATTGGGTTTTGGTTTTCGTGAATCACAAGTGCTAGGCATTCATAATGGTGATTACAGATTCGTTGTGCAAGGTCCTACTTCTTGGGAAGAGCGTGTGGTAGCCCATCGACTTAAGGAAGTACATAAACTTGTTAAAGCTAGTCTGGTGATCACTACCGGAATAAGAGACATTGCCGGCGACTTTAAGTCGCCGGCCTAGTTTTTTTTCTCGCCGAAATTGTCATCACGGGCGACAAGTCGTCGGCAATGCCGTCGCCGGAAATTTCCCGCCGGAGATAGCATTGCCGGCGACGGGAAACGCCATCGCCGGTAATGTTCTAAACATCACTGGCGACTTGAGTCGCCGGTGATGTTTAGGACATTACCGGCGACTCAAGTTGCCGGCAATGTCGGCGCCGCCGTGGCCGGAATTTGAAGACATTCCCGGCGACTTAGGTCCATGTTGCCGGAAATGGTTGGAAAAATTTTGAAAAAAAAACACGGTTCTGGATTGGGCCCAATTCCAGAACCTGCATTGAAAAACATAAACCGTACAAATACAAGTTGAACATTACACATATAAATGTCAAACGTACAGTACAAATAGCAACGATACGAAAATAAACTATAACTACACGTCAGGGTCGAGGAACTTGCAGGTCAGGGTCGAAGAAATCCATGTACTCATTTGAATTCTGGTGGCTACCCTGGTCTTGCTCTGGCGTTGACTGGTGCGGTGGTGGTGGTGGATAACTAGGGAACGGAGGGACCGGGGGAGGTGTAGGGAACGGTTGTCCGGTAGTCTGAGCCTCGTACATGGTCCGCATCCATGTGAACATCTGTGTCTGAGTCTGGACCAGGTTTTGGTACTCGGCATCTCTGATTGCCTGCTGCTGGACCATGTTTTGGTACTCGGCATCTCTGATTGCCTGCTGCTCGGCTGCGTGCCTCTTTTGCTCCTCCAACTCCCTCCGCGTCCTCTGAAGCTCCGCTGCGAGGTTACGACTAGAAGTTGAACTTCTTGACCCGGTAGAGTATTCTGAAGTGTTCTTCAATACTCCTTCGCCCGCCGAGCCCATTCCCCTACAGTAGTAGGTATTCTTTCCAGTCTCGCACGCTTTTGCCATGATCTGAGCCGCTATAGGCCGATCAAGCGGATCGATCTGAGAGGCATACTGGGTGACTTCTTCCTCGGAGCAGTCAGGATGGTTACCCCGAGCTATATTCATGGTCACTTCTGTGGTCGTCTCCTCCACTCTCGCCTAATTGAAAAGCGAAAATGAATAACGTATTATCTAACAAAATAAATTAATATCGAAAAATAGTTTAATAACACATGGAGAGGCGAAAGACTTACCGCTTCTTCAGGGTACTGCGGATAGAACTTCTGATGAATATACACCAACGGGTTCACTTCTTGTTGTTGCTGCGCCTTAGTCGACCAACCCAAATAGTTGAGTGAACCTGCATGATGGGCCTTGGTGTTTTTCAATCTATTCGCCCGGTTCGTCTTCGAAATCGCCTTGTTTGATAAACATTTGAAAAAAAATTAGTAACTAACTATTTCAATGTGATACGATACATTAGGCTTGTAAGATATATTCAGGATGCATACCTGAGCTTTGGGGTGCTCGAAGTGGGCTATCAGCCACAGCCACTCGTACTCCCTAAACCGGAATTCGCTAGGGGTGGAACCTCGGCCTAGCTCCTTGTATACAGTGTAATGGGAAGAAAGCTCGTTCTTCCACTCTTTATACCTATATTAAAACAAGGAAAATAAGTTAGAGATATTAAAACACTTGATAAACAAAAATCTAACTCGATATATACTAAAATAACTCGAAGCACATCACCTCATATGTAGTTGACGCTCTACCCACGTGTGAATAAGAACTTCATCCACGTCAAACCACACCTGCAATATGAATATATAAAAGGTAAAATTATATATTTATTCGGACTTAATTAATAAATGTAAATTTTAAGTAATGAAAATACGATTTAACTCACACTCAGTGCATTATGCACTTGCATCTTCACGTAGATGGGCACAGATTCCCAATCTGGCCAAAGCATTGGGACCTTGTCCCGCACAATCGCACCGGCCATGCTGACATATTTTCGCGTGGTGTCAAATGCCTCGATCACCTCGCCATCCTCATTGGCCCTTATGGGCGTTTTCCTTCCCCCGGTGGCCTGCTCAAGTCTCTTCCCGGTGCAGGTGCCTCTAGCCCATTTCCGTTTTCCAGTCCCATTAACAAAATTGCCTAATAATGCAATGTCAAAAAATTGATATCATTAATTGAACCTATCGTAAGTCTTAAGTAATAATTAAGTAATCAATCTGATGTTAAATAAAATTTACCTGCATCGTCCGTTTGTTAGTTGGTGCACCTCACACTCCAAAGATACACGGGGTCGAACGGGATGAAGTTGTACGCTTCATCCACGCTCAGGAACTCCGGCCGTCCTTCAACATAAACAGGCATCCCCCTATCATCGAATTCAGGGATCACAGGAATCTCGTCGGGTAGGAAGAGACCGGACGACGGAGATAGACGAGGCCTGGACGATGAGGCCAGCACCACCATGTGCCTCAGATGATTCCCGTGAAACGGGAGTAGGCACCGGGCGAATATGGGGCATTCGGATTGAGGGAGTTTCTGATGCCCCCGTTAACTGTCGCTCGTCTGAGGGTCTGCTGACGGAGGGACGTCTGCTAACTGAACGTCTGCTAACTGAGGCTCGAGGCTCGACTTCCGGTTGCACGGCTCTTGATCGTGCAGCTTCCTCCTCAGCTCGCGCATCCAGCAAGGCTCTCGTGCGAGCATTCATCATTGACCCACTGCGCGTGTTGCTAACTGCGGGTGAGGAGGAAGCTTGACTACTGCTCCCTCCACTATTTCGGGAACCTCTCCGAAGCCAATTTGCCGCAAAACCTCCTGGACACCATAATAGTCATAAGGATTCGGTTCTATAACAAATCGGAACCGGAACCAAATGTAACAGGAACCGGGCAGAACCGGAACCGTTTGAACCCGGAACCGTTTGGAACTGGAACAGTTCCGGTTTCAAACGGTTCCGGTTACAAACAGTTCCGGTTACAAACAGTTCCGATTCCAAACGGTTCCGGTTCCGTGCGGTTCCGGTTTAAAACCGTTCTGGTTCCAAACCGTTCCGATCCCGATTTTCACCTTAATTTATACAATTAATTAACAACTATATCACCTAAATTAACATATATACATCATGCATCTTAATTAAATTTAATTTTCACATATATATATATACATCACATATGTTCCAAACCACATATATACAGAATTTTCACATATATATATACATCACATAATTTTCATATATAGATATACATCACATATACATTGCATATAAATTTCCAACATATCACCCTAATTAAATTTAATTTCCACATACATATATATATATATACATTTCCACATACGTACATACGTATATATACACATACACAAAAATAAATAAAAATTGAGAGAGAGAGAGGACCTGCCATGGTGGAGCTCGAGCTGCTTTTCTGGCGACGGAGGTGAGGGGAGGAGGTAGAGGAGGATGGGAGGAGAGGAAATTCAATTTGAAATCGGGATATTTAGTGAGGAGAGAGGAGAAGGGAGAGGAGGTGAGGGGAGGGGAGAGGGGAGGAGAGGAAGAGAGTTTTGAGCTGGGTTCTGGCCGGAACGAGTTGGGAGGAGGAGAGGAGGAGAGGAGGAGAGGTTAAGCAGAAATGAAGCTCGGGCTCGAGCTGGGATCTTGCATATCCAGACAACATTGCCGGCGAGTTAGTTTAAGTCGTTGGTAATGTCATTACCAACGACTTAAACTCCTTGGTAATGACATTACCAACGAGTTGATAAGCAACTCGTTGGTAATGTTGACATTTCCCGAAGAATATCCGACAACAATTTCCGACTACAATTTCCGACTACAATTTCCGACAACAATTTTCGTCTACGATTTCCAACTACAATTTCCGACTACAATTTCCGACTACAATTTCCGTCTACGATTTCCGACTACAATTTCTGACTACTACAATTTCCGACTACGATTTCCAACACGATTTCCGACTACGTACCATTTCCGACTACAATTTCCAACATGATTTCCGACTACGTACAATTTCCAACTACATTTTTCGACTACAATTTCTGACTACATCATTAATGTACTAAGGATGATAATCGTAATCATCTTCATCACTTGAGTCTGACTCGGTTTCATAGGTAACCTCTGGCAATATGTGCCGCTCCTCGTCATCTGAATCAGCGTCAACTTCATATGGATTAACATCGAGAAGTTCTGCTCCAGTAATTCGAACCACACTCCCAGATCTCACATTATTAAGACGAATCGTAGATGATTTCGGAATGTCAAAAGCGTTCGGCTCTTGGTATGCAGTAACTTCCTCATCATCTGCGGTCTCACCAAGTGTGGCAGCACTGTATATGTTTCTATTAGCAACATGGTTAACCACCTTCCACGGGACTTTGTTAAGAAGATCGTCAAGGTAAAACACTTGTTTTACTGATGAGGCAAGAACGAAATGGTCATCTTCATACCAGCTAGTAGCAGTATTCACCGAAAATGTTCCGTACTGGATCGGTCCTTGTGTTCTCCGGGCTAGTATCAAACCATCTACACTTGAACAAGTGCACTTTCATGCGGTTCCCATAAATTAGTTCAACTACTGAATGAAGGACACCGTAATAGTCAACGTCATCCTGCCCACCATGGACCATCACCCCACAATTCTGTGTTTTCAGTCGGTCGTCTCGATTTTCACATATAAATTTCACGCCATTGACCTGACACATCAAGTAAACTTTTGAAGCTATCGGTTTCATCGCCAGGACCCTCAGTTCGTTTGACCACTCTGGGCAACCATCATTTGCTACATGGTTCATCTGAAAACGATAAGAAACCACACAAGCAATTATGAACATAGAAACCACAAAACCATGTACGTACACACATGCTATATAAGGAAAATGGCAATAAAAAAAAGACATATACACATATACCCTTACCCATTGACCAAAGTAGTTTGCAAACGTCCTGTTGTGGTAATCAACATTTCCGACAATAGCAGGGCAGTGAAGATGATAGTTTTTCCAATATTGTACTTCTTCACAGTTAATCAGTACCGACCAGTGGGCAATGACTACCTCATTTCCATCCAACTTGTACGACTTTGGCAAGCTTCCCTGTACTACCACGTCATTGGAGATGATAGAAAGGTTGAACTGAGGTTCATCTATCGGCATATGTTGTTGGGGGTCCTCAAGAGCTCCCAAATACACTTTGGTGTACGTTACACACTCGTGTGCAACATATGCTTCAGCGATACACCCTTCAGGTGCATATTTATTCTTCACATAGTCCTTGTAGGCTCCCAATTGTCTACAAGTTAACAAGTGCATGTTAACTAAGGTAAAAATAAGACTTTACATATAAAAACAGAGGCAAACCAAATGTACCTTTCCATGGGATACATCCAAGTGTAGTGTACGGGACCGGTAAGCAACAATTGTTCGGGAAGATGGATCATTAGGTGAGGCATGATGTCGAAAAAATTTGGCGGAAATATCCTCTCAAGCTTGCACATGATAAAAATGATGTCATCTTGCATCTCCCTGAGATCTGATTTTTTAACTTCCCTGGTGCATAACTTCTGAAAGAATCTTGACAAGGCCACCAACGGCTCCACCACCTCTTTGGGCAGGTACCCTCGAATGAAAATAGGAAAAAGCGGTTGAAGCAGTACATGGCAGTCATGACTCTTTAATCCGTACATCTTATTGTCCCGGAAGTTAACACACCTGCTTATATTTCCTGCATAGCCATAAGGATACCTGCATATATATATATAGCCATAGGCAACAATTATATTTCTCGCATATAACCATAATCTGGTAAAAATTTAAGGCAAACCAATTTCCTGCATAGTCATATATAAGAATATATACCTGACATTACTCAGACACCGAAAAATTTCATGCTTATGCTTCGGCTTGACGGTGTAAGGAGCTTGCGGCATTTTTCTCTTACCATCTCTTAACCACAAATGTTTCCGCAGTCCCATAGCTTTCAGATCAATGCGTGCCTTAGGGATGTCTTTTGTTTTCCCCTCCAAGTTAAGAACTGTGCCCACCACACTTTCACACACATTCTTCTCTATGTGCATGACATCTAGGTAGTGTCTGATAGGCAACCTGGACCAGTAGGGGAGTTCCCAGAATATGCTCTTATGTGTCCAAAACTTATACCTTTCGGGCTTGTCTGGAATTGACGCCACTATGTCAGGATGATTGCTCAGCTGGCCAAAATCATATTCATTCAACACTTCCAAAATTTCTTCCCCTGTCCATCGCCTGGGTGCCACACCTGTTTCCACAGTCCCATCAAACGCGTCTGGATCCTGCCTAAATGGGTGATCATATGGAAGCCAACAACGGTGACGCATCTGAACAATTTTACTACAATGAGGACTGCAACAATCAACCGTCATGCACTCTGAACAAGCCCTGTAACCCCTGGTAACGTTGCCCGACAACATACCGCAGGCAGGAAAATCACTGATGGTGCCAACAAGCATGGCATGCATCTGGAACATCTCATTTTTGAACCTATCATAAGTGAGGTGGCCACACTCACTTAGGTACTTAAGCTCCTCAATCAAAGGCCTCAAATACACATTGAGACACTTTCCTGAATAACCCGGGCCCGGAATTAACAGAGTGAGCATATTGTATTCCTTCTTCATGCACATCCATGGTGGAAGGTTGTATGGTACCAAAATAACTGGCCATATACTGTATTGAAGACTCATGTTGCCAAAAGGGTTGAATCCGTCAGATGAGAGCCCTAGCCAAACATTTCAGACCTCTGCTGCAAAATGATCAAACTCCCTGACCATGTGCTTCCAAGCCTCTCCGTCGGAAGGGTGTATAAGGGTGTCATCGTCAGGCAAATTCCTCTCAGCCCACCATCTCATTGCTTCGGCCGTGAAAGCACACATGAACAACCGCTCCAGCCTATCAATAAGCGGGAAATATCGAAGTATCTTCACAGCTTTCTTGTTGCATGCAGGAGTCAACTTATACCTTTCTGTAAAACATACCGGGCATGCTTCAAGGTCTTCAAGATCTTTTCCCCAGAAGAGAATACAATCATATCTGCATGCATGGATTTTGATGTAGGAAAGCCCAATATCTTTCAGGATATGTCGCACCTTATGATGAGTGGTAGGAAGACGATGATCGGGTGGCAGTAGCGAAGCAGTCCACTTCAACCAAGAATCAACAGCTTTGACAGACATTTTGTTCTCCATTTTGAGCTGCATCACTCCAATCACACTTTCAAGAACAGTCTTACTACAACCGTCGTACAACGGAGTCTGTTGCAATGCAATCAGGTTGTTGTACTTGTCCATACCGCTTGTGTTGACATGAGCTCCGGGTAATGGCTCGACTGGCTCAATATGGGGGAAACCCTCAACGACGGGAGGGACATTTGGTGCTTCATCAGCAAATACACCGCTCTCATGAGGAAACATATCATTGATTAACATCGATGTTGGATCATAGGATGAACTGCCCCTCTCAGCAAAATCTCCATGATCATAGCGTGGACTGGCCCTCTCACCAAATTGTCCATGATCATGCGGACCCGCTAACGATGTTTCACCGTGATAAATCCAACAAGTGTACTTATCCCAAAACCCGTATTTACTCAGGTGCTTCTGGACTTTATCAATGGGAAAACGAAATTGATCGCTGAAACATTTACATTCTTTACACGGGCAATAATGAAGTGTAGTGTCTCCACAATTAGCCTTCACAAAATTCACAAAACTCCTAATTCCCTGGTGATATCTGACATCCCATCTTTCGAGGCTCATCCAACTCTTGTCCATCCTGAAAATTCTCACAATTTTACGTATTATATATACACACATTCACTACTAATAATCGACGCTATATCTCAATTCAACTCTAATTAAATCAACACATGCATGCATATATATATATATATATCGATCTAATCTCTGAATTTGATTCAGTACTCGATGATTGTATTCTTCTTTTTTCAATTCAAAATGTATTTGACTAGGTAGGAGGCTCTCTTAAGCCTGGCTCCGATAGCACTACGATAACACCAGTCGTTGATTCAGACACAAGATAAGATTAACTACAAGCAGTTTTCTTGTTTCGGTGACATCAACAACATTTCATATCTCACGAATTGGATTTGATCAACACACATATATATATATATACATACACATATACGTATATATACACGTACCTATATATATAGCTTCCCGAGTGATTGAGTTTAATTTCGACGCGCGCCTTAATTTTGACAATACCGAAGGATCGATTTCACCGAATTTTTTTCGATCCAAATGAATGACTTGCTGCGATCGGCATCTAATATAAGAGGCATTGCCGGCGATTCATTAAATCGCCGGAAATGGAGACATTACCGGCGACATGTCGCCGGAATTTCGCCGGTAATGTTTCAAAACATTACCGGCGACCTCCTCCGTCGCCGGCAATGTCAAGCCAAACATTGCCGGCGAAATTCCGGCCGAAAAATCGCCGGAAATGTTTGGCTTGACATTGCCGGCGACTGAGGAGGTCGCCGGTAATGTTTTGAAACATTACCGGCGAAATTCCGGCGACATTACCGGCGACGGAGTAAGTCGCCGGTAATGATGAACATTACCGGCGACTTTTCCGGTCGCCGGCCTTGTCTCCGGTAATCTCGCCGGTAATGTTGCTTGTTCCGGTAGTGGATTGTGAGACGACTTGAGTTGAGTGAGATGGAGAAGACTAAGTCTGAGATGCAGGTACTAGGAGTGAAACGTAGCAGAGAAGCTGGGTCAAAGATATCTCCTAAGAAATTCAAACGCAACCCATATGTGGGCAACATTGTGTTTGGTAAACCAAAGTGCATCAACGTAACTTCTTTCCCAGCATGATTGCTTCCTAGTTCTATTGATGAGATGGAGACGTCGTATGATTTGGTTGTTCAATGGTGGAAAAAGCTTGGACGTCATGTTTGTTCCAAGAACAAACCTAAGGAAAGTTTGGTGTGAGGCACTAAGGTTAAGGTTGCAAAGAAGAATGAAACTAGCGGTGTTGAACCATTGAGGATGACATATCCATTTACGACACCTAACCCATTTGCTTCGGGCAAGGAGAATATTATTTAGGCACTTGTAATGTGATGGCTTACTTGCATCTTTTTAGGATGACGAATTATATGGAGATGACATATCTACCACAATTGCGTGCTTAAGTGTATGTCACCTACATCTTAATGTTTTTTCGTTATTTCCTATTAAGATGTAAGTAAGCTCAATAAAAGTTGAACTTAGCGTTTTAAAAAATAGTATTTACTTTGATTTATCTCGTCTTATCTAATTTGAGTAAAGTGACTTATCATATATGTTTGTACTATTTAGGTCGAGAGAATATTTCAATGATATCTTATTTTTGTCAAAATAAAATTCGCACTTTGGTTAAAGTTTTAGTACGATAGTACGTTAGGGTTTTGTTATATCAAGTTTGATGATATGATGGATCCTCGTACTATGATCACGTGTCAATATAGTTATCGACCATCTAAAAAAAGCCATTATAAATCACGTCCCAGAGTTTTTTGGTTAAAGTTTAGTATGATAGTACTAAATCGCTTCTATTAGTTAAGCCATTCTAAATCGCTTCTATGTAGAAAAGCCAGAGTTTTTTATTTTATATTTTATTTTATTAAGACTGAGACTAAATCACTTCCTAACCTGAAAATTTATTAATAAAGCTAAAGCAATGACTAAATAAGTCAGCGCAAATTCAAAAACACTAATCGAGTTTGGGCTTCACACCCGGCCCGTACTCTAGATTATTTTGTTCTTCAAGTTTATACTACAAAATCAAAATTAGATGGCAAAGCTAATTTCTGATCCAATCTATAATACTTGTTTTAATGCAAAAGTAATCAGAATTATTTAGGTCTAAAGGTTAAAAAAGTTTGGATGCATGTGCAATTGTGCATCAACTAAAAATGTATCTCGTTACATTATTTACAAGCTCAAATCGACATGGGTCAAGTGTCGTTTCTTTAATATATGTAACAAAAGATCGACTACCTATATCACATATGTACGTTCAAAGGACATGTACAGGAAGTCTACAGCTTAATAGCATATGTAGCGGTACAGTACCTTTTATTGTCCTTGTACTTTTTATTTGAGGACATGCAGTTCATGTTTTTCGTGCAACGGTACAAAAATGTAGCACATCTTATTACTATTCATTAATTATATTTTTTTGTTAGATTTCTAACTACTAATTAGATGACACGTGTCGTTATCGTTTGAATAATTCAATAAGATTTTTGATCAATGGCTAGATGCTATGTGTCACTCCCACAGTTCGTTATCGTCTAAATAATTGAACCAAATTTTGATAAGATTTTCGATCAATCACGATACGACACTTGTCACTTTCACGTGTCATTGTCATCTGAATAATCGAAGAAGATTTCGGGTGAGATTTTCGACGTATTATGATGTGACACGTGTCATCATCTTCAAACATCTGATAATCTAGAATTGGCTATAAAAGAATCTTCTATGGCTCTTTGTATGCTCACACCATCTACAATCACTTGTTATTCTACCCGAAAACATATTTCTTCATACATTTCCTCACATTCCCATAACAAAAAGATGAATCCTTTCGATTTGAAAGATTTTTTCATGAGGAGGTGACAATAACGTCGTCTAAATGCGAAAATTGTTAATACCTTCGTCACTGACGCGGTCATGATAGCTACAACGTTCGATGATGAATGACCTTGCCGCCGTCCAAATGAAGAAAGGATGAGGGAGTCAATGAGACAAAATCTGATGGATGATTACTTCATCCAACGCCCTATCTTCAACGTGCAAGCCTTTCGACGGAGGTACCAAATGAGTACGAGCTTATTCAACCATATAATAACGGATCTCTACAACCACGACTAATTTTGAAAACAAAGAGCAGATGTCACTGGAATGCTCGGAATTCTCCCCTAACAAAATATGACTGGTACTCTTCGAATATTGGCATACGGCTCAGCCGTAGATCAGTGTGCTGAAATCACAAGGATGGGTGAATAACCAACACTAGAATGCATGAAGAAGTGGTGCATCCAAATGTACGAGATTTACGGTGACATTTACCTCCACGCTCCAAAGGCAGCAGATGTCACTCGACTACTAAGGATGACAAGGCATCATGGATTTCCTGGTATGATTGGAAGCATCGACTGCATGCACTGAGAATGGAAGAACTGCCCAATAGCATGGCAATGAGAATTCTTGGGGTGGAAAAAACGTCCCACTATTTTCTTAGAGGCAGTGGCCTCATATGATACATGGATATAACACAACTTCATTGCGGTGCCTGGAGCACAAAATGATATAAGCTTGCTCCACTAATCAGATATCTTTGATTCGCTCCTTGCAGGAAGAAGCCCACAATAGACTTATAAAGTCAACGATATGACATACCACAACACTTATTATCTAGCTGACGGAATATATCAGAGGTACTCCTCATTTGTCAAAATAATTCCCAATCCCCAGGATCTACCACATAAGCTGTTCGCAAAGAAACAAGAGGCATATCGCAAAGATGTGGAGATGTGATTTGGCATCTTGCAATCTCGTTAAAGAATTATTCGTTATGCAGCTCGATGTCACCACACATCGATATCAAAAATGATCATGTTGGCGTGCATTATAATGCACAACATGATTGTTAAGGAAGAATTTGAGGAAGACGAATTTGAGGAGAATGAAGAAAAAGATATACAACGAGATAATGATAGGCCAGTGGATGAACAAGGTAAACGAATTCCATTTGAGCTATTTGGAAGAGATGGGCTGAATGAAGAACGGTTTCGCGGCCATGTTTTTCCAATATGCTTATATTCATGGAGAGCTTCAGAAGGACTTAGTGAAACACAACTGGTATTTAGAAACCGCTAAACGTATCTAAATATGTTGTTTGAATTTTATGTGTTTGCATTTTTTGTGTTTGAATTTCGTGTGTTTACATTTAATGTTGTATGATTTTAATTTACTATATTTTAATGTAATTTGTTTGAATATTATCTAATAAAGAAAATATATTTTTATTTCTTGAAAATTTAAATTACATATTGACAAGTCAACCCTAGATTTATTATGAAGACAAAACTATTGAAAAAGCGGGCAATAACAATTTGAAATTTTTTCCTTGCTATCTTTTCTTTCATTGTCATCTCCTTGCTTAAGGATTTTCGCTTTCCTTTTCATGAAATAGCTCTTTGAATTTGCGGTCGTAGCCTCCATATTCAGTGTCATGATCTATGTTTCTTCTGCTTGCAATCTCAATTTGTAGTCTTTCTCTTGAAGGATGAGTTGCGCTTCGTGTACAACAAACTCGTTATCCCCTCTTGCTTTTTGCCTGGCAACCCAAATTTTTTGATTGGCCGAAATACTTTTCGATGCCTCATCTCGTAACTCATTTGTAAGAATCATGATTTTTCCCCCATTTTTTCTTGCTTCTTTGGCCGCCTTTACTCTCACTGGTCTACCTGGACTTGAGGGACCTCCACGGTAGCGTTGTGGTGTTGCAATTACTTCATTCTCCTCCAAATTGACGGTGAGAGGCATTTCGCTAATGGGAGGAGTACCTTTGAAGTTGGCATGGTAATAATGTGGAGTAGTAGTTTCAACAGACTTAAAATAATGATGAATCTTCACCACTTTCCAACATTCAAACTTCATAAACACTTTCTTCTTTTGTGTCACATGCTATGATTGAGCTTTTCTTAACTAGAAAACATAAAAAAAAAATTATGTCACAATATTATCAAATATAATGATGATGTCAACATTTAATTCTTAAAAGCAAATAAAATAGAGATGAAAAAAATTACAAAGGACTTACCTCATCTTTCAAATTTGTGTCGGATTGTAGATTCCTTTGTGCAGAACTAAGAGCACCACCCCAAGTTTTCAAAATTGGCCTCAACTTAGTAAAACGAGATGAAATTGCGGTTTGGGTCCTATTTTTCTTGCTTGATTCACCATGAGCAGTCACCAAATTTTCCGAATAATCGGCATAGACTTTTTCCCACAATTTGTCGGTATTTTACTTGTTGCTGGTGAGAGGATCAACGCAATGATGAACATAATAAATGCACAATTGCAAATCTTCGAAAGGAAGCCAATTAGACATTTTTGCAAAAAAATCAAAGGATTGAGAGATGGGATGGAGGGAGATGATAAATTTGTTGTGTACAAATTGGTGTGAGAGATGAATGAAATTGATGCAGTATTTATAGGAAAATTGTTGATTTTGCCTGTTATTGACAAAAACTAGCCGTTTATTTTAAATGTAAGCCATCTGAACGATTTTTCAAATAAAAATGAACAGCCCAGATCAACTAGTCCATTGGGGCAGTCTTGCCAAACAGCTGAGTCACGTGGTGAGCTTCCATTGGTCAGTTAATCAATCGTAAAAAAAATTACTTTCCACACTTAATTAAAAAAAATACGCGCTCTGGCGTCACCTACGTGAGTGGACTCTACCAGAGAGCACCTCCTCTCTGACGAGCAATGATTGCTCGTGCTTCCCAGCTGGGTCAACGAGCGGTTAGCTGAGCCTCTCCCTCCCGATGCACCCAAAATCTGACCAACTCGTGCTATTTCCGGCGAGGGCCACCGATTGTTCGTGCTATCCAGACCACCGTTGCATATGCTCTTAGATACCTCTCATGATCAAAGATCATATCCAATTCTAGCTTCTAGATCGAGTAAAATATTCATACATTGTTAAATACGAATTGTTAAATATTCAGTCATTTTCGATCAGATATGTCATATGGTGTAGCTAATCTCATTAAATAGACAAAGATATGAAAGTATGTCTGATTGCATGCATTGATTATCCATCATTACCCTGAGCACTCCTCAATATCTATGTCCCATGGATTTTATGAAATCTGTCTTTGTTTCTCGGTGTCGATCGATCTGTCTTTGAATTCTATGCTCCAATTCTGTTATACTGAAAAATCTTTTTATCATCTATTTCTTATAGAAAGGTTTAGCCTTTCTCACGGAAATATTCATCTTCGATATGGTGAATATACATGATCAATACGATACAATATTTTCAGTTTTTATAGATCATCGACCATGTAATGCAAATTTACCGCATCCGTAGCAAATTGTAATCTTCTCTCATAACACATGATAAACATAGACATAGAAAAACACGATTCATTTGACCTGATTCATACTAACTCAAATCAGTCTTCTTAATTGCGTGTTCGTGTTCATTATTATGGTCAAATAACATTCACACCGGCCATATATTGATATATATGGTATATGTGCATGAGCATCACATCTCTATTCTTTTCTTCTTTCATACCCGAATGTTTGCAATACAGAATCCAAATGAGATAAGATATGTTGGCATAACATTGTGCAAGAGATCGATGACACTACTTCTGATTTTATCGGACATGGAATAGCTATACAGGAATAGCTGCATCTTGTGTCGCATTCAGTGAATATTGCAAGAGACCCTAGAGCCTTTCCCACCTGCCCTAGGTCTCCACTAATCGCCTCTTATCTATGCCAAAAACAAAAACAAATCACGTCCTAAAACGATGCACAGTATGGAGCCAAAATGGGACTAGTGGCAATTGCCATAGTTGCATCAAAAAGTAGATGGAAGAGAAGAACAACAATAAACCAACCTCATATATAGGTTCTGTTTTATTGTTGACTCCAATCCGATTAAACATGTAGGTAGATGATGTAATGTAACCAGCTGGATCTCCACTTTTGTTCCCTATATGCATGCCAATTACATCCGAGCAAGAAGAGTACTTATTTTCAATTCTGTTCGAATGTCAATTGCGCCTTTACCATTTCCTAATCTTGATCGATCAGCAACTTAACAAACTAGAAAGCATCAGGGGGAACGTGGTGAGCGGCAAAAGTGAGCCATATTTCATACCGTTTTTAATTAACTTTTTGCGCAATATATTCAAATAGAGTACACTGTCCCTTTTTTTGAAGGAGTACACTGTCCCTTTTAACATATCTGAGATCAGAAATGTTCCATATGTGAAAATGATGAACACTACAGACGTTTTATAATTGACTTCCACACAAAGTACGTAAATTAAAAAGCAATTCCTGAAAGGAAATTGCATACTATCTCTTTTCATGTTAGTAGTCATTAGTTCATTACTCCTCGCTTCTCCTCGCAAGTTCATTAATTTTTTGGAGAAAATGATAACAATACAGAATTTTATTGGATTACCCGACACGATCAAATAGAAATCATATCCTATTACTGCACTATAAAACAATGTGTAACACGGACCCTAAACTAACAAATCGGGGTAGCACTAATAACTATCAAATTTTTGGCCTACCACCTCTTAATTAGTTAGGAACACCCTCTATTGCGCCTCATTTCGGCACAACTCCTCAGCGCTCATATCCACTAGTAACATGACTGTAGACTTCATAGGGGACACCTTCATGCCTCCCCCACAAGGGCCAAGGCTGGATCTATCCCTCTTATTGGTGTGACGACGCCCAACATTGCTCACTCCTCCAGCATTATCCTGACCATCCATGATCATATCCTGACAAGGCTCATGAAATAGGAAGGTGGAACCTCCACCAGACCCTTGATCATCTGCGGACATGACGGTAACACCTGCAGGTATGATAGTAACACCCGCAGGACTCTTGAAAAGAGACGGTGGAACCTCGCTGATGACGTCAGACGTCAGACTAGACCCTCATCAGATGAGCCTGAACAGTTAGTCCAGCCTCCAGAATAGGAACTTGCAAAACAACATTAACATTAGTAGTAGACCCTGCCGGCTGAGGCCTATTTTCACAACCTGTTTTGGTGCCGGCATAGTAGGCGATGTCGACGTCAGCTTGTCGCGCCCCCCCCCCCCCCCCCCCCTCCCAAAAAAAAAACCATATGGGGAACCCCATGAATCAGGCTCACTTCCCAATGTGTGCTCAACGCCACAACTGGCCTTATCGATCCAGTCAGAGAATTATCTCCACCATGAGAGCATTTCGATCTCAAAACCGGCGACTCAATTGGTCTCGAATAGCCTCCCACACCATGCTTAAAAGCTCCACAAACTCCACAAAAACCTTTTAAACGCTTATACTCCACAATAACATCCACATAATAAAAATTACCATTACTGAAAGTAGTGATCATCACCAAAGGATGCCGAACTCAACCCGGAGTTTCATTTTCGATCGGTGAGTCAATAGAAGAAGATCATGATCCCTGTAACTACCAAGTGCATTCTCGATCCTCTTAATCCACTTGGTTCGCAACATACCAGTAGTGAACCGACCTAACACCGGTTAGACATAGACCCATGCACTACACCTTATAGCCAGGGTCCGAAATAGATCGGCTAGTCCGTAATTTTTTTAACCACAACCGTGTCCTCATGATGATACCATGGGTCGTGATCTACAGCCCTCTTCCACTCATCCTCCGAATGAAATTCACACACGAATCAATCATCCGCAATCTTTTTGAACCCATTGTTGTCGGAGCCCGAAACATTGTGCCAAAAACCAAGCATACGCATCTTGAAACTTTGGATCTTTTCCGATTCTAAGGGAGAAAGAGAAAAGATTCTCACCACTGCATAGAGTAACTAGTCCTCCTCCTCGTCATCAAAAATGGCAAGATCCACCGCACCTAGAGTCGCCGCTAGGTGTTGCGGCTCCAACTCGACGTTGGATTGAGGAGGGACATCCTCCAACTTCCTCGAAACCGACATGCAGTGGTATTGATAGAATCGGCTTGAGTTGGAGAAGAAGAAGATGAAATCCGATCGAAAATCGGATAAGAAATGAGGGAGATCGAATCAAAAGGATAAAATCAAACTAGGGTTTCTTTGAAAGAGGAAGATAGAAAAAGAGGGAGTCCGTTTGCCAAGAAAAGTCGTCAATTTCATTAATTATTAACAAAATAATTCGTATCGACGTTCCTTTTATTATGGTAATAGTTTTTGCGCCTACTTTTTGACATTTTATGTTGTTAAATTAACAATGAGAAACACCTGAATATAACTTATTTCACGTACTAAATTTCCTAATGGAGGATAGAATTAAACTATGGAGAGAATGGAAAAACAAGTACAGAATTAGGAAAGAGTCGATCGGTCAGAGGGGGAGACTAAGTTGGATATGATGAACTCATCAAAGAAGACCTAGACTGCTTGTTTGCCTGGGTTGCCTTCACAGTTCAAAGTTCAAACACCAAAAGGTGCAGCTAGCTAGTTTTCCACCAGCGCGCGGTCCTATAGAAAGTACAAACAAACAAATTTGACTACGGAGATTGAAAGAGATATTTCATCAGTAGTTTGTGAGCTGTTGCACTCGATTAAATGATCCCTTGCTGACTAGCTATACCATTTCTCGCTTGGTATCAAATAATCAATCATGGAACTTTATCTTGGTCATGAGCGGTTATAAAGTTACCTGATCCCCTCTAATCTCTTTATTGACCTTAATTAATGTCATTTCTTTATTTAGGATCCATGAAGTTTTAACTCCCTGTGCTGGCATGGTCTCTATCAGTTATCAAAGAGAACTAAAAATGTCCACGTACGTCAAGTGAATTGACGCAGACATATATGCCTAGCTCGGGCATGATCGAACTAGATGGGTGTTAAATGGATCAAAAATAAATTAAAGATGGGGTGTTATGAAATACCTTTGTTTTAAGTAATTTATGTTTTCTAAAAAGAATCATCTTGTTCATCATTGACATATATATAATTAGAGCGTTCTTCATTATTTATTTTATAGTTATTATGACTACAAAAGTGATCCAATCCTCTAAAATTGGATAATATTGAAACCAGGAGCACTATAGAATTTTCCACCATAATGAACCAGAATCATTTGCTTGCGGTAGGAAACCCCATTTGCATGGCCAACTTGCATGAAAGACCCTAGCTCACTCACCCTTTTCTTTCCTCCAACGGAACAGTCTTAACCACAAAGCAATACTTATACGTTCGTTCTCAGAGATCATGGCACAGAAAATTGAGAAAAAGCAAAGCTCAAGCAACTAAAGAAAGAGCAACATTGCTTTGTGTACCCCAAAAGCCATTCTTTGTTTTCGATCACCTCCTCTATGATCTTCCTCCCATGCACATATTAACATACGTATAAATAGGTAAAACCATCTCCAAGAATTTTAGTTTTCAAAAGCTTTCCCAAAAATGTCTCTGAGCCCACCTCGTTCCCGATACAGCTCTCGCGCGTGGCCATTCTACCAGCTCTACTGGTGCTACCACTGCCAAAGGACGGTCAGGATCGCCTCCCCCGGCGGCCCATCTGACCCCGTTGTCTGCCCGCGCTGTTTCGGTCAGTTCATCTCCGAAATGGACATCACAATCAGGCCCAGACTTTTCATAGACTACACGGACCTCGATTCCTCCCCAGAAGCCCGTTTGCTTGAAGCGCTTTCCTTGATGGTCGACCCGCCCATCCAACTATTCGACCCGGAAATTGATACCCGACGTTTTCGGCCAAGCAGGAGAAGAAGGAACCGGAGCTTCGATAACGACAGCGAGCACGGGGACCCGACCCACCCGGGACTTGGTACCCGAAACCGACCTAGGACGTTGATCATAGTCCGGCCCATCAATGAGGACCCGATTCGACCCGCTCCCAGACCAAGAGACAATCTAAACCCGGTGTTACCGGTCCCACGCGGAGTTGATTCGGGAAACTACTATTTTGGGTCAGGGCTCCAAGGACTAATAGAAGAGCTTACCCAAAATGACCGGCCCGGCCCAGCTCCCGTACCCGAACCAGCAATCAACATTATCCCGACCGTTAAGATTAGCGAGGCCCATCTGAGCAATGACACCGACTGTCCAATTTGCATGGAGGAGTTTAAGGTTGGCGGTGAGGCTAGGGAGCTGCCATGCAAGCATATATACCACGGTGAGTGCATTGTACCGTGGTTGAGGCTCCATAATTCTTGTCCGGTTTGCCGTGTGGAGATTCCGGTCTCGACTAACGAAGAGTCGGAGGCTTCAAACGAGGTTGAAGGGAGGAGGGGAAGGAGGGGAGTTAGGTGGAATCGGCTCGGGTCAATGTGGCCGTTTCGGGGAAGATATCATCCCCCGATTGAGCCTCGGGGTGATAATGATGATGATGATCGTAGTGCTACTTCTAGAGTTGGTTAGTGTGTTGAATTCAAGGAAATATATTATGGAATATTATTACGAGTGTTGTTGGTCATAGAAATTTTATGAAAGACTTCCACCAAAAGAGTTTGATGCAGTGTAAATAAAAGAAATTTATCTTTCAAGAAAAGAACAAGAAAATTTAGGGTTTGAGTTCGGTCTCGGCAACTCTTCTAAGTTCTAAGTTCTACTGCATGTTAGTCTTGCATCATTGCTTCCTCAATATTCATACTGAGAATATTGTTTTCTTGCAGCCAACCCTAATCCATGGTGGCGTGGTTGCACTATTCTTTAGCTTGATTAGTAGATATGGTATGTGTCTCGTTATCAGGTTACAAAAAATTGATCACTTCAACAATGATCAGGGTAAACATTATATTTCCATGCGCTACTGAAGACAAGTTTTTTTTACCACTTTTGATATGCTTCTAAATCAACCCGCAATGACCCTTTTCTGCAGGAGTAAGCTGATGATACACAGATCACAAAGCAGCTAAAATGAATCTGCAATCAAAATTCGATTCAAATGCCAATGAATCTGCAACCCACTGTAATCGTGATGTATATAAGCAACAGTTGGTAGAGAATTCATGCTATAAAAGCATTAAAGTCAGAACAGTTAATTCATCTGAATGAACAATAGTATTTACGTTTTTAATGACGCGTGAGAGGTTTACATGATATGTCTACTCTATCAAATGCAAAAAAGAACTAATTGGGAAGCGAAAGACACAGAGGACAATTTGATTCTGCACTACATCATCAGGGAGATAGGAAGGGAAGTATATATCAATACTTTGGGCGAGAGTGCACCCCAGCATGGAACCCTTCAGTGTAAGCAGTGTTTTTAAACATCATCTGCAACAAAAACGATCACAGGTCTGTGAACTCTACATTTGATTGAGAACATCTCAATATATGTACACTGATGACATTGCCTCTACAAAACTGCCACAACCCTTTATGTAGTTTTCAAACTACTGAAGATGTTTGACTAGGTAAATAACACAAGACAATTTAAATCAAAGCAAAATACTTACAACAGCGCTGTTCAATTCGGCAGCAAGTTTGCTTTTGATTTTCTTTGATAAGACTTCTCCCAACTGTTCTCCAAGCTTCACAATATTCTCCTCCGTAATCTGTATGAATCAATTTTGGTAAGCCTGGCAAAGTACTGCTAAAGTTGAAAATGGAGAAAAGCCTAATATCCGTCTAACCTCTTCCAGCAATAGTGAGCATGTTGAGTTCAGTAGATTGTCAACCATTTCTCCCACATCTGTTACGTTGGCCGGTTTAACCTCAATCTTTTTACTGGTTTTAGCATTAATGGATGGCTTAGAACTGCTCGCTGCATCATGAGTTAACTTTTTACTGGTCAGCAAGAATAACAGTGCATGGGTTTCCTTGCTATGGACTAAACTTCTTATCAAGTTCTAATAAGTATGGCCAATTCATTTATAAAAGATTACATTTCTAATGAATATGGCTAATTAAGTTCCTAACATTAATTAAATATCAATGAAAAACACCAATATAGTCCAATACGACAAGGGACAGAAACCTCTATATGAAGATATAAATATAAATATCAACAGCAAACAGGGAAACTTAAGTTCAAAGTGTATACACACAAACATATATATAGGATTTTAATCCAGTAAGGAGGTCCTTGACATAAAATTGGTAAGGATTTCATTATTTTGATCATCACACAATTGATTTCAACAATTCGAACAGTAGATCTTTTTCTTTATTTTTGGTTTCATAAGATTTAAACATGCGTATCTACCTACTGCAGAGAAGAATTGACTTTGCACGTTGACTCTCATTTTATATATCAACAATTGTATTTATACATAAGAGTACCTGTAGTTGTGGCTGGCTTTTTACCGGCAGAAACTTTATTTTCTGTAGGACCTTTTGACGAAGCAGCTGTCGCTGGGGGATCTTGTAATATTATGGCACTAGATGGAACAAGAGAAGCAAGATCAGGGGGTTGATCCTTACCAACTGTTGGGTTAGCCTGCAAGAGAACAACTGTGTTAGACAGAGTGATCTGGTACTCATTAAAGGGAGTCATACTTGTATTCTAATTACCTCCAAGTCAACATATGAGGAATCTCTCTGAATTGATTTGAGAAACTTGTCAAGACCTTCGATGGTAAGTGCTATGAACAGAAAATTAGGTAATGGATCGGGATTAAACATCAGAATGCATAATGATTGTAGTGCCTAATGATACTAGAAGATTGCAAAACTATGACTAGTAATAATAACAAAGTAATTGTCCTTTAAAGATAATATAAAATAAAATAATCACATCATGAGAGAATGACATCATGAAAGATTTCTAAAGTTCAGGCAAGTTAAAGAACCGAAGGTAGTGGTTATGTGAGGCCTGAACTCAAAACCTATGCTCACTTTACATTGGTAAACCCAAGAGCAGATACATTGCTTGTAAGAAGTTTATGTTTTTAGACACATATGAGGTTCATTAGAAAAAAATGAAAATAAAAATATAAAAAGGGCATATATTATGCTTCCTTCTCTATATGAAGAACCCACAACTAAAATTGAAGTCTTCATATAAAACATAAGAAATATGACTCTTGAATAAATGAATTTGACACACTGAAACCAGATTACTTACAAATTGACATGTCATTCGATAATGGGTGGAAGAAGCAAAACTCTTGACTTTTAAATTTTTGATCCAGCAGCAGAGAGACATTGCTTCAAGGAAGAGAGGAGGAAAAGCATAAGAGAATTGACAACCGGGAAAAAACAGAAGGGTTAAACTATGTCATGCACGTTCCATTTAACATGAACTCAGATAAATGAGAACTGTTTCAACCACCAGTAAGAGTATTTTCAAGTATATATAGTTTCAAACCATGTCATAATTATAGTAAATTAAGTTTTTCTTATGAGATATTTTTGTTTTTAGTTGTTGATTAAGTGTATCGAAAATTGCTACATAGGAAAAGTGACTTCAATCACATGGTTATAACTAATAACTTAAGTGACTCAGCATTGTTTTTGTTTTTTTGCTTGAATTCCATGGCCAAGATTAAAAACGGAATAAATGAAGCATGAAGAGAAACAAGTCATTTGAATATTGTGATGAAAATGAAAGACAAATACCGAGCAGATTCATTCACCAGTGATAAAGGAGTGACACAACCCAGTGGGATCTGCCAAATGAAATGCAAACAGCGTTAAAAAATGAGAATGTAACATATATCCAAACAGCCATTTTCAAAAGCATAGTTTCATTTATCGGTTGAAAAGAATTTATGCATAAAATAATCTTTTAGTTTGTTTGAAAATCAATTAACAGCAAAATTAATATTAACGCATGTTAACCTGTAGTATTTCTCCCAGTGCTTCTTCAGGAGCCATTCTCAAGCCACCTTTTCCCAAACCAAGCCTCACAGATAGAACTGCTCAGCTTTCAAGTCACAGATGAAGAACTTAAATATCCATACACAGTTCGTATGGTACATAAGCAAGAGTTATGACAATTTAAAAGCTATTAGCTTGTAACATCTAAGTACACATTACAGTAAAGAAAGGGAAGACCTGCATACCTTTCAGATCTACTTTAGTATCTGCCAAAGCAGAAACAACATAGAACCTATTCTTCTTGTCCTGCATTTAATGGAAATAAAACTAGAGGTGCTTAGCACACTGTGCATCACACAGGTCGATAAAATCTGCAAACTATGCAAAGTCAGAAAAAACGTACCTTCAAAAATAAATTTTTACTTATTCCACCTCCCAGATGTCCAATATATTTTGCCTGATGTGAAAAGCCATATTAATGTCTCGGATTATCTAAAGATTCATCACAGTACAACACGCTACAAAGGATAAAGAACCCTCATTCTCTAAAACTTATTTACCTGCTCTTCAACTGTCAAAACAACAGGATGATCATACTGGGAAAAATCGATCTGAAGCTCCTGATAAACAAACAATATCGGTTAGTTTTGCTAAAAAAACTACTCAGTAAATAGCTTTATCTGCACACTATGAACCCAATGCCAACTTTATTTCCATCAAGTACTACAATTTCACCATTTGAACTGAATGTTTCAATCTTTTAAGTTCAGGAATTCTCAAAAGTAAATATATAGAATCTAAAAAGCTATGGGTTTCAAACCAAGGGAGCATCAAGGACATTGAGTCATGTAAACGAGCTTAAATATTGAAATTGTAGAGCAAACAGAGAAATTCTCAGATCAAATTTACAGCTCAGTCCGATATAGAAATAGAAATAGAAATATGAAACAGGCAGAGAGAACCTTTAAGCGGGTGAGCAAGTCTTCCCTGGAAAGACCCATATTTTGGTTGAGACTTGAGAGCCGGATAGCAAATACTGAGAGAGTTGTCAGTTGTGGAATATAGACGACGGCGGTGAAGCGCAGAGATGATAGTGTATGAGAGTTTTCGGCTTCGAATCGGGTTGTGAAGGATTAATCGTATGGGCTTCGGGTTGGATTACGGTTTTCGGCCCAGATGGTACACTAGTGGTGAACGGGGTTTTGAACTTAGTGGTGAACGGAATGACAAACTGCTTTGTCACTCGACTAATAGCTAATTTTCAGATGAAAATTTTCACTTACTGTAACGGAATAAGGTTATATTCATTGAGCTACACTTCGATGATACATGTGTGTAAAAAGTTCAAAACAAAAGGCAGGTTATGTTCATTGAGCTACATTTCGAAATACATATGCGTAAAAAGTTCAAGACACAGAGCATTGACATTAATCTATGAAGAACAAAACAGATTATTGTTAAAAATTAAATTAATTAAGACCAATAGTTTCTAGCATCATATGAGCGAGAATAACTAGCGAGCTAGTAAATTTACAACCCCGCACTTCTTCCTAATCTGCCCAGCTGTGCCAGTGAGGACCTGAAGCTCCCATCCTCTTCATGGACTGACCAAACTCTGTCATGAAATCATTTGCCTTGAGCAATTCCTGGACAGCGTTGCTCGAAACCTGGTTTGTTAGTAGAGCAGCGTCAGATACGAAGAGACCCTTCTTCTGCTGAAGGTTTGAGTAGAAGTGCTTGTCTAAGTTCTGGAAGCTTCCAGGGTCTAATTCCACGGTTGTGGTTCTGTCACTAGGGCCTTTGCATTGAGTCCTCAACACGTCGGCGTATGTGGGATCCAGTGACGGGTCTTGATCTCCTTTTCCGGTGAAGTCGTAGAGCCGGTTGCTGAATAAATGGCAGTGTCCAACACCAATACTGTGTGCACCTGGATTTGTAACATGTTTGTACGCATTACATATACAATTTTATGTAAATGTATGACATGTTATGTTGTCGGACTATGATCGAATGTAAGCTATCACATTCAAACATGTAAAGTCATATATAACATCTATACCTGAGAGTACCACAAGGTCTTGAACCGTGAGACCTTTAGTTGCGAAACTTTGTTTGAGTTGGGTGAAGTTGAAGAATGGTGATGGAAGGGAGCGGACCTCATTTGCTATTGAAACCATCTCTTATTCCGGTGAGCACTTCCCATTGTGACTTCTTAAACCGAAAGTAATAAGTATAACGAATACATTATTAGAAATACACACTTAGGCAATGAAATCATTTTGTTGCCTAAATGGTTTTATTAGTCGCCCAAGTACTTAGGAGAAGAAATTTTCGTCGCATAAAGTTCGTCGAGTAACAATCGTAGCCTAAGTACTTAGACGACAAAACTGTTATGTTTCGTCGTCTAAGTAGCATATTAGGCGACGAATTATAGCATTCCTCTAAACGAACATAGCATTCCTCGTCTAAGCGTTATCTTAGCCAACAAAAGTCAATAATCCTCGACTAAGTATTACGACGTAGACAACGACTTGTTTTCGTCATCTGAGTGTCATCAGTTAGACGGCGAATATGGTCATCGTCTAAGTGATCCACTCAAATGAAGATCAATGTTCTTTGTCGTCTAGGTCTAACCACTTAGACGACGAAGATCAATGTTCGCCGTCTAGGGTTTAAACCAGGAAGATGAACTGTTTGTCGTCTTAATGAATGACTTAGGCGACGAAACAAGGATGTTTCGTCGCCTATGTTCAATTTTTTTTTCTTCAGAATTATAAATTAAATTTTAAATATAAAATTAAAATTAATTAAAATAATAAAATATTCATTAAATATAAAAAATGTAGGTACATCTATCAAAATAATACAAACGAAAGAAATTACGAAACAAAACTGGAGTTAGACACGCCGAAAAGTCCTCCACCACCGCTCGGATCGTCGTCGTCGTGGGGGGGGGGGGAGGGACGAATCTCGTCATTAGGAACGGGCAACACCCTGCACATTGCGAAGAAGGCAATCATCTTATTGTTTTGTGCATCAAATTGTTGTTGCATCAACCTCGTCTGCTTCTAGACCCGATCGGTCGACTCCTGTGTCAATTGACTCTGCTCAAGCATGGCTTCGAGCTCCTCGGCATCCTCCCTACCATGTCTAATTGACAATGCGGATGACCGGGACAAATCTCTCTAGACCGCCTGTCCAAGCCCATGAACCTCCTCACCAGCTCAACGGCCATAAACAACATCAACAAGCTCTCCATCGATTGAGGAGGCAGCATCTCCGGGTTTTGCAGTTGAGTGTTCGTCAATTGCTCCTGGGCCATTTCTATCAACCTCGCCTAAAATTAATCATGTGAACAATACGTAAATATTAATTCGTAAAAAAAAATCGCCATAATTTTTCCTAAAATTGGAGGAAACAAAAAACCTGCAAGAAAGAAGACACTTCGAATAACCATTTTCAACAGCACAAATTCACCGTGGGCACCGATTCCCATCCAGATTTCTCAAGTTGAAAATCATAATTCAACCAACTAAAGCTTAACCTAACTCAAGTTTAAAATCATATTCCAAGAGCACAACCTAACTAATGCAACCTAACTAATAATTCAATTTCTTAAAAATATAATTAACGTTATACTAAATTTTGATACATTTCGGAAATACGATTAACGCCAATTGATTTAGGAAATATGAGTTACTTACACCGCGTTCACTCGCTCTATTAATGACCCTAGGTTTGACATAAGCTGTGACTCTGGCACGCAGGAAGCAATGCTTCAAACCCGCATCTTTGTGCTCTTTTGCAATGTAGATGAACCATTTCGTGCCCGAAGAATGGTGATCGGTCTTCTTATCACGATTTGCCTTGTTGGCCTGCGACATTATCTATTTCACAACAAAGATCATTAAATAATAAATAAATGGTTAAAATTACAAAAATTATTCAATTTTCTCAAATTAAAGGAAATGAAGACGAACCTTATACTTCTCGGACTTAAAGTGTCCGATCAACCATTGTCACTCCTCTTCCCTTTCGTTCCGCAGCTCCTGTTGAGTAGGCGAAGCGCCGTGTCTGAGATAATACTTGTGGAGGTCGTACTTCCAATCCTTAAAAATATTCATAGTCGTGGCATTGATGTGCTCCATCATCTCGGGTCTGCCATCGATATTAAAATGTACCTAGAAAAATAAATAAAAAATTAAACACCTATACATTATGCCTTTATGCTTTGTAATTAATTATAAAAATAAATAAAATGTAATAGTATTACCTAGAGTTCGCGATACACCCTCAACTTTTAGGCTTCCGGCAGCTTCTTCCACGAAGGAGCAACTATACAGATGTTGTTCTGTATGATTGAGCCGATGTTGTGTGAGGTAAGACTGTCGAGCTGCGAGGACGGAGGGCCTCGGGTGAAATCGTCGAAAGACAGCTCGATCTTCTTCCCCATCGACTTGACTATGCTCTCGCCTTTAGCTCCCTTCCTAAGTCCCTGAGTCCTTTGGGGACAGGGTCTGATGGCTGTCTCCTAGACTTGCGTCGGGCGCTGTACAGAATCGATTCGTCGACCGACTCTTTTGGACCTTCTGACGCCTCCGCTGAAGTGGTGATGTGTGGCTCGTCCATATAGACATTGGCTGGCTCATTTGAAGCATGAGGGATTGGGTCAGTCGTCGGAGCCAAAGAATTCGGAGGAGCCAAAACGGTCTCCTCCAAGGTTTGCCTCCAACCCATTTGTTGTGTAATTGATTGGAATTCAGCATCCCTCTCTTCTTGAGTGCGCCTCTTCCTTGGCGGCATCTTAATTAAGCTGCAAAAAATTAAATATTAACAATATAATATTCATTGGCATCATAATTCATCCAAATTACGTCATTTCACAAATTCTTATACATATCACCATATTTATCAAATTTTATCCATATACATATATCATCACCAAATTTATCCAATTTCATATATACAAACCATTTCCAATATCCACATTCAATATTTAATATTCACCAACTTTATTTAAAAATTATAAAAATCCACATTTCATATCCAATATCCACATACAATTTCATTTATATATATATAGAGAGAGATACCAGCGGGGTGGTAGAGAGAACGGGGAGGTGGCGATGTGGTGGACACGACGGGGCTGCGGAGGCAACGGTGGAGGGAGAGAGAGAGGCGGCGGGGAGAGAGATAGATACCACGGTGAAATGGGGGGACGACAGCGCTAGAGAATCCAGCGAGGAGGGGAGCGAGGTGGCCAGCGGCTAGGGTTTAGGTTGGAGAGAGAGCGAGAGAGAGAGAGAAATAAGGTCGATCGAATTGAGAATATATCAATGGACTTAGGTGACGAAATCAACAACCTTTGTCGTCTAAGTTGGTTTTAAACATGCCCCGAAAAATTTGGCCCAAAAAAATAAACCACCAAATTTTTGGTGTTAGGCGACGAAAATACATGATTTTGTAGCCTAAGTGATATTTTATTTAATATATTTTTAGATATTATAAAATTAATGTTTGTCTATCTGCTTAATAATAGGAATAAATTATCCGCCAGATATAATTATTACGTTTATATCATAGTTTTAAAAAAAAATTGACGTAAATTCGGTAGAGTTTGGTATTCGATCGATACAGTACTTTTTGTAAATATCGACAAAAGTTTACAAGATGGAAACGATTGTAAATATTATTAATCTTAAAACTATTTCGATCCAACATGACGGCCATTTTGTAATACGTCAAAATTTTATATATCAATTACATTTAAATTAATTGAAATTTGATTTAAAATCTAAATTGACGAGTTGATACTTGTTATCCATGCCATCTACTAATGTTGAATAACGTATGTGTTCGTATGTCTATATATCCATATAAACGAACTCGAATTCGGACAAAATAACCGTTAGATATAGTCATCACCATTTAATATGTGAGTAGATGAATTTTCATTCATTACAAAGTTCGTTAAGAGTTTCATCAGTGTAGTCAACCATGCATGCATATATATATAAAACCAAAATTAATTAATTAATTTGACCGAAACGGAAAAGTACATTGATTAAATTTACGAATCTTCATAAATCCAATTTTTGATCGGTTAACACAAAAGTGGAGGTCAAATTATGAGAACCTACTTACACGATGAAAGAGGTCATTTTCATCGTTTAAGTAGCACTTAGCTGACAAAAATTTACTATTTTGTTGTCCAAGTGTGACTTAGAAGACGAAATATCTTCGTCATCTAAGGGTTGTAGGGTTTAGGGTAAAGAGATTAGTGTTAGGGTTTAGAGTTCACCTAGACGATGAAATAATATAGGCATCGTCTCGTACGTAGACGACGAAAATACATAAGTTCGTCATCTAAGATGTCATCTTTATAATAGAAAATGATCTTACATTTGTTGATTCTAAGTCAATCCTATTAATCGACATAACTAATATTTAATTATATTCCTTAATTAAATATAATTAATTAATTAAAAATGAATATAATTAACTAATTTGAGTATTTGGTATATGTAAATTAAAAAAAACATAACACTCCTCGTCATCATCCTCATCCTCATCCTCATAATCATCATCATTTGAATCATCCTCCTCATCACTATCAATTGAATGCTCCTCATCATCATAATCTCCATCGTCTTAATCGTATTCGACGTCATCCTCCTCCTCCTCCATATACTCTTCAGGGGCATTCTTCCCTAAGTCATCGATCTCTTCTTAAGTAAGATATGTGGTGCCATCAGGTATGGGTAAGTGTTCGTTAGACCGAATCAGTTCCCTTATATTGGGGATGATAGAAGTATTAGGCTATTGATATGCATTGTCATTCTCTGCTTTAGTGTCAGTCGCTGACGTCCCTTCAAGTGTTGTGGCACTCCATATTCCTTGGTGAGACAGATGCTTAACAATTTTCTATCATTCACCATCTTTCAGATCATCCAGATAGAATACCTATCTAATTAAGGTGGCAAGAGTGAATGACTCATCCTCATACTAGCTTCAGTTTGTATCTACTAATGAAAGGCCCCGATCTTCCTTCGTACACTTGAACCATTTACAGTTGAATAAAAAAACGTTGATATCATTCCCGTAAAGTAGCTGCATGACATTAACAAGAACCCCGTAATATACATCAACGTCTTTCCCAACTACAATCCCACGGTTTTTTGTTCTTCTTCCTTCATCTCGATCCGCTGAATGAAACTTTACACTGTTGACAAAACATTCATCATAAATATAGTGTTGAACTGGCTTATGTGCCAACAAGTACTTTTGCCATGACCACCACCCCTCATGGTCACTAGATTTTTACAGATCAATCATCTGTAAAAATGTTAAGAAGATATATAAATGTGTATTTAATTTCTACCAAAATTTTGACATAATTTCCCCTAAAAAAAGCGTAACCAAAAACTTGCAAGCAGAAACTAAGGCAATCCACTTCACATAAGCAAACACCGCATATCATTCGAATTTACCGTGGGCACCTATTCCCATCCGGATTTCTCAATTTCATAAAAAAACTAATTAATCACAAACCTATATGTATGGTTTAAATAAATTAAACATACGTACCTATGAGGAAATAATCAGGGAACTTCTTCTTAAGTATTTTTTCACCAAGTTAGGATTCTTGTTCGGGTTTGGCTATCTGAATTTTCTTCCTGTAAAACTCCATGTACTGGTCGACCTTGTCACAGTCTCGCAACACTACCCAATGCGCTTCAATAAGTTCTTCTTTAGTTAATTTTTCGTTTAATACTTCTCTAAATAGTCGTACAACATCTGTGACGACTGAAAGATTATTGCAGACATTTCAATTGGAAGAGATGGTCTGGACTGGATCCTTGAGGTACCGGTCGTAGTAGATAACACAATCATGCATTAGGTATGTCTCTACTATGGAGCCATCTTGGGAAAAATTATTTTTGACGAATTATTTATAGTGTCCGAGTTGTCTGCAAAATAGTCAACAATTAATTATATGAAGAATAGTAGAAACACTTGAAAAAATATATGTAAATGATAAAAGATCGATTATAAATAATTGTACCTTTCTTGAGGAGACATTCAAGTATAGTGGATCAGACCAGAATGTAGTACTTGTTCAAGAAGGTGGATCATGAGGTGAATTATGATATCAAAGAAAGCAGGGGGGAAAATCCTCTCCAATTTTCAAAGGATGTATACAATTTCGTATCGTAGGTCAACCACATCTGACGCTAGATTAACTAGTAATCTAGAATCAAGCCCTAACGACTGACCCTAATCTACGAGTTTTTATGAAAATTTTGACATAACTTCTCTTATAAAAGAGACAACCAAAAACCTGCAAGGAAAACTGACACTCCGCAGATAAACTCACAAATAATACCGTGGACCACCGATGTCCATCCGGATTTCTCAACATAAAATAGAAATCAAAACTGATATATTATTCAGAATTCGAAAACATAACTCCAGTAAATACACTGATTCATAAACAAAGAAACTCAACTCGACAACTATACAAGTGACAACCTATGCATACGAGTCTCACAAAGAAGATACTACAGAACTAGTATCCAAGGTGACTTCAATAACAAAAGAGACATACTGACAGTGAGTTGGAACCTACTATTGAAGGAATTGACTGGTGGACTCGACGCCCTCGACGACATCCAGCACCCTCATGATACACACTGCAATCTGGGCAAGGAAAACCGAAAAGCCCAGGAAAAAAGCATATAAAATCATAAAAACTGTTAGAGTGAGTGGACGAAAGTAATATTTCACTTTTTAACTGAAACTGCAAATAATATGCCTTTCATATATACAGTGCATAAAAATAATGCCAGTCTAAAAATAAACATGATACGAGTCTAAAACCGCGAGGTCCCTCTCGGACACATCCCCAATAGTACAGCCTAAATCACGAGATCCCAGACCCACACGTGATTAAATAGTCAGAAAGACCTCGGGTCAGGATATCTGTTCCCCCCAGAGCATCTCGGGGATCAGCTGAGCATGCCAACGCATCGATACCATTAGTATCACTAAGACTGTACTCTGTGTAAAACAAATCATATTTGTTTCCATGCACATGCATAATCGTAAATGCATACTCGTACAATATATAATCATAAAATGCATTATCGTAAAATGTATAAATCAAGACTCGTAGGTCAATGGTGAAAATAAAATGTCCACTCACAGGTTGCCGGGATAAACATAAAGCTGAAACCCTGTTGATCGGCACAATTATTCATCTGATATGTTCGCTAACTCATGATCCTGAAACCACGATTAAAATAACATCTAATCATCGGAGTTCATACTGAATAGCAAAGATCATAATCTGGTAAGTAATAACATCGAGAATCCCGAATACTCGAATAACGTATTTTCCTATTTAATCACTGACTCAACCAAATACTGAATTCAATTCCCTGTAATCCCTCACTTTAAAGAGTCGCAAACCAATCCCGAATATCAAACGACTCGCAATTTAACGGATAATCAAAGCGTCTTTTAATATTGTCGTGAATTAAACTAATAATTATCCGATTAAATACTCGCCCAAATTTAACAAACTCAAATTCAAATATAAACCTCGCCATTGCGTTCTGCACACGAAAACGAGCGAAACGACATAAAACTTGTCAAAAATTCCATTTCGCCAGAGCTCCGCTGCCGGCCGCCGGAATTCCACCGGCCTAGAAATCTTTGACCTATACATCAATTTGAAGATCTAAACATTTCCAACAACTTTCCAGTTCAAAGCTAAGCCCAATTTTAACCGAAAAAACATCCAAAACTCATCGCGAAGTTCAAAAACCTCGCCAGAATTCATTTCCTCCGATCGGCCACCACCGGCCACGGCAAGGGCCGAGACCAGTTCCAATTGGTTGGTCTTTCCTTGGGCTTCAAAACCCCCATCAATTCGCTCCTCATCGCCGCCGTCTTAAGCCACCACCAACCCCACCAATTTCGGCCGGAAAACTCGATTTTTCTTCGTGTCAATTCTTCCTCCTCCGGCTACCAAACTCGATGATCCACCTACCAACTTGAAGAGGAGCCCAAGCCCAACATTTCTCATCAAGGATTCACGGCCAAAGGTGGCTGGAATCGAGCACACCGCCGACAACAATCTCAAGGTGCAAAACGGGTCGTCTTGACCTGTGGTCAACGCGGGTCAATAGATATTTTCCCAAAATGGAAACTTTCCCAAAACTGTCTCGTATTTATATCGTATACATACCGTACACATACATGCCCAAATCAACGGTTCAAAACAAATCTGATCAAGATCAGACGGTCACGATTAAATCACCAATAAAATTAATACTTTTATATATACTCATCAACCGACTTCACAACTCGTTAAATAATTGCTCACTTATCCGAATTTTTTTTTCGAAAATTCACATGAGCTCAAAATTGAATACTCTATAATTCTGATGAAGGAAGTCAACACAAATTCTCGCCTGATGAAATAGTCGTTAACAAACCCAACTATGCGACTAATCTGCGATAACGCGTAACAAAAATCGATAACTGCATGAATACGGTTCGGGTTTTCACAACATCTAAATTCTTCGACTTTCTAGCGCATAACCTTTGCCACTATCTACACAATGCTACTATTGGTTCGACGAAGTCACGAGTCAAATATGGTTGAATGACCACTGAAATCAGACGTTGCAGCATAATATGATAGTCACGAGTCTTTAGACCAATGAACTTGTGTTGTTCAATGTTGACAGCACCAAATATATTCGCTGCATAATTAGACGGATAATGAATACTTTTAAACTAGTTGACTACAATATCCCTTTGTGCAGGCTTCATTATATTTGGTACATCCGGCATCTTGTACATACCATTTTCATCCCCCTGTAACCACAAGGTACGGCGGAAGTTGTGAATTTCGAGATATTTTTGGGCTTTGGGTATATCCTTAGTCTTGAGCTTAATACCGAGAATTGTTCCCACCACGTTGTCACATACATTCTTTTATATGTGCATGACATCTAAGTTGTTCCTGGGCTTCAACTTTGACCAATAAGGTAGTTCAAAGAAGATACTCATGTGGTGCCAATATTTAAGCTCATCTGGAGGGACCGGATTAAGCTTCTTCACATCATCGTCATTGCTCAACACACTGAAATCAAAGTCGATTAACCTCTCAAAAATTTCTTCTCCAGACCATTGTCTGGCTTGCGGATTATCTTCTACAATCCCGTTGAAATCATCCTTAGCCTCTCACCAAAAGTGACAATGAGAAAGCCATCTACGGTGACCTATGTAACACACATTCCCTGCATGCCAACACGCATTGACATTGTCTAAAAAGATAAGACATGCCTTGTACACTTTGATTATGCAAGATGTCAATATCCCATACGCAGAAAAATCACTGATGGTCCACATTACAGCTGCACTCATCATGAACATTGTGTCAGTGAACTTGTTATACGTTGGGACTTCATTTTTCCACAACAGATTCAGCTCGTCAATCAATGGTCTGAGATACACATCTAAACATTTTCCTAGAGATTTAGGACCAGAAATTAGCTGAGTAAGGAAATTAAATTCCTTGTTCATACACATTCACAGAGGCAGGTTGTACAACATGAGAATTACTGGCCAAGTGCTAACGGCACACTAATATTATCCCAAGGATTGAATCCATATGTAGAAAATCTGAATCTAACATTTGGAACCTCTGCTGCAAAGTCTTGAAATCCACTGCCAATTTTTTTTAAAACCTCCCCATATGCCACGTGTCTGAGCACACCGTCGTCTATTATCTGTTCTGCGTATCATCTCATCACCTCTGCTATGTATAGAGACATGTACAGACGCTGCAGTCTGGGAATCAATGGAAAATAATGAAGCACCGTCACAGGTATTTGCTTCTTTGAACTCCTCCCTCTCCCTCGGTTCAAATATTTACATTGCTTGCATACATGACAGTAGTCCAAGTGTGCATACTCTTTGTAAAACAGCACATAATCATTTATGCACGCGTGAATTTGCTTGTACTTTAGGCTGAGACTGCTCAAGATCTTTCTAACCTTATAATGGGTATCCGGAAGTTTGTGATGATCAGGAAGTAACTTACATATATGCTCCTACATTTCGTCAAAGGCACATTTTGACATTTTGTTCTTCACTTTTATCTTAATTTCCTCCATTACATATCGTAACACATTCTTTGGACATTCAGGGTACACCAGAGTCTGTGCTTGAAGTAGCATCCTATTGGACTTATCCATCTCAATAGTGTTAGTGGCCAAGGAGGAGGGGACTGTGTCATAACGAGGAGTATCGTAACCTCCCTCTTTGTATTGGTGTCCACTATGACTAAATCTCGGAAAAGCATCATGGACCAAATCCACAATGGGGTTCCAAGAAAGGACGCCACTATCGCTGTTAGTACACCACGTGTTAACCCCAAGTAGAGCTAACCTCATTCAGCTACAGGGTAAGTATGGGAGCTGACAGAGGCAAACCCATCACTCCACCCAGCGTACGGCCGTGGCACGTGTGCCATGCTACGAGCCGTTCCTCGCGTGAGTAAACCGACCCATCAGGACAAGGCTGCCAAATACCAAACCAACCCTTGTCCATATATCAACATGCACCAAAAAATGGAGATCATTTAATCCCACATTGAAAACCAACAGGAGTGCTCTCTCTCAACTGCCTATAAAAGGAAGCATTTATTTCATACTCAAGGTAAGACATCGAACTCGACTGTTCAATTCCTTCCTTGGCTAAACATCTTCTGACTTAGGCATCAGATCGTTGAAGGCGGGCCAACCCCGTCACAACCTTTTACCCAAGAGTTCAGTGTTTTAAAGGAAACAGGACATCGTTCTAGCTCCTCGGGACCGAACACTACAAACAATTTTGGCATCATACTATGGCACTTCTATCCAAAGACCATTACATATTTTGGTAGAAATAATTTGCGCCGTTTAGCGGTTGATATTTTTTTGAACTACCCACAACAAACACAAAAGCCCTTGCCTCTTCATCTCATCACGTCATTATGCTTGACATCTCACCCATGTCTGACCTCGTCACCCCCCCCCCCCCCCTCCCCCAGTGTATCCTTAGTCTCGAGCCACTGCTCACTACCCTCTCTACTAGCAATATTTTCCCAGGGGCTCAGAACGCAGCCGCAGTCAACACCGACCATGCCAATCCCCATGCCTCTGATCATTGGGGATGAACTCAACCTCCCCCCCCCCTCACTGAACGACCATTTACTACTTGTTCCTGGAATCCCAGGTTCTATCAACTCATTCCTCGATTTTACTGAAGCCTTCTTAAAGTGGTATTGCCTCCAGGGACACCACCACACTACACGTTCCTTCCATGCTATCCACCAAGGCCTAAAGGAGTCTATCTCCTCCTATATTACTCGTTTCCAATCCACCGCCCAGCTATACCACATCCTGGACAAGGAGAGTGCCCTGCTAGCACTTGTTGGCAGTCTACTGTCACACCCCCAAATCCGGGGCCAGTATTATACTGAAATATGGTGTAAGGATTTGTGATGTGAATAAACAACCCAAATAATTTCAAAATCAAAGTGTCTGAATAGTACATTTATTGAAAAGTGAAAGTGCTAATATTACAATACCGAAGTTTTTGAAAATAATAGTCATTACATTTATTCAATTCAAAATGTAAGTAGAAAATAATTCATTTATTTAGTAGGCGACGTATCCCATTTTCCCCAAGCATTCTACTCATCACCTGAAAAAGAGAAAGATCTAGTATCATGAGTCACACTGACCCAGTAGGTACAACTTACAAGCATATACTAAATTATCTCTAAGAAACATCAAACCGAACAACCAATTCAAAAAGGTGAAATATTTAAACCGGTTATTCGTCCATACTTACACTTGCGTCTTTGTAATATATACATTTAGATACATAATATATATACTTGCACAACTTCACATCTACACATAAACATGCCAATACTTCCAAAGTGAATTCTTTTAGATTAACTGGTAATTACTCAAAAAAAATAATGTACTTAGTCTCACAATACCAACACACATATAAAGCCACAACATTCTAAGGCCACCTGCCAAAGCATGTATACTCCCGGTTTGACACAATTCATTCCTTAGAGTATAATAGTGCACTATTTGTAAGGGACTAGGGCCCTTGGCTAACTGCCACAATAACAAAACGATTTACCAGCAATTCACTTAAGCACGAGTTAATTCGTACTATACACCCGACTTCACACTTCAACCATAACGATCACAAACAAGTCTTTAGTTAAGACTATGTATATATAGATCATAGAGTATATATTTATATCATAATTTTGTAATAAATATATACGTAATAGAATTTGTAAAGGAAGAAAGATCAAACTTAAACGTATTTCATTAATTAAAAATTTGGTCCAAACGTTTCATTTGGCGGTAGTCTGCTCAAAATCCTTCATTTGTTCCGAATTATACTTGAAAGTAAACAGATAGAGTGATTAATTAGATAAACTTGAAATAAAAATTAGTTATCATTGGTTCAAAAATTTCATTCGGTGATAGTCCGTCTGAAATCATCCATTAGTCCCAAATCAAACTTAAGAAGTAAATAATGCGAGTAAGTAAATAAAAATAAAGTACAAATGCAGAAAATAAAATTATTAATCCTTGGACCAAAAGTATCATTCGGCGGTAGTCCGTCCGAAATCCTCATTTTGATTCGTTTTATAGTTAATCCATATTATGTCCAAAACAAAAAATGAGTATACAATCTCAAAGTGTTTTTCGAGAGGAATCCAATGGTAATAATCATAAAGTTCGGTAGGGAGTTCTCAAGTCCAGAAACAAAAATGTTTAGCAACTGTCCAGAAATGGTTACGTTCACTATTAAGCTCATTTCCACGAATTAATTAGTTAGTAAGTATAAATTAATGCCTTTCAAACTTTTCAGATTGATAGTTGAACTCCTAAGCTTCGTTTTGATATAAAGAACACTAAATTTGGTTAAGAAATGAGTGAGATATGAATATTTCAAGTTAAGAGCACATTAAAAGTTTTCGAACATGATTAAAGAAAATATTAGTAAAACTTGTTTTAGCCATAATTTTCTCATTACTTAACCTTTTTAAGTGATTCAAAAGCCAAAGTTGAATAAATTTTTGTGTAGAATCTGAATATGTAAAAATTTTACTAATTAAAATTTAACAGAAACAAAAATATTAAATTTACATTAAGACTCATTATTTCCCTTTTATTCTTAGCCATGCACTTTGATGTAATCCTAAAGATAAAGAAGTATAGGAATGTACTCATGTACTTACTCAAGAATTTCAATAGATGATGGAGGTATTTGATTAACTCAAGTGACCCTCTTGAAGCAAATGAATTAACTACTAAAGTACTTGGAAAAAAGATAACTTGGTGTGGGATTTTAGGGGAGTTGCATTGCAACTTTGGGAGGACTTCAAATCAGTACGTAAGGGGAAGATTGAAGTGGTGCAAAAATCAGATTGAACTCAAGGGTGATTTATATAGACATGGGAGGAGACATGGGACATAAATTCATAACCATTTTTATAGACTTTTGTAGACAAGTTGACAATGGAATAGTTTGGCTACTAATTCTAGGGTTAAAATGCACTTGTAAAAACAATAGTAATGTGGTTGGAAATATGATTAAAATGTTGAAATGTGATTATGTATGTATGTGAATGCAATACGTAATGTGATGTGTGAAGAAAATGTGTGGTTTTACTAACAAAGTATAATGTAGTGTAAAATAAATAAATACATATCAACTAATAATAATTAGCACCTAATTGATATATGGGCATGACCTCTAAAAGTATGAATTGTAATCTTAAAATACAAAGTTCGATTCGGATAAGAGATTCAAACAAGGAAAATTTGGTCGTTTTGCTAAAATTTCATTTCCGAAAATCGGCTAGTTGGAATTAGGATTTCTTACCGTTTCTAACTGGAGTAAAAGTATTTTTATTATTTTTACTAACCTATAAAATGGAATGTTTCACGATTCCAGCTCGTGGCCTCGAACCCAAGACCAGGGAGTTCCTGACTTGAACTTAAGTATCCACTGGACCATTTTCCCCACTCCGTTAATATTTCTCTAAAACTCGTTTTTTTTTGGATTTCTAAAAGCTCTAAGGTTAAACGAAATTATGGTGATTTTTAAGTTTAACGAGTCGTACAATAATCTAAACTATTATACTAATATTCGGGGTATTACACATACTACCTTTAGATTTCAAGGAAAAACTTGCTCACCGAGAACACTTGGGTTATGACGTGGTCATTGAACTAATGGTGAAAAAGGCTGAAGTCCACACTTGCGTCTGGGGATGGAAGGCTCCTCACTAGCTAATCGCATGTTCCTCACAGCCTCCATGGCAAAGCAGCCACCAACGCAACTCCAAACGTCACGAGTGACGATACCGGTCTAGGACCCCTGAGCGTCGTTCTAGCCCTCGAAGGCAACAGTCCCCTGAGTATCGCCTCTCCCCACCTTGTCAACCTCCATATCACTAGTGCCCAGAAAAACACGTCTCCCCCGACCGACGAGTGTATATAATGACGACGGCTACCCATGAGGAAATCCTCAACAATAACAAGCACTTGATAGCGTTGCCCGAGCCAAAGGTCCGCAAGGGGCCGCTCAAGAAAAATGGTATTTGGTGCAAGTTCCCCCAGACAGAGTCTCACAAGACCGAGGACTATGCCCAGCTCAAGAAGATTATTTAGGATTTATTTGACAAAGGCGAGCTCATAGAGTACCAAGCAGGCGCTCCTAGGGAGGCCGCGTTAGTGGGCGCCCGGCATGAAATTTCTATTATCTACAACGGTAAGCGTAGAGCATCCGCTCCCCCTTGAGAAATATTTTCCTTGGCCTCTGGCTCAGGCAATAAGGCTCAGCGCTGTTCCTGGGACCCAATTACCTTCTCGGAGGTGGATGAATGCGATGTATCCCCAAAGGATGCCTCGTTCTTCATTGACGCTCTGGTGGACAAATGCAAGGTCGGCCGCATCCTCATTGACTCGGGTTTAGGGGTGAACGTCATGTTCTATAACTCCTACAAGCAACTCAAGTGCCCGGCTCACAAGCTAAATCAAGATAATGAGTCACTCCTGAGTTTCTCCGGTGACGTGGTCTATCCTATGGGTAGCGACTTCATATGCCTGTGTGTGGGCTCCTCGGGCTCACCACAAAAAGATATGTTAACTAATTTTATCATCGTTGATATTTATTCCTCTTACAATATCAGCATTTGCAGGCCGACCGTCAAACAACTAAAGGCGATCATTGCCATTCATATGCTCTATATGCAGTACCCAATAGACCACAGCCCGGGTAGGGTCCGCGGCTACCACTTCGTCGAGCAGTCTGTCGACCCCAAGACAGGTCACCTGGTTCGTCAAGAGGTAATGAGTTAATAACTGACACTGTTATGCAAGAAAACCCTATGGTGGCCACATCAGATGACTTGATGGATGCCATCAACTCCCTGCGGCCAGTTGACACAGGGGACTCCCTCATGGAAATTGAGATCGACCTAGCGTTCCCCAACCGCAATGTACGGATCGGAACCCAGCTAGACCCAACTGTCCGGGATGACTTGACCGCCCTCCTTAAAGAGTTCAAGGGCATTTTTGCCTGGTTGTATGAGGATATGCTCGGTATCTCCACTGAGTTATTTTATGAAAAATTGAGCATTACACCCAATGCCAAATCGGTCAAGCAAAAACGTCGCGCTTACTCTCCAGAACACTACACGGCCATGAACACCGAGGTGGAACGTCTGCTCCAAATGAAGATTTTCAAGCCCGTCCACTAACCACGCTGGGTTTCTAACACCATCACGGTGAGGAAAAGTAATGGTAGCTGGCGAATGTGTGTTGATTACACTAACCTTAACAATGCCTACCCCAAGGACAGCTTCCTCCTACCGCAAATCGACCAGTTGATAGACGCCACAGCCGTCTATAAGCTTTTATATACTCTTGACACCTACTCAGACTACAACCAGATCTGTATGCACTCGAATGACCAATAAGCCACCACGTTCACTAGGGACAAGGGCCTCTACAGCTACGTAGGCTTGTCGTTCGGCTTGAAGAATGCTAACTTCACTTATCAACGTTTCATAACCTACATATTTAGGGACGTGAATGGCTCGTTAGTCAAGGTCTACATTGATGACATCTTAGTCAAGAGTAAGACAGCCGTTGGTCACACGTCCAATTTACGTGTCGTTTTCCAAATTCTAATGGAGCATGGCGTTCGCCTGAATCTTGCAAAATGCACTTTCGGGGTCACGGCCAGCAAATTCCTAGGCTACATTGTCAGTGAGCATGGCATTGAGGCCAACCCTAAGAAGATTAAGGCAATCATAGATATGAAGACGCCAATGGATAGGAAGCACATCCAAAGTCTCACTGGTAAGCTTACCGCCCTCAATTGCTTCATATCCCGTTTTCTGACAAGTGTGAACCAATGTTTAAGATACTCCATCTCACACACAAGGTAAACGCTCTTATCCGCAACCGCTCCATTAACTGGACGTCGGAATACGAGGAAGCGTTTCGCTAAATCAAGCTCTACTTAGCCTCTATCCCAATGTTGTCACGTCCAGTGCAGGGGAAACGCTCTACTTATACCTTGTTATCTCGCTTACAGCTGTCAGCTCTGTCATTGTATGACGCGACATTGATAACGAGCTCCCTGTGTTTTTTTTACAGGAAAAGGCTTCAGTACGGCCGAAAAGAGGTATCCTACTTTTGACAAATGGGTGTTCGCCCTTGTCACGGCAGCCGGGCAGCTACGCCCCTATTTCGAGGCTTACAATGTACAAGTACTCACAAACCTCCCCCTAAAGCAAGTGCTCCTACCCCCAGACCATAGCGGTTGCCTCAGCGAATGGGTCATCGAACTTAGCGAGTTTGAATTGAGTACAAGCTCAGTATGACCATTAAGGCCTAGGCCATGGCAGATTCCATTGCCGAATACACAGAGGAAGAAACGCCAACCGCCCCTCTAGAGCTAGAGACCATTCAGAACATCACAACCTCAACCGCCCTGGCTAAGCCTCAATCTTGTTGGAACTTGTACATTGACGGTTCCACCAACAAAGACGCGAGCGGAGCGGAGCGGAGCAGGCATTATTCTAACTGGTCCCGAGGGTATCAAGGCCGAGTATGCTCTGTGCTTCCACTTCAAAGCCTCAAACATCGAAGCAGAATATGAAGCCATCATCGCCTGCATCCAGTTAGCATGGTTGTTGGACGCACCTATATCAATACTTTCAGCGACTCACAACTGTTGGTCAACCAAGTGACTGGGTACTTCTAGGCTAAAGAAGGAACCATGGCGGCCTAGCTTTCTATGGCCCGATATATAATTTATCTAATTTTATGTTTTACAACATCATTCAGGTACCACGGTCGTAGAATGCAAACACGGGCGCCCTAGCCCGTTTGGCAACAGCCTCCATGACTGGTGCCAAGCATAGCACCAAAGTGGAAATCTTGGACAAGCCTAGCATCCAGAGAAAATTTTGTGAAATCTTGACTGTCATACCGGGAGAACAGGATTGGATTACCCCCATCTTGGCCTACAAGACCTCGGTTAGCCTACCTATAGAAAAGGCTGAAGCCAGAACAATCATTGTTGTGTCAACCAACTTCAGCGTCCGAGGTGGCCACCTCTACAAGAATGGTCGGACCTGGCCCAACTTATGTTGCCTTCCCGCCTCGGTCAGGCGCTCTCTCATAGAAGACATATACAATGGCGAGTGCTGCCACCATACCGATTCTTGATCGATCGCCCACAAGGCATTGTGATATGGCTTCTAGTGTCCCACTATAAATCGAGATGCCATAGAAATAACCACCATATGCAAGGCCTTCCAACTCCATGCAGATCACATTCACTCGCCTACCATACCGCTGTCTATAATACTCTCTCATATCTCATTTGCACGGTGAGGCCTAGATCTCATTGGAGAACTTCCTAAAGCTAGAGGCTAATACAATTATATGATATTCATTATCGATTATCACACCAAGTTCATCAAGGCCAAACCCTTGGTCAAGATCACAACGGTCAGCATCACCAAGTTCCTCTGGCGAATGCTCTACTATCGTTATGGAACCCCTTACAACAATATAACCGACAACAGCATGCAAGTTGATAACCTAGAGTTCATAGGCTCCTGCAACCGCCAAGGCCCAAATGTCCTCTTCTCTTCTCCAACTGACCCTCAGAGCAACGGTCAGGTCGAGGCGGCCAATAAAATCATCAAGAATGGTCTCAAGAAACACCTCTAAGCCATGCAACACGGCACCCCCAACTTCTGGAAGTGGCATGAACTCCTCCCCGACATCCTTTGGTCCATTCGCACCACCGCAACAACTGCTACGTGCGAGACGCCTTACTCTCTCACCTTCGGTACAAAATCTTTTCTTCCTCTGGAACTCACCCATGAGAGCCCAAGGGTGACCGTGTTCGATCCATTCACGAAAGGGAATGGCCTGCGTCTCGATAACAACCTGCTATAGGAAAAGTGTGACGCAATCCACTAGCATAACGTAACAAGCAAGGAGAAGGTCGCACGCCTGTACAACCAACATGTTTGTTCACGACTTCTACAAGTAGGGGATTAGGTTATGAAGGTAGTCTAGACCAAAGTCAAAAGCCTCTGCCCCTCTTGGGAAGGACCATATAAGATTGTGGACGTCACCAGCCCTGGCACGTTCTACCTCAGCGGCAAGGATGACTTTATCTTGACTCACCCTTGGAACTCCATCTACCTCAGAAAATACTATCATTAGCAAGGCTTGCTCATCAGCGGCGTCCTCTTATAGTTCTGCTTTGATGCAATGCTCTGAGCATGAACGCTCCTTTGTAAACCTCGACCGCTCCTTCCATCTCAGCATCAAATGTTGGAGACTTCTTGTTGAAGTTGACAGCCCTCTACAGCTCTTCCTGAAAGGCCAATGACTTCTCGTACGAGGTCACCACCTCCTCCCTTAGACACCGCTTGAGATCTTTACTCATGGCTTGCCTTCGAACTATGTCGAGCTCTTCCTCCATCATTTGCCAGTGTTGCTCATGAGTTTCACAGTTATAATTCAGCGTCTCCACCTTGCTCTTTAAATTCCTCTCGGAAATCTGAGCAAAGTCTCAAGTGCTCTTAGCATCACCGAGCTCCCGCTCAACACTTGCTAGCACGCTCTTTAGATGGATACATTCATCCTCTAAAGACTTCTTCTCAACCCTTCGCATGACCAATGCTTTATCGTAGTCCTTCACCGCCGCGTCCAGCCGCTCTTTCTCTGGCCTCAATGCAGAGTTTAGCCTACCCATCTTTTCCCAGATCTTGATTAACTCTTTCACCCTCTCCCACTCCTTCTCCAGCTTCACCTTCAATTAATGAGACTCCACCTTCCATTGCTCAAACTTAGGCATCACCTTCTTGTAGTTGGCTTGGGTGGTTATCACAGCATTCCCTAGCTTGTCGCAGATGATCTTCAGCTCCCCTAGCTCCACCTGTAGCTCAACCATCTCACTCAGCGGACAAGGCTCAAGATCCATTAACCATTGCTAGTACAGATTCGCGGTCACTCATAGCAACTCCCCCATTAAGGTCGACCTGCAATCCTTAACTGTATGCTCCAACGTCCTCGTCTGAAGCTTCTTAATAACGTCCACGGTCACAATCTTCTGAAGTGTCCATGAAATAGCTCGGCGAATCCCGCAGTTTCCCAGGCATCAACTATGGCTCAAACGACCCACACAGCAGATGCTCGATAGCTACTAGTCCCCGGGCAGCTAAGCTCGCCACCCGAACATTCAAAAATGGCTCATGTGCCCGTGGCACTAGTGGTCCCACAAACCCTTGGTGTTGCGGCCCCTGTGACAGTGTCATATCACGCCAAGCTCCCTTTACCATACCTTCCTCAACCGGAGCAGACGACTTAATGGCCACGTTACCATCGGCCGGTCCCCCATGACCACTTCCAGAGGATGTTCATCCCTTGTCTCCTCGACATGTAATGTCTCAGCACAAGATGATTCTTAAAGCACTGCCTCAACATCTGGAAAGGAAGGGCATTCAGTCATCTCCTTATCCACCCACTTCGACGGTTCTTCCCTCTCAACTAGAGTAGAAGGATGATCAACCGCTTCCACAATGTCTCGCCCCACGTTGTCCCCCACCAGCACCCACTCCTTACTTTACTCCTCAGCATGGGAACTCTGCTTGGGCGGGCGGTTGTCTGAGTCAATACTCGTCTCCAACCGCTTTTGCGGCTCTGATCGCGGATCAGAGTGCTATACATTTTGTTCATCTGGTTCATCACCAGAGCACACCTCCTTATCCTCCTCACACAAAACGGCCCGCACAACACCAACATCCTTACCAACACTTTTCTTGGGCTGGACATTCCACCTTGCCACGGTCACCTTGGCCTTCCTTTTTTGTGGTCTCTTCTCTCCGACCGCACCAGTCTTCTCCTTCTCTATGTCCCTTATTTTCTCAAGACACTTTCACTTCACCTTCCCACCAATATTGGGATCTACACGAGCGTCCTCCTTCTCCTCCTCAGCGTCCGGAATCACCACAATCTCTCGTGGAGTGACTTCCCCAATGCCCGGGGCAGCGATGGTCATCTCTGGACTACCCTTCTCCCCTTCCTAGAACTCTCTATTCCCCAGCTCTACCACTCTCCTGGCCTCGGCTACCCGCTTAAGCAGATCATTCAGATAGGCGACTAACTTACTCATCCTTTCCTCTATTGCTGGAACGTTCACTTTGGCTACAGTAAATATAATACTTTAAACATCACTCCTCAACATATATCAAACGAACGCAAAAGAAAAACCACAAGGCAATGACACTTACCAGGATGCCTAAATATCCTGGTTAAGTCGTTCACTTCATGGTGGATCCACGCCCAATAGTTCCTGCACGCGCCTCTAGCTTCCCACCCGAAACGAAAACGATTAAGGCGACGCTGCTCCAACATGGTTAGATAAAAGCAGTAGATCACTACAAACAAAGAATAAACACAAAAACTAGACCGTTAAAAACATGGCACAACAATTCAAACCTAAGGGGTGGAATGCAGTTGGCATCCTAAGCAAAAGCCACAAACCAGAACGTGGTCAGCTCTGCCATCGTTGGCTGTTCTAACCCGGACATCTTGAACATATTGTAGAACACCATTAGCATCCTCGCCAACTTAGGACCGCACTGCCCCAACAAAATGTTGAAGTGATCCAGTGCGACTTGAATAAAAGGGTGCAGGGGATAATTTATCCCGTTCTTCAAATGCCATTCCGCTCTACAAGTAAATCCGACTGGTGGATCCAGAAAGTTCTCTCCCTCACCCAACGGTCTCAAAATCACAGACTTGGAGATATCATACAGCTCGTATAACTTCTCTACTTGAGCAGCAGTCATGGATTCCCCTGGCTCCTTCACTGGTTGCTTCCTAAAATATGTCACAACCCAGTCTCCCTGTTGTTTCCCTCCTTGACCCCTCTAGCCTTTTTGGTTCTTCTTACCATGGCCAGACGTTGTAGTGGCAGTCACCTCACTCTGTTACTGCTCCACAACACTTGATGCCCTAACCCCACCTTCATTGGTTGAACCCATCTTGGACGTTGCAGTCAATAAAAGGGGTTGAGCGTCAGGAAACACACAGTTAAGCGACTTAAAACTTAAGACCACCCTCCCTGTACTCAACTCAGAATTGCTAGAAGACTCGGACGTCTAACTAGCACTAAAGGAGGACAGGTATATCCCCAACTCTCCAGAAAATTCACTCATGTGAACACGCTCCTTTGGGCGACGCCTCCTCCCATCCATAATCCTAAGGGACGACTCATTACTGTACAGTTCTACGGGTGATGATGGGTTCATAATGCAAGAACGATCGGCCTATCACAGAAAATGATGCAATCAGTATCTCAATCGCTCTACACTCATGAACCCACTCATCCCCAACACTCGTTCATTCAGATCCTGGCGGTTATCACTTAATCTACACAAGTTCCGGCTATTATCGCTTAATTTACCCAGATTATAGCCACCACTCCTAATCTATTCAGATAATAGAAGCACACACACCAAAACAATAAAATCAACAACGAAAATACAAAAGAAGTTTGAACATGATTACCTTTACTGCAAATGAATAGCAAAATCGACGATTGATGGCAAAGTAGCACACAAACTCTTCTGGACAACTCGAAGCCGCTCTCTCGGTAATATTTCTTCTCTTCTGTAAATATGCAGATATTCTACCAAGACAGAGAAAACACAACCTTTTATACAATGACTAAGGCAGGAGAACGCATCTTGACCATCCGCAGTTTACCTTCTCTTACCGTCGATTGTTACCACGTGCCCCATTACGCATTCGAATTCAAACGGCAAACGCCTCTTCAGAAATCGATAATCAATGCATCATCAAAGTACGTGTAATATAACTCCTCGAGCTACGCGCTGCCTACCATGTGGTACACATGCGGCTAAACCCATCAAACGGTCACTTTACACGTCTCAACCATGTGGCACCCACGTCATGCGACCGCCAGTGGCTGAACTATCAAATGATTAAATTGAACGCGTATGCGTTTGACCGGACACTTCGGCTCTTATTCACCTAAATACAGACTCCTTCGACATTTGACCCCACCCCCTCTCCCCTCCCCCGATAGGGTAGTCCCCATGACTAGACGGTCTACCAATCAGCGTGGTAACTCGGGGACTCGAACGCCCACGTACTAGCCACCCTTGATGGTAACCATAAGTTAGGAGGCCTCTTATGGCTGCAGCGGTCGCTGCCCAGCGCACAGTCGACCGCCTTTACAGACATTCTTGGCGACTGATCATCCTAGGAACATCCCCTCGCAGAATGTTACCTTAAGTAGCATTGGCTACATGGGGACTTAAACTCTTTTCGGGCCCGAAAAAGATCTAATGTAACCTCTTCCCGTCAGGACGCCCAGGCGGCACGAACGCCCAAGTAACAAAGACGTCCATGCGGCATACCGTCCAAGTGGCTTAATTCCCCCTCACACTACCTGCGAAACAAAGAGACCGTTTTTCATTCGAAAGTTGAGGGGATTACAGGGTAAGCCACGCTGCCCTAACAGACCGTTGTTGAATGAGAACTCTCCCTTGGACTTTGTGGTTTATTTTTCAACTCAGGGACTTGGGAGACTTGTTAGTATACAACGTTCTAACCCCAAGTAGAGCTAGCCTCATTCAGCTACAAGGTAAGTTTGGGAGCTGACAGAGGTAAACTCATCACTCCACCAAGCGTACAGACGCGATACACGCGCTACGCTATAAGTCGTTCCGTACATGAGTCGATCAACCCATCAGGACAAGGTTGCCAAATACCAAACAAGCCACCCTTTTTCATATATCAACTTGCACCGAAAAGGGGAGGTCATTTAATCCCAAATCGAAAACTAACAGGAGTGCTTTCTCTCAACTGCCTATAAAAGGAAGCATTTATTTCATACTCAAAGTAAGACATCTCGGACTCGAATGTTCAATTCTTTCCTTGGCTAAACATCTACTAATTTAGGTATCAGAGCGTTAAAGGTGGGTCAACCCCGTCTCGACCTCTTATCCAAGAGTTCAGTGTTTTACAGGAAACAAGACAACGTTCTAGTTCCTCGGGACCAAACACTACGAACAATTCCAGCATCATACTATGACACTTCTATCCAAAGACTATTACAGATTTTGGTAGAAACAACCGCTGGATGAGGCACTCTGGTAACTGTACCTTGAGTTGAAGTCTGGTCCTGAGCTGAAGTCTATTACTTCACCTGTAACGCTTCTGCATAGACACCTGTAACGCTTCTTTCCATGACCATGTTTCGGCGTAAACAACATAAACTCTCTGATTTCGTCCATATACCGCGCATCACTTGTATTCGCCAACTGTATCCAACTCTTGTCCATATTTCTGTGTAAGTTAATAATTATCCTATTATATAATTTTCCAACCAATAATTAATTAATCTAATATACTATATATATAGTATCAAATGACACATAACACAATTAATTAAGTAGCATATATATGCTACGATCAATCTTATATTATAATTAATCTAGCTAATATTATATTATAAACTTTATATAAATGCTATAATTTACATATTATATATATCAACTAATTATTCTAACATATATTAACTATTACCTTAACAAAGCCCTAAACATACAATTACCTTAATTAAACTATTAATTAGTTTTACAATTACAATTAGCTTAATTAACAATATATTAAACATACATGCAATTAATTAAGCTTAACTACCTGGCTTAAACCATTAGCTTAACAATTAAAGAACCAATTAGCTTAATCTAACATGTTTTAACTAATTAATCAAATTAAACATACCAATTCACTAACCAATTAGCTTACAATTAGATTTACAATGCAATACAACAAGTAATTAAGCTAAAGTCGGCAGAAAGTACTATATATTCACCGAAAAAATCAATCACCATAGGTAATTTACGTACGGTATTAAATTCAAAAAAAAATAATCTAGAGAAACTAGATAATACCTTCATCGATAAAGAGATCAGTGGGTAAACTAGAACCCCGAGGGTTGCAAAATTGATATTTGAATAATTTTTACCGGCTGGCGGAGCCCCGGTGGGTGTTGTGTTGAGAGAGAGAGAGAGAGAGAGAGAGAGAGAGAGAGAGAGAGAGAGAGAGAGAGAGAGAGAGAGAGAGAGAGAGGATGAGGATGAGATGAGATAGCCCGAGGAGAAAAATGAATCTAATATAATAATTGAATTTTCTTAGGCAAAAAATTTATTTGTCGCCTAAATATAAATTTTCGTCGCCTAGATTTACACTTAGGCAACGGAAACAGGTTCGTCGCCTAAGTGAGCATGTATGCGACAAACCACATATGTCGTCTAAGTGTGAACCTAGGGGACGAAACTGCATTTCATCGTCTAAGTTATTAAATCTAAGGCGACGATTTAAAAAATTCATCGTCTTAGTGATCATTTAGACGACGACACACGTTTCGTCGTCTAAGTGTGTCATACTTAGCCGACAAAAATGAGTATAGGTCTTACTGTACATCTTAGGTGACGAAAAATAATAACCATCGTCTAAGTACACACTTAGGCGACGACTTATGTGATCCATCGTCGGGGGACGAAACAATATTTCGTCGGCTAAGTCTCACTTAGGCGACAAAATCTTAAAGAATTTGTCGCCTAAGTGTGTATTTCTGGTAGTGATACACAGATGAGATTAGAACACAGTTAATGATCGGAGTTGTTCAACATAACTGTACGATATGTTGTAGTTAACTTACTTGGAATGATATAGAATCTCTAGTTGCCAATGTCAGAACATCAGCACGAGACACAACTCCTGGGCAAGCCTTCTCCAACTGCTCTTTTATGTCATCAATAACCTCAAAACCCTCCAAAGAAGCGTTCGCAAAATTGTCCCTCTCTGCAGTGTTATTTGTTGAGCTCAACAAAACTGAGGTATCGCATCCCTGCATTACGAAACCATAATATATGAGCAGTTTAATTACATAAACAACTTTATAAGTTGTAACACAACGTCACAACTCTATTATAAACTACCATATAAATAGTACCATACGAGCTAATAGTTAGATGGCTTACCCTGACAAACTGACATGGAAATGCATCCTCAGTAACTTTGCTGGCAAGTTGGGATTAGCCGCAACATGGTTCCACGTTGCATTCTTGACAATCTGCTCTGCTCGAGGACATGTTTGTTTGTAGAAACTTTTTCTCAGGCTACCACCTAAACAACACCCCAGATTAATGCGAACAACCACACACACCAATAAGATCAGAGGGGTGTTATTAGCTTTCATTTTCAGAATCTCAATAGAGAGCCTAACTAATTTAGTTACTTGCAGAGTTGCACGCACCAAAGAAATTATTTAGCTCGTGTATGTAGTTCTACTGTAATAGTGTGCAATTCCCACATCATAGATTGGTCCTCTTATACCGGCTCGAGGGGATCACCTTCCATGCAACTAGGCAATAAATAACTTAGATATGTATGTTCCGATCCATTGATCAAGTCTTCTCAATTACTTGCAATAGTTAAATCTGATACACAAGCTCCACCAACTTCATCAGATCGACCTGCAACTCGATCTGCATGAATGCTGCAGTAGGAATCGGAACTTGATGGAATAGTTAATCATGGTTTTGATAATTAATCAGTTCCGTGATTCGTAATTACGCTAGCTTCAAGATTGACCGATTTGCATTTATACACACTAATGTTTGGTCAAACATTTTGTCTGTTTAATTTAGGAAGGACTTGTTAAACAGTTTGTTCCATACGTGCCTTGTAACTAGGCAAGGTATCAGTTTAGTTTAGATTTTATCGAAGAGATTGCCTAAACCTTAATGATAAACCGCGGTTCAAGTCAAGATGAATGAAGATAGGTTTAGGAGCTTCGATTGGTAATACAGTGGTTTTACAGTGCAAGCGCGCTGGTGCATACCATTGTCATAAAACCCGGCCCTCTTATGTCTTAAGTCTTCATGTATATCAATATATGGATTTTCTTATCTTCTTCAACTAGGTATGATCACTTCAGAATCACTCGATCCATGCATACTGAATGATGAAACCGTCTTCCTGGTTTTAGTTAATCAATTGTTCAAGAAAAGCAGTTCGAACTTGCTGAAAGTCGGAACTTTTTTAATCCGACAGCTTAGTTACAATATGATAAACGGATGTGTCAGAAAGCTAGTGGCAATTAAGGTATAGTTAGCAGGCTGAAGTCAATTTGGTTAATAGTTTTTGTTAATTTAGTAGTACTGCAGTGAAATCCAATTTGAATAACTAGCTATGAGTTGGAGTGATTAGTATGGACTTTATACGCGCTATTGAGCTAGCTGTTTGCTGATGCTAGCTCTATACAAAGAAGTGAGTATCAAGAAAGCTAGCCATGTGAGTATCGTTGACGAAATGTCCTTTGAATCCAAAAAAGTGTGAAGCAGAGGTTGACAGTTTCCCCCAAGAGGCCAAGACTGACTCTACTTATGCAACTTGAGCTACCTAGAAGATACTAAGCTTTGGGCCTGGCAAGCTGCAACTCAGCTGGGCTCATTTGTATATGTTCAATCGAGGACTATGTTGTCCTGATTGTAGGCATTGGCATTGAGCTACAATGGTCCAAGATGCGACCAAACGACCCGAAAAAATTATCCGTTCAAGAAAGTGATCTGAGATGATATATTCCTTTGCAAAATGGTCGGAAATGTCAATGTTTTCGATCTTTACTCGGGTCTGGCTTAGACTCAGTTTGTACAACAACGATCTTAGAAAGAAAAAAAAGACAGCAACGATAACTAAATCATATCGTGACCTGGTCACTCTAAAATTATCTTCACATAATAATTATAAGGACAATATTAAAGAGTCTTAATGGAGTCATGACATAGGTCTTAATTTGACCTGGCATGACTACAAAAGAATTTTTATTTTTTTATATATTTCAGTCTCTATATTTATTTTTCAGAAAACTTGTTCCATTTTTTTTGCATAAACATATTTTTTTGGTATTTTTTCTTCTCGTTTTTCTCTCCACTACCCTCTGGCCTTCTCTTCTCTTCTCTATGTTCATTCTTATGGTTCGTTTGACCTCCATGTCAATCCAACACCTCCGGTAACTGACCGATTACTTGAATTGATGATCATAATTTCTTAACCATATATGTAATCGATTATGATCAAAGAGGAGTTCTCATAAAGCAAAACAAAACTTGATCTTGATCTAGTTTGATTACTAAAGCAACATTCATACTTCTCGACCTTGATTTCTATATAAACGAATAAATATGCAAATCGATGTAGTGTAACTATTGTTACTTAAATAAGCCCTCTCTCTTTCCCTGAAGGAATTTGTATGCCGAATTTCGTTCAAAATTGGTATAAAAGATAACAATGTTTGGAAAAATTGATAAGAGAGGAAGAACTGAAATTCGTGGTGTTTTTTTTTTCTGATTTTGCACACAGAGATCAGGTTCTCTCCCTGTCTAAGCAAATTTGATTTTTAAATTCAGATGAAGTACTTCCCTACCTGAAGTGCTTCCCTCTTTCTTTATAATATGATTTCAAATGGTTTATGTATATTGATAGTTGAAGATCTTCGAATTCGATCTCCAGAAATATTATGATCATTTTAGAACAGTTTTTGTTCTAAACCCAAAAACTATTGTTTTGATTATATGTTTAATGAAAATTAATTCAGAGAATAAATATTAGTCATAGGATCTGAAAGGATATGATAGATTTTTACAAAGAATGACCTACTAATTAATTTATAGGATTTAAAAATTAATTAATGATATGTATATTACATGGCATGTCATGTACATATGATTGAGGTCTCCACATCATGACCTTATTGAGGCCTAAAATTATTTCTCTAATTATAATACAGATATGAAGCAGAGAAATGAGAATCATGGACTGAAAACAAACACAACACCAAATCTAAACTTACAATAGGTATGTTTGGGATTGCTTTTAGATTACCTAAAAACGCTTTTGGATTTTAAAGAAAAATTAACTATAAATAGAAAAAAAAAAGTGATCTGGTTGAGGTTTGAAAGCACTTTAAAGTATTTTAAAAGCACATGATAGGTGCTTCCTGATTCTAAAAGTACTTTTAAAATTTTTTAAAAGTGTTTCTAGAGTCGTAAAAAACAGTCTCAAACAGACCCAATATATGGTATAATTCAACTCTCTAACGATAAACATTGTTGTAACAAACATCAATCAGCCTTGATTTTGTCCCAATGAGGCCAAGCTTAAATCATTGACCTCATGGCCAATGTTGGATCCGGCTGACTCAAACATGCACCTAAATCTTACATTTTGAGAATCAGTGCGTCACCCTTTTCATGTTATATATATCAATACGTACCATTATATCATAAGTTGTTAAGCCAACCAATTAAGAATTGGGTAAATTACACATAAAGTCAAATATGTAAGATTTATACTAGATTATGTCATCTAATATCTTCTTCCTAAATCAGGTCACATGCTGTTAAGAATCTCCCTATAATTCAAGATATTCACATTCATGCCATCATATATATAAGGGGAAAAAACTCTGCTCCTCTCATTTTCAAACTAAAACCAAATCGTCTCCTCTCATCAAACCCTAGTAGAGCAAAAACTCACCGGGCTCACCACACTCTGTTCGCTCTCCTTCAATGATGTCGTCGTCGCCTCACCGCATCCTCTCTCATCTCAGTTGCATCCTACTTTCTCTCTCTCAATCCCTCAACACCATTGCGCCTCCTCTAGGCCATACCTCTGTTCGTCGCACCTCGATGTCAACGCCGCAGCAACAAAGATCTCTCTCTCTCTCACACACACACACACACACACACACACACACACACACACTAGCCGCAAAAAGCGCCTCCAAAAGCAACAAACTGCATCTCATATAGGTAAAGGATATAGTGTTATCTGGGAGTAGTTTATAGTATCGTCTGTGAGTAGTACATAGTGTGTTTTGTAGTAGTATGTAGTGTGTTCTGTAGTAGTTTATAATGTTGTCTGTAGTAGTTTGTAGTGTTATTTGTGAGTAGTATGTAGTGTGTTCTGTAGCAGTATGTAGTGTGCTATGTAGTAGTTTTTAGTGTTGTTTGTGAGTAGTATGTAGTATGCTCTGTAGTAGATTGTAATGTTGTCTGTAGTAGTTTGTAGTGTTGTCTGTGAGTAGTATGTAGTGTGCTTTGTAGTAGTATGTAGTATTGTTTGTGGCTAGTATGTACTGTTCTTTGTAGTAGTATGTAGAATTGATGTAAGTAGTTTATAGAATTTATTCGAGTAGTATGTAGTGTTTTAATGGTCTATTTTACTATTTTGCAGAAATGGCACAAATGGAGGACCCTAAGAAACCCAAAGTCCAAATAATATCGACATTAAGAGGCTTTTACAAAGTCGTGGGTGAACTTCATAAAACCCTAGGCGGAAGGTATAACATCTAGCCGCGAACCCTATTGCTTTTAGTATCAAATCGTTCCTCTTTCCTACCAGATTGCAACCATGAACAAAACTAAAGCTATGGCGGCCCGTTTTTCCTCAGTGCTCGCGCTTGACGACGAGGATAAAGTAGTAGACTTGTGTCCTAGAGGAAGGCCATCCCCGAATCAATCTGGGAAGAATTTCTTGGTGGTAAGGCTACTTACCTTCAAACCATATGATAGGGATGCCTTGATGCGCAAGTTTGCGCGACTGTGGAGGATCTCCGGTAAGGTGGGAGTTCAAGACCATGGTGAGAGATTCCTACTGGCTTTTGACAAGGAGAAAGATAGAAATCAAATCAACGAGGGTGGTCCATGAGAATTTGATAAGGCACTAGTCCAAATAGTGAAATGTGATGGTTTGGAAGATGTGGAATTAGTGTCAATGCGCACAGTAGGGTTCTGGGTGAAGATCATTGGGGTACCACCAAAATACCATACCAAGGAAAACATTTTCAAAATTGGAGCTACATTGAGCGAGTATGAGGGGATGGACAAAGAGGAATTTGAAAGGGAAATTATTAGGGTTCGGATCCAACATGCTTTATCGCAACCAATTCGGAAGATGAGAAATTCTGACTTGACATTGGAGTGGAACCCAAACTTGGATTCCGATATGATTATCTCATTAGCTTATGCCTGAGTTGTAGAAGAATTGATCACTTTGGGAAAGAATATTTTCTTATGGCGGCATAAGGAAACGGATCAATGGGGACACCAAGAACTCATACTAGGGTTTTGGAGACACCACCTTCAGATTTTGAAGGGGTGATACCAAAACCACGCACTACAATTGAGTCAAGCCAGGTTCTGTTTACTATTCCTTTGATGCTAAAATAGTAAGAGCAACAAGCTTAGCATACTATAAGGAAACCAATAATTAGGGCAAGGAAGGAACTACAAATGCAAGCCGAGGGGGGGGGGGGGGGGGGGGGGGGGGAACCCAATGCCAAGGGCGATCAAACACCAAGGGATCAAATGAAGAAGACAGAGACTAGTACCATCTCAAAAGGCAAGAAGGTTGATGTCGAGAATGGAGAGATGCAACTCGCTGTGCTCTAAGAAACAGATGGGGTTTTGTCACCGAACCAGGAGAATGAGGGCCCAAGGGAGGGGACCGAAGCACAAGAGGAGGATAACTTGAGTGAGAAAAGGCTGAAGTGAGGTTGAAGAGCAAGTAGAGGAAATGACATCAGCTGAGGACATAGTTGAGGGAAGTGTGGTGCAAGCGGCGCTCCTGACAACACCAAACAAGAATAACAGAAGAAAAAGGGTAGAGGACACGGTGATCTCACCAAAGAAACCACGACTCACATTGACTCTAGGTAAGTTGTTGATGGATAGAACCTGCCTGGAACTTCAATCTCCGGAAAAGAAGGCGACTTTGAAGAGTAAGAAGAGAGGGAGATCGATCGGAAGTAAGAACAAGAAGCAGAACAAGGCTCCAATGAAGGAGAAGCTTCCCATCATATGACCATTACGACAGACCTATCCAGAGGTCGAGGGAGAAGGCTTTGCCGCTAAGGGCAAAGCAAAGAAGAAGTAAAAGGATGGTGTTAGGTCTAGTTTATCTTTATGCTTTGATTTACTAGATCTAATTGTTTGTGCTTAATTTTATGGAGTGCATCACTGCTTATGCTAGATTTGTCTCTTCACAGAAAGAGGGTTAGTTTAGATATTTTTTGATGTATTCTGATTATTTCAATATATTGCCTATGAGCATCTTTTCGTAAAAAAAAAAAGAAGTCCCAATTTCTGAAAACCTAATAATAGAACCCGCACACAATGAAACAAATAAATCCCACAAGAAAAATCTCATTATAATTAATGTTATTCCAACAGTCCTTGTCTTTATATTCCAAACCATGATGAATCATTATACAAACCAATTTAGCATAGTTCCAAAGGGATACACATATCAAATACAACAAAACCTGCTCACCCAACATTAAACCTCGTAATATTACCAAAATTAAGACAATAATATAGATGACAAGAACATGGAAATTTGGGATTAGTTGAACCCTTTGGAGCTGAGATCACATGCTGTGTTTTAGAGAACTGTCATTTAGGGTTATCATGTGCCTCAAGAATTTAATAAAAATGAGAGACTTAGCTTCTTCCTTGAAGGGTAATCCTATGTTGGCTTTCTTATGAGGGCCCAAAGTGCCCATATTTCCTCATTACAGGAGGTCCTTATTAATCCAAAACACACAGGTTTCCAAAATGGGGAGATGGCCCAGAGAGAAAATGGTGAGGAAGTAGAACAAGACCAAATACACTGCAAAGGACACAAATGAGAGAATGGAACCCCATGCCATGCTCTTCTCTGAGGACAGATCATGTGTGCATTCTTGATCTTCAACAAGCTCCTCCAAACATTTGACCAGATTCAAACACTTGCTCACAAACTGTCAAATTCATCGATTTTTCTGTAAAATCGTTCCCTGATGAGACGTATCTTTTTATTTGGTATCCACACAGAAAACAAAAGTAAAGGCATATATCATTTTTGGCGAGTAATGCTCTCATCGCTTGATCGATAAATGGCATGTTACGGTGAGTATTGTCCATCTAAATCCTATCTACATGTTCAATGTATAGGATGGATGATAATTGTTCTCTATGATTTCCAAGCTTCTGGTGAGGCCTGAAGTACGTCGGCAAGAAACTAGCTAGCTACAGGACCCTGGCCTATTGCAGGCTCATCTGGTGTAAACTCTACTACATAAACTATATAATACACGTCTGTGTTCTCTCCACATTAAAATGATCTACCCAATGAAAGAAAATACTTAAAGAAAGGGAAATATTGTTTCCCTTAAGATGAAAACAAATTCAGATGGTTTCAAGTTTCCACAACCCTCCTCATGTTCCTCCTAATCTTTGTTTCAAGTGAGATAGGCATCTCTGACACATCCCATACACAATAAGTGAGAGAGCCTCAGACTCTTCACATGAGACAATAACATGGGAGACATTGATATAATTGCTGAGAAAAATTTCCTCATCTCTCTTATTCAATTACAATGTAAGGAACTAATTAAGGACCATATGTATTATAATCATTGCACAATATTACACTTTTTTGAACAAAATACATATCAATAATACTAGAAGACCACACGAGATCAGAGTCCAAAAATATGTCTCTTTTTATCTCAATGTAAGTTTCCTCTCCTATATGATCGATGTAAAAAAATTTGGGTCACGGTCAGTAATATATTCGAGATCGAAATTTCCAGAAGATGATTGAATGAATATGAATAGAATCAAAATAATATGATCATGATGCTGCTGCTGTTAGCTGCAGGACGTGTTGGGTGGATGATATGCCTCGATCAGCAGAAGCTCCACAAGCGAATATCACTTTCTTCATAAAAGTCATAGTTCATAGGTGGATCCAACAAGGCACCACCACTGAAAATGTCATCAAAGTTGCTCCATGATTCCATTGTGCACATTGGTACTTCATAGCCTTGGTGATGCTGATGATCATAAGTATCAGGTGTATAGGACCCAAATGAGCCCATGAGTGAGGACAAGTCATCGTCAAAAAGATTAATCGATGGCGAGGGTGATGACATTGATGGGGATGAGACTAGGGATGAAGATGAAGAGGAGGAATCATGAGGAGGCGGTGATGGCGGAGAAGCTGCCGCGGTGGCATTGTCATGGTTGAAACTATTAGCAGCAGCTGCAGCCACTCTCTGAATGGACTTGGGGGACATGGTTGTGTTTTCATGAGGAACACACTGGAAGGAGGCACTGATTGGGAAGTTGAGATTAGCCGAGGAACCTTTGAGGCACAAGAGAGCGGCATCATAGGCTCTGGCTGCTGCTTCAGCTGTGGAGTATGAACCTAGCCATATTCTTGTCTTCTGGTTTGGGGCTCTAATCTCTGAAACCCATGAACCCCAGCTCCTCATCCTCACTCCCTTGTACTTCTTCTTCTTGTCCCTTGATGTTGTTTTCGACGAAGGCATTAACGGTTTCAGTGGTATCTCAGAAGCCAGCTGAATCCTCTGCTCTGTCTTCACCATAGTGATTTGCTATGAACAGAAGAGGGTGGTGTTGATTTGTTGAAGAAGAAGCCTTGAAGGTGTGTAGTAATGTTGTGTGTCTTTGATCTAAGCAGGTAACTTCTCTGGTAGCTCTTCTTGTGTGCAAGTGAAGATATGAATGAGATTGGCTGATTGGGAACTCAAGGTGATGGAGAAGGGGTTGCTATTTATAGAGGTGTTCAGCCGAGACACAGCTAAGCCAGCAGATATCTCTAGTACTATAGTCGATCAATAGATTAATCAGTATGGCTATGAAAGTAACACAATGCATATTAAATTGAGTGCATTACAGATATTTGAAGTTAACATAAATAGTAAATAAAACAGCAAATTTATATCAACAAGCTAAGAAAATGAATATCCTTGAAAGTTGCATTTCTCTCCCATATAGGACGACAGTCAACATATATACTTCATGGACACCAGCAAATTCTAGATATCATAATGAAAAGGAAAAAAAATTAGGAAAAAAATTGGACAAACTAAATACTACCGAATAAGCTAAAAGATTAAATCATATCAGCTAAAAGAACTGAAATTTGCTCATATAAAGATGTCCTCGCTTTCTGAAATTAAACAAAAAGAAAGGAAGATTGTTTCTTGGGATGAAATGCAGTGTCTTTTCAATCTGGGTGACAGTTGCATAACTGAAACTCTGAAAGTAACAAGCTATAGGCTCTAAAGTGTAAATCGTTTTAATTGTCAAACGAATATTTCAACATGGGATCTATATGAGACCAGCATGGAAAGTTTTTTTTATGATCATAGTATAAATTATTACTGAGCTAGATATGTTTCCAGAGTTTGACTTAGACAACAAGTCACTGAAGCCAACCTTCCCCAGTAGACAGCCAACACACTACGCTCTACATTATTACCAACAAGGCTTGCTGAGGAGAGAAACACAGAGGACAAAAGGGTAAAACACACCTCAATATATTCACAATCGACATCTAATTTTGGATATTTGATGCTACAATAATGCAGGAGTACTGAAAGATTATTATTTTTGATACAAGGAGTACTGAAAGATGAGTGTGAGAGAAACATGGGATTCCAAAGATGTTTTTTCTTCTGAGGGAAAGGATTCCAAAGATTAATTAGAGGCAACTTCCAGGATATATGCAGGGTCATATTTCACAAAACAAAACAACACAAAGCTCAAAGTTAACGCGCAGACTACAGTAAGCCAAAAATATATGCTTATGTAATGTAATGTAATATATGGCCAACCACAGCTGGACACCGTCTGTTTCGCATGAACTCTAAAACCGCGTCTCATCTTCTTTCTTCTTCTCTCGGGCACAGGTGGTGGGCGTCCCTCTCCTTCTCTCTCTAAAACTTAGAAAGTACAAGCTCAAGTGCAATTGACTATATAATGCTAAAGTCTCAACTGTGTGATGGGAAAATCTTGGGTTGCTTACGACTGCATGTCTTGACTTTAGCTCTAGCTGTTTGTTTACGATGTGGGATGGCCCCTTCCTTGATCGCTGAGGTTGATTGTAAGAAAATTACTAGGCTGGTAGATGACCCTGATGTTTGCTGGGCAGAGAAGGCAGTTTGGTTGAGGAAATCAAGTCTCTGCTCTATCTTGTGAGTACCGATCCTGTTGGTTTCAACCCAGTGAGTGCAATACGATCGCTCATAATTTAGCAAAAATTACCCTCAATGAAAATATAGTGAGTGCAATACGATGACTCATAATTAGCGAAAACTATCCTTAATGAAAACATTAATTTCTCGTGCATTGAGAATGGGCCACTATGGCTCATGGAGTTGATTAAGTTCAAAGCAACAACTTGTAATCCTATTTCGTTTTAATGAAAGTTCTCACCTTCAATGAAAAAAAAACGATGTGGGATGGCCTGGATTCTCTGGCTAACCTCGCTTCTTTTTCACTTTGAGCAAAGTGTCATTGCCAGCACACAACCATACACATGCATGAGATGAGATTTGTGCATGGCATCGCATGGGAGTGAAGGTGTAGGAAACACGCTCTTTTTATCTTTCTGAAACAAAGTTGGACCCTAGGTTTTTTTTCCCCATTTTTTTTCACTTTAGACTACGAAAGCTAGCTACTTTGAAAGGGCGGAGACCAATCAAGTTATGCAACATGCAGATCGAATATCTTATCAGCGTCAATTCCAGCAAAGTTGCCGCCATGCTCAAGCAGTCAAGCAATGCGACAGCCTCTGAATCTGTAAAATCCATTCCCGTTAGTCCCGTTACTAACCAGGAATGTCAATGCATGGAAAGTAATCGAATGATACGATCTACTTGATATGTTCTTTGACCAAATAAGAACATTACCTATAATAATAATAATTAACATTTGGTATGTATGTTCCCAACTTAAATCACACACCCAAGAATCCACATGCTCTAAAACCAGTTTGGCCAAGGGCAATCAGAACATGGAGGAGCAAATCTTCTAGAGCATTGACGCATAGTTTTAGTGTCAAACTCGGGGGGCAAAATTGTTATGATAAGCTAGGGGTTTTAACTACCCATGTGTAACTAAACCTTAATTCCCTAACACTATATCTAGATAAGCTATGTGAACAAGGGTTAGCGCGGGCAACTTTTTCCATACGCACAACCTGTCCATGTGATGAAAGACTTGGCTACTTGGCCGGCCGGGCAACTTCTCCAGCTCCTTTTCTCATCTGCAGAAAGTTATTGCCTGCAAAATTTTATCATCTCTCTCCCACGTACACATGCATTCAATTCTTCTAAACTACTATTTTAATTCCCAGATTCTCAAATTTCTTCAAGAATTTTCTTCATTCAAACATGAATTATTATCGGACACATTACCAATATATAAACTATATAAAAAACACACACAGAGAAAAGAGAGAAACAGAGGTGCTAATGCCATAGCCCTAAAGCTTTATTCAATGTTGAGCGCAGAGAATTGGTATCCCCAATGATAATACATGTGTATGAAAAGAATAGTGTCGTCAATCCGTACGAGTCCCCCTCTCCCTCCTCCCACTTTCCTTCCTCAGGTTCTTTGAGTCTTTCACACACTTAACCTAATCATGCACGTTAGCATTGAAGGAATCTTCTTCTTTCTTAAAATACAGCAGCAGCATATTTTTTTTTTAATTTACATAGAATTGAAATCGAAAAACTAGTGTATGTTTTTCGATGATATTTAATTTTTTTATAAGGTTGATGGACCGTATGATTCGTGATGAAATAATGTCAGGATTTTTTAAGGCCACTCTCACATGCTAAGCCACACTCTAACCCCTTATTTACATTTTCAATATGTCAGAAATCCTGGAAACGAAACTAGAATTATTCCGTTTTTGGAAACTATAACGAAATTTCATTACTATATTCCTTCACCTAATTTTCTTGACCTTCTACACAGTACAAATTGCACCACAAGGTTTCACTATATCACATAGTAGAATAACATGGGGGAAAGAATGTCAATACGTAAATTTATTTGACTTCTTACATGGCTCAGCTGGGTTCTTAAAATACGAAATGAGCTAGCTGGTGATGAGAATGAAAAAGACCAGAACTGGGTCTTCTGTGTATTAGTTATATATATTGTCCTTGTAGATGAACTCCTAGGTAGGCACAGCATGCTAATCAATTCAGTTTGTTTATCATTAAGAATAGAGTTTGACCATCTCATTCATTCCAAAGTCCCACAAGTGGTTTCGGGTACCGAGAAAATAACAGAGTATTTTTCTTTCCTCAGTAAAAAGAAATAGGATGCAACGTACTAGCTATCTGCATGCCTAGCCTGAAAAGGGTGTTTTGGAAGTAAGAAATGCTTAGCTAACAGGACTCTCTTACTGAGAAGCTGCGCGCCTTGATGTGAAAAGGAAGTCTAATATTAATTCTGTTGGTCTGGATGTGAGTTGTATTCATCATCGACGACGAAGGTGACTTCAAAATAAGCATGCAGCCGCAATCAAATCCACATCACTTCCTATTCAATTTTTTCACCCTGGGATGATTTTTCTAGGGTTATCTAGTTATTAGTAAATTCTTTTTGGAAGTTGAAGTTTAGCACCCTAGCTAAGAACAAGAATTCTGTTTGGTCAATACGGTAGAACAGATCGAGTAACAAGTTACAATCAAGTGTGTTGACCTAATCAACGTTTTAGGTTTCAACTCTTAAAAATGCCATGATTCATACGTTCCTTAAACTATTCGATCCAAAAAGCTCGAGCTAGAATGGGTCGACAATGTATATTAACACTACTGGAGGAGAGAATTTGGGCGACGTAGTTACATATCTTCGTCGCTCCAATTTCAATGAGGCGACGTAGATTGCCTGAGATACTAATTACGTCGCTTCAACAAATTGAGGCGACGTATATTGATCTTGGTCGCTTTAATAATATGAGGCGACCACTTTTTACATTCGAAGCGACGAAGATGAGTTTGGTCGCCTCGAAGAAAATCGAGGCGACGAAAATTGCTCAATCTTAGTCGCCTCATTTTTTTTAAATCTGGATCTACTCTTCTTCTTAAAGTCAAACCGTTCATAAAGTTAGAATTTTAGAAAAACAGTTCATTCGCGTTCTGGAGCTGTTCTTGTGCGATTTTGGGAGAAATTTTAGGAAATTGAGAAAGAAGGTTGTTCTTGCCATTGATTTGATTCTTGAGTAAGGTTAGTTTGATTTGTATCTCTTTAACCCTCTTTATGACCATGATATGTTAAATTAGAAGTGAAATTGAAGTTTTGGTGAAATTTTTGTAGTTGAATTGAATTTGGTGTTATGTTGTAGTTTTAGTGTTTGAATCATTGAATTGTGGTAAATCATGTTATGGGTTCATGAATAATGTTTGAAATTTGGTTAAGTTTAGTGAAATTTATTGATGATTATAAGTGAAAATGAAGGTGATGTGAAATTTTTGAAATTGAATTGAATTTGGTCTTATGTTGTAGTTTTAGTGTTTGAATCATTGAATTGTGATAAATCATGTTATGGGTTCATGATTAATGTTTAAAATTTGGTTAAATTTAGTGAAATTAATTGATGATTAGTGTAGATTATGTGTATTCGAGCCTTAATTAGTAGTGTTATTAGTGTTAATCATGAAATCGAGCGTATGGTTATATATAATTGTGGTGTTTATCAACTTAGAACTCCCGTTTGAGAATCAACAACTCATCTAGTTGATCGAGTTGAGTTGTTGATTCTCGAATTGTCCCATTTTTGGACACTTTAGGTGAACATGACTTTGTTGATCCTTTTGCTATTCATGTGATTTCAGTTTCAGTTTTGGGATATGGTTTTGACAGTGTCTCATTTCAATGTTCCCCGAGTGCAAATTAGGTTGTTTAGATATGTGTGCACTCAGGGAACTGTAGGGAGATGCTGCCGAAATTTCCCTAAACTGGAGCTGAAACGCATGGGTGCAAGAGCGTTGACAAATGTCGTGTTCCCCTGAAGGGGATAGGACCCAACCCGGAGGCATAAGGCGAAGAAGTGTGGGGTTTTGGTTGAATCGCAACTGTGGCGTGGTAACTTTGTTCATATTGATTATTTATGCTGACAGGAAACATGGACGGACACCCAGACAAAACTTGGATGACATATCATCATGCTGATCCAAGATACATCACAGGCATATTTGAGTTTATGAATTTTGCCCGGCGACATAGTAACGGAGCCGATTATCACTTCTGCCCGTGCAAACGTTGTAAGAACGGTCCGTTCAAGGTTACTATGGATGTCATGTATCATCACTTATCACACAGTGGTTTGAGTCCGGATTATACTGTCTGGCACCTTCACGGGGAAGTTTCTACTGAACCGACAATGCTCAGTCAACGAAGATAGTGGCTTCAAGATAGAGTCGGCCCTTCTAGTGGTGTCGGTCCTTCAGTGAACCCGCAGTTGGAGATTCTACATGATTCATATCCTTATTATCCTGGATACCATGCAGATGCACCCCAACAATTAGTGGAAGATAATTCGGGCATGAACTTCAATGACATGGTAGACGATGATTATGAAAAGTACGATAGATTATTGAAGGAGTCACAGACGCCATTATATGAAGGCAGTGAGGAAACTGTTTTGAGTGCCATATTAGATGCAATGGAAATGAAAAATGAAAATGGATGGTCGGACACAAGTGTTGACTCTTTATGTATTTACATTAAAAACCTTCTTCCTAAAGGGCACACATTCCCCTGTTCATACTCGAGAATAAAAAAAATCTTGAGTGATCTTTCACTGGGTTACGAAAGAATTGATGCGTGTGAGTTTAACTGTGTGTTGTTCAGGGGGGCGCTTGTAAACGAGAGGATTTGTCCAGTGTGTTATTCTGAAAGATATAAGCCATATACGAATGATATTCCCAAAAAAATAATTCGTAACTTCCCTCTAACACCAAGGTTAAAGCGTTTGTTTATGTCCCCACACACTGCCAAGCATATGCGATGGCTGGGGGAGCGGATATGCGTGGCTGGTAGCCTCAGCCACCCAGCTGATGGAGAAGCGTTTCAGCATTATGGTTAGTGAGCATTGCATGCATTTACTGGTACCCACTACCTTGCTTTCTGCCTCACTTCAAAGAAATCAACTTCACATGAACAAGTTGGTAGAAATCTTCGTATGAGTTATGCATGTACGTTGATGGATACATATTAGAAGTCTGATGTACGTTTGTATGAGTTATGCATGTAAAACATGTATATGTTTGAAACTTTGAAGCATTTGGTATCATATTTAATTTCATCATGTAGGTTTGTTTTACAAAATCGATTCATATGTTAACTTCAAGTGGTAGCTTGTGATGAGTGTGTAAAGGTTATGATTAAGTTATTGGTTAGCATATATTGATAAAGTAAAAGAACATCTTGTAGGACTTTATTGCTTATATTGCTGGGTTTGGTTGGAACTTTTGTTTAATGTTTTAACAGAATGGCTCCCGGAAATACAAGTCACCAAAGGAGGAAAGCGACGATCCAGCGTCGTGAAGCGGCGGCGGCGGCAGCTGCGGAGGCGGCGTGGCGACCATTCAGCAGAGAAGGGGCTTCCGGGTCGGGCTGCCCCACGGGACAATCTGCGACCCCGACGATTCCAGCAGTAGGGGGTTTAACACCCGCCCCAAACCTTGAGGATGCAATTCCTCAAGTGGATGACAGCGACGCCACTACGGCGTCACAGCACCCTCCCGCCCTCAGCATTCGGTGCAAGAAGACCAAACTCCCCGACATGGTGGATATGGCAACCGGAGATTCGACAACGCAACAACGCGGAGTTGTTGTCGGGACGAAGACTGAGTACCTTGTCTGGATGAACAACAATAGGCGACTACAAGTCGCTTACTCTACGAGGCATCGGGGGCCCTGCGACGAGGGAATTCAGAAGTCTGATGTCCAGAGACATCGGTAGCATCATCCGCGGAAAAGTTCCAATGCTTGCACCTAGCTTTTTGGGACTTAGCGATTTGCATCGCGATATCGTCAATACAAATATTGAGGTATTCTTACTGCCCTTAGCTTACTTTGTTACTTTACGGTTTATGTAAATATAACTTTTACATAACGGAATTTAAATGTCTTGTGCTAGACGAACTACGACATCCCGGCGACTAACGTGGAGATGTGGAACTTCATTGATGCGACGGCGCAAACAATCTACAAGGATTGGAAGTACGATTGCCATCAACATTATCTCCACGTCAGCCAGGAGACTCCGACCGAGTTTCTCGGGAGGGAAGACCAATGGGTGTGGTTAAAAGCCCACTTCGAAGACCCTGCTTACTTGGTGAGTTTCATAAACTATCCGCACAGTTTTGGTAGCCAACAATTTAAAAATATACATGTTTATCTATTCTTATTTTAAAATGATTTTTGTGTGTGTGTGGCAGCGATTGTGCGAACGGAATCGAGGAAACCGAAACAAGAACAAGGAGCAGCAGCTCAACCACCATTCGGGATCTCTCGCCCTCTCGTACCGAAGCGAGGTGTTGGAGAAGGAGGGTCATAGAGCGCCCGCCGTCCAGACGTGGATTAACGTATACCAGCCGGACAAGAATGCGGCTGAGAAAGTGGTAAGCGAAAATAGGATCACGTTACGTTATTTCAATTATTTTTGTTTACCATATTGTAATATTATTTATTTAATATATTTTAATTGAGCAGGCGGCAGTGAAGCGAAGACTCGATGAAGTCTTGTCGCAACAAGATAGTGTTGCGGGTGACACAGATGGCGATGCGGTTTCCCAACCCCATCCTCTTCCTCTTGATACACAAATAAATATCATAGAGGAAGAGGTGGGTTCAAGGCCCGGGACCTCTATAAGAGGTAATAAATCTCCTAAACCACCGTCGTTCATCTCGATTTACGTTTTGCTTTATTTTTGTTTACTATTCCATTACTAATATTTGTTCTTGTTTGACGTGACAGGGGTGGGGCGCGCTCTCACACGCGACCCCAAACCGAGAGGAGGGGCCCGAGTACAGGAAACCGAAGCCCTGAAAAGGGAGGTGGCTGAAGCCAGAGAGGAGGCGCGCAGATCGAGCGAGGAGGCGCGCAGATCGAGCGAGGTGGCGCAGAAAGCCAGAGAAGATTACAATGAGCTCGCCCAAAGGGTCCAACAAATGGAGGCCCTAATGCGATCATTCCAGGCTGGGAGTCAACAACCTCAAGCTCCTCCACCACCTCCTGGCTCGTAATCGAGCTGCATTGCCGTCCCCCAGCATTAGTCTACTGTGTGATTGGTTACTTTGTATCAAGGCTTTGTATAACGTTTTGAGTTGTGGAATATTTTTCTATATAACTTGATTTAATGAATGAGTTTTTGTGTTTTTAAATTGCGATAGGTCGTGACTTGGTACAATAATATTTAATTTTTATTTTTTTCTTTTTCACTCAATGAGGCGACGTAGATTGGTCAATCTTCGTCGCCTCATTCAGTGAAAAAGAAAAAAAAATAAAAATTAAATACATTGAAACGACGAAGATTGATCAATCTTCGTCGCCTCATTTACTGAAAAAGAAAAAAATAAAAATTAAATATATCGAAGCGACGAAGATTGACCAATCTTCGTCGCTCCATTTACGTTGAAGCGACAAATATTGGTCAATCTTCGTCGCCTCATTGGGTGAAAAAGAAAAAAAAATTAAATATAGTGAGGCGACAAATATTCATCAATATTCGTCGCTTCAATATAAAATGGAGCGACGAATATTGACCAATCTTCGTCGCCTCGTTTTATATTGAAGTGACGAAGATTGATGAATCTTCGTCGCTCCGTTTTCAACTGAAGCGACAACGTTTATATCTTCGTGGCGAAAAATTGAAGCGACGTATTTTTTTTTGTGAAGCGACGATGTTTTTCAATCTACGTCGCCCCAATGGTGAAGGGATCAATCTCAAGCGACGTATCGAGGCGACGAAGTTTTGGTGACAAAAAATCGAGGCGACGAGAAAGTGATCCGAGGCGACCATGATGCTTCGTCGCCTCGAATCTCTTCCCCAATAGTGTAAGCTAGCAAATGTTTGCATTACTCGGATGCTACCTCACTCTAGGGTTCAAACTCAAGGACTTGAGTGAACTTGGTTCGTCTTGAACCTGTCTCAATCTCACCATCCAGACTGCATAGACGGCTGAAGATTATAACTATTTTTCAAATTTTGATCTTGGTTTATAGTGATCTCGGTCTATACAAGAACTTCTTGTATATCATTCTAATTGAGCAAAAACTTAACAGTATGTTTGGATGAAGTATTTTCAAATCTTATTGAAATTCACAAATGATAGAAATTATAATTTCATGATTTTAGATGTCTTTTAGATTTACTCATAAAGAGATTTAAAATAACAAAAGAATTGAAACTTTTATATGTAATTCGAGGGAATTGTAGAATGAAACCTAATTTTGAAGGAATTGAACAAGGGAATTGAGAGCTACAATTCCCTCAAATTTTAGAAAATTGAATTTGCAAAATTCTCAAGAAAATTATCCAAACAGAAAAATTTAAGAGAAATAATTGTGAATTGCTGGAATTCGTTTAAATGTCCTCAATATTTCCTCCATCTAAACATATCGTAACAAAACCCATAAACATCTGTCTTTTCGACCAAAAAAAATAATATATATATATATATATATTCAGAGTACCGCGTAATAAATATATATATATATATATATTAAAGTAACAAATTTGTTACTGATAATATTTACTTTGAATAAATGTAACGATATTGAGTGTAATTGAAAAGATAATTAGAGTAGATCCATAAAAAGATAAGCATTACTAAAAATGAAACAGAAAATAATTCAAACTGCAAACTTCGAAATGATTCAAACTGGAAATCAATAATAATTTTAATCAAATGATACAAGATTATGTTTTGATATCAAATTATGATTTGGATCATGTTGAGTAAAATCTTTAAGACTTACATGAACGAGGGAACTAGTGAGGGGTTTACTATACTAAGACGAGAGCATTCTCAGCACACGAGGCTTTGTCTCTAGACTAAGGGAATTGAGAGAGTTTTGTGACTGAAGCTTGAAATCTGAGACTTGGAGCTTCTGAGCTTCCAAACTTCAAAACTTGGGAGTAACCGAAGGAGATGGGATCCATTTATAGGACTTTGGTGACTGAAATTTCCCACCATGACCTACGGAAGTGGAATCTTCTTTTGGCTTCGTGGGGGACAAAAACAAGAAGTAGAACGAATTAGCTTTGTTTTTTATCGCGGATGAACAGTAAAAGTTGCTTTATGAATAGTGATTGTCTGTGCTTTCGACATACTTTGTTGACTCTAAAATTGACTGTTAATGGTGATCAATTATGCATTTGGGTCTTGGCTGTCTTGGTAATCAACCCATTTAGTTGAAGTACTGGGCCGACATTTGGACTGGTTGTGGGCCGATGAGGAAGAACCTGATGAGGCCTCATAATCTCTGACTCGGTTTCTGTTTCAGAATTATTTATTGAAGCGACTTGTTGGAGGAGCTACCTGGCTATTTCTTTCAATTCAGCTAATTTTGATGACTTGGATGGACGATCGCTCTTTGGAGGAAGAGGATGACAATTCTGATTTAATCTTCCTGAAAGATTTGGAAGAGGAACGTAAATCTTGGTTTGTTGGCTTGATGGCTAGTGAGCTTGACTGTTGAAGGAAGGGTGTCGTAACGGCTGACGACCCCGTAGTAGGAGGGCGTTGAAGAATGACTGGGAATTCTTCTGAGAATTGGGATAAGACTCTTTCGGTTTTGAATTTGTCCCACCATTTGACTGATAATTGTCTTGATACAATATTGTTATTAAGTTCATAATGCCATTTAAAAATCCAAGGCAGTTTGAACTTGGCGAGCGATTGGAAATGAGTGAATGCTTCTTTTATTGACTGGGGAATGAGTTTATACGGACAACCATGGGATGCCCACCACCTTATGAACCACATTGGAAAATGTCTTTGGAATTTTTTATCGAAGTTCAAAAACCAAGAATGACTGGAATCTTCTGTTTGATGGAGGAAATTTTTTGACCATGCCTCCATATAATCATAATATGTGAATGACAGATTTTCACATTTGTGGTAATTATAAGGTTGATCACCCCAGTGAGCAAGAGTGATAATACGGACTATGTAAAAAGAATGATAAAGTATTTTGGATGAATTTTTCATGTTAGGAATGGATTTAATGGTGACTAATCCAGTTTTAAGAAGGATATCTTTGTACCATTGTAGTGTTTGAGTAGGATGACTAGGAGATAAGTGAAAATTTGGAGGGAAATATTCTCTTGCTAAAGACATTGGGTTTTTGAGGTGACTGTGGGGATGCTCAACATAAAAAAAGTTATAACTGGTTTGATGAAGGTAGGGGGGATGTTTTTTGATAATGAATTTGAACCGAAAAATCTGTTTTGTAGGGATCATATTGGTTGACTAAAGTTGACTGAAAATTAGGGTGAACCTAGCCAAGGGTGCTCCCGAATGTATTGAATCTCTAATAAATTAGTATTAATTGGTGGTTGTCCTGGGAAAGGGACAATATTTGACTGATGGTCTTCCTTGATTGAGGGTGACTCTTAATTTACTAGAGAGGAGGGTTTTGATTTGACTGATGTCTTGGAGGATTTAGATGACTGAGACTTCATTTTTGGATCCCTAGAGAAATTCTCTGGTTAGAAAATCTGGAATATGATTATCAGATCCTTTTATGAATGCAATTTCAAAATAAAAAATATTGAGAATAGTTTGCCATCTAGCAAAGATCTATTTACTGGCAGTGTTTTGAACATCTTTTTCTAAAACATCTGTTGCACTTTTGCAATCGACTCTGAGTAAAAAAATTTGATTTAGTAAATCATCTTGAAATTTGCTAATACAGAAAACAATAGGTAAAATTTATTTCTTGATAGTACTATAGTTTTTTTGTGATTGAGACCAAGTTCCTGAATAGAATCTGACTATTTGTTCAGGGTGACTAGAAGAAATTTATTGTTTAGGACTCCTCCATAGCCTACTTCGGAGGCATCGGTTTCAATAATTTTGAAGGAATTTGTAATGGGAATACCTAGACACGGTAAAGTTTTGACATAGCTTTTGACTTTTTTGGCTAAGGAGGTATGGACAGAGGTCTATGGAGGAGGATTTTTTTTGTAACCTATCAAATAGAGGTTTACATTTTTTCCTAAGATTTTGATAAAATTCCACAATGTAATTAATTTAAAGATCCTAAGAATCTTTGCAATTGATTTTTGTCGAGAATTACGTCTGGAAATTTATCTGCAAAGTTAATGACTCTATCTATTGGACTAATTTGAAGGTGATGGATATTAAATCCTAAGAATCTTATTTTAGTTTGGAATAATTTGATTTTCGAGGCAGAAATTACTAAACCATTATTCTTGGTGAAGAATTGGTGTAAATATTTCTAATGTTGATCGATTGATTGAGAAAATATGAGAATGTCGTCAATATAGACGATACAGAAGTGACTATAGGGATTGAAGATATCGTTCATAATATTTTGGAACTCACTAGGGGCATTTTTAAGTCCGAATGACATGACATTCCATTCATAATGATCGAATGGAGTGACAAATGCAATTTTGTATTTGTCAGATTCATGAATTTGAATATGTCAAAAACCTGACTTCATGTCAAATTTGGAAAAGATAATAGAAGTTTGTAGTCTGTTAATAAGGTCTATTTTATTAGGGATCAGATATCTTATCCATTCTAAGACTGTGTTAAGGGGTTTGTAATTAATGACTAGTTTGGATGTTCCTCTTTCAAGTTCAACATTTTTTTGAATGTAGAAAGCTGGACAAGACTAAGAAGATTTACTGGGTTGAATGATCTTTTTATTGAGGAGATCTTCAATTTCTTGTTTACAAAATTTCATGACTTCATGATTCATTTGAATTGGACGGGCTTTGGTGAGGATATTTTTCTCATTAAAATCCATGATGTAAGGGAGAGTGATGATATATTTTTTCCTATGCCAAAAAGAAGTAGGAATATCAGAACATAATTTGGTGATTATTTTATTTTCAAAAGTTTTTATTTTCTTTTGTAACGAAGTGTCTTGCAGCTGATTGTCTATTCTTTTAAAGTTAATTTCTTCTTTGAGAAAAACTATTTGTTTTGATTTTTCTTGGATGAAGTTGATTGTTTTTGAAATTGAGTTTTCTTGGAAAGCTGTTAGAATATGAACTTCTAGATTGTTTAGAAAAAAGAATTTAATTGGTTCATCGAATGGGTAAGTTGTAATTCCATCGTAATTTGTGGTGAAAGGATAAATTAAGGTAAGAAAAGGGAGTCATAAGATTACCTCATATGTTAAATCTTTAACTAAAACAAATGGAGTTTTGTAACAAACATTATTTTGACATATGTGAGCTTTAAGGATTTCATATTTTATGTTCATTTTGGAACCATTGGCCAATCTTAAAGACTCTTTTGTTTTTTTTCAAAGTATTTAGATGTTATTAAACCTTCTTGAATAAAATTTAGGTCTGCTCCTGAATCAATGAAGTCTTTTATTTTATTTGCACCGAGGCGTATCATTTTTTTAATTGGATTTGTTTAATAGTATTGATGATGGCGTCTTGAGACGACTGTTCAAGATTGTTTGGAGTAATATATTTGTCTATATGTTAAAATCGGTGGTCTATTTTGTAATAATCATTTCTTGTTTGATTTCCTCATGGTTATGGATTAATTGTTGGTGAGTGTGATGTAGTGATTGAATCTGTGTTTTAATAATTTTTATTTCTCGTTGAAGATTTTGGATAGTTATCTCTTTTTTACTATCTTGAAATTTTTGAAATGTTGAAATAAAACAAATTTTTGGTTGTGGTGTGTTTACTATATTTTCTTATGCGATTAATTTCTTTAATTTTTTGAGGTATATATTCAGCTTTTAAATCTGGATCATTTATTGTTTTGGTACAACAACCATCATTACAACGAAAAAAATCGTTGCAACCGAAAGTTACACGTAGGGAGGAACTGTTATTAGAAACATCTGATGAAGTTTCTATTGGATTGCTATCAGTTGGTTCTGAAGAGTTCTCTTCTTCAAAATCTGTATTTCTTAATTCTAAAATATTGATTAGGTTTTCACGCTCTTCTTAATTAATTTTTAATTGGTTGATAATGTTTTTTATATGACATTTGTTTGCAAAATGACCAGGTTTATTGCATTTAAAACATTTTCCTTTGTTGTCAAAGGATTTTCTTTGAGGATGAATTGGTTTTTTGGTTTGAAATTTTTGGAATTTATTTTTAGCGTAAAATTTGTTTGGTTCAAACTTGTTTTTTGAATAGAATTTATTTCGGTTGAAAGGTCTTTTTGGTAACAACTGGACTCAATCATCTTTGACTTTCTTCTGGAGGGAGGTAGAGATGGAATACCATATTGTTCACAGAAGTTTTCTAATTCATATTTGGCCATTTTCTTATCTCTCATTGCTTGGGAATTGATTTTTGAATCAATACACATTTTGAGACTCTATTTTTGGATGACTGTGATAATTTGACCACAGGTAAAAGAATCGTAATTTATTTAACCTGATTCATTACTTAAGACTTGTCTAATTTTATGGGCAAAAACATTTGGGAGACCATTTATAAATTTTTCTTTCCAAAATGGTTGGTTACTATCATCTCTAAGCATAACTCTAGAGATGAAAACATTTTTATACCATGTAAAATCACTAAGTGTCGGACATCTGAGGTTACTAAGCTGATCGTGAATTTTGGAGGTAATGTGACTGGTTGTTCCGATGAAATGTTAGATTATGGTGTAAAATAAAGTGTTTATTGCATCGAGAATTCCTATTCCAATATCTTCATCAGAGATTGAGGATCCTTCTGTGTTATGTTTGACTGCATGTTTAATTGATTCTTTGGATTCAGGAGTGAGATATTTTTCCCACCAGGAATGAAGCATTTCGGTGAATCCTGAAGAGAGGATTTCAACGATCTCCGGTTGGGAATAATTATGGGCAGTAACATAACTGTTAGCTGCCATAGACATGTGGTGTAATTTATTAAAAATATCTTGTTCTGAAAGATTATCGATATTCCATTCATAAGTTTTATCCGCAGAAACAAAAAATTAATTAAATGAATTATTGCTCGGCTGAATGTCAACTGGCAAGGGATGTTCCTTCCAATTTTTGGAAGGTCTTTTGTTTAAATGACCTATTCTGTTTAATTGAAGCCCTTGAAATTTTTGGTTTATCTTGGATATTGTACTGGAATTATCATCTGGAGAATCAGATGATGACATGTGGGTATGAATGACTGTAATTTTGCTAGATTCGGGTTTTAATTCTTTCAATATTTGTTCTATTTTTTGCGTGGTAGAAATGAGTTTATGAGCATTTTTACTTAGATCATTGAAATGAATTAAGGGTAATTTTTTTTTCCGGGCAAGGTGAAATTGTAGCAAAGATATTGTCGATTGTAGTTTCTATTTTATCCAATTGGCTACCTATAGTTATTAAACTTTGGTTTGTGTAATTATTTTGTTTGATTGTTTTCTTAACATCTGGATTGTTTGTAGGTGGTATTTTAAAAGGAGAAACTACTATAGATGGTTAAAGGTGGTCAAGAATTATTGTTTCGGCTGAGGGATGGCTAGAGAAAATGAGGGTGTTATTAGATGTTTTCCATCTTGATTTTGTTAGAGTTTGGACTTTTTTTTTATTAATTTGGTCGATGAAATCAAGAAAGAATATTTCATAATGGGTTTCAAGCATAAAATCTTTCCAATCCTGAAATAATTTTAGTATTTGTTCTTTTGAAAGGTATTGTCTTCTGTAAGCAGTTCTTTTGGGAATATTTTCTTCAACTTGAATTTGTTGATCTAATTTGGAATAATTAATTGTAAATGGTTTATTAAGTGTGGTTAATTGGGGATTTATAGGAGGGATGACTTCAAAGTTAGTTGGTGTGGGAGAAGTTTGTTCGTCATTAATTTTCTGATGAGGATTTACTTCCACATAACTAGGATAGGTAACTTGAGAGGTAGACTTTATGTTTTTGATTTTTAATTTTTGTAACTCTTCTTCTAATTCTTCTAATTCTTTTATTTTAATATTTTTTATTTCTTTATTTAGGTCGCAATCTCTCCTTGACATAGTTTCAATAGTACTGGAACCCGCAAAAGAATGCCTGGAAGATTGACCTAATTCATGTATTCTGGGATTATTGCGAAAGTTGATTCTTACTGTTCTATCATTGAATTGATGGATGCAGTTTAAATCACTTTGATTATGCTGTGTGTTGATTGGCTGATTTTCGTTGGTGAGAGCCCATTCCGAAGGGAGATGGACATCTGACCATTTGATTGCATGATGGACTCTGACATTGGTATTTTCTTGATTACTTTGGATTAATAGGGTTTGGTCCTTTGGACTTTTACTTACATCTTGGAAATTTATATTTGTATCTGTGACTTTATAGTGGACTCTATAGATTAAGGCTAAAGGTTTTGATCCTTCAAGGACATTATAACCAAAAGTTTTAATATTCAAAGTTAGGGTTTTTAATACGTGGGGGTCACTAAGATTGACTGTGAAATCTGGGTAACAATCAAAATGTATTAGACCATTAAAAAGGCTTGATTCAATTATTCCAAGAGTGCTATCATTGAAGTCGGTAAACTGAGCATCACGAAGGCACAGGAGGACTGAGACATTTATGCCTCTTCGTGTTAGGGGTTTTACCCCTATTTGGACTAATCCAATATGGAGGAAGTTGTGACCATCTTTTTTATGTTTTCTAATTGACTTGTGACTGAAAAGTTGGCAGGTTTCGTGCTGTGAACTGACAACATAAATCTACTCAACAGTTTTAATGTGGTGTTTACTTCTAAAAAAAGTGACGGACCATTTTTTTTCTCTATATATTTCATTACTAGGAACTCTTAGAATATTCCAATCATTCCTATCTTTGTTATTATTTGACTGAATTTCAATTTGTTCTTCATTGACTACATTTGGGATTGTATTGAGGGAAGATCTAGACAAACTGGAGGTGATTGAGTTAGATATGAATAATCTACTCATTTTTTGAAAGAAGAAGGGTAGGTTGAACTCAAGATTGTAAGATTTAGAGTAAAATACTTTAACTTAATTCTTCGAACTGCGATGTTCTCTGCTCCGCTCACGCTGCATCTGCTCCCGCTTCTCCCGGGACTTATTGTTTGGACCTGGTCTTATTGTTTGTTTGGAAAAAGACTCAGAACAAATGGGAATACGAGAAAGTAAGTTTACTAAGAATCTTAAATTCTTGACTCAAGGAACCAAATTTTTTTTTAACAAAATAGAATAGAAAATAAAAGTCTTAACTCAATGACCACACCTAGGCGGTAGTCTACCACCTGGAGATTGAGTAATTTTGGAGTATATTATCTCAGATACCTCGCTTAGACGATAATCCGTCACCTGAGATCTGAAAAGTTTTAATAACAAATTTAAGGTTTCACCCTTAAATGGTTGAGCAGATTGTCAACCCTTTTTTTGGATATCAACCTTGCGGCTCTGATATTAGAGTACCGCGGAATAAACATATATTAAAGTAACAAATTTAAGGTCTCACCCAATGTTTTCTATATATACATATATGTATATATATCGAAGCTCGATCAAATTTAAGGTCAAATTTAATAAACATATATTAAAGTAACAAATTTAAGGTCTCACCCAATGTTTTCTATATATACATATATGTATATATATCGAAGCTCGATCAAATTTAAGGTCAAATTTAATAAACATATATTAAAGTAACAAATTTAAGGTCTCACCCAATGTTTTCTATATATACATATATGTATATATATCGAAGCTCGATCAACGAAGAGATTCAATTCCCAACTCCAATCATGCACCTCAAGGAAGATTCATTGCTACTTCGATGGAGTCATGTCACTTATCTAATCCTATATATTTAAAAACTAGTATCCACATAAGTGATTCTGTTTCTCTTAACTGGCAAGCACCGTACGTACCACTGAGGTTTGTCCTTCCGTACCAAATGCATATATCAGTAGGTAAGAGGAGTACATCTAATTGAATAATGAAGTCCGGATTAAATGGATGCAGGTCGAGGCCTTAGGAGGTAGGGGCCAATTTGGTTTCAAGAGGCCAAGTTTGCACAAAACAAAACCAATCAATATAGCTCTCTAACAGGGAAGAGATTGGGTTCTGATTATGAAAAGAAAGGGGCTAGCTAGGATATGGAGGAAGATGCAGTGAAGGAGGTCGCTAGGGTTTCCAAGGGTGGGAGTGTGTCGGATAATGAAGAGGCAGGATCCATGTGGGTACGTAAGGTCTATATACTATTATATGATACGATATAAAATGAATAAGAATCATATCTCTTCTTTTGTACTCATAGAAACTTCCCGGAAAAAGTTCATGGTATCAAGCAAACAAAGAAAATTAAGAAAGAGCCATATCCAATATTGTTGCCATGGCTTGCGTCACTGAATTGATGTTTGGTGGCATAGTATATATGCCTATTTTTGAGGATTGGACGAAGTCTGTTGACCTGAATAACCAAGTGATATTACAGCTAGCAGCTTACTAGTTATATCCTCAATGAGTGCATAGTCGTGTAAATGTCAGTTACACAAGTGGTGTATAAACAACCCAAGTGTTAGCTTGACGTACATTGTTAAACATGACAACCGTAAACTTTTGGTTCGCAAGTTTGGATTGCAGGTAAGCCTCGGTCCATGAGTTCAATTAGCCTCTCTTTGGGTATCTATCATGGCTCCTTTTTTTCCGGCAGTTGTCATCGTACATTCATTCTCTTCCACCCTTACAAGTTTTTGTTGGTAATTCTCTTCAACAAATTCGTAAAGGTTATCCACGTCTCTAGTTGAAGGCTTGAGATCGACAACAGTATCATTCATGTCTTGTGATCTTCATCCCATACAAGTTCTAGTTGATACTTTTCTTCGACAAATTCGAGTTGTCCACGTTTGGTTAATTTATTGATGCAGGCTTGAAATTGACGGTAGTGATCCATATATATCATTCATATCTTTTGATCTTCCACCCAAATACTTATTTTTTCTCGTTGTCTACCTTAGCAAGATTTAACTCTTTCCTTTCGCCCCTCGTGTAGAATACCGTCTTGGGCTGAAAATGGAAACTTGAAAGCCCACTATGCGCCTTATGGAGTTATGGTACTTCTAGTTCGCCTTAAGCCCAAGCCCAGAGAATCTCAAGATTGGCACAATCATGTAAATAACCAATTAAAAAGTATTTTCGCGGCCACCGTATAACACTAGACCACAAAGACGTACTAGTGCTTTTTCTTCCTCCGATCCTAAGTTGACTGGTTGACAACGTTATATATGTATCAAGTCTCTAGGGCTTTCATATTTTGTGAGCATGGATGAAGCCATATGCCTATATCCACCATCCAGAATTCAAAATATAGTATCTCTCCGTTTGAGATATTTTAACTGGGGGCATTGCACAGTGTCACAGAGCGAGCTCACTTGTCATCTGAACTAAGGAAGAGCTTGCTTCAAATTGACACCACCCTACCCATTATAGAAAACCTACTCTTATGAATCTTATTCGGTTATTCCTTGTATGCTTAAACAAGTGAACATTTACGAATTCCATCAAGTGAAATCCGAGTATACCAATGCGAACTACGGCCTCGTTTTCAGTCTAGACGAGAAGGAAAACTAAAGCATTTAGATGGGAGATGAGGAGATATTGCTACTCCCATGGCAGGAATCGATATATTTTCCAACGTCCATCATCTGAACCAAAGGTTTTTTAGCAATTGTTTCTCAGTTCTGTGATATCCATATGTTCTTCAGTCCTATAAGCGAAAACAAATCCAAAGCAACATCTTCTATCCTTCTGCAAACAATGGCCATGAGGATTTCTAGAGGAAAGAATAAAGGACTGAAGGTCATGGTCTGGTCAAAAAGTGACAATAACCCATATCCCTGTCTTGCATCTGTTCATTTGTACGGGTTTAAACATACGCATGATCTGATGATCATTACGAGGAATGTCCAGTAATGTCACTGCAGTAAGGCAGTCACATTAACCACAACCTCGAAAGGTTTAGTGCAACTAGTTCCTAATCCCGGATGGTTTTCCACAATGTGGACAATTTATTATATATGTACAAAGCTTATGATAGAATTTAAGAATATTTATAAGACTTTTAAAATATCTTAAACCAAACCTTGAACTTGCTGCCAGCCCTCTCTAAATCTGCTCAGAGTCCCTTCACCGCAATATGACCAGCACAATGGTGCATCACTGCCATGTGAAGTTGAGCAAGCCACTGGTGTTTTAGCTTGCCACTGAGAGCTTCTACTGTGGTCATCCCTCGAAGGAGCTCAAAGCACTGATTATAGATTCATATACTTTGATACCTTTCAAGAATATGGTATCTTTTAAGAACTGCAAGAGTGATAAGATATATTAGGGAGTCAGGAATAGAATTTGATGGTAAACACAAGTTGAAAAGACTGGTCACATGTCAAACCTCATTATGGTCATGCAGTAAGATTGGAGTATTCGTCATTGGAGAGAAACCGAGAGTAGGAATGCCCTGTTGTCTCATGAACCGTGCATCAGTGGTTGATCCCAAGATTTCAGGAGTTGCAAGTTTCCCTCCAGCTGCTGTGATAGCTTGCTTGAAAACAGACCACCATGGGTTGGAATCATCGGTTGGTGTCGCCAACGGGCAACCCATATAGTCTCTAGTGGGACCTTTCTCAATGAGCTGCCATATAAAGTAAAGGAAGTCATGAGCCATTTTTCATTTTAATCTCTTTGGGGACACAGAAGACAGGAAATGAAGATGAGATTTACATTTCAAAATAACAGTATAGTGGGAAATAGAGCATATAAAACTGATCTGCTCTGAGTTCAGATCAAATGAGATGACAAAACACATCCAAAATAGGTAGGCTTAAGGGGGATGATCCAAGGAAGGTAGGAGGTTGTATTGAAAAGAAAAGCGCATGTTAAAGTAGCCATTTACAAGTCATTCCATGCTACTAGCTACGAAAACTGTATGGGAATTCATTGCAATGAATGACTAACAGAAATTAGAACCAGCTAGCCCAAGCAATGTTGTTATCCCAAACCAAAGTATACCCCATCTGTAATCTGATTACTATCTAAATCCTGGCTGAGCTACGAATGGCTCACCATCACTAAATGGAAAACCAGGTACTGCATCCTTTTTCCAAAGAACACAATGGTCTGAACAACAAGATTTTGATAGTGTCAATCCTACAAGTATAAGCCTCACAGAACTTAATTGGAGAAACATAGTTCCTTGGATACGAATTGAACTGTAACTTGGCAGTTGGCACTCAAGCGAAGTATTCAATATAGCCAACTTGCTAATACTCCTAATTAGGGCTGTGACTTCTGAACCGAAAACCAAAAAAAAATCCGAGCCGATACCGACTCGTAACCGGAAAAAACCAAAACCGAATAAAAACCGAACCGAAAAAGGAAAAACCAAACCGAACCAAATAAAATCAGTTCGGTTTCGGTTTTTCGGTCTGGAAAAACCGAATCGAACCGATTGAACCGAACCCAACAGTTGATGATATGGAGTTCTGTGATATTGTAACGGAAGGTACTATTTTATTGAATATGTTTAGTTTGTTACTTTGTTGGTTAACTTGGTTTGCTTTGTTATATTGCATTTTAATGGTTTCTCTATCTTTTGTTGTTATGTAGAATTCTGTAAAGAATCTTGTTCGACTTCATCAAATGGTAATATGGGATCTCCTACAAGTGTCACTCAAGCTTGATGCTATTCAGGTATTGATGTAACTCAGTCTAGAATTTCCTAATGAATGTTTGGAGGTCAATTCTAGCAACTAGATTACTCTGCCTAGTTTGTTTGTATTGGTATTATTGGGTCATCACATTCTGTTTAGAGCATGAGATTGATAATTTTACTAATTTAGATCAAAAGTGAACTATTCAGTCACTAGATTATAGATAGAGCAATGTCATATTTGATTGTTGTGTAAAATGTAAGCTGTGAACTCTACTAGTTTGAAAAAAAATAGCACTCTGCCCAGGTATTGATGTAAGTCATGTAAGTTAGTCTAGAAATTCATAACCTGCTAGAATTATAATTTGGTGAATTTTTGCAGGTTTCTTCCTGGAGACGAACACGTGAGTGCATAACTGCATACAATTGATTGAATTGGATATTAATGCTAACTTAAGCATGAAGCCATGAACTTGTATTTTATTCAACTTCAGATGGACTTGGATTCAACTCTTATTTTAATGATAGACATGTATTTTATTGATTGGACTTGTGTAGTTTCATCATTTTTTTCTTTTGAGTTTGATATCACAGAAAACAGAAAAAATAACCTAACCAAACTAACCCGAATATATTTGGGTTATCACTTCAAAAACTGAAAAACCAAACCGAACCGATTAAAATTTTTGGTTCGAACAGAAAACCGAACCGTTTGACCCGATTAACAGCCCTACTCCTAACAGTGACTCTTCAATGGCAAACACTAACTTCCAACGTTGTTGAAGTGTAGAGTATAAGGTATTCATAACTATGTACATATGTTAAAACAACCACTAAGAAACAACTAGCATAGCACATGGGATTGCCTGGTTCAAAAGATTTTATCTTACGATCATATCATATTGCAAATCATCAAACATCTGTTCTTTCAGAAAACTTGTTTAATCACATGGCAGAAACAGTATAGGTTTATTTTTCCTTGCTGAAAGCCTAAGCAATCTACCCCGACTCTTATTGTCTCATACATCACCCAATCCTCGGACTAACAAGATTCACATTAGCTCAAAAACACTAAATCCATGACCAACATATAGCACAGCCAAGTATACCTGGTAAGTCAAGTTCTTAGCTTTTGGTGCCCATTCCTCGGAGATTTTCTTTCTCACTAGCTCGGGGTCTGCTGTTGGAGGAATTCTTATATCAAATCCTGCTTCAGCCTCAGAAGGTTGCATATTCATTGCAAACCCCTATATATACACACACACACCCCACAATCATCAAACACATTGTGATCAATATTTTCTAGATACACAGTTACATACTAACAACACACACTAAAGCCAACAATGCAAGACCATTAAAACTGACCTCGCCGGAAACAATCCCGGCCTTGAAGTAAACTGGATTGACCGAAATGACCTCTGAATTGGCGGCATTCCCAGCCTTGACCTCATCGAACTGCGCCTCCCTAAACCTGGTCATGAGCTCGACGCTCTTCATCAGATTCTCCATGGCACTATTATCGAACATTCTAGAGCCATGCCCGGGCGTCCCTCTCGCCTTGACGATCAGATTCCACGGAGTCCGGTCGGCGTAGAACACCCGAAACTCGTCGCCGGGATTAGCCTGGCCTTCGTCCAGCACGAACCCGACGTTGAGCTCCCTGAACTCGTCGGAGGCCGCGAACTTGTCAGCGCCGTCGAGGCCACCGATCTCCTCGTCCGGGACGTAGGACACGTGTACGGTGCGGAGGGGTTTGAAGTCGGCGGCGCGGAGGTTGCGGATGGCCTCGAGGTACTGGATGGCGATGCACTTGTCGTCCTGGGAGCCGCGGGCGAAGACGCGGCCGTCGGAGTCGCGATGGGCGGAGAAAGGAGGGTGGGCCCACTTGGAGGGCTCGGCGGGGACGGAGTCGATGTGGGAGTTGAGGAGGAGGGAAGGGAGGGTCGGGTCGGATCCGGGCCAGGTGACGAGAAGGAGGGGCTTGTTCTTGTTTGGGGTGTAGTAAAGAGTCCAGGACTGGAGGCCGCCGATGGATTGGGCCTGGGTTTTCAGGTAGGCGACGGCGGCGGCGTAGTCGGGCTCCGGGTGGGCTGTGTTGATACGGAGGTAGTTCTGGAAGCGGGTGACGGGGGAGTCGGAGTCGGAAACGGGTTCTGGGTGGGCCCCGGTGGCGATGATTAAGGAGAAGACTAGGACTGTGAGTGTGACAGTGAAGCAGGAGATGGTGAAAGAGTTAGACATGGCCGGATAGCTACTAGCAACTCTGCAACAGTAACAATCGCAATTAATACTGGAGACGTGGGCTTTCTTTGGTCTAAACGTGGGCTTGAAACTGACATATCCGGCCCACTAAAGAGCCCATACATCTCTCCGTACAAAACCAGCATTTTTTGCAGGGAATTCAGAAGCAGCATCACCATGGCCATTGCAGCAGCGACAATGGTGGCTCTGGCAAGACCGACCTCGAATTCTGTACTAACAACACACAGAAGGGCCAAGTGGGTCTTCGCTCCTTTCGCTGCTTCTTCTTCTTCATCAAAATCTTCAAGAGCACTCATCCTTTACTCCAAGCCAGGCTGCTGTTTGTGCGATGGCCTCAAAGAAAAGCTTCAGGTTGCTTTCCTACTCGCCGGTCCTGAATCTCTTCACATGTTGCAAGCCCAACACTGCAAGTCCAGCCCACCTGCTCTGCTGCCCCTTAAGATCGTTTTGGTCCCCCCTTATCCCTGTATTTCTGCATTCCTGCATTTCGTGAAGTACTTAGGTAGTATTGCAGCTGTTATTTTTGCTTGTTTCAGTCAGCTATGTCCAGAGTTTACGACCAGTTGAGAACAATCCAGATGTGGAGTTCTCAACCCTCTTTTGTATCCATATGTATATGCTGGCCTAGTGTATGTGGGAGTTTATGAATGAAAAAATTACTGCCTTCATTTCCTTTCTTCTTCCTTAGCTAGCTTTGAGTTATAAGTGTGCAACAATTTGGTATCCAGAGCCAGAACATGGCCTGTGGTGTTACCCGCAACCGCACAAACATTGAGCACCGCCAGCCTCAGGACCCTCCGGACCCAAACGCCGAGCAATTTTCTCCTTTGACTGCGAGCCAAACACCCCCCACCCCACCACCAACTTCCTCCCAGCCACTACTTCAGAGTATGGTGTCTCTGACTCCTCCAAACACCAACAACCTCTCCGTTTTGGTTTCACAGCAGAGGCTGTTGCGCACTTCTGTTGAGGCTCTCCAAGAAGGCCAAGCCGCTCTGCCAGCAGGCCAAACCTCTTTTCAGCAAACCTTGGAGAGGCTTGTGTCCGATTTACAATGGTTAAGGCCACAGGATACGGCGGGACCGTCACAGCCGGCGTGGTCTTCTCCGTCGTTTCTGCCGATGAGCTCTGCCCCGGGCTTCGCTTTTTACTTCAGGGCCTCTGCCGACGGTAACATCTTTTCCTCGTCTTCGTGTTACCCCGGTGACAACCAAACATCAACTCCATTCTAATTTTACCTTCTCTCAATTTGCCTCCCAATCCACACCAAATAGCCCACAGATTCACAGAGAGTTGAGCCCCCCACAATTCCCACCTCATTTACACACCCAACCTCAAATCCATACACCTGCTGTGGAGGAAAAGGTATGGACGCGTCGTGCATGTTTGACGGATCCACATCCCTGTGGATGACCTGGTATGAGCAACGGTACCCCATGGACAACTGGGCTTTCTTTGTGGATGCGTTGTTGCAGTCTTTCGGAGCTGGCGAAAGCACAAACCGAGTGGAATCCAATTTGTCTCACATCCAACAAGTGGGTTCGGTGGCCGTATATCAAGAGCAGTTCACCTTGTTATCGTGTTGAACTCCAAATTGGACTGACCAGCAACTTCAGAATGTCTTTGTGGGAGGGTTGAAGGATGAAATCATGCATGAGGTCTTGATGTTAGAACCCGACTACTGTTAGCGGTGTTCCGGCTGGCTCGCAACGTTGAGAATAAGATCAAGTCAAGGAGAGCGAGATTTCGTGCTCAAAACACCAGATTGGTTACCCAGGGGGCTGGGCCTTTTGTCCAAAACAACCCAAGCCCAAGAACATCCCAAGCGTAGGGACAAGTAGCCCAGTCATCCAATAAGGGCCTCTCCTATGCAAACCGCCAGAACCGGCCTAATCTCTCCACACCACCAAGTGGCCCATACAAGAAATTGACCAGAGCTGAGCTTGAAGAACCCCGAGCACGAGGGCAGTGCTACTCCCGTGAAGAGCAATACTCACCAACCCACAAATGCCTCAATCCGGTCACGATTATCATTGTGGAGGATGATTGCGTTGATGAGGACTACAATGACTGCTCCGCGGAGGCCGACCACGGCGGAGGGGGCGCTGACAACCCAACAGTGATGGCCATCCACTCCCTTGATACTCACAAACCGGCGCAGACAACGCGGCTTCGAGGAAAAATCGGTCAATATCCCATTCAGATTTTGATAGACACAGGTGCTTCAATCATCTTCTTGAAGCCAGCTATAGTCGAAAAATTGAGATTACCAGTGAGACCACCGAGCCACTGAATTTTACCGCAGCAAACCGGAAGCGGTTATCCTTCTCGAAATGGGCTCCCGACGTATTGGTAAACATTTAGGGCTATCAATTTTCTGGTTCCTTTCGATTAATGGATGTACCTGGGTGTGATTTGTTATTAGGGGCAGAATAGTTGGATTCTTTGGGATTTATTGGCTGGCACTTCAAGCATAAGTTGATGGTGTTTGCAGTTAATGGACAAGCTCATGTGTTGCAAGGTATCAAACCTGGGGAGACGACAAGTTATAAGTTGCAGATGCTAAAATCTCTCTTCATTGTACAACACAGTCGCGTTTCTTCCCTTGAGCAAGAAAGTCCGGAGCTTCCAGGGCCTATTCAATCACTCCTCCGAGAATTTGGCACTCTGGTTTTGGAACCCACGGAGTTACAGCCGCTGTGCGAATGCGATTAGAGGATCACCCTAGTTCCCGGAGCAAAATCGGTCAATGCCAGGCCCTATAGACAGTCTCCATTACAGAAGAATGAAGTAGATAGGCAGATAGGTGAAATGTTGGGCCGGAGCCGGCCCAAAAAAGATAATACCCATCGATTGTGTGTGGATTATAGGGCGTTGAACGCGGCCACGGTCAAGGATAAATTCCCAATACCGCTTGTTGATGAGTTGCTTGATGAATTGCATGGATCGAGGTACTTCTCCAAACTCAATTTACAATCCAGATATTACCAAATTCGGATGCGTGAGGAAGATATTCACAGGACGGCATTCTGAACTCATGATGGGCACTACGAGTTTACGGTCATGCCCTTCAGCCTCACCAATGCACCATCGACATTCCAAGGTCTTATGAACACTATCTTTCGACCTTATTTACGAAAATTGGTATTAGTTTTTTTTGATGATATACTTGTCTATAGTAAGTTACTTGAGGAGCACACAATGCATTTGCACCAACTGTTTTCTGTGCTGTAGGCCCAGTCTCTTAAGCTCAAAGGCCCAAAGTGCTTATTTGCTCAGCCCAGTGTTGGATATTTAGGGCATGTGGTGTCAGCAGAAAGGGTAAGAGTGGACCCGAGTAAAATTGTTGCTATTACTCAATGGCCCAAGCCCAAGTCGTTGAAAGGACTTAGAGGGTGTTTAGGGCTCACCGGTTATTACCGGAAATTTGTCAAGGGATTTGGGACCATAGCCCAACCTCTGACCGAGCTCTTGAAGAAGGATAATTTCAAGTGGAATGAGGCTGCCGACGAAGCTTTCAATGCCCTCAAGACTGCCCTCGCCACCACACCAGTCTTGGGGCTACCAGATTTCTCCAAGCAATTTGTAATTGAGGTAGACGCATCGGGCGGAGGCATTGGAGCAGTCTTACAGCAAGACGGTCACACTATAGCATACATAAGCAAGGCGTTGTTGGATCGCAACCTCGCCATGTCGGTCTACGACAAAGAGATGCTAACGTTTGTGTTGGCGGTGCAAGCTTGGCGACCGTATGTGGTTGGACAGAAGTTTCGGATAGTCACAGACCACAAGACCCTCAAAATCTTCACCGACCAGCGAATCACCACCCCGACGCAACAACGGTGGCTACTCAAACTATTGGGGTAAAACTTTGATATAGTTCACAGAGCAGGAGCACTCAATGCCGCGCCGGATGCCTTGTCGTGCCAGCATGAGCTGTGTACCATATTTGGGATTTCTCTACCTGTTTTTGATTGTCTGGATGACATTCACACTGCTTGTTTGAATGATTCGGAGGCCAGCGAATTACTCTCTCAAATTGCGGCGGGAACCAACACCAAGAAGAGGTATTCAGCTCCTCATGGGAAATTGTTGTTTAGAAGGCGCGTGTTTGTTCCAAAAAATTCCGATTGGAGGAGTCAGTTGATGCAAGAATACCATGCCTCTCCCACAGCAGGCCATTCAGGGGCTGTGGCAACCTATAAACGTTTGAGAAGAAATTTCCTTTGGCAGGGCATGAAAAAGGATCTTCAAAGGTTTGTGGCTTCTTTTGAGGTATGTCAGAGACAGAATTATGAAGCAATACGCTCTCCTGGATTGCTCCAGCCTTGACCTATACCGGACAGCGCATGGCTTTCTGTTCTATGGACTTCGTAGAAGGCCTTCCCCCATCGGGAGGAAAGACTTCGATCATGGTGGTTATTGATCGCTTCACCAAATTTGGCCATTTCATTCCGCTGTCTCATCCCTATACGGCTGCCACCGTCGCAGATGTCTTTACTAAGGAGATTTCCAAGCTTTATGGTATGCCTGCAGTGTTGATATCGAATCATGATCCTGTTTTTACTAGTCACTTTTGGGAGGCTTACTTTAAGCTCCACGGCACTCGCCTTTTTCGTAGCACGGCGTATCATCAGCAAAGCAACGGCCAAACGGAGGTACTTAATCGCACTCTTGAACATTATCTTCGTTGCTACGTGGCTGATAAACCACAATCTTGGGTTGATCATTTGCATTGGGCACAATTCTGGTATAATACTAGTTATCACACTGCTAATAAAATGTGTCCTTACAAAGCACTCTATGGAAGAGACCCTCTTGCTATCCAACCCTATGTGGCAGGCTCTACTGTGGTGGGAGCTGCGGCAGATGCCCTAATCCAACGTGACAAGGTCAACAGGTTGCTCAAGGCCAATCTGGCCCTTGCTCAAAATAGGATGCAACAACAATGTAACAAGGGTAGGACAGACTGGAATATAAGGTAGATGATTGGGTCTACTTGAGGCTTCAACCCCACTGTCAAAGTACTGTCGCTGCTCCGGTATGTCACAAACTCGCTCCCCGTTTCTATAGCATAGTAAGGGATATTTCATCTTAAGTAGTGCCATAGACTATTAGCTTTGTCATTGCACTTGTGAAGTTGTTATAAAAGTCTCGGATCAGAACTTAGTTTTGTCAGCGCGCTATCATGACTACTTGTTAGTGTGGTAGAACTTGGATTACTGCAGTAACCATGTGATTAGTTTAGATAAGGCTATACTGATGTTCTTATTCAAGGAGTAACTGCAAGATGGAATAATCACTGAAAGACGTGAACGTGTGATCAAGTTTTGAGTCAGAATTCTATATAGGATATGTCCATTGTCAATTGAGCGAGGTGTCGCATCTCCCCACTAGAACTGCGAGTTGGGCCTGGACTAGACCTTGGTTGGAGTTTTGGCGTGGTGAATTTTTGATGAATTTGATTTGAAGGAAAATGAGTTGGTTTGGGCTCAATTGGGGAGGATTATCTCCAGGAAAGCTAGTCTATGACCAAACCCGATGCCTTGTTTCATATTACAAAAGAATTAATTGAAGAAAATTTCTATTGGTACCTCTTAAATTGCTCAATAGACTTCATTTTGTTTTCTATTATTGAATTACAAAATTATACTCATATAAAATAACAAATATAGACAAAAAAAGAAAATAAACCTTAATTTTCTGGTATAGTTTGAACGACAAATTGAATATGTTTTTGCAATTCTTTTCTTCTTCTCTGAACATGTATTCAGTGATCATATAGCTATACAAGATTGAATTTGGATTTATTCCTCACTCATATATAGATCGAGCCATTGAACAAGGAATTGATTTCGACTTCCTTTGTTTGCATTGAAGTTCTACTAGTTATGCACTTATGCTATAAGCAACATTACAACAAAAAATTCAATTTGCTACATTTTTGTTGTCACAAATACTTACCAATAGTGATGACAAATTCACCGTCGTAAATATGGAGACATTTTTTGCGACGGCAAACTGACACCGTCACAAAAGGATTCATCAATTGCGACGGGATTTTTCACCGTCGCAAAAAGTTTCATCAATTGCGACGGAAAAGAAACGCCGTCACAAAATTCTTTTTGCCGACAAATAATTTTTTTACGCAAAAATGACTGTTGGATGGGATGATTAGAATACTCTAAACATGGTATTAAAAACTTATAATTTTTTGACTTGAATTCAATGTCGATCCGTGCATTAAATCGTTGTATTCCTAAGACGTTTTAGACTAAAAACTCGATTTGCCACTATGTAAAAAATTTATTTGAGACCAATTTCCGCACATGCGTGAAACTCATATCTATCTTACTAAGTGAAAAAATGACCCCAAAAAAATTAATTTAGGTACTCCTATAGGAGAATGAGAAAAATCCTTGAAAAGAGTTATTTTAGTCTTTTGGTAAGATTTGACCTTATTGACTGATTTCTAAACAAACTTCGACGAGGGTAATTTTTTTGAAAACTCCATGTTATTACAAGGTTAACACATGTGTATGGACACATTTCTCATTAGACCATTTTGGTTTCTCACGTGTTTAATCTATATATAACTACTAATGTTACTTACAAATGTTTCATGGTTATATGAAAACCAAAACTTTATAAAACTAAATCAATAACAAGTAATTATTTTGAAAATGTGACCATTGGATGAGACGATCAGACCACTCTAAGCATGCCGTGAAAAAATTTGAACTTTCCGATTTGATTTTGAGCTCGATCCATGTGTCCTACGGTTGTGACTATATTGTCCTTGAACAAAACACAATTTGTCGCTTCGTTGAAAATAATTTGAGATCAAGTACCTCACACATATTCTCGTGGGATTCACATCTATCTTGCCATGTAAAAAACTATATTTCTAAACCCTAAATCAGAGACATAAATCTAAACGCTAACCCTTTTTATAAAAAAAATATCTAAACTCTAAGTTCCTAACCCTAAAGCCTAAAAGAATACTTAAAAGAAAATCTTTCAAAAAAAGAAAAGAAAAAAAAAATTAGGTCATGCCTAACACTTCAACATTTCATGTCTCTCTCTCTCTCTCTCTCTCACAAGAGATCTATCATAGTAGCAGTAGAGGAACTCAACCACGCCATCGCATCCTTGCTGTGGCAGCCTCCACGGCTCGTCGTCTCTGTCGCTTCCTTGCCACCCCTGCCTCTCCCAAACTTGACAACGCCTCGCTCATCCCTGCTCAGTCTTGAGCTCAACCTTGCCTCCCGCATCCCCGCTCAGTCTTGAGCTCAACTATGGAGGAAGTCTGATGTTCTCACTCTCGCAGAGCTCATCGACCTCGCCGTACATTCTCTCTCTTGCAGAACTCATCGACCTCGCCGTACGCCGCTCTCTCTCTCTCTCTCTCTCTCTCTCGCCTTCTTTGGCCACAGAGACCTCGAGCTCTGCAGCCCCTTGACCTCGATCTCACGTTGTTGCACATGATCATCGCCTAATAGAAGGAAAGGAGACTGGAAAACGTTAGTCCTTTGCCGAAAAGGAAAGAACACAACTCAGATAGACAATGGAGAAGGAGACCAGAGCGTCTTAATTTCTTTCTACATTTACTCTTCATATACCCACATACTGGTTTATTTGGTTCATTTGCATATTGTTGTTGTTGTTGTTCTTTTTTTTTGGGCAGTTGGGTTAATTTTATTGTGTGTCTTGAGTTTGAGCATATATATCATCTGATGGGAAGCTTGGGGACAAAACACATCTATTGGTGATTTGAATATTAGATTTGAGATTGTGATAAGCAATGTTGACAGTTATTTTTTCATTGTTAGTTTAGACAAAACTCATTTGATAGTTGGAATAAGCAATGTTAGATTTGAGATTGGGATAAGCAATGTTGGAATATTAGAAAAAGCTCATTTGATAGTTTTTTTTTTCATTGTTGCTAATTTTGGATATTGTTTGACAATTATTTCATTTTTGTTTTTTCTTCTTCAATTATGGACAAGTCGATTAATTATACTTGATAACTTAGGTTAGGTTAGTGTAATCAGAGTTTGAATCCACTATGCTTGTGATTAGGTTTTGTGTTTATTAATACACTCTTGTTTTACACAGAAGTGTGAAATGTGTTTTGTGATGCAGATTGAGCAGAGTCATCCAATTGGTTTGACAACTAATCTGTTGAAGCTCTTCGAGCCTCGGCCACTGTTCGATATTAAACCTCCTCCTGAGAAAAGAAAATGCTCATCGCTGACAGGTGTGTTGATAATTTTCTAGGAGCATGGTGTTTCTGGTTTACAATGATTTCTTTGGTAAATATATGTGATAGATATATCACCGATATTGGGATCACTGCATGTTATAAATTGCACAATATATCAGTGGCTCATAATAGTTGTAGAGTGTAGTGATGTAGATATATCTATAGTTTAATTAGTTAATTTGATGCGAATATGATGATTAGTTATAGACTTATAGATTTGTTATACTGATGTTAAACTGAACAAAAGTTTATTATAGTTTTGTTATACTTGCACTATATAATATATATATATATAACCAATTATATTTCATTGCCAGTGAACCACATACATGTGTTGGATGTTTTGAAATGACTAAGGGCATGCGTAGGCTAAAGAAAATGAGTTTTGTGAAATTTGGATTTGAATGCTGTTAATAGTAAAAGAATTATGTAAATGGTGATTATTATGGACTGATTTTGCATCACCTTCACTTATTTATCTACTTTGTCGGGTTGAAGATATTTCAAGGGAGCCACAAGTACGTAGAACATGAACTGATGATTATCAAACTAAATGCATATCCAAATGTTGAATACTGATGCTTATTGAACTAAATGCAAGCCTTTTCTTGTAGTGCATGTGGTATACTTGAATACGTATCGCAGGCCTTTTCTTCGAAGCAGGTCTTTAGATCGTTCTCCGAGGGCCATAGCTTTCGTGTTGTATATCAGGTACCTCTCTTTGCAACTTGAGAATTATATATGTATGTAGATCAATGTACAAAAGATGACATTAGTGAATTAAGAATTTGGTTTCGACAAATTTGTGATTTTATCTTAATGAGTTGTTCATCAGCAGTCATGATTATTTTTTATTGAAATTGCTTTGTATCAGAAGTTAAACAATTGTTGTGTAACAATGTAAGTGTTTCCTCATATTCTTTTATCACTTGCTGATTTCATTAGTTGGAATTCATGTTTTATGAGACTAAATGTAATTACTTTTATGCAAAACAAAAGGAGTCATTCTTTTATTTATGGATGTTAAGAGCTCACATAAAGATACAAACTTGATATACCTCCAGGTTGTTATTGAGACTTGTTCATGTTAACGCACCATATAATCTGAGTTTGGATGTATGAGGTGACCACATTGGTAATTTGAGTAGATACTTTATGTTGATATGTTGTATTTGTTGTTCCTGAAGATATGAATCTACCCAGATAAATTATTGTATGTAGTTGTTAACCTCTGTTGGAGTTTCGGTATAGTCTTGACATCAAGTTACATTTCATAGTGAATTTTATGTTGGTCAGTTTTCAGATTCTGATTTAAACATGCTGAGAACCAAGCAGAATAGTTATTGGTCATTGACAATCATTTTATGTTTTATCACCTCATTCACTTTGTCCTTTGTTCAACAATATGAGATTTAAAACCAAGCAGAATAGTAATTGGTCATTGACAATTATTTTTGTATCCAAAGTAGATACCTATGTAATGTACAACATATGGTAGGATGGTTTACCACATTGCTTGGGCTTATTAGTGATCTTTCAGTAGCAATCATTGATTTTTCTACCTACTGAATCAGAAACAAATGTATGATCTTTTCAACAATATATTAAGAGAAACCCTTGTTTTAGAAGTACTTCCACAGTATTAATTTATTTATTTTTATCATGAAAATAACCTAATCTATATTGCTTTATCTTTAGGTGACAAGCTCTTGCATGAAAGCATTTGAAGCATAAAACCTTGGACGAAATCGTCTTGGAGAAATGAATTAAGATCTCAATATTCACTGTAGAATCACAGTTAGTTTTCACTATCCAACATAATGTATGAGAGTATTTCGTAATTTTTTTTGTTCTTTGGTTGTATGGTTTGCCCAAGTTGAGCATTGAATCTGACCCCATGTTTTTATAGTGCTTGCATGAACCGAGGGTCAGATTTGCAAATCATATCAAGGAAAAAGTTATTACAAAGTGTTCGAGCAATTAGATATAGAAGTTTGTCATTCCCTTGTTGTGTAGGTTGGTTAGTTGGCACCTTGTGCATGTTAGCCAGACGTCTTTGGTTGAATTGATATCTAGGTTGTGTGAGAAAATTTTATCTGAACTGGAAAGACCATGGTGAGGCATGTAGCTGAAAAACGAGAAGTTGGTTATAAATCAAAAGATTGTATTAAAGAATTGTAGTGACCATTTGGACTATATCAGTGACCTTTCCAGGGGATAATGGATATATAGAATTGCAGGACAAACTCTAAAGTTGTACATATGTAATGAAACACAGTATTATTTTATTTGTTAATATATTTACAGATTTGATTTAATGATTATTTGGCACCATTTATTTGCGATGGTCAAGTTGTCGTCGCAAATAAATGGAGATTTTTTTGTCAAGGGAAGATGTATTTGCGACGGCAATAGCACTACGGTTAACGACGGTAATTTACTGTCGCAAATACAAAAATAGCACTATGGTTAACAAATTTTGCAACGGCATTTTTACCATCTCAAAAGGACTATTTTTTGCAACGGTAGCATTTTGCCGTCGCAATTAGAAATTACGTCGCTACCAATTACGACGGAAGCATTGTCGTCGCAAATACTCTTTTTGCCGTCGCAAACTACATTTTTTTGTTTTAGTGGCAATACGTATTAGTTATGGTTTGCTATTTGAAACTCTGCAATTTTGCATATTACAAACACCATTGGAGTTGATCAAATTACGTTCTCGATCAAGTTTGATAATCTAATAAGCTTCACGACCCAATTTTTGGAAGACTAAATCCAAGCAGATCCATATATTGGAGCCATATTGCTTATATATATATATATATATATATATATATATATATCAGTAAACTATAGTTTAGAACAATAGGAAACAAGAGCAAAAGGGAGGAAAATCGAGAGAGAAGGGAGCTAGGAAGATCAAGGGAGGGACTTTCAAATTTTAGTAGAATGATTTGGTAGCTTCATGTTTGAGCTAGGTATAGGAAATAGGAATTGATCGAGGAGGCCAGGTCTGGATGACATGATGCAAAGTGTTCGTTCTTCATTCTTTCTTTTCTCTTCCACTACAAGTTTACAGGTTAATATGGTAATCTATAGAGAGGTATGTTGAGCAATTCAAAATAATAAAAAGAAGAATAGAGGGGTGTGAAGAGTATAGGAGGTTCTAGTGAGTAAACATGGAGGTTCAAATAGAAAATCTCTTAATTGCATATTGTATTATCCTGATTTCATGTATATAAATTATCATATTGAAAGAATAATTATATATGTGCATTTTTTTTTACTTGTTTATGATTTTATTTCATCCTAAATTCTTTAGTTCTTATACAATGAACTGTAAATTTTTCAAGTTACAGGGAATCTCCTTTGATGATTGATAGTGCTAAGTGTTATTGGATCGATCGTATCATTTATTTTTCCTTTCTCAGTATTGTCCGCTTTGATATCCTTTTATAAAATATGATTGGCTGGGTTGAATCTTTGAAGAATCTCTTTTGTTGGTGAGTTCTGTACTGCAGTAGACTGAGAGACAATAAAGAAGCCATCAATGTTAATCTCTGGATGGTAATCATATGAAAATAGTTCCTAAGTAAGTTAGGACTTACAATTTGTAGACTAAATCCCATTAAATTAGACTGTAAAGTTGGCCAAGTGAACAATGTCCAATGGAAATTTTCTGATGGTTTTGACTGAATACTGAGCTAGCTCAAATAATTGATGCAAAGGCTTCACTGAGTTTGTGACTTTGTGTAATTGTTAAGCTGAGCAGTAAGTACACTCAAATGTTACCTGAATCAGTTTTGTTCTGGAAAATGGATTTACTTAACGGCTGTGGTAATCATTGCATCAGCAGAATAGTTACATGCCAAATAGATTTATTCTTTATTAAGGTTGGTTGGCAAAGGCTTCATTTCACTTGAGTGATATAAGCGTTGCATTATCCTTCAATATTTGGCTTTTCTTTTGGATGAATGTGTTTCTGCCTTTCATATCCTTCTTATAGTCGGTGTCCCGGTGTATGTTTTCTGATTAATTTTTAATGGGATCCTGTTTGAATTCCCATCCTGTTTCGTAATTTTGTCTTCCTGCTGCTGTGGTTTCTAGACTCGGCATGTACGAGTCATACATCTGAGTGCCTGCTGATGGATGCAGATCCTCTTTGCATATCCAATGTTTCTAACTCTTTATTTACTTTTATGAGATCCATGATTAATTTTCCATTCATACCTCTCTGATTGAGTTTGCTTTACCCTGTGCATGATTGAAAGGATGTAGTGTGATGTTAAGATATGTTTTGTAACTTTTGTTTGCATCGGCTAGTATTAAGAAAACATTTTGCAGTAGATGATGGAATTTTTTTTTGTTATACTGATATAAACAGCCAACTTGATCAAGTTTACTGATCCCATCTGTTCTTCTTAGCAATACTACACTTGTTTCAGGATTAAGGATAGTATAAGATTCAATTTGATCAGCATGTCATACGACACACTTTCAGCTTAGGGCATAGGCTGAAGGAATTTAGAATTTGATTAATTTCGTAGATCACATTTGTAGTGATATCTGATGCAAATATCACTGTCTGGTCCAGGAAACACTACCTTGATTATCTCCTCGTCTTGGAATGGAAATGATTCATAAGAAAATAGCTGCAGCCTTGAAACAATAGCGTGTTCTGTACTCCCTTGTAATCAAGGTTAAGTGTTCTTCTTTGTAATGCAGGTCATGAATTGTAGAAATTATTTTTCTAGAGTTTTCAGATCAACTTTGTACCCAACACTTTAGTGGAATGGTCAGACAATTTGCTTACTTGTTTATTTTTGACTTGCTTTCCTGATGCATTTTGCTTCAGCAATTTTCCTTTCCTCAGTGAATAATCTGGATAAACTGCCATCACTTATTGTTTATTATGCAAGGCAAACACTTTTCCTCAAGATATGGATTCCAATTTCCAAAAGACCTTGGCCTTTGTTGAAGTAGACGGCTCTGTAGGTACGTATGGTGCTCTTGGTGGCAGGATATATAGTACATATCAATTACAGGACTTTCTTGCGTGCCCCATTTTGCAATTGAAATTAAAGAAAACAGCAACTCCTTGGTCCTTACCAACAATTTGGCCACTCTGATAGTTTGATCTACCACATCTAAACATTATTGAAAAACTACAATACATATAAAGTTTCCCACTTCAATCTGCTCTTGCTAGCTTTCTGGAAAGAAGACATATATTCAGCACACTTTGTTTGTCCTTGATATTTCAGTTTATACAATTATATGCATCTTTTTCTACAACATTGCAACATCATATTGGCATCATCTTCAATCAACTATCCATTTAAAGTTCATTCTTTTTCGGTGCATAATTAAAGATGGAATGGCAGTCTCCATAATGTGACATAAAATACTTGCAAAGAAACCATATCAAAATCAGTACTTGTATTAAAGCAAGAGGAATTCTTTTTCAGAAATTAAGTCGCTAAAGATTTTGGCAATTGTTTTCCTTCAAAAGGTTCATTACTTGTTCTGCTTGTACATGCGTGCATATTCATAGTTTGAGTCTTTTATATATTTGCTGTAATGAAGCTATAAGATATTGCATAAAGCAATTGAAATCGACTGTACAGATTTCAAGTAATGCAAAGAACCTTCAATGAAAATTCAATAATGGTACTTGCATTTGCAACTGGCCGGCTAGTGCCTAACTTTGGTTGATTGAACAAAAAGAGCATTATGTGTATTCGAGAGAGAAGAACGAAAGTGTGCAATCATCGGTTTCTTTGCATATTAGTAGCTGATTGAGCAACTCTTGCCCAATTAGCACTCAAAAAGAGGAAGGGAAAGAAGATTAATTGCACGCAAAGTTAGTCTTTCTTGTGTATATTATGCAGGCCAGGAATGTTGTAAATGTCAGATCACTTCGATCACCTTCAAAACCAAAAGTAATGGAAGCTGAAATTTCTTTGACCAAGTACTTTTCCAAGGAACACTTTCCAAGTCTGTAATGTATGCTTTCTTTCTCTTGTCGCTCACTTTTTCCTGAAGTTGATGAGGATGATAGGTTAATCTCTATAATTCATAATTTGGCTAGCTATGGCCAGAGGGATCTCTCATATCTGATTCCATCGTATATACGTGTATAGGTGATGAATCTACTTTGCACTCTTTTAGTTCTTTCACTCTTTTGACCAGAAATAGTGTTCCAAAATTTGGAATGATGCACATCCTACTATTGTAAAGATTATCATGCCGCACCTCATCAAGGAAAAAGATTATGCAGCACTAACCTGAGTGTATGCATCCGAAATGGAGTGAATATACGTACGTACGTATTTGATTTGTTTTGTTCATCGAATAATTTTTGCATGTTTAGTTTGTTGAAATACAAGCTAGCTCAGTTTCTGAATTTGATTTCAATAATCCAAAGACTGAGTATCGATATATCGACGCCTCGTATTAGTACCGATTGGCAATAATACATTTTACCAAGAGATCGAACTGGTGGGTGTTCCCCGTTGTAAAGCATTAAAAGTTGATCTTATGGAATTATGGAAGAACACACCCAGATCGACCAGTAGGATGGAGATTACCCTAAGAAACAACTCTTATGGGAGTTTGCTAGTTACCTTAAGGCAGAAGGGCAGAACATCATATCCCTCCTCCAAGTGCCATAATATTTGCCGAACTATCCTCAATTCCTCATCGATCAATTGACAAACAAACTTAATGGATCTCTCTCTGATTGTTAGATCTTATTTCGAACTGAAAGTGTAATTAATGATTGAATGGCATCTATTAAAAACTATATAAATTAAATGATGAATCCCAGTAATGCTAATCTTAAATTCCAAAATGGTTAGTGAAGGAGCATGCATTAGAGAGGTGTCCTAATCATGCTTGCTGAATGGGAAGCAACTATATATTCCATGCAAACAGATTATTCTACATATGAAGATCAACTTACAGCTTTTTTCATAGCCATAAGTTGGTACGTAACTAGTTGGAGACTTGGAGCAACATATAAAATCGAGTTGGCTGTAGATTTTTATCCGAATCATACAGAGTTTATACCATGCGTGCGTGGAGGTGTACACAATTCCAAACTTGCTTGCATTATCTTGATACGTTTTCAGAAAATCAAATCGTGTCATAGCAAATTGACTACCTTAGTGTCGTGTAATTCGTGCTATTTTCTAAGCATTGCAGCCACATGATTTTGGTTAGTTTCCCTTTCCTTTACATTGTAAAATACTAAAAGGTAAAGTAAATGAACAATTATTTTAAGACAATAACCTAGGTATGCACGTAATTCTAATAGTAGAAAGTATGAATAATGTCTTTAACTATGGTTATATTCAGTACATGCGTGACGAGAAATTTTTTATTATGAACCAAATTAAGTCGCTGTGGTGTTATTATATAGGCTGTTTCGCTGTTGTATCATTTGTATGTTGAACTAGTGAACAAACCAATCAACGAGCGCAAGTGAATCAACGACATGTTCTTTGGTTTGTTTGGGGCTGCACTTCCTGGCTACTTAACTACTTAAGATATGAGAAATAGATCGATATTCCACCCCGACGATGTTTCTTAGCTTCTTAGTTAGACACGACCATAATCATCATATAGAATCTTACAATTGGAGAAAATAATCCTAAAATTAAAGAAGGCACAATAACTGCGTATACATTTGTTGATGACCAAAGCAAGCACAGATTAACAACTGGTGTATATTGCATTCTCTAGTCTCAGTTGAAATTAAGAAGATAAGATCCTTTATCTTGAAGTGGGTTTATATCTTATCACACTTAATCAAATTTTAGCTTTCTTTGATTCCTATATATATATATAGAGGAAGCATGTGGATTGCACCCACTCAGTTAGTTTCACCCTTAAACAGTCGTACTAGGCTAGCTACTAGCTAGCTCACACTTCCAGTACTCCTGACCTGATCATTTCCTTTACAAATTTGATCACTCTGGGATTGGAGTCTGGAGACGGAGAAAGATAATGTCGAGTAATATGTGGACGAAGGCAAAACCCTATGTGCTAACGATCGGTCTGCAATTTGGAAGTGCAGGGATGTACATCATAAGCACCGCAACTCTCAACCATGGCATGAATCGTTATGTTCTTATTGTCTATCGCAATGCTATTGCAGCTCTTGTTCTCGCTCCTTTTGCTTTAATTCTCGAAAGGTACTCTACATATATACTAAATATGCATATATTTATTGTTGCTTATATTCCTCATTTCAGTTTTTGCTACTACTAATTTCCATTTGTTCGATTCTCACAGGAAGACGAGGCCGAAAATGACCATGTCGATTTTTATGCACATAATGGTGCTGGGATTTTTAGAGTAAACATCTATCACTGATTCAATGACATGCAAATTACTGATCAGTAAACACGTATAGTAGGAATGTAGGATTAGTAGAAGATGGTTTTACGTACTATTGTTCGTAGTAATGACTAATAAGTTCATCAGTACAAAAAAAAAAGAAAAAAAAAAGTAAACAAATAGTAAGAGCTATAATTACAAGTAGGAAGATGACTCTATGCTAATATAACAGTTACTCGATAAAATCCGTTCACAACAACATATATCTATCACTCTGCGCAGGCCGGTGCTTGATCAGGGATTCGCTTACTTGGGGATGAACTATACTTCGGCATCATTTACTTCTGCCATCATGAATGCTGTTCCCTCAGTTACCTTTGTGATTTCAGTCATCTTTCGGTAAGATGATGATGACCATTCTGAGCTAGTTTGATTTTAGTTGTCTAGATCGATCACTTCTTTGATCATATTAGAATCCTATGACCGGCCACCTAGCTATTCTATTTCTACAAGATATCATTAATTCTCCAGATAGAAAGCACCGGCCGTACGTATATAAACCTTGTATTGTGATGATATATTAGAAACCAAATATATATATATATATATGTGTATGTATAGCATCATCCTAAAGTAACAGATTAGTCAAGAAGGCACGACAACAGAAGAATGAAAGTTAATTAGTGCATCGTCTAATCGTGACATCACCTGGTTCCAATATGTAAGCATAAATAATTAGATATGTTATGCCTAAAGTAGTGTGTTTTATATTTGGCATGCATGCATGCAGTAGGGTATATGAACATGTGGCATAATGTATACTTTGATTCGATCTTATATTAGAATCTACTTGGTGCATTTAGTACGTGAAAACCACGTACGTAATACCTATCTCTTTTGGTAGGCCTTTAATTAATCTTAATTATTTGCGTGTTTGTATGTGTTTATAGTGATTATATTTTATGGATAGAGTAATTGCTTATCTACTTTATTAAAATCTATAACGTACAGGATAGAGCATGTTAACATAAGGGAGGTACGAAGTCAAGCGAAGGTGATAGGAACCCTAGTAACCTTTGGGGGAGCTTTGCTCATGGCAATGTACAAAGGCCCTGCAATAAATTTGGTAGGCTCCCCCGATGATGGCAGCAGCCATGAAAGTAGCAGCCACTCCTCGAGCACGCACTGGGCAATGGGGACGCTCTTTATCCTCATAGGTTGTGTTGCTTGGTCTTGCTTCTACGTGTTGCAAGTAAGCAAGCTCGTTTGATTACAAGCTTAATTAAGCTGTTAACAACGTACGTACGTACAATCGACTTGTATTGATCTAGTGGCCGGTGTCAATGCAGTCAGTAACAGTGAAGAAGTATCCAGCAAATATATCTCTTTCGTGCTGGATATGCACCATGGGAGCCATGCAAGGTGCGGCTGTAGCGTTTGTTGCAGAGCGTCATCCTAGTGCATGGGCAGTCGGTTTCGATACTAGGCTTCTAGCACCACTTTACACGGTTAGTAATAAGGGGTGTTATCAAAACTCCTCAATTTTGAAGTGTTGAATCACTTTATTTCTCTAAAATGTTATCATGTACATCCACAATATGGGATGTACATGATAACATTTTTTTTAGGGCTTAACTAGAATCTGACAACAATTTTTTATTTTATTTTTAGTTTCAAGTCGACTTTCAAAAAATAATGTACATGATAATAATTCTATGATTAATTTCAGGGGATAGTGAGCTCTGGAATTACATACTACGTGCAAGGTTTGGTAATGAAAACCAGAGGCCCAGTTTTTGTAACAGCTTTTAACCCTCTCTGCATGATCCTCGTTGCGATATTGGCTTCCTTCATTCTAGCTGAGAAACTTCACCTGGGCAGGTAAGAATCAATTAAGAACATCTAATTAAGGGTAAGGTTATGGTAGAGTGACATTTATTTATAATTAGTTAAAATAAGATTATAATTTTTTGAACTAAAAATTACAACAATTTTTTTTTATCATTTACAAATATTAAACTAAAATACAACATTGACAACGATTTGTTCTCAAATTTATAAAAATGTTCTCATTGTAATATTTACAAAAGTTTGAACGAAATTACTAAAAAATCATCTCAATTTTCAATAATAACAACAAAATTGATTAATAAAATTTGCGGTAGATTCACTCCTACCTACAACTTCCCTCTAGTTAATTAAACTATCATACATTAATTAAGCTCTAAGCATATATAAGAATGTTGATTAATTTAGCTTATATATTTTGGTATATATGCACAGTATCATTGGAGGGGTTATCATCGCCATCGGCCTTTATGCTGTGGTGTGGGGTAAAAGCAATGACTACAGTACTGGTACTAGCCCAACCTGTGCCACTGATCTCAAGGAGGAAGGTGAAGCTCAAAAGATACCAATTACCAATGGGACTAAATTGACCATTCTTGATGACAAAAACAGCAACTTGCAGCCAGCAGAGATGCAATACATGACCATCCAAAAATAATTAATGCTTCCCATTCCATTACTAGCTAGCTAGCACCATCTCTGCTATCAAGAATCGAAGTTGTGAAATGAACTGCAGTCGACCAACTAGCCAGAATAAAAACTTTTTCTCAATATGCGCATGTAGTAGTCGGGTCTCAAATTTTTCTTTCGGAATTTTGTCTGTACAAAAGCAGCTCGATCTGTATGTCAATCTTTGGACGTACGTATATATAATGAATCGGCAGATCATTAAATCTAACATATTCTGTCACATTATTTTTCTAATCACATTAATTATCGTGAGGATTAAGTATTAATTACTAAATGCAGCTTAAATATCTATTTCAAATTGGAGGATATCGGAGCTAGAGCTAGTTTGCTCGCATACAAGGGATATATTTACTGTCGTGCATCGATCATCCTAAAATAAAACTAAGCCACGAAAGTTGATGATATATATTGATATTTCAAGAGCTTTCGTTCTGAATTTTTGTTTTGTTTTGTTTTTTTACGGAAAGTAGCTTTCGGAAACTTTAGGTGAAGGCTGGTATTCTAAATAAGCAAAGTTAGTTAAGTAACCCAGGCCATGCATGTCAATCCTTATCGAAAGAAAACCCATTCCATGCATGTCAATGTCTATAGTACGTACGTACTATATATGCTCCTGAAGGCATAAACCATCAAACATCAGAGTGATCAGACCTTAAAACGAGTATCAACAATTGATTGTAGGAGAAAAAAAATCTCAGTTATTCTGCCATTTATAATCTGAGTATACTTTCACATCCAAAACTAATAACTTATTCGAAAGAATTGAATATGAATAAACACAAAAGAAGCTAGAGAAGAAGATGATATGAAGCTCGATCCACATGCATAGTGATTGACAGATTGAACTTACAGATTTGATGAGATGACATAAGTGAATCTCTACTCATATTCTCCGATCCGATCCTACTCTCTTTTGAACTCACCCTAATTGATCATATTCTCGATCTGATCTCAATATATCAATTTTGATATAATTCACTGTCTTCCATCATCTAGGGTTTTCTGCTACCCTAGCTAAGAAGACAATTTTTAACCATGTCTACCAGACTACCACCATTACAGAACGTTGAAAATTATAACACAACCACTACACCAAACAACACTATAAAGAGGTCGGCCAATGAATTTCTTCTGTTTTCTTCTCAATTTGCAATAATTTGTAACCACATTAAAATCTCTTTTCAGAGACAGTATCAAAGATTGTAAGGTGTGATTCCACCAAACACCGACTTAGTTTCTTTTATTGGAATCCAAATACGAACCCACAAACTTTATATGTTTGTTGCCCCAAGTGTTCCATACTCATCCAGAAAAACAATAATTAGCTAGTATGCAAGTTTATATAAATTGTAAGGCTCTACTTACATGATCTATCTATGTATATCTTCATATATATATATATATTTACATTATGATGATATTTTGAGCAATTTCGTATGAAATTCTGGGCTATAAACTTACGATACGTACATGATTAACTTCTATCATTGCAGGTGTAAGATTGACATCAGTAAGTCTTATCAATCGAAGGATATGTATCTTAATGAGGCGCTAGCAAGTACATATGCTTGTCCGTTGTAGGGAGCACATAGATTAACAGATAGAAAGAAGAAAGAAGAATACGTACATATATAGCACAATAAAAATGATAAGACATTCTAACTTATATAGGAGCATGATTGAATAATCTTATGTAACTAATTTCTACTCTCAAGTCTAGCTTGCAAGGCGAATCTATTCGCGATTTTCTTTTATGGAACAACAAGCTAGACAGATTTTAGTCATATCATATATGTGTCTGTGTGGTTAATTTTCACTAAATTGATAGTGCATGCATGCATATGATTTCCAGAAAAATCATGCATATATATATATATGCTTATATAAACGAGTAGGCCAAAATATCTCAATTTGTAGGAAAGGGTTTTCGATTATATCCCCGGCCTGCTTTCCATCCTTTTATTTAAAGAATGATTAGTTGTCTGTTCATTGGCAAAGTTGGATTAAAGTAGCATGCATGAATACCTAAAGCCTAGCTATATATATGATATATGAAATTAACCTAAGCAAGCTAGCTTAACCGTCCTTTTATATATTTGGGTGCTGCTTACACATCTTTAATATGTCAAAAATGCATAACAGGGCACTGGTTGGTACGGTTCATATATGTAAAGGACCTAATAATTGACAATTAAAGTTAATTTGACCTCTTTTCAGATCTAGCTATTTGTTTCTACTCAAGTTTTGTTTTGTTTATCTTTTATTTCAATATACAGAAATGCACACATGCATGAGTTTACCTCTCTGCTTACACCTGCATTATGCCTATGTAGGAAAATGATACACATGTACATTAATTTATTAACAAACTAGCTAGTGGTAATTAAATTAGTCTTCGGTGGTTTGAAGACCATCCGTGCAGAGGAAATGTGAAAGACTAACACAAAACTTACTATCCACATAAATCACACTAATAATTAAAATGATGAATGAATCATACTTTTTGAAGTTTGTCACATGAAAAGTCCGAAACCAAAACAGTAGCGTGATGGATGGATGGATCGAGTTAACTCCATCAGCCCTGTGTGATGTAAAAGTAGTGTCCACTCTTCATAGAACCCAAATATGCCTAAACACCACATAAGCATTGCATAGATCATGCTAAGCACTCAGCCTAAACTTCATTTGGTGGTCAATGAATCAAATCCCCACTTCCTATAATGTAAGCTAAAGAATCAAAAGGGGAAGCATTATTTTGATAGAGATCCACTTAATTACTTCTCCCCGGCCCCTTTTTTTGTTCTCCTTTGCTTCTCTCTCTCTCTCTCTCTCTCTCTCTCTCAGCTCTCTCTCTCATGTCTTTACAAATGAGGTAGCTATCGGATGAATATAATTGCTTAAGTTTTTGGTTAATGGGTAAGAGAATCATATCCAAGTGTGACACAAATAGAAAAAAAGAGAGAGTGAGTGGCGTTGGACATGTACGTCTGATTTTGAAATATTGGCCGGGAAACTGTCTCTCTATTTTTAGCTTTTCATGCTTATAAGAGGGGCATTTCTCATTTTAGTGCTCCAAGCAGCAGCTTGTTGAGTACTAAGGTTAGCTACGTACAGAGAGTAACTTACGTAGTACGTAGAGCTAGCTATTACTAACTCTAGAGAGAAATATGGGAGATCAAAGTCCATCTGCATCTAAGATGAGTGTGTTCTTCAAGAAGATCAAACCTTATTTGGCTATGATCTCCCTGCAGTTTGGGTATGCAGGGATGTATATCATTAGCATGGTCTCGTTTAAGCATGGCATGAGCCACTTCGTTCTGTCTGTGTACCGTCACGTTGTTGCCTTCTGTGTCATTGCACCCTTTGCATTGGTTCTTGAAAGGTTCGTCCGTTATATGCTTCTTAGTTATCAGACTGTCGTTGACACGTTATATATGTTGTCATGCACTCTAAATTTCAGTATTACATTTGAGCAAATTAATGATAGATAGTACGTACGATTGTACGAGGTGTAAGTAATTTAACAAGGGAATTTGAAGATCTTTGCATTAGAACTAATTAATTAGCTTCCTGTTTCGGTATTCTTAATTAATTAGCTACTAATCTTCATGTCATTTCTCGTGACTACTTCTACAGGAAAATTAGACCACGAATGACTCTCCCCATATTCCTCAGAATTATGCTGCTTGGTTTCCTTGAGTAATGCTTTTACAGCAATCTCTCCTTTTTCCACTGATTTAACAAACGATGATAACTGTCATATACTGATCTATATATTAACACGATTACAGGCCAGTTCTCGACCAGAATCTATACTTTCTGGGAATGAAGTACACATCAGCAACATTTGCATCTGCCACTGTTAATGTCCTTCCAGCCATAACATTCATTCTGGCGCTTTGCTTCAGGTAAAATTCTATTAGATCTTTAATGATGAGAATGAATATTCTGTATGGTTTGGTGCGCAAGCGAAAAGGTTAATGTATGCTTAACAGCCAACACATCGGAAAGCACTATGAAATTGGGCACAGATACTATGTGTCTTTGTCCAAATGTCCAATCACATCGAATTTTTATTTTCGTATTCAATAATCATGGTCGACAATCGACATGGAGAGAAAGATATATATAAGTTAATTAATATTCTGTATTATTCTCTCATGTAATTTTATCAAAAAGAAAAGAAAGGAAAACAATTTGATTGAACCTAGCCATATAGACTTCTTCTTTTTTGTTTGTCCTATGATGAATTAATGTTTATAATTATTATAAAATCAGAAAAAGAATAACTCCTCCTTGTATCAAATATCCATCACATGAGGAGGATGAAGAATTCAGATCGAACACATAATTAATAGTCTGAGTTATCTAAATGACAAAATTAAGATATATCGACGAGATACTATCATGGTTCGAATTCTGGTTCTCATGCTATATATGATTATCATGAATTTTCATAGGTCTTAATTAAACCTAGCTAGTATATATGATACCATTCACTATTTGATGAACTATTAGGTTAGAGACGGTGAACGTTAAGAAGCTACACAGCCTTGCCAAGGTCATCGGAACCGTAGTCACCTTATGTGGAGCCATGATCATGACCTTATACAAAGGCCCCATTGTCGATATAGTGCGGGGACACTCGAACAGCACGCAGAGTAGCAGCACTGAATCTAGTGATCAACATTGGGTCGCCGGCCCCTTGATGCTCATAGCCAGCTGCTGTGGTTGGGCAAGTTTCTTCATCGTACAAGTGAGTCATCCTACTCGATAGATAGATCATACGTACATTTTATAGTCGAACAAATTAACGTAGTTTAATTTGTCTATACATATACGGTAACGTTTGTGATTGTGGCTCTCTATCTCAGTCATTTACGTTGAAGAAGTACCCAGCACAGTTGTCTCTCACAGCCTGGATATGTGTGATGGGTGTGTTGGAAGGTGGAGTAGTGACACTTGTGATGGAACGCAATATGAGCGTTTGGGTCATAGGCTGGGACTCCAGGCTTCTTGCTTCTGTTTATTCTGTGAGCACTTAATCCCATTTGATTTGATAATTAACAAGCTAGTCCAAATTTATGTAACAAATAAATAATTTAATTGCACACAGAAATTTGACATATACGTACTATCCCAATTAATACTTAATACTTGTGATTATCTGCAGGGAGTGATCTGTTCTGGACTTGCATATTATGTGCAAGGCGTTGTGAATAGAGAACGAGGACCCGTTTTCGTGACATCTTTCAGCCCTCTTTGCATGATCATCACTGCCATCTTGGGCGCCATCGTTCTAGCAGAGCAAGTCCACCTCGGAAGGTACTTGCTTGCATGCATGCATATATACCATTGTGGTTAGCGATCTAGAAAGCTTGGATATAATAATGTTCTTGTACTTATTGTTTGTTTCTTACTTTATTCTTTGTTTCAGTATATTGGGAGCTATTCTCATTGTGTTCGGACTCTACACGGTGGTTTGGGGGAAAAGCAAAGACCCTCTAGCTTTGGACGAGCCGTTAAAGGATGAGAAATCTGTTAACCAAGAACTGCCGATCACCGCTGCAAATGATAGCATTAAAGGACGTATCTGATCGATCAGGAGCTTATTCCATTTCCAAGATTCGAATCAGAAGCACCAAGAATATATCTGTAGAAGATATAGATGTGTGTTCTGATTCTCGATTCCTAAGCAAGCAGCTGAGTCATCTTGCATTACTTTACTAAAATGCCATGGTAGATATATATGATTATGTAGATCGATGTTAATCATTCTGGGATTACTGGAACCTTCTTATGTCAGACTGCACTTAGCTACATGCATGTAATTTTTGACTTTTTGAGTTTGTGAAATTATGTAATAACGTATGTTCGTCTCCATAGTTCCCTCTTTAGTTATATACTCTTCTTTCTTCTTCTAGATCTTCTTCTTCTTTGCTCTTTCGATTCCTGGCCGGCGTGTTCATCGTTTATTTCATTCAAATTATATTGCATGCATGTGCCTAATTCGAACGTATGTACGCACATGTATCATATATATCCACCTGAAAAGCTCTCATAATATTCGACTATGTTTCAGATGTGCTCAGAATATTGTTTCACATCCCAGAATATATATCTCAAATGCACATCTAATTGATATGCTTTTCGTCTGGGTCGGTCCTGAAAAATTGAAGATCTGGGGCAAAAACTTAACTTGGGCTTTTGGCGAAAAAAAAATCAACAAATTTTAGACAAAGAAAAAATGACCGCAAATAACGACTCAAATATACATTAATATCAATATCGTAATATTGTATCCCTAAATAAGTTTTTTTGCTGAGTTATTTAGTAATATGATAATAACAAATAATAATGTCATTTGAAGAATAATGGTTGCAAACAAATCAAATATATAAGAATACAAATAAACAATGAAGAGACAAAGAAAATTATTATTTCTCTACTAAATATTGCTGACTTGCTCAAGTTAAAGCATCTAAAAGATGGACCTTCTTAACACATTTGTTCTTCGATTCTCCTTTTAAGTAAGTTAAAATGAGTTAGAGTCTCATAGGAGTCATAGGCATTATATCAAACACTTTGTGGGCATTTTCGTTTCAATTCACGAGTAAGCTAAAATCTTTCTAAGAAATTGAAGGAAAGAAAACAAATGATTTCTCAATTGCGCAAATTACAACAACAATATAACAATAGTGAAATTAATTGATCAAATAACAAACTGAACTCATGAAATTATCTGATTTTGTACCAGTATAGTACTTGCACTTACAGTCCATACACCCAACTGAATGAGAGATGAAGTTAACTCAGAGGAATTGTTGGCATTATTTATATGGAGAATGACAGATAAAAGAATCAAATGATTGTGGAGAAGATGAATCATCTTCTCCATTTATTTGTAATGAGTATATGAGTTATGTTCTCCATAATCGATAATAGAACTTGAAAAATTAGGATGAGTAAATATTGAATTGGGAGAAAAATTGCGAAACAGAAAGAATAAGGCTTTCAAAGTTTACGCAAAAAAAATTTATTTATTTTTAAATGGTTTGAGCCCTGAACAGAAGCCCTGCTTGTCCCTGCTTTTCGTATCCAATTAGATCCCACGTCCCAAGAATGTCCGGAAGTAATATTGTCCACTGGCAGAAGAAAAAAGTGTGCTGGGGAGATTGGGGCCAAAAGCCCAAAACCACAAAGTACGTACAAATCTGACCTAGCATAATTGGCAGCCTGCATGTATATGTTGAAATTGAATGTGGACGCGGCATATGCTGATTCTAAGGGTGCCGACGGAGTGGTGCTACCATCAACCTCTGGCTTAAAAGTTACTAGCTCTATGTGATGGACTTCATTTTTTGCTATCTTTTGGCATACAAGAAGCTGTGATCGAAAGTGATTGTTTTCTAGCTGTTCAATGGTGTGCAAACCACACCGTGGACCTATCCCTGCTAGGTAACATAGTTGTAGATGTGAAGGATATATTACTTAGGCACCCTTAGTTTTCTATTGTATTTGCTCCGATAAATTGTAAGATATAGGGTTGCCCATTGGTTTGTTTGTCGGGCCTATGATCCAAACATTCATTACCAGTCGTTTAATATTACTCTAGAGTTTATTTTATATGCTATAAATTACGACTTGAGTCGTATTCAGTAATAAAATTACCTTCTTTAGGAGGTCGTTTTTCTTCTTAAAAAAAAGAACAAAAAACGAAGGTGGATGGCGTTTGTGAGTCGTTAGTTAATGTCTGGTGTTGACATATGCATAGACGTCAATCCATGTCAGATAACAAAAAAAAATTCTCCTTTTAATTAATGGGCCTAATAATCCAGTATGAAAGTGCCACATCAGATCCACGTGGCACTGAACAAATTTTTAGGGATAAATTTCACTAACTGATTAGATTTTGAAACTATAGGTACTAAAATGATGTTTGAAGCAAACTACAAATAGGTAAAATAAAGTTTTCCTTTTATTTATTTATTTTATTGATAGGGTTAAACATCATTCATAAGTCTATCAATTAGCAATCAAGGTTAATCGATAATCATTCTGCATAGCATGTGATCGACGCATAAATATGCACTTTTATGCTAATAATTGATGCTCATATACTTATCTTTTATTGAATACTCAGTAATATTAACTTATTTTATGGTTTTATTGATATCTAAAATTAGAAATTTGTTTCTGCAGATCAGTCAACTTCGACAGAGAACTAGAAACTCGAGACAAACCAGATGATGATCTACATATGCTTGGAAAGTCCCAGATGTCTAGTCTCCAGAACATCTTCCAGATTGTGATTTGAATATTTCTAGAAGAATTTATGGCTGTTTTAGTACAGAGAGGTCAATCTATTCGAGAATCTAACTTTGGACGGAAATTCATATTTTGAGTCCCAAATCACACCGAGAAGACTGTGGATGAGTTTGTGATTGATATACCCATTCAATAGGTACGCGGCTGGTGGGAAGAAGTCATAAAAGTCAAGAGTTAATAAGGGAAAGAAGATGATGACTTTTCTTCCAAGACAAGAAGTCTCAAACCTACAAGGAAAATGATTCGAGGAGCAAAAATATAAGAGCAATATTATAAAAAAGAAAAAGAAAAAGGGTTCTCTTCTTCCTCTCAGTCCCGTATTTCTTCTCTTTTTCATTCACTTCTCCTCTTCTTCACTCTTATATTATGTTTGTTTAGTTTTCTTTAGTTAGGGGCTAACCAAAGAACTAGATATGTTTCGATTTTGAACCCCTTGTGATTTATACAACTTTTGAATGAGTTTTACTTCACTATTTTATCATCGATAATTTCTATTGTATGTCTCTTTAGTGGCCAACTTAGATGCATATGGTAGGATCTATTGTCTTAGATGTGTATATGACCATCTTGTCATTGTATATTCTATAGAGATAAAAGCAACACGATTAGTTGTGTGAAGAAATTCTTAGGTGATGCAAGATCACCTATCATAGTAGCTCTAGAAGTCTTGTTGTTTCTCAAACACTCAACGAATCTTAATGACTTAGGTTAGGTAGATTTGGACCCATCATAGTACGTACCATATCTTCTAAATTAAGATCACGTTAAAGCCAGGTAATCAATCAAGATAACATGTCAAGTAAGAGAGTGTAATATGTATGTGACTTATTATAGCTCATGCATGAGAAACATTCATTCATTATTGTGTGAATTAGATTTGGGGTACATTAAGACTATCTAGGGTGGAGGAAAATGTCTAACGCTTTAATCCATTTGATTGTCTATGATCTACGCATTTTAGGCGTATTAATTAATATATTTTCTCTACATTTTTACTTTGATAATTGCTTAGTTTTATTAGTTTTAACTTATTTTGTTAATTTCAGGTGTTGACCAAAAGAGACGGAGTAAAGGAGTCTACAAGCATGCAAAACACAGAAAAATAATGGAGAAAAGAAATTGGTTCGAAATTCCAAGGAAGAAAGGAGAAAAATTGAGGAGAAAAAAAATCATTGGTTGACTAGGAAAACCTTTCCCATGTTGACTAGGATTTGAAAGCTTCCGGAAGGATTTTGAAGAAGAACAAATGAAAATGGGTCCAATTAATTAGAAGACCATTTAGATAGCCCAAATATGAAGATCCAATCAGCCAATTTCGTGGAGATCAAGATTTGGTAGGAAAAGGATTCCCAAAGTCAAAAGAAGAAGGAAATCATGAAGAATAAGGAAAGCAGAATCTGCCTGTGCAGATGGGCCAACTTCGAACGATAACTGGGAACAAATCAGGAGGAGTTAAGAGACGATTAACCTATGGTTGGAAAGATATTTGAATCTTCTTTCCAAATACACCAAAATCATAATTTTTGGAGATCTAAAACTCCGGGAAAGTGCAAATCTTTACAGACTGTCAGATTTGCCCCGGTACACAAGGAAAGTCTTGTTTTGGTAGGAAAAGACCTAATCTTCTTCTATAAATTGGGGAGCTCGGCCTCAAAGTAGATCATCACCTATCTTACGCTCTCACGCTGCCAAAATACTCAAATACTCTCCACCACAAAGATCTCCAAAGTCAAGGCCAACTACACCATCACCACTTCCTAAAACCGATGCCATCTCCATCAAAGGGTCCTCTTGCTCTCGAAGTTTGCAGTGCTGTTCACGGAACTAAAAGTGTAAACATGAACTCTTTACTCCATAGTCTCCTTTGTCTTTGTAATTATTTGTGTAAAAACCCGGTGAATGAATGTTTATTTTGGTTTTATACTCTTTATGAATTCCATATGTATTCCATGTGTTTATGAGTCTTAGTTTCTCTTATGTGTTATGTGTTGGGCATAAAGCTTCGGTATGGGTAGAGGTTAGGATCACTAGGATGTTTGTATGCTGTTCATCGCATGTTAGTCCCTACCTTTAGTTAAATCGATGATTTAGTTAAGGTGTTTATATGCTGTTCATTGCACTTTAATTAAAAGATAAAGAAAACCATAACATGTAATTGGAATTAGGGTTTGTAGATTTCAAAGATGATGGGAGAATTAGAGCCGTATAATATGCATGTGGGTAGGATGGGATGATCACATGTAAATAATTAATTAGGTTTTTATTTATTTTTGTCGAAAATATGGTAAGGGTTTTTGAGATTTTCTTATGTGTTTGCTTGTCTATGAGTTGATGCATGTTAAAGTCCTAGGAATACTTGCTATGTGATTGACGTTTTTAGTAAATAAATTAGCCAATTAAAAAAACCAACTTATAAACCCCCCCATACATTTACTTTTGTGTTTATAAACGTTGTCATGCATTAGTACCCTCAATCCCCGGTTAAGAACAATCCCTACTTATCAATGCTACATCTACAAAGAAGGGTTTTAAATTGCATACGTGTGAGATATGTGCTGAGTGTCTACTTTGTGTTAATATTTGATGCATGTTTTACGCGTTATCAATTTTTGGCGCCGTTGCCGGGGATTGAAAAATCTATTGTGTGATTTCGTTTGTGTAAATATGTTCATATCGCGTAAATATTATACTTGTGCAAATTTTTTTTTATTTTTTGCTGTTTTCGGAACTGTGCATTGATCTGTTTTGTACAATTTATTTGACATAGCTGCATGTATTGGAAAAATCTAAAAATTTTCAGAAGTGTTTCGTAGTGTGTGGTGTTTATGCCTGTAAATTTTTATTGTATTCGGACAAGCCAAAAATTCTGGAAAAGTTTTACAATCTGCTATGTTCAATTTTGTGCGAATCTGGAAATTTACATGTGTTCTTGAGTTCCAAGCATGTTGTAACTTTGTTTTTATTTTTTTTTGCAGGTCAAAGAGTCACTTTTGTTTTTTTTTGTAAATATATTCATTATTGTTATTGTATAATGTGATTACAATTCTTTTAGTTTTAGTGTTAATTTTAATTCGGGATTGTGATATGTGCTATGTTGTGAGATTTATCTGACGTGGTTGCAGGTCTTGGAAAATTATGAAAATTTACAAAGTTATGTATATATGTTTCTAGTATCCTCTCGTAAAATTTCGTGAAATTCCAACGTGTGATTAATTCTGCATAAATTCTGCAAGTAGCTATATTCAGTTTCTCCGATTTTGTAAAATGTTAAATAATAAGTCTTAGCTATGTTTTTATCACTTGTTATTTAGTTTTTAAGTTGGATTTTGATTGAAAGAGTTGATGTAATATCGTATTGAAATTTTGCTCTTAGTAAGAAATTTTCGGTTATGGTGACTAGAAGGGTTATGACTCGTGACGGGACTTGGATCTAAGAAAGAGAATATTCTCGAAATTAGTCATACCTCTCGCGTTACATCTATCTCAACTGGCCATTTCCGAACTTGCCCAAAGAAGTAGAACGGATTTCGAGCCATTACACAATTTAATCATCTAAGCCCTAATTTAAATTCTAGATGCATGTGATAATCATATATCTTTGGTGTAAAATCAATTTGGACATTGTTTGGTATTGTATTTGTCTACCATGTTGTAATGAATTTGTAACAAAAGATAAACCTACTTGTTGTAAATGCTACATGAGCTACGTTTATGATTAATTAGTTAATTGATCACTAACTAATATATCTTTTCGTGGATCATGAATTCTAACAAGCTCGTAAAGAGAAGAAGGAGCAAACATCTAGGCTGTAAGACGTTAAAAAACAAGCGCTTGTTGGGAGGTAACCCAATGGAGGATCGACGCTCAGATTTGCTTTCTTTTCCCTTCCTCTTTATTAATTAGTTTGTTAGTATGTTAATTAGTTAGTTATTTTTGGTGAATTCATTCTCCATGCTTGATTCTATGCTTTTACTTTGTTACATTGAGGACAATGTAGGATTTAAGTGTGGGGGAGGGGTTTACAACTTTGATGATTTTGTGAGTGCTGCACTCCGAGGCGAGGATATAGAGAGGGAAAGGCAGATGCGATTCCAGTCTCGACGATTCGAGGAGGGTGGACCGAGTCAGGGACCTTCCAAGAGGCTGAATTCAGGCACTTCCGGCTCTGCATCATCATCTGGCAGTAGACCTTATAGACATCCTGCTAGTACGGCTAGGCAGAGACAGAGATGGAGGAGGAATCAGCCACAGAGACCACAGTCCAATGGGAGTTCCAGTGGATCCAGTTATCCTCGACGTACTGGTTGCACTTTTGCTGTACCGAGGGAGTATCCATTGTGCAATTTCTGCTATAGGCATCACTTTGGTCCTTGTCAGCAGGGCACTACCATTTGTTATCGTTGTGGCCAGGAGGGTCACTTTACGAGGGAGTGTCTCTAGTCTGCTGGTGTTGGTGGTCAGGCAGCTCAGAGTTCAGGAGGAGATCGAGGTACTACTTCTAGAGCTCAACCAGTACAGTCTCCTGGACAGGGCGGACAATAGAGTCGTAATCAGCGTGGACAACCAACTGGACAGACCAGAGTTCATGCTATGTCATTGCGTGAAGGCAGAGCTTCACCAGAGGTTGTCATTGGTACGTTGCATATTTTTGGCTATCCAATACTTACTTTGCTAGATCCAGGTGCTACGCATTCATTCATATCATTTAGATTGTCATCTTTTGCTACTATGCATGCATCTCCACTTCCTGGGTTGTAGAGAGTGTTGTATCCATCCGGTGAGGTTGTGAGTATTGGTTTAGAGTATAGAGATTGTGAGATCTTTGTGGGAGGTTATGGTTTAGCCGCGGATTTGTTGTTGCTGGATATTGTCGATTTTGATGTGATTTTGGCTATGGATTTCTTGGAGACACATTGGGTTATGTTCGACTGTCACAAGAAGGAGGTGGTTTTTCGACGTCCAGGTTTCCCAGAGATATTGTTTCGCGGTGAGAAGAATACTTCCCTGCCGTGTGTGATTTCAGCGATGAAGACCAAGTGGATGATGAAAAAGGGTTGTGTGGCATACTTAGCTCATGTTGTGGATACAAAGGTTGTTTCTGAGTTTTCAGATGTATTTCTGGAGGAGTTACCAGGTTTTCCTCCAGTAAGAGAAATTGATTTCACCATTGAGTTTTTACCAGGCACTGGACCTATATCTCAGGCACCTTATCGTATGGCACCAGCGGAGTTGAAAGAGTTACAGATTCAACTTCAAGAGTTGCTGGAGAAAGGTTTCATTCAACCTAGTATTTCACCGTGTGGTGCTCCTATGTTGTTTGTGAGGAAGAATGATGGTTCCATGCGGTTGTGTATTAACTACCGGAAGCTGAATCAAATTACGGTAAAGAACAAGTATCTATTACCGCGGATTGACGATTTGTTTGATCAGCTCAAGGGGGCTTCAGTCTTTTCGAAGATTGATCTCAGGTCTAGATACCATCAGTTGAGGATCAAAGAGTCAGATCTGCCCAAGACAGCTTTCAGATCACGGTACAGGCATTATGAGTTCTTGGTTATGTCGTTTGGGTTAACCAATGCCCCTGCAGCTTTCATGGATTTGATGAACAGGGTGTTCAGGAGATTCCTGGACAAGTTTGTAATCGTATTCATCGATGACATCCTGATTTACTCCAGGAGTGTGGGCCAGCACAAGAAACATTTGTGAGCTGTTTTGCGAACTTTGCGAGATAATCAGTTGTTTGCAAAGTTTAGCAAGTGTAAGTTCTGGTTGAGCAGCGTGAAGTTTTTGGGTAACGTGATATCTGCTGAGGGAGTCAGCGTGGATTCTAACAAGATTGAAGCCGTATTGAATTGGAGTAGACCTACCACTGTACCAGAGATCAGGAGTTTCTTGGGCTTGGCAGGTTACTATCGGCACTTTGTGTAGGATTTTTCATGGATTGCCACTCCACTTACCAAATTGACGAAGAAATGCGTCAAGTTCGAGTAGTCCGATGCTTGTGAGGAGAGTTACTTACTCTTGAAGGAGAAGTTGACTACTACATCGGTTCTTACTCTACCTGACGACAGTAGAGAGTTTGTGGTTTACAGCGATGCATCGAAATTAGGTCTTGGTTGTGTTTTGATGCAGCATGGCAGAGTAGTGGCTTATGGTTCCAGGCAGTTGAAACCACATGAAGTCAATTATGTTACGCATGATTTGGAGTTGGCTGCTATTGTATTAGCCTTGAAGAGTTGGAGACACTACTTGTACGGAGCTCAGTGCAAGATATATACAGATTACAAGAGTCTCACTTATTTGCGCAAACAGCCGGATCTGAACATGAGACAGAGCAGATGGATGGAGTTGATCAATGACTATGATTGCACCTTTGAGTATCATCCAGGGAAGGCTAATGTCGTTGCTAATGCACTCAGTTGGAAATCTGGAGCTTCATTGTTTCATGTGCGTGTGGCCAGAGTTTCCATGTTAGCAGAGTTACGGACTACGGGAGCTGAGTTAGAGTGGGATGATGAGTAGTGATGGTACATTGCTGTTCAGAGGCAAACTTTGTGTACCCAGAGACGAGGGCTTGAAGAAGGAGATCTTAGATGAAGCCCATTGTTCTGCTTACGCTATGCATCCAGGCGGTATAAAGATGTTTCGTACACTTAGACATACTATTGGTGGCGGAATATGAAGAGGGAAATTGCAGCGTATGTGAGCAGATGCCTCATTTGTCAGCAAGTGAAGGCAGAGAGACAGAAACCTGCTGGAAAGCTACAACCTTTAGAGATTCCAGTTTAGAAGTGGGAGCATATCACTATGGATTTCGTATATCAGTTACTACATACTTCTGCTGGTAACACTGGTATTTGGGTCATTGTGGACCGTTTGACGAAATCAGCTCATTTCCTTGCACTTCCAGGGAAGATTTCAGTGGGCAGGTTAGCGAAGCTATATTTGGCTGAGATTGTTCGTTTGCATGGTGTACCTATGTCCATTGTTTCTGACCGAGACAGTCAGTTCACTTCAGAGTTTTTGCAAGCCTTGCAGCGAGCTTTGGAGACCAGACTACATTTCAGTACAACTTTCCATCCTCAGACTGATGGGCAGTCTGAGAGGACCATTCAGACTTTGGAGGACATGTTGCGATCGTGTGTATTACAGTTTAGAGGAAATTGGGACTACCAGCTTCATTTGATCGAGTTTGCCTACAATAACAGTTATCAGGCCAGCATCGATATGACACCTTATGAGACTTTGTATGGGAAGCAGTGTCGTACTCCATTGTGTTGGAGTGAGGTGGGTGAGTGTTGGCTCATTGGTCCTGATTTGGTGAAGAGCACCACTGAGGATATGCAGATCATCAGAGACAGACTGAAGATTGCTCAAGATCGACATAAGAGCTGTGCAGATGTGAGGAGGAAGAGTTTTGAGTTCGAGGATGGCGATTGGGTCTTCCTGAAATTGTCTCCTTGAAGAGGAGTAGTTCGTTTCGGAAACCATGGCAAACTTCGGCCATAGTATATTGGTCCTTATGAGATCACAGAGAGAGTTGGTGCTGTGGCATACAGGTTGGAGTTACCTTCAGAGATGACTAGAGTGCATGATGTCTTCCATGTATCTATATTGCAGAAATATATTTCGGATCCATTGCATGTTTTAGCACCATATTAGCTTCCTATTCGAAAATATTTGACTTATGTGGAGGAGCCAGTGTAGATTCTTGATTGACGTGTACAGGAGTTAAAACACAGAGTTATTCCGCTTGTAAATGTCTTCTGGCAGAATCATTCAGTGGAGGAAGCCACTTGGGAGACCGAGCAACACATGCGGGAGCAGTATCTTCATCTTTTCAGTTAGCAGGTATGTAAATTTCGAGGTCGAAATTTTGGTAAGGGGGGTAGATTTGTGACAACTCGAACCGGAAATGGTAGTTAATCGGCTTAATTCGCGAGTTTCACGTATAATCGTAGTTTATCGTAATTAATCGATTTGGCAGTCTTGTTTGCGACTAAATTATCGGGGGAGAATTTAACATAAGTTCCTTCATGAGAGTTGTAGAGTTTATGATTTCAAGCTCGTAGGAGTTTTCCGAAGATTTTTTCGATGTCCGATCAATATGTTATGAATATTTCCGACCATTAGATTTAATCGTGTTTATCCATTTGGATTCGATCTGTTTTCGATCATTGATCGTTTTAGTCGCGAGTATAAATATCAAAATAGTCGTAAAATTGTCGAAAAGTCACATTTGGGCCGAGTTGACCAAAATTGGACCGTTGACCAAGTTTGACCAGCGTTGACCGAAGGATTTTAGCACCGCCGTTGACCACCGATCGACTTTTTGATTCCGGCCACTTCAGACCTCAAGCTTGGTATGGTTAGCTTCCTCTCATGATTTCCTATTGTTTTGAACTTGGTTTAAGTTGATTTGGTTGAGTTTTTAGGGAGAACCAACTTGATAAAGTTTCAAATTTTTGCCAGAATCGGGTGGGCTATTCCGGCCACTTTTGGGGCTGATGGAGTTGGGGGTTTTGCTCCCCTCAACCTTTAGATGCTTTCGGGTGAAAGAATTTTGGAATTGGAGGCCGTTTGAAACTCGCCGGAATAGGTCACCGGAATTAATGGAGGTTTGAATTTTCGAGTTTAATTCTGGCCAGTGTGTTTCGAATTGGAGGTTGATGTAGAAGGAAACATTGTTGGGCTCGAGGAGTAGATGTGATCTAAAAATTTTCACCGGTTTTGGCCACTGTTGACACCAGCTGGCGGCGGCAGTCAACGACGAAGCTCCGGCGAGTTGACTTTTTGGAATTTTGGGAAGTTTTATACAGTTTTACTCGTAATCGCACCCCGATCGTAATCTTGAGTATATTGAGTTGATTTGGGTGGTGGATTTTGTGTCGAGGGATAAGTAGAGTATTTATGGGATTTTCGATGATTTCGTTGATATTCGAGTTATATGTTTCCGAAAATGGTTGGTTTCCGAGGTGTGGTTTAGAGTTTTGAATTGTGATTTTGATCAGTGGTATTTGTGATTATTCAAGAGATCGGGATCGTACGCTTGGCAAGGGATCTTCCGCCGGATCACGGGATTAGCGCGTTTTCGCGTTGTGCTTATCTGTGAGTGAACATTTCTTTTCAATGTTGGTTGCGAGTCCTTTATATACATTTTACGAGCATGAGCATGCAGTTATGATTATGAATTATATGAGCATGTGTTTTATGATTATGCAATTACGAATATGTTTTTATAATTATGCATTACGAGTATGCTTTTACATTACGTTTTATACATTTGCATGGAAACCTTTATAATTTGGTTTACACAGAGTACAGCCTCAGTAATAGTTGTATCGATACACTTAGCATCCCAGCTGATCCCCGTGGATGTTTACTGGGGGGGACTGTTACCCTGACCAGAGATCTTTACCGGGGGAGGGGGGAGCAGATACCCTGACCCGAGGCCCTTTCTTGCTGGAATCACGTGAGGATCAGAGATTCCGTGATTCAGACTGTACTAGCGCGGATGTGTCCATGAGTGACCCCGTGGGATTTCCGATGCATGCTCTGTACGCGTGAGGAGTTAGAGTCTCCCTCGTGTACCATATAATTTTTATGCATCTAGACTCGCATATATTTTATAAACATATATAATTATTCGAAGAAAGACATTTACTTTCATCCATTCACTCTAACAGTTTATATGTCTTTCCCTGGGCTCTTTGTTTTTTATGCCCAGATTGCAGTTTGGATTCAGGTGTCGCACGTCAAGGTTGGAGGCTTAGTATTCGAGCTACTTTTTCTTTCTCAGTAGGTTTTTAGTTTGGCCTACTATTGTGTATATATGTATATACTAGAGGTCGCTCTAAATCCTATTATGTTTATATTTTCACATGATTTTTCCAGATTTCTGTAAAGCTACAGTTTTGTGTATTGCTTTACGTTATGTTATGTTTTTGAGAAATCCGGATGAGATTGGTACCCACGGTTTGGCTTTTGTGGCATAGGATGAAGTGTATTTTCCATTGCGAGTTAATGGTAACTACGCGATATAGAGTAATTCTGCCAAAATTTTTATGATTCTTGAAAGTTCATGTTTTCAGAAGGGATCTGATTCTAGTTTCGAAAACTAGATCGGGGTCGGGTCCTTTCAATTAGAACCTAAACTTGCTAGTCCAAAAGAAAACCGAAGGGGAAATTCAATAATCTAAATATCATAAATTAAAGAAACTAAATTTTAGAAACACTCATAACAATATAATCTATAACCATTTATGACACTAGAGCTACTAGACTCTCAAAACTACCTAGTCTGAATAAGTTGCTAACTCGTAGGATCAATCATGGATCCAACGACAGATACTACTATGCCTCGATCTGCGTATGTGTCTGACCTCAGCTGAGACTCTGTAACCTAGGCATTGGAAACTGAAGGGTCCAGGGAAAAGCATATAAAAAAGGAAAATCTATAGAGCGAATGGACGAAAATAAAATATTCGTAAGAAAACATAAAACATACTTTATGCCTTTCCACCAAAAACTTATAATAAAAGAAAAGCTAGTCTAGGAATATTATGCTTTTTTGCGAGTTAGACTCGTTATCAAGGCTATTATTGACTTTTTAATCAGGCGAGAATTTGACTTGATTTTCTTCACGAGAGTTGTAGAGTATTTTATTTCAAGACCTTAGAAATTTTTGAGGAATTTTTCAGATAAGCGAACTAATTCTAATGATTATCGGAAGTCGGTAGGCGTAAATATGAAAAAGAATTAATTTTTAGGTCGGTTTAATCACAGTCGTTGGATCTTGATCAGATCAATTTTGGAACGTTGATCTCCTCAGCTCGACCCGTTTTCCTCCATCAAGTTGTGCTAACTAACCTAACTCGAACCACCGTTTCCGGCCACTTCCGGCGATAAAATATGTAGGATTTCAAAGCTCTAATCATGGTGATGTCATTTCTGGGTTTGTTGTGAGTTTTGGTGCAGGATTTTGGGCCACCCAATTTGGGTTATAATCGTGGAGTCATCGGCGGTGGCAACGCTCCGACGAGAGTTGGGGTTGCAAATTGAGGGGTATTGAACCTCTCCTCCCCCTAAGTCTTTTTGGCTAGGTCTGTTGGTCCGTCGAAGCACCACGGCAAAGCTTCGATGGCGGGGCAGTTTTAGGGCCGATTACTTTCTATATGTTTTCTAGCGAATTGATGCCGAATCAGTCAAGGGTTCAGTTAGGAAAGTTAATGGGCTTTTAGAGAGGAAGCATTTGAAGTATATGGTGCCATTGTTGGTAGCGGTTTCCAGTGAAGAGGTCGCCGTCTATGACGGCGATTTGGACCTCAACGCCGTCGATTTTGGACTCGGTCCAGTCATGAAAGTTGTAGGTTGTAGCAAAAAATTTCCAACGATGTGCCAAACATTTCCATTGGATCACTTTCACTAGAGGCGCGTGTGATCCACGGGTCACCGTCCACGGCGGGGCTCCGGTAGGGCAGGTTGTAGGATTTATCGACAAGGTTTTCAGGATTGTTTTCAGAGTCAATTTCTATAGTTTTACATATTTTGATATTATGTGATTCTTAAGGACATGACATTATGATCGTTACCCTGGCGAGTAGTCGCAGACTTGTGAGTGGACTTTCTTTTTACAGTTGATAACGAGTTCATATTTTTATGCATTGCGGTTTACGGTACGTTTTAGAGCGTTTATTTAGAGGTTTACTTTCTAATGGTTTATTTAGTTTCATCGATGCTCTAGTTATTCAACTGATCACTGGATAGTTTAGTCATGGGAGGTTAGGTGGTCTTGTCTAACCCAGATCGACTCAGGTTAGGTGGCCTGAGGACGATTCCGTCACATATTTATTTTTCATACAGTTTGTTGACTCAAGTTAGGTGCCTGGGGAACACCTCCATTTATATTTCAAATATACAATTTTGAACTCTCATAATTTCACACAAATCTTGGGAAAGGCATAAAACTTCAATTTATAGATTTACGCAAATTATTATTTTGTTTTTGTCCACTCAGGCTAACATTTTATATTTTAATGCCTTTCCCTGGGCTCTTCGGTTTTTGTTGCCCAGGTTTCAGTGTTTATCTTGAGAGTGCTTGGTATCGTCGAAGCCTTCGAGTCCACCAGTCATCGTTTCATCAGTAGGTCCCAGCTCACTGTCAGCTTATATTATATGTATCATATGTTTATAGAAGTCACTTTAGATACTAGTTTAGTATGTTGCTTTAGTGAGACTCTTGTGATTAGTCAGTTACTCGAGTAGTCGTTGAGTTTACTTTCCTTTGTATTTAGAACCAGCACGTTGTAATTATGTGTTTAAATTCTTGAGTTGAATTTCTAGTTTTGCATATGTCATTTGTTGAGAAATCTGGTGGTCCACGATTTGTTTGTGGAATTTGGTTCTGAAGTGTTATCTTCCTGCATGTTTTTGGTTGTCGTACTTTCAAGGGTGGTTCTATCAAAAATTTTCATAGAATTTCTTAGATTATGGCTAATCGAAAGGACTTAATCTTAGTTTACTAGCTAAATAGGATTGGGCAGTTTCATGAGAACTACCATTGAGGTGTGTTCTTTGCAGTATTCTCACTGTATAGCACACAGGTTCTGATATATACTTATCATTCATTCACATAAATGCCATAGCCTGAAACAATCTGAGGTAAGTTGGAAAATCATAAGTTTTGATCAACACTTTTGAGTACCTTTAGTACAAATTGTGAGATTTGAGCCTATTGTAATTGAACTCTCTTTTAGTTCATATTTCACTACAACAAAAAATTTAATTTGCTACATTTTTTTGTGAAGGCATTGGATGCTATCGCAAATACCTGCCAATGGCAACAGCAAAATCACCGTCGCAAATGTGAAGACTTTTTGTGACGGTAAACCGATGTCGTTGCAAAAGATTTCATCAATTGCGACGACACTTTTACGCCGTCGCAATTTTTTTTATCAATTGCGGCGGAAAAGAATCTCCGTCACAAAATTATTTTCACCTACAAATAATTTTTTTTCGCAAAAATGACCATTGTATGGGATGATTAGAATACTCTAAGTACGCTATTAAAAAACTATAACCGTTGGACTTGAATTTGACTTCGATTAGTGTGTTGAACAGTTGTGACCCTAAGGTGATTTAGAATAAAACTCCATTTGCCACTACGTAAAAAATTAATTTGAAACCAAGTTCCGCATAGGCATTCTTATGGGGTTCATATCTATCTTACCATATAAAAATGACAAAAATAGTTGATTTAGCTACTCTTCCCCATAGAGGAATGAGATATATCCTTCAAAAAAGTTATTTTAGTCTTTTGGTCATATTTGACCTCATTGACCGGGCTCTACACGAACTCTGACGAAGCTAACTTTTTTGCAAGATCCCCTTTATTATGAGATTAACGTATATATATGGATACATTTCTCATTAGACCATTTTATTTTTCGTATTTCTTAAATTCCATATATGATTACTAGTGTTATTACATTGTTTGTTGGTTATATGAAAAAAATAAATCTTTTTGAAACTAAATTACTAACGAATAATCATTTTGAAAACGTGACAATTGGATGATATAATCGGACTTATCTATACATGGTATAAAAAAATTAGAAGTTTTCGAGTTGAATTTAACCTCGATTTGTGCATCCAACTGTCGTGATCATATTACCCATAAGAATAAAATGAGATTTGCTATTTCGTCAAAATTAATTTGATCACAAGTACCTCACATATATTATCGTGGGGTTCATATCTATCTCACTATGTAAAAAATGACCAAAACCCTAAACCCTAAACCCTAAAAAAAAGTCATTTGTTTACTTATTAGGTTTACACTTGGTCATTTTTGAGCTCACCTCTCTCACCAACACTCGCCGCCTCTCTAAAAAAAACTCATCATTCTCCCTCCTTAAATCCTCACCGCCTACGTCATCCACCACCCCCACTCGCTTCTCCCTTCTCCCTCAATCTTCAGCTCTTCGCCTTAAAGCCTTACCAATGAGCCAATGACATCGTTCAACCTCTCTTTGCTGCACCGCAATGATTGGTTTGGCCGCCGCAACGACTGGATCGAGCTCATCGACCTCACTGTACACCGCTCTCTCTTGCCTTCGTTGACCACAGAATTCGTTGACCTCGAGCTCTACAGCTCATCAACCTCGCCGTACACTTCTCTCTCTTTCGCCTTCTTCAACCATAAAAGTCGTCGTCCTCGATCTGAGATGCAAACTGATCGGTGTTTAACCACCTTCAAAATTACCCTATAATGAACTCAATATGCTTGTTAATGCAGTACAATAGTATAAGGGTCAATCCACAGGGAAAAATGAGACTCAATATTCTAAACTACAAACAGACGCGAAAGTCAGAAACCTGACAGCCTCAACCACTGGGTACTAACGTAATTAATTAAAATAGCTAGACTCAACCTAAAATCACGAAATTAATACAGGACACTATAGACACAGTGGTGGACTAACACTAAAATTTTCAATGTAATCGAAGTTGGTTTGGTTATTGAAATAAATTCTACAAACTAGATTATGAAACTGAAACAGTAGCGAAATTTAAAGTAAAACGAGAATTCAATAATAAAATGGGTTAAGGGAAGTGCTATCCACCACCGTCACTCCATCTAGACGACATATGCTTAACTAAACAATACAAATGTTATGAATGAAAGACTCCCAGGAAAGTCCCGAGCTGTGAACACAACCTATTACCCAATCCTTATGTTTACAATGTTGAAGGTTTGCTTATCAATATTGTCTATCCCTCAAGGAACTCGAAGTCACGGACTCGAATTTACCAAGAGCAAAGTATTACGATCTAGAAAGGGTTTGAGAATCTACAAGGCTTCATAAGTACACTACAGTCGTGTCTTACTAGACCTAGGGTTTCTTATACCAAGCATGTATGGGTTCTACGATTGAAACTTGAGGAAGGTAATAATCACCAACAGCCATCAATTTTCTTAGAATTAGATTCCTAAACATGCATACTAAGCGTGCACTCAAAGCATACAAAATCAAGAATCATCACCGTATAAATAACAAAGAAACCTCATTCAAAATAACAAAAGCAAAACTCAATTAACGTGCATAAGCAATCTAGATATCATGAACGGGGCTTCAAAACAGCCCCTTAACAATGAAGTTTAGCTCCTCATAGAATCAGAAATTAAACTAAAATAATCCATAAAAGAAATTGATACAAACGAGATGGAGGAAGAAAGCTTCCAGCCTCCTTGTCCGTCGACTTCTTCTTGTATTTTTTTCTTCTGTTTTTCACGTCCCCCCCCCCCCCCCCCCCCCCCCCCCCCCGGTTTGATAGCTCCACATATATATGTATCAAGCTAGATACATCACCTTTTGCAGCTACTCCCACGTGCAAGCAATTCAAATACCATCCCATCTCTTCTTAATCTCCCTATTATAAATGGACTCTTCTTCCTTTTCTTTCAAAAACCCTTCTGTTGCTTTTTCTTCCAAACTCCTCCTGTCCACCTCTTTAGCTAGCTATATATATATATATATATTTATATATATATATAACATAGCTAGGTAAGCTAGCTAGCACGTGCATATATCCAACAAACAGAAGGACTCTGTTTTATTTTTCTATTTGGTCTCTTCCTTCAACTCATCCCAATCCTTATTGCTCTAGGAAAACTCTTTTAAATTTCTTTTTCTTTATTTTCTCCAAAAACCTACAAAACAAATAAACATTAATAAATAAACCGAAAACATCACAATAAAACTAAATATCGGGTTGAATTAAGCATAGTTACGTTGCACATTTATGCAACTATCACAAACCTGGACTCAGACATTTACACACTCGAGTCCAACCTCTTCTTCTCTTCCGCCTTCGCTAGCCTTGACCACTGCTTCTTCACCTTTGAAGCCCTCGACCACGACAACTCCACCGCCTCCGAGATCTCTCCAGTACCAAATTGCATTAGACATGTCCTATGTCCGTCGCCGCACCCTCGAGCACGACACCATGACCAGGTAGGTAGGTCCGACCTTAAAACTCTATCTCTCCCTTTTTTTCATTCCAATATTTGATTCTATTGTCTTCATGTTTAGTTGCTATTGGAACAGAGGAGTTCTATGGTTTGTGATGCAAAAACCTAAAGAAGTACGTGCTTCTTATATAGGCTTTGATGTCATTAGTGAGATGAGATTTCTCCCTACCTAAAGGAAGCTTTACTTCCTAATTTGCAAGATTTCGTCTTCATTTCTAATGGATTCTCCACAAGAAAAATGAGGTTTCACACTCAAGAATACGAGTTCTTCTTTGTAACGCACTATTTATTTTCCCAAAATAACATTTAACGTGTCATTTCTTCTGCATGGAAAACCAAATTACCTTTACGTTCTTAGCTTGTTCAACCCAAAAAACGCACATGTTAATTCTCTAATGAGTTGGCCATATACTTGGCATGATACAGCTGTCAATTTTCATAGCTATTTATAACTCATAAACCGAAAGATCACACAAAAAATGAAATAAACTCAGAAATGGAGAAATCATCGGTTTCTATTGATCCTAATTCTAGTACATCCCATAGATATAATTAAATTCAAGATACAAGCTAATGAGAGCATGTTATAATTTCTGGCATCATGAAGCATTGATTTGGCTGTTGGATGTAGACTATATATAATCTCCTTCTCCAAATTTTACTGTGCATCATGTTTCCTCTAAAACAAATTAAGGAATTCTGCACGAAAAAACACATAGCTAGTTGAGTTGAAAATCACACATGTAATATGTTGATATGTACATTTCAAAGATATATGTGAAAAGAGAGAGCGAGAGTTTTTACGAGCTACAATTAATCTTGGGGTCAAGAGGAACATGAAAGATGACTTTGCATAACTGAGGGAGTTGCTGAAGTTTGGAAGGATCTATTGGAAAGTCAGCGGCAAATTTTTTGAAACATTCAGCGAATTTCGGCATAAGTAGCTTGAGCATTGACGTATTGAACACCATCGCAACAACAAGTAACGGGAGGCGTTGGAGGGCCAGAGGAACTAAGTATTGTTCACTAGGCAGTAGTTTTAGCAGTGCAGCCGGGCATATGATATTCCCATTTGCAATGTATGCAACGTTGAGGACGATGGCCATAATTCCCAAGGTGAAAGCCAATATGGTTATCTTGTTCTCCATACTCGGACAAAGCTAGGAAACAAAGAATACTAATGACTATTTGGCTTTGATGCAAGAGCGGTTTAGAAGCTTAGATTGTATGCTTCTTTTATAGGAGATTGTGGAGGCTCTTATAGAAACTCATTAAATTGGACATGCAATATTTGCAGTTTAAATAACGTTTTGTTTCTACCTGAGATATAATTTGACTGATACTTCTTATCTAAAGATGTGGTTAATTTGACCAACAGTTACATCGGAAAATAATAATTAAGGACGAAGCGATAACACAAAACTTAGCTTAGAGAGTAGTAAGATGAACAATTGTTTGGGGTCTTCTCCTCTCCCTCTTCATCTCATGAACAAGTCTCGTCTATGAAAATCAACAACGTAACCCTCCTAAAATCTCTATACCAAACAACTTAAACCTTCACATAAAAACGGCCATTTTTTTGGGTTACATCGAGAGAAATAGGGGAGTGGTTTGCAGATGAAAAAGTTGAGAAGAAAGACAGAAAAAAGATCAGTGGTGAAGTTACGTACGGCGTTTAGGAATTTTTAGGAATTGTAATTGATGGCCATACGTACGTATCACAAAACCTAGAGTAAGAGATCTCCAACTGCCAGCAAGACTCCAAGTCCCCAGCAAAACCAAGCACTGTGATCCCCACCAGCTGCATTTGGAGGAGAGACCGCAGATGTAGTTGGAGGAGAGGCCGGTGTCGCATTATCTATACCGAGAACAGGGCGGCGGCGACGACGTTGTAGTAGGAACAGTACTAGTCCCAGCATACAGATTTTGAATCCCGTGAATATCATCGTTTTTGTGGGAGGACCTTTCTCGTCCACGGAGGCATCGCAGGCCACATGAGCGCGGCCTCAACAGAGGAACGCCTTAACTCGAACACGTGCCCTATCTCGTGAATCATCACTGACAAGACGGGTAAACACCTCTTAAAGATATCCTATTCACAACCTGGATATATCAATGTAGTAAGATAAATAGGGGTTCTTGAACACAAGGAATTTGTGAAACTAAATCCTAACACTAGACTAACATGCTGACAGACTCGACTACAGTATACTAATGACACTATGAACCTACTCTAAACACACCCAAATGACACGAAAATTGGACACAGTAAACTAGACACAGTGGCGGACTACCACACAAAATTTGAGGGTTTTCTGAGTTGATTTGGTTATCGAAATAAATCGGCTAAGCTACAGCTAATACAAAAATCAGTAAATTGCCGAAAGTAAATTGTTGTAGATAACCAATGAGATATGAATGTTAAGAACTTCTCTCCAACCTAGATATACTTACGACCTCCCCTATATAACTGAACTAACTATGGATGAATACTCCTCACACAAGAGCTTTAGTTAAGTCATCTTGTGTATTACACTTTCTTACTTGGCATGAAAGAGGGAGGGACGATCTGCTCGATCTTGATCCTCACTTAACCGACTTATACATATAGTGATGTAAGCCTAAAGAACTAAAGTCATTACGTTCTAAGAATGTTTGAAGAATAACAGAGCTTCAAAGGTTGATAAGGTGATCACCCTTACATCACTAAGGCTTGTCTCACACAAATTCATGTTTGTCTCTAGAGAATATGCAATGATAAGGTGGTCATATACATAATCAAGACTATAGATCATAAGCCATGCATCTAAGTGTGCACTCAAAGAACATGAACATAGAAATCATACGGTGAGAAAATAGTGAAACAAAACTCATCCAAATAATTAATAGAATCGAAAGGGGTTTAAAATCGTAAACATATCTAGGGCTTCAATCAGCCTCTAACAAAAGAAATTTAGCTACACATAGTCTTAGATAATAATATCAAAGAATTCATGAAAGATGAACAAAAGAAAGAGAAAAAATAAACTTTTGATCCCTATCAGGATCGGGCTCGCAGTTCGGTTCCTCCCTCCTCACATTCAACTTCTTCTGTTCTTCCTATTTATTTTTCTTCTCTTCAATCTCTCTCTCTCTCTCTCTATCACGTCCTCTTCCCTGCCGTCCAGCCCCCTTTTCCAAACAGCTCCACTAGCTATTTATATTCATTAGCTAGAATAGCATAGGCAATTAACCTAGCTAACTAACCCACGTGCTCCAGTCTCCAACTCCAAATCCACCTCTTCTTTCTAATTTCCTATTTTGTTATGTCTCTTGAAGTCCAAGCTTAATTAATCACCTCTCTTACCAAAACAACGTCGCCAAGCTTCGTCTCGCCAAGAACCAAATCCAAACCTCCCCTTCTTCTCATAATCAGCTCGCCAAGCACAAATATATATATATATATAGCCTCTCGCCAGACACCAAAACCAAGATGCAATATATATGTCATCAATTAACTTAATTAATTAACTCACGTGCACTCTTTCATCACATGCTCGCCAAACTGCTGCACTTTATATTCTTCTCAAATTAGGATTCTTTGACCTTGTAAGTCTTCCTCTTCCACAATTACTCTCAAAATATATTATTTAATCTTATTTTCTTCATTAGTCTCCAAAATACCTAAAAACAAATAAAAATAATTAATTCACTCGATTAATAACAATAAACTAAATATAGGGAACACATTAACACCGAATAGACACATAAATATGGGACTATCAAAATATCTAACACTTAGACATTGCTAGTCCTCGAGCAAAACACTAAACTAAGACTCTAAAACAACTCAAAGACTCTAACTACATAACTCTAACACCATCAACAAATTGTCTTAGCAATCTTCCACAATTGTAACACCAAGATAGTATGACTCCAAATTTATATTCCACAAAGTTTCGAAAGTTAATTTTAATGCATGACACATATGTATTATGTAGGAAGAAGATATAATCATGGTAAATGTTAAGTTGTAGCATGCGAAAAACAAGTCAAGATTCAACCTCACAGATATGCTCTCCAAAGTGTTTCTCTCAAAATATGTCTAAGGTATTCACTCAACTCAATTACTTGCCAAATGGACCAAACCATATGCATACTCTTATGACTAATTTTCACAAATCAAAGGCTACCATCTTGAGGATCAAAAAGGACTTTCAAAGGTTATAATGGGGCTTGGCTCATAGGTTAAAGAACAAATGGATACGGAATTCAAATATGAATCTAGAACCTAGTAGAGCACCAAATAAGAGACTTCTTCAAACTTTACAACCATGAATTTTCTCACTTTTGTGGCCGAATTTCATCTTGTTGGGTCTTCACATCATTGTTTTCATCAACAGTTAACTCGGGTATCAAGCTAGACATCACATTTTATTTTTATTTGTTTGAATATGTTTTTTTTTATCAACTAGCTTGATACCCCACACTTATTTCTTTGCATCACCTTTCGACATTGTAGTCGTCTTCACATACCTATCTCATGTATAGCTCTACCAAGTCCTAGAACAAGGGTAAAGATATAACTATTCTAAAGTTTTAAGGTCAGAGATATGTGGGTGATGACAAAAAGTTTAAACATTTAGGCTCAAAGTGGTTAACTAAGGGGTGCACATCTTGTGTACACAAAGTCGGGACACAAATTTATATGGCTATGGTGGAGTCCCCTAAATGCCTTTATCACTTCCTCAATCAAAACATGTATTGACTATAAACTTTGAAAAGCACAAGAGCAAGTTCTAGTAATATCTCGAGTCCATTAACTTAATCTGTGGCAAGTAATTGACACTCAATAAATAAAGCATGAATATTCATTTTTAGGCTCAATCGCTCACAGGTTAAATGAATCTCAACAAAGCTTAAGCATGCCAAAAATCTGTACCATGTTAACTCGCTTCTACATCCACTACACATTCGCATATGCACCATATATCAAGATTAACCAAAGAAACTTAAATAACATAATCATCTTTTAGTCACAATTCCAGAAGATATAATCACATCATGGACTAGTTAAGGGCACTTAAGACTTAAAACAATAGACTCTTTTTGTGTTGGCTTTTCTTGACACTTTTTACTTTTGTATTTGGTTTTTCAAATAAGATACTAAAACACACAAGAAAAACAAAAAAAAAATTCAAAAGTACCAAATTCTGGCGAGGAAACCCTTCCACGACGAACTAGTCGTCGAAAAAGACCCCTTCAGGCTTGTCATATTCATCCCACTCGCCAGAATTATACAGAATTAATCACTCTGTGAAATGAGATGAAATTTTAAGAGAATAAACTAGACACATGTAACAACATTATCTCAAAATTTAAGAAATTTAGGAGACTCCTAGCTATGGAAAATAAATTACACAAAACAGCAAACTACACAGTGCCAAAAAACGAGGCTTGCCAGACTCATCCCACTCGCAAGACTTTTACAGAATTAATCACTCATTGGAATGAGCTGAAATTTTAAGTGCATAAACTATACACATGTAAAAACATTCTCTCAAAATTTCAGAAATTTAGGAGACCTCTATCTATGGAAAATAAATTATACAAAAAAGCATACTTCACAGTACCGAAATAACGAAAAATTTATACATAAACGCTAAGGATATGATATAAACCCCACCCCACACTTGAAATTTGTATTTTCCTCAATGTAAAACAAAACTAAAACATACAATACATCACACAAGCATGGAATGAGACACATAACACATCACAAATCACACTAAACATGGAGAAAAATAAACCAAAGGAGAAAGATAGAGAGTTAAGAATTTCAAATCTAGTTTTCCACGCTTCTCCATCAACATGGGTTGTCTCCCAAGTAGCGCTAAGTTTAACATCTTCAGCCAGACAGTGCACACCAATTTTCAATCCTCTGGTGTAAGATCTTGAAGATGAATCTCTTCCACGTCTCGCACTTGAGACGGCTCATAGAATGGCTTGAGTCTATGTCCGTTTACCTTAAATGTGTTGCCGTCTCTTGGATTCAGAACTTCAACTGCACCATGAACAAACACATTACGCACAACAAAAGGACTAATCCATCTGGACCGTACCTTACCTGGAAACAACTTCAGCCGTGAGTTGAATAACAACACTTTTTGCCCATTGACAAAAAATTTTTCCTTGATCATCTTGTCATGAAACATTTTTGTCTTCTCCTTGTAAATGCGGCTAGATTCATAAGCATTATTTCTTATCTCAACAAGCTCATTCAGTTGTAACTTCCTATGAACATCGACATCATTAATATCAAAATTGAATCGTTTCACTGCCCAATATGCCTTGTGTTCAAGCTCCACTGGAAGGTAACAACATTTTCCATAAACCATCTGATAAGGAGACATTCCAATCGGCATTTTGAAAGTTGTTTTGTATGCCCACAACGCTTCATCCAAGCGTTGACTCCAATCATTCCTTGTTGGTCCAACAGTCTTCTCCAAAATTTGTTTGATCTGCCGGTTAGATACTTCTACTTGCCCGCTCGTCTGAGGGTGATAAGGTGTTGCCACCTTATGATGCACGTGAAACTTCTTAAGCAACGCTGCAAATGACTTGTTGCAAAAGTGAGAACCGTCATCACTTATTATGTACCTGGGAGTGCCAAATCTCACAAATAGTGATTTTAAGAACTTCAAAACAACAACAACATCGTTAGTACGAGTGGCTACTGCCTCCACCCACTTTGAAACATAATTAATTGCAAGTAGAATGTAATTATTCTGAAAAGAGCTAGGAAAAGGACTCATAAAGTCAATACCCCACACATCAAAAATCTCAACCACTAAAATTGGGTGCTGGGGCATTTGATCTTTAGGACCTAAGTTACCTGTCAGTTGGCATCTAGCATATGATTTATGAAACTTATGTGCATCACCAAATAGTGTTGGCCAGAAGAATCCACTCTCAAGTACTTTCATCGCAGTCTTCTTTCCAACAAAATGGCCTCCTGCTACATGTGAGTGACAAAAAGATAAAATGGAATGAAATTCAGTTTCAGGCACACACCTTCTTATCAGCAAGTCTAGACAGTGTTTCCACAAATATGGCTCATCCCACTCATAGTTTTTAGCTTCCTTAACAAGCTTGTCCTTCTGCGTTCTGGTGAAGTCTGGTGGAATATATCTACTCACTTTGTAGTTAACAACATCAGCATACCAGGGCTCCACAGCTTGAACAACAAAGAGTAGTTCATCTGGAAAGCTATCTCTAAGAGGAAGAGTGTCCTCTTCGGCTGTAGACCCATGGGTGAGTCTACTCAAGTGGTCTGCCACCACATTTTCAGTGTTCTTCTTGTCTTTGATCTTGATATCAAACTCCTGAAGTAAGAGCATCCATCGAATCAACCTGGGCTTGGCATCCTGTTTAGTAATCAAGTATCTCAAAGCAACATGGTCAGAAAAAATGATAACTTTAGTTCCTAACAAATAAGATCTAAATTTTTCAAGAGTAAAAACCACTACTAAGAGCTCCTTTTCTGTAGTTGAATAGTTCAATTGTGCATCATTCAAAGTACGGGAGGCATAATAGATGACATGAGGTAACCTCTTCGGACGTTGGCCTAAAACTGCACCAACAACATAGTCTGAAGCATCATACATGAGCTCAAATGGTAGACTCATATCCGGTGCTTGGATGATGGGAGCTGTAGTGAGCAACTCCTTGAGCTTATTGAATGCTTGCAAGCACTCATCGGTGAAGGTTAAAGCTATGTCTTACTGCAGCAATGCACACAATGGTCGGGCTATCTTGGAAAAATCCTTGATAAACCTGCGATAGAAACTTGCATGGCCAAGAAAAGATCTCACCTCCTTCACAGTAGAAGAAGGTGGTAAGGTCCGCACAATATCAACTTTAGCTTTGTCTACTTCTATGCCCCTAGCTGAAATAACATGTCCCAAAACTATACCCTACTCCACCATAAAGTGACATTTTTCCCAGTTAAGCACAAGGTTAGTTTCTACACAATGCTCTAAAACCATAGCTAGATTATTAAGGCATATGTCAAAAGAATCACCAAAAATAGAGAAGTCATCGATAAATACCTCAATGATTTTTTCAACCATGTCGGAAAAAAATACTCATCATACATCTCTGAAATGTCACTGGTGCATTACATAAGCCAAATGGCATCCTCCTATAAGCAAAAGTGTCATAGGGACATGTGAAGGTGATCTTCTCTTGATCATCCTTATGTATGGCTATCTGGTTGTATCCTGAATAACTATCTAAGAAACAGTAATATGCATGACCTCCCAACCTTTCCAATATCTGATTAATGAATGTGAGCGGAAAGTGATCTTTTCTTGTGGTGGCATTGAGCTTGCGGTAGTCAATATACACTCTCCATCCCGTTTGGACTCTTTGAGGCACTAACACGTTCTCATCATTCTTTACCACTATGATTCCTGAACGTTTGGGCACCACCTGCACAGGACTAATCAATTTGCTGTCAGAACTAGCATAAATAATACCTGCATCGCGAAGCTTAATTACTTCTTTCTTGACAACTTCCATCATGGGAGGGTTGAGACGACGTTGAGCTTCCCTTGTTGGCTTAGCTCCCTCCTCCAGATGGATCCTATGAGTACATAATGTTAGGCAGATGCCCTTGATATCGGCTACTGTACATCTAATGGCGGCCTTGTACTTCCTAAGTACATTCAGCAACTTCTCATCTTGTAATGTTGAGAGCTTGGAAGAGATGATGACTGGAAGTGTATCATCCTCCCCTAAGAAAGCATACTTCAAATGCTCGAGTAGAAGTTTCAACTCTAAAGTGGGTACGACCTGTATAGATGGAACAAGAACGTCATCTGAAATCAGAAGAGAAATGGGTTTAGAATATTTACCTTTCATACTTGGCAGGGATTTAAGTACTTCTTCCATAGCGTAACACTTCTCTTCCATTTCAAAATCCTCAGCCAAAGCTATCTCAAAAATAGGTTCAAATTCGACGGGTCGAAATTTCTTCTCCTCGCCAAGCTCCAGTCATTCCTCTCCAAGCTTCTTGACAAGCTCGCCAAGCTCCAGACCTGGAATGTCTTCTTTCCCAGATACCTCTATGACCTTTCTCAAAGGATCCTCCTCCAATGAATATTGAATGAATGCATGCACAAAACTCTCAAAAGTGTCAATTGAACAACATGAATAAGCATCATCACTATTTGGATGTTTGAGAGCTTCATAAATATTGAAGTGGATTTTCTCGTCAACTACTTTCATACTCAATGATCCATCAAAACAATCTATCTTTGTACGGGATGTTCTCAAGAATGGTCTTCCAAGAATCAATGGTATTTCTGAAGGCATTGGCTCATGCTCCATCTCCAGCACAAAGAAATCTGCTGGGAATATCAAATCTCTCACCTGCACCAAAATATCCTCAATAATACCTCGAGGGTAACAGTTAGACCGATCAGCAAGTTTAATGGTGACCTCTGTGGGAATAAGTTCTCCTATTCTAAAACCTGTTATAAGCAGTGTATGACATTAAATTAATGGAAGCACCTAAATCAAGTAAAGCACCCGAAAACCTGTGATCACCAATGGTACATGGGATCGTAAAACGTCCTAGATCACCCAACTTAGGTGGAAGCTTTCTTTGAAGTACTGCAGATACTCTCTCTCCCAAAGCCACAGTCTCAGTTCCATAGAACTTTCTCTTTGTTGTGCACAAATCTTTCAGGAACTTTGCACACTATGGTATCTGCTTGATCACATCTAACAAGGGGATGTTTACTCCTACCTTTCTAAACACATCCAAGATCTCCTTCTCTTTTTCAACCTTCACTTGCTTCTTCAACCTACTAGGAAAAGGTAAATTAGGAATAATAGAAGGAGAATGAGTAGAGGATACCTGGCCTGATCTTTGATTTGTCAGTTCTTTTGTTTCAGGTGCATTTTCGACGGCTCGAATTGGGGTTCCTGCAGAATCTTCTTACGGCTTGTCCAACGGCTTGTAAGGGATATGTTTTTCAAGCATGGGCTCCTCCCACTTTCTCTTTGTTGACTTGGACATTTCTTCCAACATCTTCCCACTCTTCAAGGTCATGGCATGAGCTTCATATTTTGTATTGGGATTGGGAAGAGTGTTGCTAGGAAGACTTCCTTCCTTGACTTGAGCAAGTGTTTGCTGAATTTAGCTCACTTGTAACTCCAGCAAGTCAATTGCCTTCCCTTGCTATAGAGTTGTAGCTTTGATATCTTGGTGAAAGGCACTACTCTCTTCTCGTTCCTTCTTGTTGTCAAACATCATTTGTTGCATCATGGCTTCCAAGGTAGAATTTCCTAATAATGTTTGAACTTGAGCTTGTTGTTGCTAAGGAGTACGCCTTTGGCCAAATTGTTGCCTATCTCCTGTAGGATGTCTCTGCTGAAATCCAGGTGGAACAATAGGAGGATTGAGCACATTGTTGCTCCTATAGCTCAACAGGTCTCTATTTCCACCATATGTGTTGGGTTGTCTTTGGAAGTAATTTGCTTCTTCCTCTTGATCAACCTCTTCATCTGTTGGGACAATCTTCTGCTAGATGGCTTGTTGCTAAACATAAAGTGCACACAACCTGAGCTGCAGCAACTGTTGTCTTCTTGTCCACTTTCAGACTACTCGCAATCAGAGAAATATCATTCTCTATAGAGCTTAATCTTTTTTCCATGGCTCTATCGATTGCAACTGCATTGAGAGATCTTCTACTGACTCCCATGGATCTATCCCTTAACTAAATTGTCTTGAATTTTCAGCTTGATTCTCAACAACTTCCTTGGCTTCAGCTCCAGTCATATTCCACCAATTTTCCCCACAAGCTGAATCAAGCTTTGACCTATTAAAAGAATCAAGTCCTTCATAGAAGAACTCCATTTGAGTGTTAAGGTCAAACTTATTATGAGGGTATTGTCGAAAAAGACTCTTAAACTGGCTCCATGCTTCATGTAATTCATCACTGTCTTTCTGCCTGAATATGCTAATTTGCTTCTTCAAATTCTTGGTGCGAGAAGCAGAGTAGAACTCTTTCATAAATGCATAACACATCTTCTCCTATGTGTCCATAGATAGAAGAGCTAAAGAATTATACCATGCTTTTGCTTACTCATTCAAAGAGAACGAAAACAAGAGGAGTTTCACAGTATCCTCTTCCATATCAGTCGATCTCTGGATTCTGCATAATGTTGTGAATTCAATGAGATGGTCCTGGGGGTCTTCAAAAGGCCTTCCTCTGATGAGTGGCAGATTCGATATAAGTGATAGAACAATAGAATAAGCCCCCAGATTTTCTGGTAGTACAATCAGTGAATCTACTACACCTGTGCCCGGTATAAAGGACTCTCTCAGTTTGGTTGCATTTGCCATTCTTTTTTGTGATGGTGGTGGTGTTGGAATACTCTGTTCTTCCTCAAATTCAAATCCTGTATCAGAATGTATGTCTTGCTCAGGCTGACCACCACTGTTCACATTCATGGACCATTGTCCTTGTTGCTTCCTGTTTTGCCTTGCAGAGCGTTCAATCTCTAGATCAAGTAATAATGGCTCAGCGCTTCTTTGTGCCTAGTACGCATACACAATTTTCTTGCACACAAAAAAAAAATAGTAAGACTCTAAAGAAAAAGAAAAGAAAAGAAAAGAAAAGAAAACTGAAAATTAAAGACTCTATTAAGACTTAGAATTAAGCAATTCCCAGGCAACGGCGCCAAAATTTGACAAGGCGGGTAAACACCTCTCAAAGATACCCTATTCACAACCTGGATATATCAATGTAGTAAGATAAATAGGGGTTATCGAACACAAGGAATTGGTAAACTAAATCCTAACACTAGACTAAAATACTGACAAACTCTACTACAGTACACTCATGACACTACGAACCTAAGCTAAACCGAATCAAATGACACGAAAATTGGACACAGTAAACTAGACACAGTGGCGGACTACCACACAAAATTTGGTTTTCGAAATAAATCAGTAAATTGCAGAAAGTAAATTGTTGTAGGAAATCAATGAGATGTGAATGTTAAGAACTTCTCTCCACCCTAGACATACTTACAACCTCCCCAATATAACTGAACTAACCATGGATGAATACTCCCCACACAAGAGCTTTGGTTAAGTCATCTTGTGTATTACACTCTCTTACTTGGCATGAAAGAGGGAGGGACAATCCGCTCGATCTTGATCCTCACTTAACCGACTTATACATATGGTGATGTAAGCCTAAAGAATTGAAGTCATTACGTTCTAAAAATGTTTGAAGAATAACAAAGTTTCAAGGGTTGATAAGGTGGTCACCCTTACATCACTAAGGCTTGTTTCACACAAATTAATGTTTGTCTCTAGAGAATATGCAATGATAAGGTGGTCATGTACACAATCAAGACTATAGATCCTAAGTCATGCATCTAAGCGTGCACTCAAATAAACATGAACATAGAAATCATACAGTGAGTAAACAGTGAAACAAAACTCATCCAAATAGTTAATAGAATAAAAAGGGGTTCAAAATCGTAAGCATATCTAAGGCTTCAATAAGCATCTAACAAAGAAAATTTAGCTACTCATAGTCTTAAATAATAACATCAAAAAATTCATGAAAAATGAACTAATAAGGAGAAGAAATAAACTCTTCATCCCTGTCGGGATCGTAGACTTGCAGTATGGATCTTCTCTCCCCCACGTTCAACTTCTCTTTCTTCTTATTTATTTTCTTCTCTCTTAATCTCTCTCTTAATCTCCAGCCCTCATGTTGCTCCACTAGCTATATATATATATAAATTACAAAACTAAGTTAATTAACCTAATAATGACGAATCCAAATCTCACTCAAACTCCTTCTTCTTTTCTGTTCTATATATATTTAACACATAACCAAGTTATAGCTCACGTGCCAAGATTCACCTCGCCAAAACTTCTCTTGCCAGCTGCATTATTTATGTCTCTAATTCCAAAGACCAAGCAGCTCGCCAAACATATATATCTCTTTTTTCTTAAACTCCCTCGCCAGGCAGTTCCTCGCCAAATATCTCCAAAATATATTATTTAATTTCTTTTTTTTATTACTCTCTAAAATACCTAAAAATAAATAAACATAATTAATTCACTTGATTAATAACAATAAACTAAACATAGAGAACAAATTAGATACAGAATAGACACATAAATATGCGACTATCAATGCAGATTATTCGGAGGTTAGTCGGATAGCGGATGACTATAAAGCGGACTAAAGCCTATATATTTTGCTACTTTTCAGTGTGCTAGTGTCTGACACGTCTACAGGAAAACAAATGATGTAGCTTATAGATTAGGTAACCTTGTTAGACTAGAATGTTGATGATGAGGTGTGGTTAGAGGAGACTTCTGTTATTATTTGGAATGCTCTATACGAGGATCATTGTAACGCTGATAATGTAACCTGAGTTCCAACTTTTAAGCCCCTGGGTGCAAAATTCTGTTTCATTTCTAAATAATAATATTTTTTGGTCGTGGGATGAGCCACCTAATCAGTGAGTCGAGACTCAAGACAGATGGTCAAACTGACCGGAAGAAGACATCTCTCTCTCTACTTTGGCCACGTTTGCTCTTGTTTATATTTACATGCATGCTTTCCTTAAAGCTAACACTCGCGCACATACACAATTGGACTCCCGCACAGAAGAGATTAGTCCTCAATCTCTACTAACCATGGTAGTTTAATATTGGATTACAAACTACACACCTCAATCTCTATGCCTTGGCTATACGACACTAGTCAACCTAAATAACATTGCACGGCACATGATGAACAGCTAACTATCTCAGATCGATATACTTAATCTGCAAAGGACATATGCAAATTTTGCTGCAAAGTGAAATGTATGTGCCACAATGGTCTGATCATGTGTTTCCTTTTGGAGCTGATTGAGCATCAGACGATGAAGAAGTTGGAGACGATGACGACGAGCTGGACAACACCAAGTTGATGCCGATTTTCACGGTTACAATCTCATTTCAGAAGAGTCAAGCCCTTGGTTAGTACTAAGGACACATATCACGTCTGAGCCTTCATATAAATCACGTTATAACGAGGTGGCCTTTCTTGTGCAGTGGAAAATCTGGAGCATAATAGAGCAGGAATTACAGTGTTTGGGTCCATGGTGGACAGAACATGGCTTCACTCAATTTTTTCAATTTAAATTAGCGGTTTTATGGAAGACAGATTCGAAATTGAGACCTCGAGTTCTAGTGTAAGTTGTATTAGTTGAGAGTTGATGTTTCTTATTCATTGAAATTCTTATTCTTGGACGCACAATTTACAAACAATGGAAAACTTTTAACTTTTATATATGCATCATAAAACATCGACCTTCTTTTAGGTAATCTTCTTCTCCAAGCCTCAGCTATCCCTTAAAACGCTGGAATTCTGCACATTACATTCTGCAAATCTTATATATCAACATAAATATAGGGATGCTATAGGGCCATAAATATGGCCACAAACAAAAATCTAGGTGACATACATGTCATTATAATATTAAATGGGAAATGCCACGACACAATATATAATACAACTTTTCTTTTTCCTATTTTAATTTTGATAAATCAAAATCTTTTATCAACATTTACGTAATAAAAAATAATTATGCAATCAATATTTGAAAATAATTATAAAAAATAGGAAAAAGTATGTGGTCTTTTAATACGCATTATGAAAACAGATTTCAAAATGTAGTGCATATTTGAAAAATTAATTTTAAGAATTGGTGCGTTTCTCAATACGCCTAATTTTTAATTTAAAACTTTCCAAGCAGAAAATAATTATAAAAAAATATGGTGTAATTTTCAATTTACATATATAAAATTATTATTTTTTGATAAAATTAGTGAAGAGATTTTATTTGTAATATCGAGACTCGCACCAATGATTTGTGATAGCAACTCCAACCAATGATTTGTAAAATTATTTTTTGAAAGCGTATGAAATAGAATATACTAAAAATTGGGTGTATTGAAAAGTGAACTCATTCTTAAAATTACTTTTCTAATGCGTATTAAAAGAGCACATAGGAAAAAGTATATTGTAAAGTGCATCTTATATGCACTACATTTTGAAAATTGTTTTCATTTTTGGGTATTAAAAGAGCACATAGGAAAAAGTATATAGAAAAGTGCATCCTATTTCAAGAAATTATTTTTCAAATGTGTAATTTTTAAACCAATGTACTTTTCTTGACGCCATTTTTTGTGTGTACTTTTCAGGACACATTCAAAAATTAAATTATAGAAAATCTTGTTCCTTTATTCAAGGCACCTTTTTTAAGTTTACTTTTCAGGACATTGTTGAAAACAGATTTTAAAATGGGATCCCCTTGTTCAGGACACCACCTACCAGAGCATGTGTTCTATATATTGAGTATCTTTTCAGGAGAGCATAATTTCAGGGGGAGTTCATGAGTTCAAAATATGCTTGCATTCCAAGGATTTTCCCATATAGACCTAGGTTTCCTATTTGGGCCTGGAACTACATTTGGCCCAACTCATGTATCTAACAGTGATTGTTTTGGTGTGTTTGAGATTTCTTTTAGAATGGCTAAAAGTGCTTTTTGATTACTAAAAATAATTAATTAAAAATAGAAAAATAAGAAAATGGTTTGATGGAGTTTTGGAAGCAGTTTGAAATATTTCAGAAGCACATGATAGGTGCTTCCAGATTTTAAAAGAACTTTAAAAAAAAATTAGAAGTGCTTCTAGAACTCGAAGAAACAATCCCAAACACGCCATTTATTTCTTCGAATTCATACTTAATCTTTCATCAGTTTGCCTGCAAGATTTTCAAGACGTGATTGAGGTCATCACATCTTCCACTACGTTTCTTCTTCTGGTTATTCAGATGCCTCGTACCATTCATACACTTCAGCGTCTCTCTCCTTCAGACCTTCGTTGTCATCAAAAACTCATACGTCGTCGCTTCAACACCATGCCATCGTCTGACTCTGCTTCGAATCATCATCTGCCTCCTCCACCAGGGTTTGAACACTATGTTCCTCCTGCTCAGCTCACCGTGCCAGAGCGCCTCACTCTCATAAAGGGTCATCTATGGAAGCGTGAAGAGGATATCTCTGAAGTCTTCACCCACATCTAGCTTGCTCGTGAGGAACTTTCCAAGCTTTTTGGCTGGGTTGCAGGCATCATGTCAGTGGGAGTTGGGCAGGATTGAGCTCTATAGGTGGAGACTAACGAACGTCATCGCATTCAGTAGTCCTTTGTCATTCCATCACAGAGGGGGAGAATCAGCAGCGGAAGGAATTTTGATCAGCTTGCATGCAATGGAAACTCAATTGTTGGAAGCCACTATTTTGCTTATTTTTCCCTCTTTTTGTCAAATTAGGGATTTTATTTTTGATTTTTGATTTTAGGGATGTAAAGACTTAAGCTTATTTTCCAACAACAGTAGGATTGTCTTGTTAGGAATTGATGGATGTTTAGTATGTTCCTTGACTACTGTGGTTTTTGACTGGTGTATACAATTGCAGATCAAATGGGTCTTATGTATGGAATGCCAAAGGGAGATTTTGTAAGTACCTTCTTATTTGGCAATCCATACCAACACCTGCTTGCTTGGAGAGCAGCAAGACTTCTAAGGATGATCTCTCAGACAAACAAAGGTAATAGTGTGTTACCTTATTTTTGGCTATTAGAAGTGTTGATTAGTTAATAGATATCAAGTTCTATTTTAGGAATAAGATCGTTATGTGTGTTAAGTGATAATCTTGAATTGATTATGCTGTGATCTGATATTGAGAGAGTTTAACTTTGAGAATGTTGAGAATTTTGTGTTTGTGGGTATGGCAAGAGAAGAAAAAATGCTTCAAAGGCACATAAAGGTTTACGTTTTCCTTTGACCTTATTTGTCTCACTACTTAGTGTGCAAAGGGGAATGATCGAATAAGCTTTTAGGATACAATGAAGCCTAACAACTTGCTAATATTGATCATCGGTTTGCACTAATGAAGATCAACCTAACACTCGATCAAATATTTTACAAGAGACTCAAGGTTACTAGAAACTATTTATGCAGAATAATAGTTTCTAGATTTTCTATTTTAAAAACTAGAAAATGATGGAGAACTTGAGAGAAGACAATGAACTTTTGATTATGTGAATCTACAAAGAATCACTCTTATTTATATAATTGATTATGCCTTTTTACCATTGAAAGATTGTATCTTTCTGGTTATTTTTCAATGGACTTGCCTCTTCATTAAGAGTTGCATCTATTTGGTTTATTTCCAATGGATATGTTTATTCACTAAGAGTTGCATCCATTTTTTTTTCATTGAACATGTCTGTTAATTTCCAACATATAAATATTTTATATTGTTGAAAAATATTCCAATAGAAAATAGTTAGGACTCTAGTTTGATATGATCTCATTTGAAGAATCTCGTCTTCAAGGTAATTAAAGTATGAGAGGATTCTATTTTTAATGAGATTAGGTAGGATCTGGGTCAAACGGGGCCAGCTTTCTCCACAACTTTGTGTGTTTCCCCTTATTTCCATGTTGGCTCTGTTATGGGCACTCCACATAGAGTGGCGAGATCAAGCAAAGTGATGCTCATATCTCCATATGAAAGGCTAAAGAAATAGTAGGTGGCGACGAACGGTGCATAGTTTTCTCCGCTGGGTAGCGAGAAACAGAGGTCCACCAAGTGATCGATGTCGATCGATTGCCAGTGAACTATATCATCCTCTTTGCGAGCCAGGTACCATTTATGTTCATCTTCAGAAGTGGATGTCCATTTGCCTATCTGGCAGAGTGTCTCTTTAGAGGTCCACTCGGTGGGTTTGGCTCGTTTGTCTTGCCGGAAGATTAATGTAGATGTTGTCGTGGAGAGTCTGGTAAAACACTGGGTTGACTGGTGTTTTAAGAAATGGGCCTAGACGGCTAGCGGCAACATTAGAAAGTTTGAGAGTTGTGGTAAGGCCTGGGTTTTTCCGTTTGACGGCGGCGCGTATTGCTTTGGCGAAGAGTTCGGCACCTTCCTGGGTGATCTGAGGGTGCTCTTGGTCGTGAAGTGGCATTGTGTTGATCAGAAAGTTGGTCGTGAAGTGGCATTGTGTTGATCAGAAAGTTGGTCGGAGTAGAGAATAAGACTAAGCTTGCGAAGAATTTTAGGCGACTGAAAACACCGAAGCGGAAGAAATGTGTTGAGATGTGGACTCTTATGGGACGTGCGCTTTTTATATGACATCATCTGCAATTGTGCGACTTTTCAGAAGAGATGGCTGAGGTGGAGTTATGAATGAAAAGTTTTCGTTTCATCTAAACGGTATGTCGTTAGACAAATAAACCTCTTCAATTGCATCTGGGCTTTATTTCGAGACTTGAGGGGCAAAGTTCGGGCCCAAGATAAATGGTCTTTGTTTATTAGGCTGAGTGGGCTGGTAGCTACGGCTTGTTATGAATAATCCATAAGTGTTGAATTAAGTTTGGCTAAATGAATAGGACATAAGATTCCGAGCAATTGGAGTTGCAAAGTGAGTCTAATTGTGAAGAATTTTAGATAAAAAAATCAATAAGTAATTTTGTCTCCTATATATAGAGGGGATTAACATAGTGTCGGGGGATCACAATTATACACATTCTTGCGCTTAGCAAACAACCTTCTCATCTCGAGGAACTTTTCAACCTGCGATCAAGAGATTTTCACCCGAAGGAGTGTGAGTATCTTGGGATTCAATGACACATCCCTGTGTTCTCGACACTTTGTTAAGGAGATTGTTCTGCTTCACACCAAAGAAGCTATGGAGTATCGATCTTCGTGGCTCGGCGAGAGACACGAAAACTATAAGTCCTAGGTCACTTAGGCAAAAAGAATTCACCAGATGGGGTTGGTGCTTTCCTTGTCTCGGTCGCTTCTTAGAAGTCAGGTAATGGTAGTCCTACGTTCAACGTTCCACCCCACGGTGGTGGCACGCCAAGCATATATGAGTACACAGTCGAGAAAAGAGACAGTTTGAAGACTTCTCAGTACCCTGGGATTTTTGGAGCCAAACATATACAACATCAAAACTATGCCATTGACTTCGATCTCTACAAACTTGGAATGTTTGAAGGATAATTCTTTGTTGCCCATACATAGGCAGGAACTCCTACCCATGCCCAATAATAGGCTTACATGTGTCCCTTTGTTTTTTTTAATTTCTCAGACTGCTCTTCTTCTCGTCACTGAGTTCTGGCCGTATAATCCATTATGGCTGGTGAACACCTGGACCATTTTAACTGCAACCATCTGCTTAAAATTGGGTTTTTATTATTGATTGATTCTATAGGTGTAGTTGAACAAGACTTGGGCAACAATTTTGTTATAATTAACTTCAGGTCTTCAGCAACTATGCATCAATATTCAATATATGGTATGTTGGTACAAGGATTAATTGACATACCTGGCTATGATCAAAACAATTCCTGGATAATATACTTCAAGTCTATGTTGACCTTTGACTGTGTGAAAGATTTTGAAAACCCAACTGACCTCATGAAAAGAGGTAGATTCATGCATAGGCATATCATTAGGATGACCAGTGGTCTTGGTATCCCATGCCATCTGGGTTTATAAGATTCTTAACCCGTGACTTTATTTTTGGGATATTAAAAGGCTCTAGCTCGTCTATCTACTGATTGACTCTGTGAACCTCTATAATCACAGGTTGGTCTTAGAGAAAAGTTTTTTAACATGTTGTGTTTGGAAAAACCTATTTTGGGTAAAATTTTGCAAAACTTTTTCTTGTTTGAATTATATCCTAGGAATGAAGTTCTTCTTTTTGCTAAAAATAGGAAAAGATCTTTTTACTTACCGACTATCTAGTCACTTTCGTGTCTTGGTTAAAGACACAAGGAATCTTTGGAAGCATTGTCCTTCCTTGTGGCTAAGGTATCTCGGCCTTGACCTTTGGTCACATATGCTCGCCCATAAATATAGGACAAGCTCCTTCGACTTAGCAGGTTGTTTAAATAGTGAATTTGCTTTTGTGAAGCTAAGTCTGTTTTCATCTCAGTTGTTTATCTTTTGAATATTTTGTTGTGACTAAAGTTTTCATTAACCCATATTTCATTCATTCTCATATCATTGTATTCCATGAGGTCTGATTGGTAGTACGTTCAACCCAAAAGAGTACTAGAAGAATCAGGTGTGCGATAGCTAAGTTCTGTGAAGAATCTTCACTAACCTTTCAGTTGTAAACACTTAAGTAGCAAGTAGAGAGTAGTTCATCAGCTAGTGTGAGATACTAGAGTAGGATAGCAGAGAGCTAGAGATCCTATAAACTAAATAGTCTTGTATTAAGTGAGATTACATAGTGAAGATGTTTGGTCCTTAGGAGTTAGGGCCACACAGTTTTTCTCCCTGATTACAGGGTTTCTGCATTAAAGAAAAATATCTTGGTGTTATATGTTTTTACTTACTGCAACTTTTCTTTCAATCGTAAATGTCTGTTTGTCCCCCTCCCAGGACTTTCAAGTGGTATCAAAGCAGCCACTAGCGCTACTGGTGAGATCCTCTGAGTCTGTCAATGTTCCACCATTCTTTGATGGTGAGGACTACGCCCAATGGAAGGTCATTATGATTACTTTTCTTGAGTCACAAGGTGACGGGAACCAGTGGACGGTGGTTGAGGAGGGTTGGACGATTCCAATGAGACCAACCTCTGAAGGGTCAAATGTTAGCATTCCAAAACCTAAGAAGGATTGGACCTTTGAGGAAAAAGAGCTACGGCTAACGTTAGAGCTAAGAATAGTCTTTTTACTGCCCTGTCTGATAGGGAACATCGTAGAATCCTTTATTGCCCCGATAACAAAGCAATATGGGATACCATCGATATGACATATGAAGGGAATCCTAAGGTAAGAGCTCAGAGACTTCAAAGTCTAGTCCTTGATTTCGAAGAGATGACCATGCGTGAGGATGAATCCATCGATGACTTTCATGGTAGACTACTTAGTGTTACAAATCAGTGTCAAAGTCTTGATGATACACTAGCTCCTCATAGGATTGTTAAGAAGTTTCTTAGAGCACTGCCTCCTAGCTTTGAAACAAAACAAATAGCTATTGAGGAAGCTCAAGACCTGGATACATATTCTCTTGATGAGCTAGTGGGAAACTTAAGACATATGAGTATAAAAGAAGAAAGTCTAAGAAATAAAATACCATTGCTCTAAGTTCTGTAAAAGAAGAGGAAAAGGTCGAGGATCGTGAAGATTACTCTTTAGAGGAATTTTCTTTTCTTACGAAGCAGTTTGAAAATTTTCTTAAAAAACGTAGACCTTTCTCTTCTTCAAGGAACTTTTTTAAACGATCTTCTTCTAGAAACCCTAGGGATAATGATTCCTGAAATGAAAAAGGTCATAAGTTTAAATCTGTCCAAAAATCAAATGATGGTCCTAGATGTTATGAGTGTCCTAGAGATAAAGCAGCTGGATGTGCTAACCGAAAGGGTAAGTCCGCCAAGGCACTCAAAGCATCTTGGAGCGATAGTGATTCTGATTCTCCTTCTGAAAATGAAGAAGAGACCATAGCGTTTATTGCGTCGGTAAACTTGGATGAATCCTATGAGGAGGATGACTCTGATGAGTTAGTACATGATAAGTACTCTGAGTTATATGCAGCATCCAAGTCTATGCTCACTAAAATTGAGACTCTTTCTAATGAGTTATCAAAAAGTGATGAGACAAAATTTATGTTACAAGAGAAGTATCAATCTTTAAAGACAAAGTGGAAGTAAGTGGAAGTTAGACAAAGCAAGTCTTGAAAACAAAGTCAAGCATCTTCAAGAAATCTTAGACACTTAAATCAGACTAGTTTCCTCACTAACAGAGGAAAAACTTACTCTTGAAAGTTCCTTGAGAAATTCTGAACAACAGTTCAAAAGATTCTCAATCGGGTCAGAAAAGTTGTCAAAAAAGTGTGGGATGGGACAGACTGAAAAAAAAATGAGACTGGTCTGGGATACATTAATGGTGAGGGATCCAAAACCAAACCTGAAACCGTTTTTGTCAAAGCCACAAACACCAAACTAAACTTACCTACCAGATCAACTAAATCCTTTGTCCCCACCTGCCATCATTGTGGAAAGATCGAGCATATATGACCATATTGTTGGAGACTGAGGAGAAGCCATAATGGTTTCAGGGAACCTCAACAAATGAATACCTTGAGTGTGCTTCAAACCACCCTGGAAAAATCTCTTAGAGAATTTTCCAGGATAGCTAAAAGTCTTTCCATCCCGTCAAAACCAAATCTGAGAAAATAAACCACCTGGGTAAAGAAAGGTGAATCTAAACATTCTTCAGGAAGACTTGATCCAACTCAAGATATAGCTATTGAAGAACCCAATGGAGCTGTTGAATAAAATGTTGTGTGCTTTCTATCTCGATTTAGAATCACATGTAAGGCTAGGAGTAAAACTATCGCATTTTGCAATGTTGCACTCATAGCTCTCACAGCAAGGAAATCAGATGAATGGTACATAGATAACGGATGATCACGACACATGACTGGTGACAAGAAATGGTTTACATCGATGAATGATTCCCATCCGTGTGGGAAGGTTGTTTTCAATGATAGTGCTCAAGCTGAAATCATTGGATGCGGGACAGTAAACACCCCAGGTGTCCCACATCTAAAAAATGTACTGTTGGTTAGAGGGCTAAAAGTGAGCTTACTAAGTGTTAGTCAAATTGTTGACGAACATGAGGTAGTTTCTTTTGATCGTGCAAAATGCATAGTCTTTGATGGGAAAGGAAATAGCGTGATGAAAGGTGATAGAACAAAAGATCAATGATTTTGTGTTCATGCTCAAAAGAAATTCTCTGCTGAAGTATGCTTCAGATTATCCACAACTGTGGACGCCTTAGACCTCTGGCATAGGAGGATGTGTCATCTCAACCATCAAGACATGGTGAAACTGTCTTAAAAAGAATGTGTAAGGGACCTACCGAAGCTGACTGGTAAGTCTCATGATATGTGTGGAGATTGTAAGATTTGTAAGTTCACTCGTACTCATCATGCATCTCTAAATGCTAAACCAACATCATGAATTACTACATCTAGATCTAGTCGGTCCTATTGAAACTGAAAGCATTAGTAGTAAAAAAATATGTGCTTGTAATTGTGGATGACTTCTCACGATTTACCTGGATTGAGTTGCTAAGGAACAAGTCAAAATCCTTTGATAAGTTTCTTAAGGTAGCAAATAAAATCACAAATGAGAAACATTCTCAGAACAAGCATATCATTCGAATTCGTACTGATCATCGAACTGAATTTGAGAATAGCTCTTTCAAAAGTTTTTGTGATGAGCATGGGATACATAATGAGTTTTCTGCCCCCATAACACCCTAACAAAATGGAATTGTAGAAAGAAAGAATAGGTTGTTAATTGAAATGGTTAGATTCATGATAAACTTCTCTGACCTACAGCACTCATTTTGGGCCGAAGCTTTATCTAATGTATGTTATACTTTGAACCGTGTTGTTCTAAGAACAGGCACAGAAAAAATTCTCTATGAACTTTGGATAGGTAGAAAGCCAGATGTCTCACATTTGAGGCATTTAGAAGTCCATGCCAAAGTTTAATGCTAAATATGACAAGGGTGTATTTCTCGACTATGCCTCGAACAATAGAGCATATAAAGTGTACAACAAGCGATCATGCAAGATCATGGAAACCGTGAATATAGCTATCGATGACTCTCTCATATATTCTCAGGCGTACCCTAATCTAGACACTCAGAACCTGAGAAGCAAATCGATGAGCAAAATCCACAACTAGATGATGAGGGGTCTGGCCATGAACTTGAAGATGATGGCTCTAGGATAGATGCAACCCTGGCTATCCAAACACCTCACAGAATAGGGAAGATGCAGGTCGCTAAAGATCACACTCCATCTGATATCATTTATGATGCCCACCATCCTATGCAAACAAGGAGTAAGGCACGATCGTTTGTAAGCAATTTCTCTATCCTCAAAACTTTTTTGGCTGATTTTAGAAAAGACATAATCTCTCATTTTGGATTTGTGTCAACCATTGAATTCAAAAATGTTAGAGAAGCTTTATGTGATGAAAATTGGATTCAATCCATGCATGATGAATTAAACTAGTTTGAGTCATGTGATGTATGGGATCTCGTACCTAGACCTAGTGACAAACACATAATATGAACAAAGTGGGTTTTCAAAAATAAAACTGATGAGAAAGGAAAAGTAACCCGAAACAAGGTTAGGTTAGTTGCTCAAAGGTATAACCAAGTTGAGGGTATTGACTTTGATGAAACTTTTGCTCATGTCGCTAGGTTAGAGTCAGTGAGACTTTTGTTATCTATTACTTGTCACTTAAATTTCACCTTGTATCAAATGGATGTTTAAAGTGCTTTTCTTTATGATGATATGAAATAAGAAGTGTACCTTGCCCAACCACCAGGATTCCCAGACCTTACATATCCTAACCATGTTTCCAAACTTAAAAAAGTTGTTTACAGGTTGAAACAGGCCTCTCAGGCTTGGTATGAAAGGTTGTCTTCTCATTGGCAATGGTTTATATTAGAGGATCAATTGACAAAACATCGTTTATTAAAATTTCCTCTAAAGATATCATCATTGTCCAAATTTATGTGAATGATATTATTTTTGGTTCCACTTCTAACTCTCTTATTACTGAATTTGCAAAGCTGATGACTAATGAGTTTCAGATGAGTATGTGTGGAAAGCTGAACTACTTTCTAGGTCTCCAGGTCCAACAAGAAAAAGATGGCTTGTTCATCTCACAAACCAAGTATGCTCAGAACCTTGTGAGAAAATTTGGGATGGAATGAGCAACTCCTATCTGCAATCCCATGGGAACCAATTGCAAAATATGTGCTGACTCTACCATATTTTGCAGTTGGTTCACATTCCAATTTTCTAGTCGCATATAGCACACCTACTGAGAGATAACTAGTGAAGCAGAAGCTTTAGATATATCCAACCAAGTTTCATAAGCCACAGAGGTGAGACAAGCTGATTATGCATGCATAAGAATAAGTTAATCACCAAAAACACTCAATGTTTGATCCTACCATGTATAGAAGCACAATTAGTAGCTTACTCTACCTCACTGCTAGTAGACAAGATATCTCTTTTAGTGTTGGGGTTTGTGCACGATATCAGTCTAACCCAAAGAAGTCTCATTTTAAAGCTGTAAAATGCATTCTGCATTATGTGGCTGGAACTACTAACTTTGGGATACTGTATACGAATGATTCTAACATTGAGATCTAGGTTACTGACTCTGACTAGGTTGGAGATAACACAGACCAAAAAGTCACCTCGGGAGGCTTTTTTTATCGGTAACAATCTTGTCTCGTGACAGAGCAAGAAGCAAAATTGTGGTTCCCTCTCCACCGCTCAGGCTGAGTACATAGCTACTAGAAGTTGCTGCACCTAAATGCTTTGGATGAAGCATATGTTTCATGACTATGGCTTCCCTCAAGGTAAGCTCTCGTTGCTCTATGACAATACTAGTGAAATAAACATCTCAAAGAATCCGATATTGCATTTTAGGACTAAACATATTGACATTAGATATCATTTCATCAGAAGTCTAGTTGAAGAAGAATTGCTTGAGTTAACATTCATACCCACAGACAAACAACTAGCAGACTTGTTCACTACACCTCTTGATAATCTTCGTTTTGAAAGTTTGCGAAAGGCTATTGGTGTGTGTTCTTCTCCATGATCACTTTTCCTAGTACTTGTAGTCTTTTCTTTTTAGTTTGCTTCTTGTTAGTTTCATATACCCTAGATAAAGAAGGAGAAGAAAACAAGAATAGATACCTTACAATTTTGGTTTAATGAATAATGGATGGGATAGACAGTTGTGTAAGCATCCTTAGTCAGCTTTTGAACTTGACATAGGTGATTGTCCAAACATTGAGTATTTTTGGTGATTAACTTATTCTTATGCATGCATAATCAGCTTGTCTCACCTCTATGGCTTATGAAACTTGGTTGGATATATCTAAAGCTTCTGCTTCACGAGTTATCTCTTAGTAGGTGTGCTATATGCGACTAGAAACTTGGAATGTGAATGAGAAAGTGTTTCTTTAAATAAACTCAGAACCTATCCCAAAGGGATTGAAACCTTTGTTCACTTGAGCTAGTCCTTCACTGGGTGCACCTTTATGAAACCTGTTGGCATCCCTGAGATTTAGTCTGTCCTTGTTGGTTCAAAATGACTGTCCTCGGAGTATCCTTGTTATACTTGTTGCCTTTTCGAGCATCTGCTCAGGGAGTCGATGATAGTTATTTTGCTACATGGGCCATACAAGGACAACTTCTTAGATATGATCTAAATATAAACATGTTCACAAAGGCCAAAGGACAATCCACCATTAAAAAGGTGTTTAAATTAAAAGTGACAGAGTCACGTACACTGGTGAAATTCTCCCATTCCATTCCATTTGATGTTGCTACTCTATCCTTCTAGAGATGACTCTGCACACACACTCTATTCCAAATTCAAGTACAAAGGACCATGGGGTTTCTAGTCATTTGTTTTGTGATTATGTGTCCATGTGAAATATTTTGAAAAACCAAAATTGCTCGATTTTGTGGTGTCGTTACCTTGTGAGTATATGCCTCTGCTGACTTCTCTATGATGGGAGTGACTTGTCCATCATTTGTCTCCTCCTATATACTATGATTGACTTTTATCTTATTTATTTTCTTCTCTATGCATGTGCTTAGGGGGAGTGATCAGACTTAGCAAACACTCTTAGTCTTTTCTTATTTTCAGCACCGAGATTAGCTAAGCTTGTGAACTTGTCTTGGAACTTGGTTGATAGCCGACTCTACTCTGATTAACCTATGCTTGGGTGTTCCATGTTTTGAGATGATTTGGTCATGTTGTGTGTGAATCAACTTGTGACTCTCCTTTATCTCTTAATTTGAGGATTGTTGTTTATGCATTAGCTTGTTATCCTCTGGTATAATCAATGTCTCTCTTGCATGTTTGGTAAGCACACTAGTTTATAAATGAGTTCTTCCATTGCACTCTTCTAGGATACTTGGGAGTTGGGCCATGTGTGATGTGTGACGTTACAAGTTGTTGGGCTCGTTTTTAAAATAAAAAAAATCTTTCCGTTTTTCTTCTCTGATCTTTACCTTGATCGAGGTAACTGTCAAATCACCCTTCTTCTCCACTTCTCCACGTTTTCTCTATTTAAACAACGCCACAATTACCTCTTTTCCTACAGCTCCACTTCCACGTTTCTCCTTCTTCTTACCGTTATTTTTAAACTGAGATTATGGTTCGGTGCATGCGTCCCACATACTCTCTTGGTGATTCTCCCTCTGCTCATCGCTCCTCACCTCACTTCCTCATTTCTACTACTCCCTCTACTAGTGCACCACCATCTCTCTCCGTTCCTTCCATGGATTCCTGATCATCTCATCCTCTCACTCAAGGTGCTAGTCACTCCTTCGTCCGTACTCAGACATTGGTGTCCCCACTGCCCAATCACCACCGTGCTTCCACTCCTCCGGCATCTCCTGTCTCCAAGATGGTTCTTGGGGATGCTCTATCTCAGCTCAAGCAACAACGCAAAGGCAAGCATAGTTGGTCACAAAAGGCGGGAAAGCCAAGTCAAACTTCTGTTGTTGAGTCACCTCTCCTCGATGAGGAAAATGAGGATGGGAACACTTCACCCATCCCTCGTCGCTCCAAGGCCTTTGCCTCCAAGGCATCTGCCTCTAAGCACCCTCATCCTCAGAAGATCCTTCCTCTTAAAAAGAGGAATGTTGAGGTATCCACCATTTTCATTCCTCCTCTGTCTAGGTTTATCAACCCCAATGCTAGGACTATATTCATGACTATCACAGTTTATAGGCCTCAAGTTGTTGAGTGTCCCATTCAATTTGATGGCCTACCTTCTGAGTTTTATGATATCGTTTCCAAGTTAGGTTGGGTAGAGGCATGTCTATCCTTTCCTAGGGTTAATGTTTCTTGGGTTCATGAGTTTTACGCGAACTTTCTGCTCAATGCTCATGAGAGTCCTCGTCTCAAGTCTCGTAATCCCATTTTTGTTTGTGTGAGGGATGTTAGAGTTGATGTGTCTCCTTCTCACATTTGTAAGGTTTTGGGTTTGCCTACTACCAAGAAGTCTTCCTTGACCAAGCTTAAGGACTATGAGTCCAAATTCTCTCTTGATGAAGCAGCCACAGCTATTTACTCTATTCCACCACTCACTCGTCATTGCTCCTCTCACCTGTCCAGCCAGTTTCTCACTGAGTTTCATAAGATCATGGGATTCTTGGTTCGTACCTTTTTGAGCCCTGTTTCTTAGACATCCAAGGTCACTTTTGAGCAAGCTGCAATGATTGGATACCTCAGCTCCACCAAGAAGATTATTCCAACTAAGCATTCATGTGCTATCACATCTTCCATGCTGCGATTACTAATCAGTCCAATTTGGGGAGCTCAGTGGTTTTTCCTACTGTGATTACCCTTCACTCCTTAGAGGCCCAAGTCCCTCTCTTAGATGATGACTTGTTTATGGATCTTCTCCCTGTGGACAAGTTCACCATTACCAAATCTGTTAGTTAATCGCATGTCTATGTGGAGCCCATCAAGATCACATATCTCAAGAAAGAAATCAGGGAGTTGGTTAAGGTGATTATTCATCAGTCCATGTCTGAATCCCGTGACTGCATGACGTATGAATTCTCCAAGATTCAGACCAGTCTCGATGAGTTGGTGGGAGCTGCTCGTCGTACCAAAGATGGCACTGCTACTTCCCATCCTTCTGGATCCTCTGACTCCTCGAGTGCCTCATCTGAGGGGGAGTCTGCTGGCAATGACTATGAAGACATGGATGCTAAAGAGGAAGAGGAGACTTAGGGATTGTGGTCTCCTATCTGCTGCAGATGTTTGCTGATTTTTGTTTCCTTTTTATGGTTTTTGGTTTCCCTTATGTTCCCTCTGCCTGTGGCACTTTTATTTTATTTTTTTTTGCTTTGTTTGTTTTCTGCTCCCTTTATCATCCATCCCATGTCCAAAAGGGGGAGAAACCCAGTAGGATTTATTTTTCTGTTGTAATCATTGGAACTCAGTGTTTGATGTTTTTGTGAGCTTAAATTAATATTAATGCATGCATCATGAGTTCAAGATTATTGAAATACCTACTATTTTTTTATTACTTCACTTGTTCTTGTCAATAGCTGTATAGTTGTGTAGGCTCCTTAATATATGCACAAGTGGTAGAGGAATGTTTTGATCAGAAATACCAAAGGGGGAGAATGTTGGCACAATGATTAATTGACATACTTGGCTGTGATCAAAATAATTCCTGGATAATATACTTCAAGTCAACATTGACCTTTAACTATGTGAAACGAGTTTGAAGACCCAATTGACCTCATGAAAAAAGGTAGATTCATGCATACGCATATCATTAGGATGGTCAGTAGTCTTGGTATCCCATGCCATCTGGGTTTATAAGATTCTTAACCCGTGACTTTATTTTTGGGATATTCAAAGGCTCCAGCTGGTCTATCTACTGATAGACTCTGTGAACCTCTATAGTCACAGGCTGGTCTTAGAGAAAAGCGTTTTGACATGTTGTGTTTGGAAAAACATATTTTGGGTAAAAGTTTACAAAACCTTTTCTTTCTTGTTTGAATTATATCCTAGGAATGAAGTTCTTTTTTTTGCTAAAAATAGGAAAAGATCTTTTTACTTATTGATTATCTAGTCACTTTAGTGTCTTGGATAAAGACACAAAGAATCTTTAGAAGCATCTTCCTTCCGTGTGACTGAGGTATCTCGGCCTTGACCTTTGGTCACATTTGCTTGCCTATAAATATAGGACAAGCTTCTTCGACTTAGCGGGTTATTCAAATAGTGAATTTGCTTTTGTGAAGCTAAGTCTGTTTTTCATCTTAAGTCCAAAGTCTCAGTTGTTTATCCTTTGGATACTTTGTTGTGACAAGAGTTTGCATTAACCCATCTTTCATTCATTCTCATATCATTGTATTCCATGAGGTCTGATTGGTAGTACGTCCCAGAAGAGTTCTAGAAGAATCAGTTGTGCGATAACTGAGTTTTGTGAAGAATCTTCACCAACCTTTTAGTTATAAACACTTAAGTAGCAAGTAGAGAATAGTTCTTCAGCTAGTGTGCGATACTAGAGTAGGATAGCAGAGAACTAGAGATCCTATGAACTAAAGAGTTGTATTAAGTGAGATTACATAGTGAAAAGGTTTGGTTCTCAAGAATTAGGATCACGTAGTTTTTCTCCCAGGTTGAATTACAGGATTTCTGCGTTAAAGAAAAATATCTTTGTGTTATATGTTTTTACTTACCGCAATTTTTCTTTCTATCGTAATTATTTATTTGTCAGAATAGACTCACTCATAACTATCCTTGATAATAGATCTTTAAGCGAAAAAATTGTCAAAGTCTCTATTCACCTCCCTTTAGGAACTTCCTGGTGACTGTACTTTATTTGAATTGGTCGAATGATGAACCGCAAGACAGAACACTGGTTTATCTGTTTAGTTTTAGTTGAGCAAAGGCTTGGCATGCGTCTGGTTTGAGATGTTGATTTGGAAGGGTTGACTTTGCTCAACACTTGCTGAGTGTGCAGAAAGAAGATGGAGTAAAACTTCAAGAAATAAAAAGAAACCTGTCATTCCATTATTTGACGTGGGCAGAAGAACTATTTATGTTTGAAAGAGGTAACTAAACTTTCGTCAAACTTGACAAAATCTCATTCGGTGCGAGAACAATAGTAGCTAACACTTAATTAATGTCGCAAGAACTTTGAACATCCTCGACCAACTCATTCTTAATTAGTGTACATCGTTAATTTGATTATGGTAATTAATTAACAAAGACCGCGCGTATCTTAATTTTTTTGGTTTTGAAAGGGATCTTCAAATATAATGCTGCGTGAATTATTTACCTCATATGTCCCAACTGATTAATCGATCAAATGACTTTCATGAGTTTACAATTAATCAATTAATCGAAGGTGATATATATATATATAGGGTCCTCGTAATATAAGACAAAGGTGGCGAGTTAGGAAGAAAACAAAAGAATGGAGGCGCTCACCTAAGCAAAACACTTGCTCTATGATCAAGTTCCATGCATCATCGATCCATCACTTGCATGTTTTCAATTACGGTCATCATTTGGTCCATAGATTCGAAAAGTCCATCGGGCTTTAGACCAAAAAAATCCGGTCCTAATGAGCTTTGGGCCGAGGTCCTAAAGCCTTCGGGCCTAAAAATATTTGACACATCAAGCCTCGGCCGACCCAACTTGTAGAGTCAATCCCGTCAAGCCCATTAATTATATATATTATTGATTATCTTATTAATATATACCTATAAATTATCAAATTTATCTTAATATCATTAATTCATATACTAAATACTATTTTTTAGGCATATTAAGTATTTAGTATATAAGTGTTTATATATTGAATGATTAAACACTATTAAATTGTAAGATTTCTTTTTTAGCACAAAAAAAGTCTGGCCCTGATCTGAAAAGTTCGCTAAAATTCAGGGCCTAAAAAATTCGTGGGCTTCAAATTTTCAATAAAATACGACCCAACCCGACCCGCATTTTGGAGCGCCCTAACCCCAGTGGACTTGAACTTAGACAACCCAAACCCGACCCATTAATGACCCCTACTTCCAATTCTGCACTCATGATGGAAGCAACAACTTTCTTTTTCAAATAGTACGTACGGCGTGGAAACTAGAACGAAATTAAGAGCCACCCATGAGTTGCGCCGCGTAGGCTTGAGAGGTTAGTTTCATTTGTTTAATGATTCGGATAACCACAATTACTTGATTAACTTGATCGGGGTTAAATAAAGTTCTAACATTAGTATATTACTAAGGGAAGTAGGGCACGAGAGAGCCAACGATTCCGTGCTTATAAAACAACGGAACGACGCCGACCTCATCCACTGCGTGGCACCACCACCGCCGATGATTCCCACTACTTTTTCCGCAGATCTGGCGACTCATTGCATCAGGTGTCAAATGTTCCGTACGATCTGTTTTAGAGACTTCAAAAGGTACTAGTACGTACGCAGAAAGACTTCTACAGCAGAAATAGCTCGCCTGCTTGATCGACCTGGCTGACCGATCGAGATTAGTCACCCTGAGCTCCATATATATTTGTCAGGCTCTTCATTATTTGTCTGTACGAGTTTTTATACACTTGTTCGAGTAGTTGAGTGAGGTAAGAGCGCACAACCCTGCCTTCTTGCTTGTTGGAATCCAAGTGCGAAAGCACATATGCAATTTTTTAATTTGTTTGGTCAGTGTTTCCATACACATTGCTGGACATGGTGCTCTATAGTAGTCCTGCAATAACTTAAAACTTGTCATCCACGAATTTTATCATTATTGACTAATTGCCTCAATATGATAGTTCCTGTTTCGAAATGAAACTACACTCGCCTACCCACCAAACTGCAATAGAAAAAGGATATGATGAGGTATACGTAACACTATATATATATATATATATATATATATTAGTGGGTAGTGTTCTGTTCTTCGAGGCCTTGCTTTTAATTAAAACTATCAAAGTATCATATTAACCAAACGAGAACGAAACACCAAGTTATTATGTTCACCTTACTTCATTTTCTCAAACTATAGATGGTCTTCATCGTCATGATATTGTAGTATTTCTTTTTTGTTGAATTATCTACCGCTCGTCCTTAGTGATGGAGATGCTATCTAGGTATATAGGAGCAAGAATGTAAGATTAGACTAGACATGTCTTATCATCGATATCCAATTTAGGAAGCCATCCAAAGGGATTTCCTATATGCATGCTTGTCAGTTTGTCAAAGGATGAATAGAAGCAAGATAGACAAAAAATACTATTGCCAATGAGGAATTAGCTACATTTGAAGTTCAATGATGGATGACATTGGATAGGATATAGTCTGAATGAACATGACTACATATTTAAGACTACATTGAACCAAAAGTGTTTAGCCTTCCTTACATCACAAGTATATAATCTAGATCTCTTTTAGCCATAATCAAGATCTCTCTTACTTGATTAATTTATGGGCATCATGTAATCACTCCTCCACTACTGAGCACTACACACCAAGTAACACATTCACATTAACCAATATGTTAACTCACAATAAAATTTAAACAGTGTCCCTCTTGGCCATGTCTTTTATTGGTGGCCACTCTTACTAGCACCCATATCCATATAAACACCACCCACGCCCATATATTAGCCTTACATGTATACATCATCATGCAAAAGAGCACTATTCAATTCTATATTTCTTGATGGGGGTAATATGATCGAATTCCCTACTTCCCTACTTATAAATGTTATAACCCCTAATAAACAAATTAAAGACAACCAAAGTACGGACAATTCCACCTTTCAATAATGTTTACTCATGAGTCACAATTGTACTTTCTCGATCAAGTTGTAAATCAAGCTAACTCATACACTGGATTAACTTACCTTAGCTTTCCCTAAGTTTTACCGTGCATATACTTCAGTGCTTAGAAGCTTTTATATTAAGAGGTTTGTTTTCCGTGTCATCGGCAGACCTCTGTAACTATACTACAAAATTACTGATAAAGTTTTTGCCGCAATAAAAAATAATTAGAGATCTATATAGATAATTATAATATTGCTATGGACAACCCCTAACAATTACAGATTTCCTCTCTTTTTTTGTTACACGTACAAACCCACATATTGATAAGCTAGTTGATCATGGTAATCTCAAACCCTACCTCCCATGGAATGAGGAAGTGAAACCCGAGTTGATCACGTATACAACCTTTTTCGGAAGAGGATCCAAATAATTGCTCATTGGCGGGTAGTTCCCCCATGGAAAGCCAGAGACCTTATTCTGCGTGGGAATCCACCTAAGAATCTACAAGGATGGTAATTACTTGGAAATACGTTGTTTAATATAGTATGGATGGATAAGATACCAATGTGATCGAGTAGTGCCTTTATACGCAAAAAGTAGAGACATGCAGGTCTAGCTAGCTAATCCTGCCTTCTCTTAATTAATCTTTTGTTTATGCTTTTTTCGGGCTATAAGAAGGCCGGCCATTTCTCATTCTAGTGTAGGCAAGCACAAATCCATCGAGCAGTAGTCACTTGTTTGAGAGCTGTAATAGCACTTCGAGCTTAGCTAGATATAGCAAAAGAGAAGGTGCTTTGCATCACATAGATAGGAGCTAAATAAGATGGCAGACAAAGGTTCAAATGAAAGAGTGGTTCTATTTCTTAACAAGATAAAGCCTTACTTGGCTATGGTGTCCCTGCAATTTGGATTTGCAGGGATGTACATTATCAGCATGGTGGGTTTAAAGCGTGGTATGAACCACTTTGTCCTGGCTACCTATAGGCATTTCATTGCCTTCGCTGTGATCGCGCCCTTTGCTCTTGTTCTCGAAAGGTTTCCCTCTCGTCCTTCTTTCTATATCGATCTAGTTCACATAAACATGCATGCATACGCTCGGTTTCAACAGATTATATATACATGACCTAACTATATTGTTTTCCACACATCTCCAGGAAGATAAGGCCGAAACTGACTCTCCCGATCTTCCTAAGAATAATGATGCTTGGTTTTCTCGAGTGAGTAGTCATCTTATGGATCAAAGACAGAATTGATCATCTTCTTGTTCGAGTTTCTTAAAATTAATCTGAGTTTACTACATGCAGGCCTGTGCTAGCTCAGAACTTATACTTTGTGGGAATGACTTACACCTCAGCCACATTTGCTTCTGCCACTGCAAATATCCTCCCAGCTATTACCTTCATCTTTGCACTTCTTTTCAGGTACTTACAAGTTCATACACAAGCAAGCTACCAATGGTGTTAATTTATCATAATACCTATACGGTTTGTAGAGTTTAATTATTGATCGTTAATTATGTCATTCATGTATAGATTAGAGAAAATAAACTTCAAGAAGATACCTAGCGTATTAAAGGTGATCGGAACTGTGATCACCGTCAGTGGAGCAATGCTCATGACCTTCTACAAAGGCCCCATCGTCGAGTTTATAAGCTCCCATTCCGGCCACCATTTAAAAACTGCCGCAGCCACCAACAAGCATTGGGTACTCGGAACTGTCATGCTCCTAGCTCGTTGCTGCGGTTGGTCTGGTTTCTTCATTCTCCAAGTAAGTTACACCTCTCAAAATGATACCTAGCTTGTTGATTCTTTTAGCTAGAGTGATTGTTATGCTGAGCTAATCGATCGGTTACTACTGTACCTTGTGTTTCAGTCGTTCACTTTGAAGGTATACCCAGCAGAGCTCTCTCTCACTGCTTTGATATGCTTGATGGGTGCTCTGGAAGGTGCAGTAGCCACGCTAGTATTCGAACGAGATATGAGTGTTTGGGTTATAGGCTGGGACTCTAGGCTCATTGCCGCGGCTTACTCTGTGAGTTGCCATTTTATTTGATCAACTCCGAATATTATATGATCGATGAAATAGCTGTTTGACACAGTTTTGTTTATGGTGATTAGGGGATAATTTGCTCTGGAATTGCATTCTATGTGCAAGGGATTGTGATGAAGGAACAAGGGCCAGTTTTTGTCACAGCTTTCAGTCCATTGGCCATGATCATCACTGCCGCTCTAGCCGCCATCATTTTATCTGAGCAAGTCCGCCTTGGAACGTATGTACATCAATATACCTCATTGATGCAGTCTTACTATATTTCTAGGGTTTAACGGTGCATTTTTGTTTCATTTTTCAGTGTTATTGGAACTATCCTCATAGTCATTGGCCTCTATGCTGTTGTGTGGGGTAAAAGTAAGGAACGTTCAGCCTCACTGAAGGATGTGAAAACTATTGATCATGAATTGCCAATCAGTACTACAAGATCTTCAACAGCTGTTGATAGCAAGAATGATACTACTGGACCTGCAAAGACTATCGTCAAAGTTCCAATTAACCCACAAGAGTCATGAGAAGTATATTTATGTGTCCATGATTCCCATTGGTGTTTACATTTTTCAAATCTCATTATGTGAGATTGTATTTTGTTTTGTTTTTTTTCCTAGGTAAACTACATATGTAAAACAAGGGAATGTACGTGGATTCCTAGCTACCAATTAAGGATGATCACTAAGGATATGGCATTCTAAGCATATGTACTTTTTGATCATATATGTAACGATATGGTCAAAAAGTTAATTTCCTATGAGACACTGTTGGCAGAGTTTAATTTGTTGTCGATCTATATATCTTCTTCCATCATTCTGTTTGCATTCTACCATATTGTTCTGAACTTCAACAATAAATGATACCACAATATCACCAATTATGTAATTCAGATAGTAATGTCAAGAAATCAACATGCATGCAAGTTTGGTAAAGATGTGTCGAGTAAAGTATGTCAATGAAAAAAATAAAAATAAACTTTGATTTTGGAAAAAGAATAGTGAGGATGGAACGAGTTCATAATTTGCGTGTGATTGCTTTTATATTTTAAGCACTAAAACAATAAAACAAAAACAAAATTTTTAAATACAGAAAACATGGGTGCACAACATAAGTATCAGATAAAAACAACATTGTACCATTTGTACCGAACAACATCGGAACATCTCAAATTCTCGAGCAACAAAAAGTTTGACTAGACGTCCACCCCAACGACACAAGTAACATAGCTTCTAAAAACAAATGAGGAATAGACACGTAGCATTTGGTCCTACGGAAAGGAGGGAGGAGCCGCGCCTTGCGATTATATCGATCATTGAGACACACACGCTCACTGTTCTCCTTCATCATCGCCCATCGATCAGCTTCTTCTTTTTTTCTCGATAGTTTTTGGAAAAAGCCAGCCAGCGTCGACAATGGTGATGTGGGTATTTGGTTATGGCTCTCTTATATGGAAAGCTGGGTTTAACTTCGACGAACGCGTCGTCGGTTTCATCAAAGGCTATCGCCGTGTCTTCTACCAAGGTCTCTTCTCTCTCTCTCTCTCTCTGGCTCTGTCTGCCTTAGTTTCATGTTTGTTTTATTTGGGTTTGTGACTTTGTACTCTTATTAATTAGGCAGCACTGACCATAGAGGGACTCCCGAGTTTCCTGGAAGAACAGTCACTTTGGAAATTGCTCCAGGGGAAGTCTGCGTAAGTTTTTTTTTTTCAGAAATCTCAGTGTCGCACATTTGTTTTGTTCAACTTAGCCTTATAGACATACACTTACTTTTTACTTTTTAGAAGATTAATCTGTGATGTTTATTCTTCAATATCGTGTGATGATTACCCTTTGATTTTTGATATTTTCAAAAAGAGGCCACAGTTGGTGATTGCTTTTACTTTGTGGGTTTAGTGGGGAGCTACATACAAAATTGTAAGGAATGAAGATCAAGAAGTTGCTTTAGAGGTAGATTCTATTCTTATATCTTAAAGTTCATCTTCACTGTAATCTAGTTGTTATCTGCAGCTATGTTTAGTTTTGTGAACATGGTTTGTGCTCGTGCACTGTGTTCTTGCATTACTACTTATATGTATCCAAGTTTAAATTGACAGCAAGCTTGGAGTTAATTGACAATATATACCAAAGCTTTGTTCAGATTCTCTTTGTTGCTTGAAGCTCAAAAACACTAAATTGTCCAAGAACTTACTGAGACTTCATTATCAAGAAATGTTGCAAAAAACGATCATTGTGTCCATGTTACTTTGTTGTTTTGGGGGTTTCAGGATGCTGATACAGAACTTGACACCCCTCTTCAATCTATCACTTTTTTATTTCACAGCACTTGGAAGTGAGGGAGAAGCAGTATGACAAGAAAGTATATGTGGATTTCTTTACCGTAAGTCCAGTAGTTAAGAACTCCTTATGATCACTCAGTTGAGTATTCCTGCTAGTTTACCATTACTTGTATATCTTTCTTTCAGGACCCAACAGCTGCAACTCCAGCTTTCTCAGGAGTAATGGTGTAAGTAGCAAAGTGACCAAGACCTTTACCATGTTAGCTTTCTCCCAAACCAAATAGCAACTGATTCGTTTACTGTTTAGATATATTGCCTCTCCAGACAAAAAGCTTAATGTGAACTATTTGGGTCCTGCATCCATTGAAGACATTGCCAAGTATGTAATATTCATATACCAATCAACTACAATTCCTGCAATTTTGTGTTTCCATCACTCAAGTGAGCCTCAGATATTGAGTCATTCTTGATATTAAAAGTCCTTCATATTCTGCAGACAAATTGTTCAGGCCAAAGGCCCTTCAGGACCTAATAGAGAGTATCTTTTTAAGCTTGAAGAGGCCCTTCTTCAAATTGGTAAGCTACTCTAATGATCCATAAATTCATCCTAGTCAAGGATGCTGCACTACTTGAATAACTTCTTTCCTTCACTTTTTATTGCCACAGGATGCAAAGACAAACATGTAGTAGATCTTGCCAACAAAGTGAGGCGCATCATTACAGAGAGCGAGCTCACTGCTTCATGAGGTCGGGAACAATTAAGAACAGTGGATTTTAGAGGCTTGCGATCATGTAGTCTTTCGATTATTTATGGATGGCACTGTGATATTATTCATAAAACTCTTCTTCGGACTTCTTGTGCCTCTGATATAAGTTATCCCATCAGGCATCAGTATCGATGACATTCATTGAGAAAAGGATCACCAAGAGAATAATGAACTTATTCTGACTTCTCTGTTGGAAAATTCATTGGAGACTAGCTGGAACTGCTTCGACCCCATTTACAGCCCTTTCTGATAATGACATTTCAATTCTTCAACACTGTCCGTGCCTCCCCGACTGAACCTGCATTAGGATCAAGATCACGTCTAGTCGAGGAAACACAAGGTTCATCTTGCAAGTATGAGGCAGAGATTCTGCTGGCATAGAAAATCAGAAACAAAGCTAATTTAAAAAAGCAGCTTTCATTTCACATCAACTCGGTCACATCAATCTTTCCAAAGAACGAATATATAATGTTACAGAGGTGATGAGCATTGGCCTTCACCATCAAAGACAGCAATCTCCTGTCCATAGTTTACATCTGATAATATAAATTCGCAACCCTACAGCTATTTGGTCTTCACACCCATAAATAAGCTATACTGACTCTACATTTTACATCAATAGTTCAGAAACTAAATCTCCCTTGCTAGTATACGCAACCCTACTCCTAGCAAAGTTCATTCACTGTCATCATCCCCATCACCTGCATAAATATGGGAAAATTCGTAAGATTTTAATGATCTCAGCTAAAGCATGCAACTAGAGACAAACATCCATTGACAGCACAACATATAGATTACAAAACAATCATCCTCATTGCCCTTGATGCCATAAATAATAGGAAACACATCACATGAAATTATGAATTTAACACTTACCCTTATCACTGTGGCTCTCATCGCTACTACTGTTATCCTCATCTTCTACCTCGTCTTCCTCATCATTGTCATCACCTGTATCTTCAGCATCCGAATCACTATCGATGGGTATTTTGGGTCTGGGAGGAGGTACAAAGCTAGTTGTGGACCTTCTGCGTGAACTCGTTACAATATTACTCATGTCAATGCCTTCGAGCTCTTTTGCCTTCTCCTTTTTCTTTTTGACATCCTTGATTTCTGAGATAATAAGTGCAATTGCAAGTATGTGCATGTCAGGACACAAGATGGATTCTGACATACATAAGATGGAAAAGTAAAGAAGTCCATTTAGCACATCATATGACATAGCACTGAACCACAACAGAACCACTGCACTGAAGAGCTTATAAACTTCCATGATACATGTACGTAAGAAACTTGATTGTCTTGGTGTTATGTGCAATCAGTCTAATCCATGTTTATGAATGGCATCTTTGTGGATTCACGTGGCATGCATAGTACAAGAGGACAAACTAATGAGACTGATTTAGCCTTCTCAGATACTTTAAAAACAGAATGCCACAAAACCCATATTATCCCTTATCCATATTCCAAGATGAACAGACGTTGGAAACCCACTTGAAATACTTGGAATCCCCTTTTGCAGCATCTTCTATGTCTACATTATATCGAAACATATTTCAACGAAAACCACAAAAGCCTACTACTTACCTTTCTCACTGGGATTTGAGGACAGCCCTTCTCGACGGAGTATATCCTCTAACTCCTTTATCAGGCGAGCCTCACGTTCTTTCTCAGGCCCCGGCTTGATTTTCTTGTAAATTGAGGGGGGCACACTGTATAAGAGAACATAAACATTAGAATGACAACAGTGAAAAAAAATATAAAAAAATCGTACAAAGTGTATCAAAGAGAAAAACCTCATTCCACATGCTTTGATGACTGATCTTAGACGCTCCACCCGTTTTCCGTATGCAGGTGTTGGAAGTTCTTTCTTCTGCAATTGATATAAACGTATGAATTAATAATAAATAATCGTTAAACACAATAAACTATTCACGGATATGAAAAGTCATGACCTTCACAGGTTTTTCAGCGGATGACTGAGAATTTTCATCTTCAGACCCATTCTCACTGTCTTTTGCATCACTTTTGTCCTCTGAATCTGCTTTAAGAGGCTTCATTCGCTTCTTTCCCGACTTGTTGGTCTCCTTTGCCAAATTTTTTCGTTTCTTCATCCCCTCAGAGTTCTGCATCTTACCTTTTGTAACACTTTTTTTCCGAGGTTTAATATCTTCTTCCTCATGACTTTCACTATCTGCTGGACCAGAACTCTCTTCACTTATCTCTTCGGGAGAAGTATTTTTCTGAGGTTTCTTCATAACGCTTTTCTTGACATTTTTGACAGGCTCAGGAACTTCACAAGATGCTAGAACCTGCAAAAGAAATATTAAAAAAAGTGGCAGAAGTACACCAACTTCTGGAACGGAATAAATTGTCTTACCTCATCTAGTTGCTGATTTATAAACTTCTTATAGGGATCAAGACTATATGTCTCAAGTTTAAGATCTTTCTCCAAGACTCGACGAAGTTCGGCCATAGTAAGCTTCCTGCAGAGAGGAGAGATAAGTGACAAATAGATGCCAATGCAAACTAAAGCAAAAGGAGATGAAATATACATAAAGAATCAGTCTAGTAATGTTACAGAAATCAGCAAATGATAATCAATAAAGAAAGAGAAGTAGCATACTCGGTATTAGCTTTGATATAAGCGCCTCTTTTTCCAAGGGCTGACTTTATCATAGCCTCAGTTGGAGCCTTTTTGTTGTTGGTGCTCTTAGATCCTTCACTTTTAGATTTGGCTGTCTTATCGCCTGTTAATAGATTTGATGCAGGAGACTCATCCATCTTCTCCTCATCTGCTGCACTAGTTTCCTTGACATTTTTCTTCAACTGATGCTCTTCAGTGGATTCTACTGCTTCCCCTTTGGTCAGAATTTTTTCATCAGTCTGACCAGAACTCTTTGTGGTATTGTCATCACCAGCACCCTCTAAGCACTAAAAATACAATAAACACTTAATAGGTTGAATACGAAAAACAATTTAACTCCCATTAGTTAAAGGGCAAAAAGAACATCGTTAGGCAATGCCTCAATGGTGATATACCCTTCCACTGGCATTTGAAGATGCTCATCTCATCACTGTCATGGTTGAGCTTTTTTCTACCATTTTTCTAAGTATCATATCTTTAAAAAGTAGCAGCAAATTACACTACTTGAAAGCCCAAAATATATCAGGGTGCTTGAAATAAAATAAAATAGGAGTTGGATGGTATGGCTAAGTAAAGGTAGAGAAAATAAAACAAGCAATAATTAGATAGATACCTTTAACAAATGTTCCTTGACAAATCCTTTGTGTGCATCTAATGCAGATGGCTCTAAACCCATGTCTTTCTCTAATACTCTTCGTACATTCACAAAGGTCAAAGAACTGCATTTTAAGAAAAGAACAGATTAATAAAATCCAACCTTAGACTGGCCATTAGAATTCTTAATACACGTGCACTGAACATAACCATTTCAAGAATCTACTAATGTTCGAGTGATGCATACCTAAAGCGATTGCCAGTAATCTAACACTTCAGATGCACAAAATGCAGATGCAGATGCAATTCACTTCAATTCAATTAACCTAAATTTTTTGGAATTGAACAGTGTGAATAAGCGTATCACACTAGTGGATTATGATATACATGTCATGCTCCATTTCGCCTAATTGTGCAGAGTCGACCAAAACTAAGTACAAATGAATTCTCTTTACATCAACAGATGAACCACATGGAATTCTAAAAACGCAAAACCTACCAAATACCTAACTGAAACTGCAAAAACCGAGCACTAGGCACGCAAAACACATACACAACAGTACACCATTACTTCGCATCACAATTAAACCCTAACAATTCAATCCAGCAAACTACTGTAACCCTATCTCTAGCACCAAAACAAAAACCCTAACATTTTCGTCGCCAAAAGCTTGAGAGAGAGAGAGAGAGCATACTCTGATTGTTCCTTAAAGTGAGAGATGCGAGCGCGTAAAGCCTTCAGTATCCTGGACTCCATATCGTCGCCGCTATTCTCCTCCTCCTGCTTCACTGGAGTCGTCTGGCTCTCTTCTACCACCTCCGCCATTCCACACTTCACAATTCGCTACTCTCTCTCTCTCTCTCTCTCTCTCTCTCTCTCTTGAAGACTCTAACCCCGTGACTGTGATTTAAGAGATGCTTCGTCTTCTGTGCTTTTTGAATAAGGAAGGGGGAGATTGGAAAAGGTTTTCTTATGGTTATTACGGCGTTCACTACGACGTCGTTTTGAGGATGATTTACTGAACAAGACTATGAAAGACGCGAAGTTGAAGTAAATTGCAATATTGCCCCCAAATTTTTCAGCGAAGAAAAACTGATCAAATCGATGAGAGTGAGAGAGAGAGGGGGGGGGGCGCGATGGGAGGACACGGAGCAATAGAGGTGGCGAAGACGGTGATCGAGGTTGCTGACGTGGCGTGGATGGCGTTGGAGAAGGGGCACCACCACCTCCACCACGAGCACGGCGGCCACGAAGAAGCCAGAGCACACGGTAACGGCGGCGCGGTTTCCGATGAGGAACTGGAGGCGCTGCGAGCCGAGAATCGGCGGCTGAGGAAGTCGCTGGAGAATAATTTGAAGCTGCTCGAAAACCTAACCGAGTCGCCGTGTCTGGCCAACGATTGTCCTCCTGACGTAAGCAAATTCCAGATTGATTTGATTTTTTTTGTTTTTCTGTAACCTTATTCCGGTTAATTTTGTTTGAAATCCTAACATGAAACTGTGGTGGTTATAGTTGTATGCGCGCCTTGTAGCTGCGGTGGATTCTGAAAACTTCTTGACGAGAATTAAAGCGCTTCAGCCGAAATCTCTGGACGGAAATCACTTTCCGTTCAAAGTTGCCACAAATATGTATACAAATCATACACTCAATTCACATATGCCTAAACACCAACTTTCATATTTGGCATGAATTTTTTATTGTTTTTTACATTAGTTTTGTGTTTGGATTATATAGAAAGTGATTTGGAGGAAGCTGAAATTCTGATCAATGTTAACGAGAAAGATCCCAGTTGGTGGGTGTGGGTGATGGAAGATATGCTTCCGGGGAATGCGGAAGAAAGGAGTGGAATTGACAGTGAGAGCTATGTGGTTGTGAATGGGGACCATGTGGTGGATGGGGTTGCTGATTTCATGGCCAAGTGTATTATGTCGAATCCTAAAGCTCGGGTATGTATCCGCTAAAGCTTTTCTCTTGCTTGCGTTCTGTTTTATGTCGTCTGATTTAGCTTCCTTTGGAATTGCAGAAATTGACACCAGAGGAGTTGCAGAAAGGATAGTTTTATGGGAACTTTTCAGAATCAAACTGGCTCTAAGCTTGCAATTTCTGATCTTTAAATTGTTAATTTGCTTTGTAACTTGTTAAAGTTGTAGTCTCTATCATCGTTTATGAGTTCAACATGTTTTCTACACGTAACTATCACCATCTAGTCTTCTGGTATACTATACCGTCTTCCATAGACCAATGCCAATTGGTTTATACTTTCTACATATTAAAGGCATGCGATAAATGATCGATTAAATGGATTTTTATCTTTTGTACCGGGCATTTGATGTCTCTAATCTAATGTGGTGGTTTGAGCTTATGAAATTCGGCACTACAGTATAGAATGAGATTATGTGACTCATCCTTGTCAATCTATTTTGCAGTTGTATCAAAAGCTATGGGTCGTGTGAGGAAACCGGAGAAGACTTTGGGTATTTGGCATGCTGGAAAGCTATTTTATGCCCTGTCAACCTGGGGACTTGCTCTAGCCGGGTGAGCTCTCTCGTCTGCCTACTTAACATAGTCCTTTATATTGTGTAGCCTTTGCTTGAGAGTTTGAGCATTTACCTTATGCATTCTGGTTGAAGGCATTTGTTAATTCCTGATCAGCTTGGAATATAGTTGTCTCATTTTGCTACTAATAGTCTTGTAATTGGCTTTCAAAATATGTCCCCCGCCCCACAGTATAACACTGGATTATTTTTGTTGTTGCAGATTGTATAGGACCCGAGCCATATTAAAGATTGCGGCAATGGGGGTGCATACAACAAGCAAAGTGCTTATGGGGGCAATGTGCGGGACCTTGCAACTCAATTGTACAAAGTTAACGTGCTATTCTAGTTCTAGTGTCTGGCAGGACAAAAGAATTCTCAGCTTATGTAAGTAGTTGTGAATAGCTTGCTCTTAAATTTGCAACATGATTGATTTAAGATAATGAGATGTTGATTAATTCTATTGATCAATCCCGAATGTGATAACTGTAAATCCTCAGAGATTATTGGGCTATTTGATTGCTGAAATGCAATTGCTAGATCCTCAAACGATTATAGTAAAGAACCAAAAAGGGACCTGAATCTCAATAAACCTAAACCTATTGTGTATACAAGCTCTTTAATTCCTGTTCATACGGAGATCAAGTAGAATAGATCATAAATACGGTCATCTTCATTTTGATGGCTGAATTTCTCTCTCCCCATAAATTGCTCTACTTCGGCTCTGTGACAGTTCTCAGAAAAAACACCAATCACTTCCGGTAGATTACAACAAAAACGAGCTCTCATAAGTGGGAAGATCTTGCTGCCAGCAAATGTGATACAAGAATCATTAAAAGACCTATGATATCTCAGAACTTGAACAAAATTCATTCAGTGAAGGGAGAGCCAATTGATAAGCAAAGTAATTGACTTTTAAGATACCAGGGAGTCTTGAATGGCAAATTTCAGGTGTCTAAAGACTTTCTTTTTTTGTTGGTTGTTGAGGAAGCTTCTGACTGGGCATGACCAAAAACTGACCTGCAACATGTCCAAAGCCACAACTTAATCATGAGAAAATGAGATCACTGAAGCACCTTCTCTTATCGCAGGCTTCAGCAACGTATCCTCTACAAATAAACTAATAGACGGCTGACTATACGACAGAAACATTTTGTTGCAGTGTCAACTGTAGCAATATATAGCGACTCTTATTTGGAAGTAATCATTAACTGAACTTTATTAGTCGATTATGAAATGAGTTCACAGTTTTTGGTCAATCAAATGTCATTACAAGCATTACTAGATAACATATCAATAATTAAGCATATCAGAGGTAAATGGATTTAGAAATATTACACTCGTATAGTCTATAGTCACTTACCCACAAGTTGAACATTTCTTATGATGCTTGCAAAATATGGACAAGCACACTGAACAAATGTATCCCGTGTCTATTGTTTTTTTATGGCAAAAGCACCTACAAAATTGAGGGAATTAACTGATAAGTCAATACTCAATACACACATATCGAATGACTCTTTTACGTTGTAGGCAGTTTATACAATTACCTAGATCACATTGTAACTAATATAGCAGGAACCGTAACTAAAGTACTGTACTATATCACAATGGATTTTTCCTGAAACATAAAAAACACAAAAGAGCCCACTTTCTAAAAACTGTATGAAAAATCATTCGTAAGTAATTTACTTACGAAGCACGAAAATCCACACCGGCAGACTTGGGTAGCTGTAAAAATGCTCGGGAATGCAAATCAGTGGCAAATACTGTCTGCGTATGAAAATCCAGATGAGCCTCCATTAGTTCATAGTACAAATAGGAGAATTGTACAATTATGTCCAGTTAGCAATGACCGAGCTTTAATAAGCTGAGAAATAGCAGATTATAATAGACTCTATGCTTATATTCAGCAGAAAGAGAGATGAAGGCTTATTATCTTTTAGTTCTTATAGCTCATACGGAATTTGAACCAGCTTTGTTTAGCATTATTCAACATACTGACGAAGCAAAAGCAAGTAAAGAAAATTATCACCCAATTAAAATTCCATCACCTACCGTAAGATATTGAAGCAGTCCATTTGGTTGTAGGGGCTTCAGATATACACCACCAGTAATATAAGAAGCCTGTTATTCATCAAACAGAAGCATTCAGAAAAAGTAGAAGAATAAACATAATGATCCTCAAAAATCTGCAACTAGAAAGCACATAAACATAAATAACCTCTCTACCTGCTGTAGGAAGGCAGAGTTGTTAGCGCCCATATAGCAAGAATCAATAGGAACCTGCAAATGAAGCAAATGGCCAATACATAAGACTGCACCTAAGCTGCAAATTCATGAATCAAATTTTGCTACAAGTGGAGTATCTATTTTAAACAGCAGATAATATAACATCTACAAGGTAAATCTTAAAAGGAAAAACATAATTAACATTTTCATTTTGTCACTTTTAGAGATGGCCAAAAGAACCAAAACCAAATCCTCAGAAATGAAGTTCAAAACATCAACCCAGCCATTTCAAGCTAATAAGTTTTTTAGATAGGTGACTAAAAAAGTAATATAAATGAAAGTGCATGATATCGGAAAAAAATATCCCCAAAAAATAAAAAACAAAGAGCCACAAACTATATGTTGTGATAAAACAACTATAGGATCAAATGCATACCATAGAACGCTGTGCTGAAAATATTGCATTCATGATAGCAACATATCTGAAAGGGGCATTAACAGAAACCTCTGATGTATGAGTTTCAATGGGAATGAAAATAAGCAATGCAAGAAATTGGTTTGAACATACTGCTCAGGCCCATCTGAGGATCCCTGCAAGCATAAAATCTGTCTCTCGTATGTTAGTAAGACAAATTATAATGGCTCAACTTAGATAGAAAAGAAGTTATTCAACAATATCATAAACATCAAGACCTAACAATAGCCGTTGATCAAAGGAGTTGACATCTTATTAGGGAACACAAAATGTAGTTCCTAATGCCTAGAGAACAGATATAGATTCGAACACGATTTGAACATAGTCCATGACTCCCTTATTACAGGGCCAGTTCCACCTATGTCGGTTAGAGCATCGAAATGCATCACTATAGTATAGCCTGATGGACTAAGGATAATCAGTATCAGACTTTCATTTCTTATATTTTATTGTCACCATAGTATAGCCTGATGGACTAAGGCTAATCAGTATCAGACTTTCATTTCTTATATTTTATTGTTACTATCTTCATCACAATGAGAAAAAATTCATCTGATCGAAACAATCTCGCTATTTTAAACATGTTTCTTTACATTTTAGAACTACTTTTGAGACCGAAAGACAAGTGAGCAACAAAATTCTATCATGTTGTGTAAAATACAGCCTGAAATACATGATCAATGTTTAGTTACACTAGGTTATTACATCAATCAGCTAGGGAATTTACACACAAACTACAATGCTACTCACCCGGGGTTGAGGGTGAAGCGGTCCTGAACGAAAAACCTTCTGGATATCTAGATCAAACGTAGTTAAGCAAACTTTAAATCGATGCAACTAGTCATTCCAACATAGAACAAAATGTTAAAGACAAGCTTTTTCGTAAAGGATACAACACAGAGCCATGGACAAGGACCCCGATAGTAGCGAAGAAGGAATCCCTTCTCCTCCTGAGCCTTCCTTGATCAACTTCTCGTCTTCGGTTACAAACTCCTCAAGCTTCTTCAGCAAGCTGGAACAAAGGGCCGGCATTTTTCCCTGATCGGAGCCGTGGCTCGGAGCCGAGGAAGAATCGTAGATGTAACCGCAGGAATTGTACCCCGTCGCAATCACCACGATTTGGTTGAGTTGGTTCAGCAGTAGAATCGAGTTCAAAAATGTAAGTACCTGTCAAAACAAAAATCACTCAGCATTTCAAATTTAAGTTTTTCTAATCAATTTAGGGTTGAGTGATGATGAGAGGGTGAGATTACTTACATGGGAGAGGAACATGGAGAATGGGAGAGAAGATGAGCTCCAGAAGAAAGGGTTGGTGTCCAGCAACACCATCAGGAGGCTGACGTCATCTGCAACAAAACAGAATCGAGAAGGTTAACGATGAGCATAAATGCGTTGTTGTCTCTGTGAAGAGAGAGAGAGAGAGAGAGAGAGAGAGAGAGAGAGAGAGGAGGAGGAGGAGGAGGAGGACCAGAGTAGAGCTTTGAAGGAGCAGAAGCCATTTTGCTGAGTTCGTCCGGGTTTGGGGCGAACCCGTCCGAACAGTGATCTCTGCCGCACTGGTGGCGAAGGTATCGGAAAGTTCGTTCCGGCGATCGAGGATTTTGCAGGAGCGCGCCGTCTGTTAATTTTCTTTCGTGCTTCGGAGGTGAGATATTTAGATATGGTGGACGATTAAAATATTGAGAATATACACACGGTTTAAAATTTGGATATATCGATTGAAATATCGATTCATAGAAAATTCTGACAGAAACTAATAAAAATGTATGGAAATCTGTAATGAAATTTTTGAAGGTTGTTATATGATCAATTATCTACCTTATGTGAAAAGAAAATATTGATCAAACATGAAGACATATGAATTTGTTATATTATTATATGAATGAGTACGTGTTAAGTGCTAATAACTATTAAAATATAATTTAAGAGTTCTATTTTAATTTTTTTATGGCTAAAACTTAATAGGAGGCTAGGTCATCACATTTTTGTACAATATGTTACACATCGCACATCACAAAATCAAATATACAAATACTTCAAAACCACGTAGAAGACCTATGAGGTTTGAAATTCATATTATTTTTCTCATCTCCTTATGCAGAATCATGTGTGTATTGTGAAGAGTAATTATTAAATGATTGTTCTCCCATGTAATTCTGCATGTATTGACTTACATGCCAACCATATGGGTCAGGGGGCGGTCTTTGAGGATTCTGGAGCTCGTAGTATAAACCACGCATTGCTCGACTTTCTTCATTGCTATCATCATCTGAGGCATTTGTTTGTGATTGTGACGTTGAGTTGTCCCTTGTTGAAAGACCATAAGGCATGACATATGAAGGATAAGGGATTGCAAAATTTTGACCATAATAATAGCGTTGGTAATTACCATCTCCAACACATATTGAACCAAAAGTGGTGGATAACACATCTTCAACATTCCTCGATAAACTCCCTTGACCCCTTTCTCTTGGATTGTATTCACTTCTTCTGTCTCTTCCACCGTATTCATAACCTGCTCTTCTGTCTCCATGGTCTTCATCTTGGGTTGAGTGTGTGCAATTTTGTTCCTATGTGAAGTAAAATGGTTCATCTCCACTGTAACCACCACATCTGTTGCCACTACCACCGACTCCAATACTCTGCATTCCGTTGTCTCCTCCTTTAGTGCTTGATGAGCTTCCAGATCACGTACCTGGGGTATCACTCCTCAACCATGGAGGTTAAGAAGCATGTGAACTTCTAGGCTTTGGATTGGACATTGAGCATGTAAAGATTGCACATTTACCAAACTAAATGTTAAATTTGAAAAGTTTTCGAAAATTTCAAAAATTTCAGGGAATATCAGGAATATCGGGATATATAGGAAATATCAATAAAAATCGAGAAATTTCGGGAGATCTAGGGATATAATTGAGGATTTTTTATGTAAGTCCCAAAAATCAAAATATTAGCAAAATACGGCCGATAATATTGATTTTACACTCCTTGGATATGCTCCTGCCATATATATAAAAATATAAATAAATAAATCGATAAAATAAAAAACACTGTGTAAGATAATTTTACATGGAGAAATTTTGCTTTTACTTTTTTGCAGTCAATTTTTAATTTGACTCCACAGGGTAAAAAGAGGTTATTGCTAAACTCGCTATTTCTCTGTTAATTTTAGGAAGAAAAAAAAAGTTACATAAATAACATCATAAATCTTCACCCGAGTACCATTCCATGAGTAGTATTTGGGTTTGCCTACACATGTAGGAGCTAGCAAGAAAGCCACCTTCGCTTATATCAAGGATCGACTTCGAGACAGACTGAAGGGATAGAAGGGTTCCCTTTTTAGTAGAGTTGGACGTGAACTATTGATCAAGGTAGTAGCTCAGGCTCTCCCTAGTTATACCATGAAATATTTTTTGATCCGAAAACAACTTGTGAGGAGCTACAACAGATGTGTGCAAACTTCTTTTGGGAGATAATTTAGTCTATAAGCGTATAAACTGGTGTACATGGAATGCTATGTGTAAACTGAATGATATGGGCAGTCATGGTTTTCACAATTTATATGTTTTTAACCTTTCTCTGTTGGCTAAGCAGGTGCGGCAGATCTTACAAAATTCATACTCATTGCCCTAGTATACAAAGCTCGGTACTCTGTACAGAGGAGTATTTGGGATGCTAAAGTTGGTGGCTCTTCATCATATACTTGGAGGAGTTTTATAAAAGCCCGAGAGATACTTGAACGACGTTCCAGATGGCAGGTGGGGTCGGGTAAGCAGATACAGATTTGGCGGGATCAGTGGATTCCTCAACCTCCGTTTACACTGGAGGAACTGCGATTCTGTAACACATTGGATCGAGTTTTCCAGCCTATCACCCCTCAGAGAAGCTGGGATCAGGAGGCTTTGCAGAGGTACTTATCTCCTGAGGATGTCTTTGTTATTCTGACTATTCCTTTGAGTCACAATGTAGGACATGACAGAGCTGTTTGACATTATACCTCTTGAGGAGAATATACTGTTAGTAGTGCATACAAAGTGGCCCGTGATCAGATGGTCCTCCCACAGTTAGCGACACCCGATCAGTGGGGGGATTTTTCGGAAGCATTTTTGGAGAGTGGGTGCAGCCTCGGTAGTGAAGATGTGTGTTTGGAGAGCCTACCAAGGCTTTCTGCCTACAGGGTTGTAGAGTTGATGTGGATGTGTTGTGTTTGTTGTGTGAGCAGGAGCAAGAGACAGAGCTACACCTATTTAGAGACTATCATATTGTGCAGCCTATCATGTCCTTGTTGTTAGTATGTATCAGTCAATCAGCTAGTTCTTTCAGAGAATGGTTAATAGCTTTCTAAGTAGGTCTCACTAGAGATTTATTTGCCCGACTGAGTGTGATGATGTGATTTGTTTGGAAAGGCCGTAATGATAAGTTGTGGAACATAAATCAGTTTGATGGTCAGACTCAGGAGGTGTTGGCAGGAACTTGGCATGATCACTATGTGTTCTTGCATAAGACTTCAGACCACCCGGGTAGAGTTCTTCCTTTGGGTCAGTACTGTGTCTACATTGATGGAGCATTCGATTCCTCTACACACAGGGGAGGTATAACCATGATTGTTCGTGATTGGGAGGGGATATTTGTGTTTGTAGCAGCTAGCCTCATTACTGATGTATACTCAGCTTTAGTTGTAGAGATTGAGACAACTTGGAAAGAGATGCAGCTTGCCAGCCAGTTGGGATATAGTCCTACTCGGATTAGTTTTGACAATCTTATTGTCGTTTGTGCAGTGGAGGATCCTACGACTCGTGTGAGGATCTTCGACAAACCTTCAGGACTCTATCGAATTGTAGGTTTTTTCATCTAGGCCGAGAGGCCAATGTAGTAGCAAATAAGTTGGCAAAATGAGCCCTACGAAATGTTGGGGGGGCCTATTGATTCCAAGTTGTGCCTGATTTTATGATACCATAGTTGGAATGATTGTATGTCCTGCTTTGCATTAATAAAACCTCTATCTTCACCTCAAAAAAAAACATCATAAATCTTCAATGAGGTCAATCAGGAAAAAATTATATGAGGTCAATCCAGTGTTCTAAAAGTCAGAAAAGTCGGTGGACTAGTCAGTAATTTTTAGAATCTGAATCGATTTTGGTAATTTGGTCGAAAAAGTCAGTCAACGGTAAAAAGTCGGTTAAGTCGGTCAAAAGTCAGGTTGACCCAACTAATCGGTCAATTTTTAAAATTTTTCCTTTTTAATTTATTTTTGTAATTTTTATTTTTTATTAATTCTTTATACACATGCATAAATTTAATAAGGAACAAAATGCACAAGTCAAAAAAATGAAAAGGACATTATCTAGACACACACAAGTACTTCATTTTTTTGGTTTTTGTGTATTAATATTATTTTCTTATTTAATTTTATCTAGATATTTCTAATTTCTTTCATTCATTTATTTATGTGGATATTATTAAATTTAATTTAAAAAATAGTAAATAATACTTATTCGACTTATCCGACTAGTCGCCGACTAATCATTTTGTCTCTCAGTTAACTCGACCCCAATTAACGACTTTTAGAACATTAGGTCAATCAGAAAAAAAATATCCTCAATGAGATTGTGTAGTGTAAACATCATAAACATCATGTTCAGCTCATCTGTAAAATCCGGATTTAAAAAAAAAATAGTTAATTGTTGCCTCACCTGATTTGCTGGTCTCGACAATCTTGGTGGTCTTAGATTGACGTGTGATTGGCGGTGCCTGATTGCCTGGTTGGTACAGAAAACAGTGAGAGGAGAATATGGTGAAGAAAATGATTAAAGTCGCTACATTCTCAAATATGTTGTTTTGCTAGGGGATGCAGCTTCAGATACATTACTCAAAATGTTACGTACAGGTTCAGCACAGGTGGTACAAACCAGTACTGTTAGTGGCTGTGATTTCTTGCTCCTACATGCATTAGATGATTGAAAAATACATGTAATAGGATACAACTGAACACAGAGATTTGATCAAGATTATGCACAGGCAATCTTTAAGCTCTGGAAGAGGTAACAATAATAGATTACAAAGATGACAACTACCATACCTCACAGTTAACTGGCAGCTGATCAAAACAAAACTCATCAGATAAAGAGCAGATCATGGTTCAACAAATCCACAAAATTAGTTTTAACAGTACAAATAGTAGGGCTAAAATTCCTAAGACAAGTGTTCACATACAGACGCAACCGCCAAGACCACAAAACCACCACTATCATAAGATGGCCATCATGAACTTGACACACACAAGTAACAAAACTGCACTGTGGAAGTTTGTCAATGGATTAACCAAGGAGCAGGCGGCAGAAAAACTCCCGGAAGGGCCACCTATAGGTGCCATTCCTGGAAGAGTGGATGTTGTTGAAGGCACCAAAGACTTGGGGATTCCTGCTCCGGAGCCATCAGCCTGGGGGGAAGGTGCAGGTGCAAATGATGTATCCTGGATTACTGAAGTGGGTGGGGCTATGAGTGGTGGAAATTGTTGTGGTCCTGCATAATAAAATTTTGGAGCACAGTTCCTGGGTTAGAAAGTACTGACAAGAGATTTCACAGAGTAAAGTGGAGGTGTTTTAATTTGGTTTGGCCTTCATGTAGCAAGTACTAATGTACTATGCAACCCGCCTACATGCTTTTTAACACTACAATAACCAAACAAAACAAAAGAAGTCCACACTTTGAAATGGCATTATAAGTACTATGAAGAGAACAATCAAGAGCAAATACCAATGTTTTCACAATGAAAACATCATGATGCAAGTAATAGAATCATTTCAAATCATAGAGATTTCATGTTTCAGGGGAATCACAAGATCCTAAGAATGCAATCATGAGCGATATGTTAATGTAATGTGCCTAATAGTGCATCTAAGATTTACCTGGGCAGCGAGGCCGGAGAGATGTAGACAGCCTGTAGAGTTGGATGGCATTAGATTGACACTCAAACATATTAGCATACATGTCAAAATGACCACAAGTGAGAAGTACAATCAGAATGAAGACCCATACGTTGTGATTATGGAGCCATTTACGAAACCACCATAGTTGCAAGAACTAACATTGCAACCTGCACTAGTTTGCTGTACTGTAACGTTCCCAACCATGAGGTTACTGTTTTTACATTGCATGCTCGAGCACGAAACAGCTAATGAAGCTGGCTCACAGTACAAACTGAAACAAAAGCACACCAATTCAAAGCTGATCAATACTAGATCCATTACTGAAACAGACTTTACATATGCGTTATAAACTCATCTACTCACTTGAGACTCCCAGGACCACAACTGCATTGCAAGCAGTGACTTGCTGTAATCGCATAGCTTCCATTCGGCACAATCAATCCATAATCTGAAGCATAGCTAGGAAAGTTCGATGCACAAGCTGTAACAGATAGAACCAAAACCTCAAACATCTATTCCCCACATCTACATAAATACACATACTTCAAAAATAGAACATGAACACACCCTTCACGTATCTCAACATTCCTTAATATGCTACTCAATTTGAACTTCAATGAAACTAAAAACCCATCAAAAATACACAAATATCACCACACCAGTTTCGAAAAATGAACACTTTACGCAACATACATACATCAAATCAAATTAGAGACTAATTAATAATTACCAGGCAAAGGAACCGCAACTATATCAGCAGGTTTAATAGCCGAGCTCCCCATAGCATTAACATTCATCAAATCCGTCAGCGTCGTCGTGTACCTCGCTGCAATCCCGGCCAACGTGTCCTCCGGCGTGACCACATACGACAAGTAAATCGCCGGCAGCAGATTATCTGTCCCATTGAAGCACGTGCACGGCAACGGCACCACCAGAGTTTGGCCCACATCGAGCACTGTGGGGTCGGAGATGGAGTTGGCCTCTCTTATCTGGTCGGCGGAGACGAGGCCGGAGTAGACGGAGTCGGCGATGGAGGCTAAAGTGTCGGAAGGCCGTGTCTTGTAGTGGGTCGACACCGACTTGCGGATTCCGTCTACGCAGGAACAGATTATTGGGATTTTGAGGAAGAGTTGGGAAGGAAGGATGTGGTTCTCGACGTCCGGGTAAGAAATGTCGATGGCGTTGGCGGTGAGGATGGCTATGGGGTCCACTTGGAAGAGAGAAGCTACTTCGGAGACCTTGAGCTCGGTGTAGACGGTGTAGCCGAGGAGGGCGTTGCAGGAGTCTGAGTTCGAGCAAGGCTCGATTGTCGACTTGGACTGTCCGAAGAGAACTACATTGGTAAACACCAAGACGAAAATGAGTAGCAGATTCTGACTCGGCATTTTTGTAAATGAAAAGAACAATTGGGGAGTTTTGGAAAATGGGTTTTGTACAACGTGGGAAGAAGATGAAGTGGTTAGGTTCTCTTGTTGAGAGAGGGATGAAGGTAGAAGAAGGTAAAGTTGGGTTTGAAAATGGAGTACAGTGGACTGAGTGGAGAGAGGAGTGAGAGCGGAGACCAGTCAGATTCTCGAGGTCTGTGACTGTGAGTCCTGGGGACAACACTTTCTGGTGGACAAATTTAGCCTCGTCAAACCTACAATTACTACAAGTTGATATAATTATATAACAAATGGAAGTCAATGTTACACTCTTTGCTAATTAGTGAAATTTATGATACAATGTATCGGTCGAGTCTCCTGATTGTATTTCGGGAGTTACTCTTCTTATAGAGTTTAAGCTTTAAGTCCTCACTTGTATTATACTATTTCATTAATCGAGGGTTAAGGGTAACCGCAATCCCTACTTCAAAATACAAAACAAAAAAGGTGGTCCTTTCGGTGGATGCGGCGTTATTTTGGAGATTGGGAATTGATGCTTTGTTGGCCGGTAGTATATTGCCCATGCTTATTCACGTAGCCTTTGGAATATAGCGATTGGGGTGATTTGGTCATTTTCGTGTTTACTTTCCAGATCATGAGCATCCAAGCGTGCCCCACCATTTAAAATAGGATTTCAGGCTTTTCTTCGCTTGTGGGTCAGAACCCGAGTGGTACCGGCAAGCATTTGGCGATGTTTTACTCGAACACCGAGTGGTACCGACGGGGTTTACTCGAGCAAACCCATAAACGAGATCGCACCGAAAAGGAATCGATCGAGTAGTCAACGACGAAGTTTTGCTCCGTCGATCGGTCGAGAAAATTTTGCTCCGTCGATCGGTCGAGAAAATTTTGCTCCGTCGATTGCTAGAACGTCTAGCGGAGCCCACGGCACGTGGGTGACGTCAGACGCGTTACATTTTTTTCTGTTAGGCGCGTGCAATACACGTGATAATAAAAGAGTTTAAAAAAATTGACTGACGAATGAGTGGTGACACGTGGCTTACTGGGCTGGGTTTTACACTCCAACGGTCCAATTGATTTGGGCCTTCCATTTTGAATCTGAAAATTCGATCCAACGGCCTAAATTCAAATGCAACCGCTGTGACAAATTCAGAACGGAAATAAACGGGAAATAGCTCCAAAAAATTGTAAAAAGTTCCCAAAAATTTGCCTATAAATACTACTTCAATTTTTGATCAACTCACACCAATTTGTGCACAACAAATTTCACATCTCCCTTCATCTCCTCTCTCATTTTGTTTAGCATTTTTTCCAAAACAATGGCCACTTATTGGCTTCCTTCTGAAGATTTACAAATGTGCATCTCTTTCGTTTGTCATAGCATTGATGAATACAATGGTCACAAACAAAAGAGGGACAAATTGTGGGAGACAATTCATGCCGATTATGTGCAAAATTGGGAGCCAACACAAAGTGAGAATCCTCCGAAGGAGCCAAAGACCCGAATCGCGCTCGCGTCTCACTACAACAAGTTCAAGCTACTCTAACAAAAATGGGGCGAATGTTTGCACGCGTCACAACAACGTATAACTAGTGGCACTTCGTTAATGGATGAAGTAAGTTTACATTGTTTTGTCATATATTATAAATTTTATTTGATTATATGAATTAAATTATGTAATTTATATATCTAATTTGTTTAAATATGTAGCATTATGAAATAGCTAATATAAGTTTATCATTAGGTCAAGCAAGCTCAATCATATTACTATAAAGCCAAGAAGAAAGTGTTTACACACTTTGAATGTTACGAAGTGGTTAAGGATCATCTATCTTTCGTTGCGGTGCTACCTACTACTCCATCTCCATATGCAAGTAATTACTATGCTACTCCTTTCGCATACGAATCATCTCCAACCATCAATTTGGATGACGAAGAAGTGAATGAGACACCTCAAAGCAAAGCGGCAGCTCCCTTGAGTCCGCTTAGACCTGTCAGAACCAAGGCACAAAGGAAGTGAGGCGCCAAAAGAAACAAGGTAAGACTCCTATATATTGAGCAACGAGTTGAGATTTTGCATATCATTGCAAGTGACCAACCATCGTGGCATACCAAGAGGCTAGCGCATAATGAAAGTGAGCTTAATTATTACGCGGAGTACATAGACATTCAAAAGTGGAAGGAAGCAAGGGTGGAAGAAGAGTTACGATTGAAGAAACAAGAGGAGGAAATAAGGATCATGACAATGGATTTAGAGGTTATGACCCCAATCTCGAAAATGTATTTTACCAAGAGGAAACTAGCAATTTTTAATGAAGGAGAACCTAGTCATGATCAACCTACCGATGAAACATATTTGGATTATTATCACCCAAGTCGAGTGCTCTTTCCATAGTAGTTATAGTATTGTACTAAGAATAAATCTGGGCTTGATTCGTCATTTTATGTAATTTAAATTTTTGAGAAATAAAAATATAATGTATTTATTAAGATGAAATTGAAATACACATTAAATTAAAACACATCTTATCGAAAATCTTATATAATTATTGTCGATAATAACACATGTCATATTATTATTAGTTGTAAATCTATCCGGTAAATAATTTTTTAACATTTCATAACATGACAAAATAAATTTGCTCGAGCAAATAGTGAATGGGTGTGCCAAAAAACTTATTTGCTTGAGCAAAATAGGGAATTGGTTTACTTTGAGCAAATTTTGCTTTTCTTCGAGCTGTTGCTCAGGCAATGGGTGCGGATGCCCTTAGATGGGTAGTGAGCCTTAAACTTGCTATACATTGGGAGTGATGCTTCAACATTGATGAACCTAGCTGATTATAAACATAGCTTATCATATCCTTTTCATTTTATCAAATGAAAATCCATAAACGAAGCAAATATTACAAAGAAAACCTGATGCAGCAGGCATAAACTCAGAACAAACTCTGAAAACAAACAAGCTAAGCTGAGACAAAGTAAACTAGAGAAAAAAAACTAAACAGTAAACTAGACAAGCAAAGCCTATCCTATCCTAACACAGCGAGGAATGTTATGATCCCAAATGTGAACATTGTTTGTGCCGTGACTCCATTCCACAATCCTCTTTGTCACTAAATCAACTTATAGAAATATGTGTTTGAGCTCAATTTCATATGGCAGTTTTAATTTGAATGATTGATTGGAGTCTCCAAGGAATTATCATTCATCCTAAACCTATTAGTATATTATCATTCATATAGTGATAACATAAGGGTAAATTACAAGAAAGGTCACTCGAAACCTTCTTTCCCAAATCAGGTTATTCATTTTTTGATAAGACCAAAGCAACTTATTCCTTTTCAAAAAATACCAACACTCTCTCCAAGAATAAAAAAGTCTTGTATCAAACTTTTTTGTTTTTGTTTGCATGCCCTTTTGGCCTTTTCTTTTGCATGACATGGGAAATAGATCTCTTGTATAAAGAGAAGTTAGTTGTAAAAAATAGAGAACATTATGCACTCTCTAGCTTTCTCTCTTCCTTTTGTAAACGTATCCCGAATCAATAAAATTTCAGCTTTGTTCATCATCAACTACTACTACTATCTCTCTACGAACATACTACTACAGTTACTTAATCGTATTACTACTAGTATACACTACTATCCTGTACCTTTTCCATACATCACCACTCATTGTATAAATCATCAACAACCTTTCATCCATCACAAGAAAACCAGTAGTTCATATTTGAAGTTGTTCATCATCATCATCTATGCATATCAAGTAGCAGTCTATACCCGTAGCAGTTCATAGTTTTGAAGTTGTTTATATTTGAAGTTCATCATCCATGTATATTAACCAGTAGCCGTCTATAATCATAGATGTTCATCCTTGAAGCAAGATCATCACAACAATTGCATGTCAAGTAGTTGTTCTCCTCTTGCATGTTGAGTAGTTGTTCATACCTTCATAGCATATCACTTTCCGGAATCTTGAAGAATCTCGACTAATCTTCCAACACCTCTTTATAGACGATTGCACAGCTTTTTGTGCTAGCGCACAACGGTAGATTTTCTTAACCTTTAATTCTTTGGTCACTCTAGACGAGTTCTTGTCCAAAACAGGGAAAACTGGAATAATTATGTGATTATATAGCTAAACTGACGATCTTATTTTCTTTGACGACTTTCAGTTATAATTGAATGCATGTCAAAATAATTATTAAAAATTAAGCCAGGGGACCTCTGAGTACAACAACCTCTGTTTCTGTTTTTGTAGTCATTGAGTTGGCTTTTGTTACAGTTTTAAGTTTTTGTCCATGTTCAAGACCGAGTTTTTGATGATTGTTTTGACCTTACAAATATAACCGAACCCGCGTTTCAAATTTGGTATCAGAGCCTAGTTTGGCTCTATAATCGTGTAGTTATAACAATAAAGTACCTTGAGGACGGAAGTTATAAACACAATCGGTGAGAAAAATTGTTAATTAAAATTAAACATATTCTTGTATGTTCTTGCATGTTTGATTTCTTTGTTGCATGTGTGTTTACCTTTGTTGCGTGTGTCTCATTTGATAATTAAAAGAAAAACAAAACAAAAAATTGTGCATCTTTGTTTTTAAATTTGTATGATAGATTATTTTAATTTGGAAATAACCGAGCATCAAAAAAAAATATAACTTTGGATAAAAATAATTTAATTTGTTATTTTTTTGCAAAAGAATCATAAACATCTTTTACACAATGAAGAATTTCCTATTATAAACAGTAACGTTGATCTCATAATAAGTCAAGCTGAGCATATAAAGTTTGAGCAAAATAAGCATAATACTAATTTATAGTATTTTTTGGAGCATTTTCAGAAAAATTTCTCACAAATTATCCGACAAAATTTGATCTTTATTTCATCACAATTAGAAGATAATAATAAAAATATACAACGCTTTCCTAATCGAAAAGAAAATAAAGAGCTTCTTGATTTCATTAATAGCAAGCCGAAGCAAGTTGAATTACAATCTTTGGAAGTTGTTGAAAATCTAAAAGTTGAAGTAGCAAAAATATAATTAATACAAAAAGAGTTAACTGAGCAAGTAGAGAAGTTACATATTAAAATTAATCGTTTATTGGTTTAATGACAGATAATCATAATTAGTTACAAGTATTTAAAGAAGTTAGTAAATTGGACGACGATCCGGTAGGATTTTCGAGCATCACAACTACTGTTCCGAGTAATAATATTCCTATAAGGCAAAATAATACTATTATTTAATTACTAATTATTTTTTTCGAAAAATTAGATAAGATCAAAAATCAATTAATAGATAATCATTTAGCATTAAATACAACAACATCATCTTCTATTGCAGCATCTTGAACTAAAAAGTTGGATAATTTGAGCATAAGTAATCCACTAAGAAGGGTAAGAATTAATCTTTTTGATAATACAAAATGAAATTTTTTAAAAGAAAAGGAAAAGAAATAGTGCGAGCATAAGATATTTATCATAATGAAAAAGCACAAGACATTATAAGAAATGATTTTTTATGCTCACAAAAGAAATATCATATTTTACATCAATTGGGAACATTTGAAAATCGTAATAGCATCGTAAGCAGCATTAGCCAACATGAAATAAGTTGTATTGATAAAGAAGTCACTTTAAATTTATTGAGCAATCAAACAATTGAGCAACTTAAAAAGTTTAATTATTCACAAATACATATTGACATTATATTAATCGGCATAGCAGGATTAACTCGAGCACAAATTGGTACAAAAGTTTTAATATACATATATAATGATAGATGGGATAACCATCAGCATGCAGCAATAGCAATAGCTGAAGTTGATTTGAGCACTAATTTAGCTATAATTGGTTGCATTCCAAATTATGTGATGACAACTAAAGAATTTAGCAAGCATATTAAAGTGAGCATTAGAACAAAAAATTATAACATGAAAGGAGATTTTAAAAATCTTAGTGTGAGTAATATATGTTGGTCAATTGTCTGATAAATTTAATTACAAGTTTAATGTTGAATTTCAAAATTTAGTATAAACTTTTGGTAGTAAGCATGTAAATATGATTGAAGCAAAACCTGTTGATAACAGCTTTTTGGAATGAACTCAATGGTTATTACCTAACCTACAAGGGTCAAAAAATAGACAACCTGATAATGTACAAATTTTTGAAAATCATCTAGGAGAAGCATCAGTTAGATTTACTAATTATTGTCAAATTGAAAATATTACCGATGATTTAGAAAGTGAAGCGGAAATAAATATGGCTTTTGATCATCTTGAAATAAATATGATTGAAAATAATTTTGATAGCATTGTTGATAAATTAATTAAATATATTGATAACTCAAGTGAAGAGCAATATATTAATAAATATAAAACTTATGAATTGGGCTTACATCGATTAAATGGTGAAGAAATGAAACATCTAATATTACAAATTGGTCTTGAGCATATCTTAGGAGAAAAAGAATATAACAACATGTCAATCGAAATTGAGTGTATGCATGTCAAACAACAACAACTGAAGCCTCTGGTGTTGTCACATCTTAGTCCAAATAGTAAAATACTGTCTGCTTTGGGCCTCGCCCGCACGGTTTTACTCTTGAGTCTAAGAAAAAACGTGTCTCATTATAGAGATGTGGGCATGCACATATAAACACATCACATTCCCACTCTCGAGCGATGTGGGATTGCATGCTCATGTAGGAAGCTAGTGCCCTTGGCACCTCTACACATGGGTCATCACAATCCACCCCATTTAAGGGCCCTACTTCTTCGTTGGCACATTTTCGGTCGGGACAAGCTCTGATACCATTATGTCACATCTCAGTCTACATAGTAAGATATTGTCTGCTTTGGGCCTCGCTCGTACGGTTTTACTTTTGAGCCTACCCTCAAAACGCGTCTCATTATAAAGATGTGGGTCTGCACATATAAGCACATCACATTCCCACTCTCGAGCGATGTGGGATTGCATGTCCATGTAGGAAGCTAGTGCCCTTGGCACTCCCACACATAGATCATCACAATATATTTTCTGTAATGCCTCAATTTGTACCTCATCAATTCGAGCACATTACAGTGTCGTGTGTCCCAAAAACTCAAGCTAAGATTCTCAACTCAAGTCTCAAGAACCCGTAAGGCAAATTAATAATGAGAAACTTATCTGTAAAGTAGATACGAAAAATAACTAGCAGAAGTGTCTAGTGAATATGAGGTGAAAGCGAGAAAACCATAGAGTGAAATATTTTAGAAATAAATACGGATCCCGTAAAAATTAACAAATAGTAGTCTGGTTCAAAGACAGATCCGAATGATTGATAGGAGTAACATTTCACAATAGGCTAACAAGATAAGAACTATACAAACAAACTATACTCAATAAACAAGTCACGCTGATCTAACTCTGTCCATGACATACGAGACACGAGAAAAGCCAAGCCACACTAGCATCATCCAATTGCCCCGTCTTCGTACACAGTACCTGCATCAAAAACTATTTCAGGGGTGAGCTTTCGTCCTCGCTGCTCAATAGGGTTGTACCCAACTAGGTGTGCCAAATATTAAAATCATAAGTGCCGGCAAGTAAATAAAAAACCATGCATATGATAAAATGCTCAAAGACACAAATTGTAGTAGTGAATAAAATCAGAGTAGGACTCATAGAAAAAACTCAAACATGATGACCGGTCTGTAAGCCAACTACCACCTTACCACAATTAATATCGTCTACTTGACGAGGTGTAGCGAGAGTGTCTGCTTACACCGTATCGCCTAGAAGAAATGTCACACCTCATAGGATGTCACACTCTTCCGTCCATACAGCCCCTCCGGAGGTTTAGAGGATCGAAGCCCAGGGAAGCTGCTATACTCCTCTCACTCTCAAGTCATCGAACAAAACTCATGTGCAATGAAAACATTGTAATCATGCTACAAGAAAATACGTTTCTTTCATAAAATTACTAACTTAGGCAAGTCCAGAGTCCCCTACTTGGAACATCATTGTTTTGACATTCACACGCTTTCCTAGGCCAACACTACCATCGTTCACGCATCGAGTAACTGAAGTCCTAGTCCGACATACTTAATGTCATTAAATCACTTCATATCAATGATACAAATTCACCAAAGCTTCTCACTAATCAAGATTTTTGAAAATTACCAACTTAATCTTCAAAACCATGGCATGTCCAAAATACTAAGGACACCCATTTATCAAACCAAGTCAAAATTTAAATTATATTCTTGTCTAATTGAACTTCATATAAATAAATGGTCCATCTATAAATAAATCAAAATGATAAACCCGAAATCCAACCATCATCACTTTAACTAATTTCGAAACAGGTTAATTTACCAACATGCTAAACAATGGACAACTACAAATCCAATTAACATCACTTGAATGGCTTTGATAACAAGTATATAACCTATTGTCAACATATGCTTAATCACAAATAATGTCATCAGCTAAACAAAATAGAGCTTCCAAAACTTGATTATAGCAGAATCCAACATCGAAATAGATAGAGAAATTCCATGAATGTCGCCATGTATAATGAACACCCACGATGACCAATGATACCGAAAAATAAAAAACATCAAACTTGATAGAATCCAAAAAATGATTATACTAACATGCAAAGATAGAAGAGTAGATCACGTCTCTTACCTCATGCAAAGCAAATCGCCACTGTGTCATGGCCGGATGAGGGAATTCCGGTCGGGTTCGGGTCGTGGGTTGGTCTCCAAAATGAGTCTTAACCTCTCAAAGCTAACTCATACTCAATCTTAGTCTAAAAACATCACCATACCCAGATGAAGAGGATTAGATAGAAGGAATTGACATGCAACACGAATTAGAATCTATTTGATGCTCAACTAAAAATCAGGAAACTGTGATGAGAAGTAGCCACTTTTAGCTTGATCTAGAGTGACTCCACCATTGGATCATCGTGAATTGTGGATATGATACCGAAGACACAATTTCGAGAAACTTTCATGAAGGAGTCGAAGGAAAATGAATAAAGTAGAATATAGATTTTGGACCTTCAACGCAGCTGTCGAAAATGAGACCGGGTTGAAACAAGAAGAGATATGCTCAGTTGGGTCAACTCGATTGTGGTCTCTTCTAAACTGACCCCAAGTGTTTTAACACTTCCATCTAAAAACCTACATCACTAAATTTATGATCAATGGTCTAGATTATCCGCTTAAATTCATTGGTCCAAAAATATCCTATAAATAAAATATTTCTTTATTTTCAATCTTCTAAAATTCGAAATAAATAGCAAACTCTTTCGAAAAATACCACAAAAATTATCACGGACTCATGAAGATGTGTACTTACTCATCGAAGCTTTAAATCAAGAATTTCACTTACTCAAAATTTTATAAAATTTTCACGAAGGTCTTCGTGATCACTGAGATTACAAATCAAATGTCGTCGCGTTAATCTCCTTAAATATTTTCGGAGTCTCACATGTGTTCATGTAGAATCTTCCATAGGAAGATCTGAACAACAATATATAAGACCCACTCACGAGTCTTATATCGGCGGAATACTGCCCATAGTAATTATAAAGCAGCTAGACGGCATAGAAAAAATCGAATTTCTTATACAAGAATTGAGCATGTGAGCATAGCCAGAAACATATTAAATCTAGATCAATTAAATCCACAAGATTGGGAGAAAACTATTGAACGATGAGAAAAAGGATGTATTCGTGCTGCAATCATGTTAGATTTTAGTAATACAAATGATATGTTAGACTATTTTGAGCATACTCTAGATGGTATGGTTTTTAATTTCTTTCAAACATTGAAAATAAAAAATCCAGAAGGTTACCAAGCAGTAGAACTAGAAAACCAGAAGGTTTTCCATAAAAAAAATCCAGAAGGTTACCAAGCAACAAAAATTATCACAGACTCACGAAGATGTGTACTTACTCATCGAAACTTTAAATCAAGAATTTCACTTACTCAAAATTTTATAAAATTTTCGCAAAGGTCTTCGTGATCATTGAGATTACAAATCAAATGTCGCGTTAATCTCCTTAAATATTTCCGAAGTCTCACAGGTGTTCATATAGAATCTTCCATAGGAAGATCTGAACAACAATATATAAGACCCACTCACGAGTCTTATACCAGCGGAATACTGCCCATAGTAATTATAAAGCAGCTAGACGGCATAGAAAAAATCGAATTTCTTATACAGGAATTGAGCATGTGAGCATGGCCAAAAACATATTAAATCTAGATCAATTAAATCCACAAGATTGGGAGAAAACTATTGAACGATGGGAAAAAGGATGTGTTCGTGCCGCAATCATGTTAGATTTTAATAATACAAATGATATGTTAGACTATTTTGAGCATACTTTGTATGGTACGGTTTTTAATTTCTTTCAAACATTGAAAGTAAAAAATTCAGAAGGTTACCAAGCAGCAAAACTAGCATTTAATGTTGATACTTTTGTTAAACATATTAAATTTGAGTTTTTGGATCATAATCGCCTTGATAGAAGAAATGAGCAAGAGCAAATTCAAGCAATATGTTATTTAGAGCAATTAAAAACATGTTATTTTACAATATATTGGTGAATATATTTTTGATTTCTTTAAATATTTGGGCAGAATTGGTAGAATAAATGATATAACTCTATTAAATACTTATATGACACAAATAAAAGGACCTATAAGAGAAAAAATATGGAAAGAATAGCAAAACCACCCTAGGAAAAATGATGAATCAATTGGCCTTCGAACTCAACATGTATATGATATATTACGAGAAGAGTGTAGCCAAATAAAAGAAAAAAGAAAAATAAGAAAGTAATTTTACATGAGCTGTAAAAATATTGATATACTTAAACAATATGAGTGTTATAGAAAATAAAAATGTACTAAGAAAATTAAGCATTATAAGAATAACTATAAAAGAAGATATAAGCCTTATAAATCTTTCAAGAAATATAGAAGGTTCGATATACAACATTCAAGAACCTTTAAAAAACAAAAATATATACCTAAGCAACTTAAGAAACGAAGCACTAAACCTTGGATGAAATAATATAAAGCACCAAAAGATAAGAGCATTTGTAAGTGTTGCTTTTGTGGAGAAATTGGTCATATTAGACCAAAATGTCCTACACTAGGAAAACAACGTAGAGGAAAAATCTAATTACTTGAGCAATTTGATTTAAAAGAAGACGAAGTTTGGAGAGCATTTATAGTTTGGATAACTTAAGTGATAATGAAAGCATTTATAGCATTAATAACATCGATATGTTTTCTGAATCAGAATCTAAGTGGCCTGATAGTTCATAAAGTGAACTAGAAGACATATGTATGCTTGAAGAGCATGAAGAATTTAAATACGTAAATTTGGGATGGCCACAAAAATGTAATAAATGTAAGAAAATAGTAGCAGAAAAATATTATACGAGCAAAATAATATTTTTTAAGCCTTGTTATAATAACAGAGCATTAGAAGTAAACTCTGTTGAAGAAGAAGTGAGCAGTATACAAAGTCTTGATATAGAAAAACAAAAAATTAGCACTTTAATAACAAATAATTGTGAGATTGAATTAACAAAAGATCATAAAATACAAACAGTAACATTGATTGATACTGGGAGCACTAAGAACGCTATAAGAGAAGAGTTAGTACCGGCACAGTATAGGCAAAAACTTATCGAACCAGTTCGAGTATCCCAATGTGATTCAAGAACCGTACACATTACACATTGTCTAAACAATATACCTCTTCGAATTGAAAAACAACAATTTAACTTACCTTTAACTTTTGTTTCACCAATAGGTTCTTATCCATTTATTTTAGGATTAAATTTTCTAAAAAGTTTACAAGGTTTTTATTATCATCCACCCGATATAACGTTTTATAAAAGAGCTATAACTACTATAGATCAAAGCAATGTATTGGAAGCATATAATAATTTGAGCATAGAAGAATCAAAAGAAGAGCATAATGATTTTAAAGCTATACAAGATAAAAATCCTAAAGAGCAAAATATTGAGTACGATGAGTCAATTTTTGAATTAGAATATCCAAGTTTTAAGAAAATTGCATCTTTTGAAATAATGCATTTTGATAGACCTAAAACATTAGAAGAATTATTACAATTAGTAGAGCAAACAAAGATTATTGGTGATGATCCACAATCACATCGGAACAAAAATAAAATCTTTGTTAGATACTATTTGAGCAACAAATTAAAGAGCTTTTAAATCTTAAAGTAATTAGAGCATCTAAATCACAACATTGATCAACAACTTTTATTGTTCGAACGTATTATGAGCTTAAACATGGAAAAACACGAATAGTATATAATTATAGAAGACTAAATGATAATACTTATGAAGACAGTTATAAGTTACCTAATAAAGATGAATTAATCAACAAAATTCAAGAGAGCAAATACTTTAGCAAATTTTATTGTAAATTAGGTTTTTGGCAATTGAGTGGACAACTTTCACTTGTCCAGAAGGACATTTTGAATGACTAATCATGCCATTTGGGTATGATAATTTTTGTGGTGTATATGTTGATGATATACTTATACCGAGCAAAACTCAAATTGTGCATAGAAAATATTTGGAAATAATTTTGAGTGAATTTATAAATAATGATATTATTATTAGCAAAAATAAAATAGACCTGGAAAAACAAGATATATAATTCTTAGAAATTTATATCTAGTCAGGTACTATATAACTGCAAGAGCATTAACTAAGAAAGTTGTTGAATTTGTTGATAAATTGGAAGAAACAAATACTTTTGGGACTTCTCAATTATGCTAGAAATTTCATTCCTAATTTAGGAAGAAAAATAGTTGTTTTACATAGCAAAACTGGTCAAAAGTATTTTAATACTGAAGATATTAAATTAGTATATCAAATTAAAAAGAAAATTACTCAACTAAAACCATTAGCATTACCTTTAGATAATAGCTATAAAGTTGTTGAAACATATGCATCCTTCCTTGAATGGGTAGATTTTATACCAGAAAAAGAGCAAAGAGCAATCAAAATCTAACGAGCAAATATGTAAATATGCCTCTGGTAAATTCAATGATATTCAATCTTGATTACGACCAACTGACTTGGAAATTTTAGGCAATATCAATTCTTTTGAAGCATTTTCTTTGTTCTTGCATAATGAAATGTGTACTGTAAGAACTGATTGTCAAGACATTGTTTCTCATTATGAAAAAATTAGTAGCAATAGACAAGCAGCTCGTAGATGGGTCAATTTTATTGATACAATTACTGGCAATGGATTTAAACCACATTTTGAACATATTAAAGGAAGTGACAATACTTTAGCAGATACATTGTCTAGACTAATTTTTTAAATAACTTTGCAGAAATGAATCAAAAAGGAGCATTTTCTTCAAATTCTAGAAGGCCATGGAGCATTCCTTCAAGCACTTTGAGCATGAGCATACTAGCAAGGCCACCCATAAGACCTGTGATACACACTTATAGTAATATCCATATTCAGGACGTCAAGCCTGAATATCGATATAACTCTTGGCAACAACTTAGGGTAAAGCAAAGGGCACTACTTAACAACTTTGGGAGCCCAAGGAATCAACCTCCTCAAATGAGTATAACAATTGAGAAATTGGTAAGAGCATTAGAAAATGAATTTACGGAGTATAATCAGATAGTTGAAAACCTTAATAAGCAACTCCAACATTTACAAGAAAGTTATGTCTTACTATCTTTTGAGCATAATACACCAGTAGACAAACTTACTACTTTGGAGCAACGTCATGGGAGATTGATCAAACTACATAGCAATTTGCGTATTAATTTTGCAACACTTCAAGAGCAGTTAGAGTTTGAGAGAAACATAGCAATTACCACACATGGTTATATTCATCAACATAATCCTTTAACACTTAATCCTATAATTGAGTAGCAAAGAATACTTCCTCCAAAATTGAGCACATACTCTCTACGTGTTCTTACAATAGAGCTATTTCGTAGTCATGCAGCAGAAGAAGTGTTTTGTCTCTACCAACAATCAAATCTTCTTTCTTTACAAAGAGCAATCAAGAGGTTTCTATTTGACATAAGGGAAAACCTTCAACCTGGAATGAGCATTATTAGCAAAGCAGAGCATCACCATACTGATGAAAAAAATGAAGTATCAAATCCTTCTAGCAAGCATGGATATGACAACCTATCAAGAACTACATTTTGAGCATGAAGGAGTAGTTCATCCTCTTACTCCACGATTCTTGTTGAAAAATGATTTTCTGGTACATCTTAACATGAGCAAGAGTAATCAAATAGAGCTATTTCCGAGCAATCTTAAAGAGAGCACAATACATTACTTTGAAACTCTACAAGGCAATATTCTTCTGAACATTAACAACATTCTACCAGTAAGATTTAGCACTAATTTGAGCCAAGATCCATCCCAATATAATATTGCTATGGAGCAAGCCATTTATGTACCTGGACCAGCAGGACCAAATGTCAACAGAATACCCAATATTGAAGACATTAAGATATATAGAGAAACACAAATGACTTACCATGAACTCTGAGATGATATACATCTCAACTTGGTCAAGCAAGGCAAACACTATAGCCTCTACTCCACAAGAAGGGTCAGACGATTGAAAAAAGATGATCGTTATCTTTGTATGAGTTTATCCACTGAAACTGCCTACAAAAAAATTTGAGCCCAAGAAACGGCAATGATAGCAATGCTCCAAGGAGATAAAAATGAAGCTGAAGACAACCATTGGTTAAACTTATCCGATGTTAAACTGAGTTTCTCTGATCCAGAAGAGCATAACATAACAAAAATGATAGAGGGATAAGTTCTAAGACGGAAAACATGAAGTAATAGCAAGAATGAGCAAGAAGACGAAAGAGCAGGAAGAGTTCTCCAAAATTTTCGGTTTAGAAATAGAGTTTTTGTAATAATAGAATAAGGACAATATGGTCATTTTCAGACAAAAAATGACCTAAAACAAAAATATCTTTTAAAGTGATCTAATTTGACATTTGCTCATAAAATAATTGATAATTGGTTTTGGGTATTTTGATTTGTCCGATGTGTCATAATTATGGCGTTATTTTCATGAAATATATGTCTAATGTCGGTGTTTTTTTATTGTCAATGTAATAAATCTCTTCCGCACTCGTACTAGTGATCTCGGTGCACAACACTTGAAGGAATTGGTTTTGGAAATCCTTTAAAACTTGTGAGGTTGGTTGTGGGGAGGTTTTGCCATTTTGGAAATCCTTTAAAAGTTCAACATTTTTGGCTCATTCAACTCAACATTGCTGAATTCTTGTAACCTAACACGTTTTGAATGAATGTGTTAAAAAAGCGCACGAACCATTTGATATTGAAATTAAAATCTCTATTAATTAAGCAAATAGTCTTTAAGGTTAAAATTTTAAAATACCAAAAATTGTCCTCTAATTTCTAAAGGATTAAAATTGAACTAAAGCCCATTTAAGTAATCATTCCCCTTGCAGTTTCATCTACTTCCAACAAATACAGAACCAAAAAAAAAAGGAACGTGAAGAGTGAGAGAGATGAAGACGGCGCAAGAGAGAGAACTAGAGAGGTTGAGACTTGAGATGGCGCGGGCTCGAGGTTATTCAGAGAGGGATTTTGAATGGTAACACAAGGCGACACTGCATTCAGTCTTGACAATCTCTCCCTCTTCTCTTTACTTTTGTCGGTCGGTGATTTTGCCCCTGCGGAGCCAGCACCTGGCAAGTGAGGACGACGACTTGATCGGAGTACGAGCGGCAGTCAAAATTCACGACAAAGAGGCACCCTATGGCAAGCACGACTAAACAGTGACTACGTTTTGTCTTGATTGATTCAAGATGTAATTGATGTTGAAGTTTTGTGCTAAAAGGTTTGGATGGTACCGTGAAGTTTGGTTTTGGATAAAGAATCTAGCTTTATTTGATGTTGGTGCTTAATTAATTGAGATTAAATTGATTAAGGTTAGGATGATTGGTTTCGTGGAATCACAGATGGGTTGGAATGTGGTGAATGGTGGGTTGTCAATGTAAAAATTAGCTACCGTTGGTTTAGGATTTTGACAAGAATTGGGTTTTAGCCCATGATTGAAATGGTTACCATTAATGTGGAGATAAAAACGTTTAGGTTTGGGATTTGCAGTAAGATAGAGTGAGGTTATTCGCTGGATCATTGTTAAAATGAGTTAGATCGTGCTCTAGGAAAATTGGAAATTTGTGAGAGATTTTGGTGTGGGATAGAAATGAATTGCTTTAATATTGTTTCTAAGTAAGAAATGTAATTGTTTAGGTGTTTGACAAGACGAGTTTCGTTGGATTGCTATATTTTAATATTTGGGGTGCGTGAGAAGATGCAGTTGGACTTGAGGTGAGTAATTTCACTGTGTTTTACGTTGTGAATAGAGATTCACTTGATTGGTGTGTATAATTGTAATTGTGGTGGAAAAATAGTCATTGAAAAGAAATTAAGTTTCTATTTTAAAATTATGTACTTGATTGTCTACGGTTCATATGTAAGTGAAAACCCGTTTTGTTTTAAGATATTCTCATAGTTGGTTAATGATTTGGTGTGACGTCTGTAGTGCATTGGGTTAAATCCTAACCTTTTCCCGTCTGTAGTGCATTGTGACGTCACACCAATGCAATTATGGTATAGTGCATTACCATTTTTCTTTTCTATTAATTATGCAAAAAGTCCTTGACGTTAAAGTTTCAAAATTCCATTATTTACCCTTTAATTGTTACTTTCTTCTGATTAAGGAAAAAGAAAAGAAAAATGGTAAAAAGGTAAAATCACATCTCCTTGCAATTTACACGTTCCCACAAAAAAAAAATTGTTGCAGTTATTATTCAAAGTAGATTAGTAGAGCAGACTTAAATGAGTCAATAATAAAATCTTCATAAGTTACAATCCACCGCCAGAGCCCTTCGTTTGGTTCTTTGCTCAGTTATTATATATCATATCATTAACCGCCAGATCCATAATCGATTCTGCGCACTTTCCGGTAAGCATGCATTCCCTTCTTATTTTTTCCGTCATCATTTTCCCCGAGGCTATTACTTTTTTCTCAGATTCTATTTTCCCGAGATCGGAATCCGATTCCAAGATGCTATTGGTTTATGCCGGCATTGGATTCGGATCGGACCTTATTTCTTTGTATTGCTATTATGATGATTATTGATGTGGTTGTTGTGGCTCTGTGTTTTTATTTAATTTTATTTTTTCGTTTACCAGTCAATTATTTCAGTTTGTGATTTGATCTTGAATTTGTTTGTTTGATTTTGGGGATTGCAGATTGCAGATAGTCCTTTTTTTGTGGATTGATGGAAACAGATAGTCCCTTTTTGTGTGGATTGATGGAAATTAGCGGAGAGATTTTGGTCGGAGCTCTCGATCGTCTCAGGTGATTATTCCGGAACCATTCTTTTGTATTGTCCAATCTGTTGGGCAGTGGCTGAGATGGTCTGAAATTTTGTTTTTGTCTTGGTTTTGACATAGTTGGAAGTATGTCATTGAGCTTATAACATCATTGGTATAGTTTATGAAGAAGAATAACTATATGGAGATTGAATGTCGGGAATGATCCATGAACCATTGCTTCAACTTCGTAAAATTTTAAATAGATGGTGTAATTATTAGCTGAACATGGTGTAATCATTATTCTTTTTCTTCTAATTGCAGAAGAACTGCAGTGTGAACAAGCGAACAATTCACTGGCAATCTCATTATTGACAAGCAGACTCTACCTCTCACTCCAAACCAACTTCTTCTGTGTGTATGATATCTATTTCTCATATCCCTTTTATTTGTATGTCTTTCTTATTTAATTATTAAAAATCTGATTTTGGTAGCAGTTCCTGCATGGCCACCCCTGTTTTCTCTGCTTCACTTATGCACTTTGTGATAGTGAAAATTATTACTTTGATAATGTGCCCCGAGTTGGTTTCTGTTAGTGTTTTAATGCAGCAATTCTATTTATTGACGAACTAATGTAGTATGGTGTTCATGTTTTTCTTTGTTTGGAAGTGGATGTTTGTGATTTGGGGATTGGCTATCAAGGTTTCATATTTATTCTTCCGTTTTTATCCTCAAACAGTTTAATTTGGAATTGAAAAACTTATACCGAGAGGAGGGGTATTTGAATATTCTACCTCCCCAACTGCCTTAAGCACTTCTACTTATCATTAATTTTTTTTTTTTTTTTTTCAAGTTACTTAGCTATCTACTATAACATTCTGTTTTCTTGAGGCAGAACTAACATTCTTTTTTTATACTCACTGTTTTCTTTATATGTCTTCATAGCAACTTCTTTCTCTGTTTGGCCAGTTCGACGATGTTGCAGAATGCTGTATCTTTTAGTTCCGTTCTTAATAAGTTATTGCACAGACCATATTGTGGAATAGGACTATAGAAGTAACAAAAGTTTGCAATATAGCATGGACCATATTGCTGCATCTATGTATGATCTTCTAAGCTGTGTTGCTTTCTATACTTTAAACTCATGTACCTTTAATTACATTTATTAATTCATTGTGTTATGGTGTTGTTGTCCTGTTTTAAAACTCTCATGGTTGCAGACGGATGAGATATGTAAGAACCATATAGCTGTAACTATCTGAAGGATATCTTCAACGACTTTTTATAACATACATTTACTTTCATAAAATGGATCGAATGAGCCGTGCACGTGCTCGCCATCGTCAATGGCGAGAGTCGATGACTTATTCTTAGCGTCAAGAGTATCTGGCAAGGCGTCGTGAACAAGCTCGAGGAAAGCGACCAGTAGTTGAAATTGATCATGATTATCAATCCCAGTTTGATCAAGGTAATTGTTATTGAAAATGTTTCTTCATTTCTTAATTGATTGAATTCATGTAAAAATTTCTAAATTTATACCCATAACAGTGTTAGCAGGCGAAAATGTCCACCAATGTGAAGAATTGGGACCAAGTGGTACAAGTCAACCTGCTCCATGTATGTTGCTCCTAATATTTGAATAAAATGTCTAAACCTCCTTTTATGAGGATGATAGAGATTTAATACCAGTTAATACAATCTCAACTAATCTTATTTCTTTCACTTTATTGGTGTTGCAAGATTACTCTGAAAACTTACACTTTTCAAGATCGTTACATGTTGATAATGATGGTCCACAATATTCAAGGCGTCGACTGACTCACGTGAGACAACTTGCACGGATGGATAGGTCACATATAAGCGAAGATGTTCAGAATTTTCCGCTACATGGTGAATGTATATGTGGTATTAAACCTATTATATTATTTTAAAGTTGATGTCCACATAACTACTAACTTATGATGACATAATTTTTTTGTTTTACACATCAGGTGTGCATGATCTTCCTATGCTAAATCATAGACAAACTGGCAACTCCAACATGAGTCTTAATATTAGAAATGATATGACCATCAATGATGTGAGGATGAATGTAAATGAGGAAGACCACGACATGGAGAATGTGTTTACTCCAGTGGCGCATGTGCACAGTGTTCAACAACAAAGACGTATCAGAAGACCGCGAATAATTCATAATTCGGCTAGAGATTTCGATGAGGATATGGGCATCCCTTACTACGAATTACCCCCAGTTAGAAGATGTCCGTATTGTCAAGCAATGTTGTTTCATCAAGAGACCTCATGTTTGTGTTGTTGTAAAGGAAATATTGTTCTGCCTTTGATACAATCTCCTCCTGAAATGGTTCGGCTATTTTCTAACCAAACAAATGAAGGAATAAAATTTAGACAGAGCATCAGAGCTTACAACAATGTCTTGTCGGCTATTGTCAAGCTATGTTGTTTCATCAAGAGACCTTTAGTTTGTGTTGTTGTAAAGGAAATATTGTTCTGCCTTTGATACAATCTCCTCCTGAAATGGTTCGGCTATTTTCTGACCAAACAAGTGAAGGAAGAAAGTTTAGACAAAGCATCAGAGCTTACAACAATGTCTTTGCGTTCACTTCGATGGGTGTACATGTTGATGAGTCAATTAATGTTCGATCTCATTATACCTTTCGTGCTCAAGGTTCAATTTATCATAAAATTGGTAGTTTATTGCCAATTGATGGGAGAAGACCGCGATATTTGCAAGCTTATATATATGACACTGAGCATGAACTTCAAAATAGATTGTCTGAAAGCGAAGTTTTGGATAGGGCAATGGTTGAAAAAATTCAACAAATCTTGCATCAATACAATCCATTTGTAGAAGTTCTTCGAAGCCTTGGACAACGTCAAGATTTACCCAATTGTAGATTCATCATAAGAGAGCAACCATCTGATCGTCGTCAGTATAATATGCCATCTGCATCACAAGTTGCTGCTGTTGTAGTTGGAAGGGAAGACAATATAAATCCAGACGGAAGAGATTTTATTGTTCAAACGGTTGATGGACGACGTTGGAATATAAAAGATTCCGTCGGATATTATGACCCTATGCAATATCCATTATTATTACCGTATGGATGGGATATTAAGACTCGAGATAATAGAGGGAAAGATATGTCATGTTGCGACTTTTATGCCTACATGCTACAGGTTGATTTATTTTTTATTTTCATTAGCATAATTTTCCTATGTCACTATAAGACACGTTCTTAAAAGTCAAAACTTTTGTAGGTGCGTCAAGGTCACGAAAATCTGCTACATCGAGGTGGACGACTTTTACAACAATATGTAGTGGATAATTATGTGAAAATTGAATCACATCGACTTAGATATCTAAGACTTGAGCAAGAAAAATTTCGAAAAGAATTTCGTCAAGGACTACAAGACTCTCTTCATGCAGGGGAGCACAATGCAGGTACTTGCTATATTTTTAGGGTAAGCTCTTATGTATTTATAAGATTGTTAAACGTATTTGTATATTCATTTGAAATTAATATATTCTCAGAAAATGTTGGACGTAGAACCATTCTTCCCTCATCATTTATTGGAAGCCCGCGTGACATGCACCAACGATATCAGGATGCAATGGCTTTAGTTCAAAAATTTGGTAGGCCCGATCTTTTTATCACCATGACATGTAATCCAAACTGGGAAGAAATTAAAACTCAACTGCTCCCTGGACAAACACCTAAAGATCGTCCAGATATAGTCACTAGGGTTTTCCATGCAAAACTTGGGCATTTTAAAGAAGACATTGTGGACAAGGGTGTACTAGGAAAAGTTGTTGCTCATGCTTTTGTAATAGAATTTCAAAAAAGGGGTCTACCACACGTTCACATGTTGTTTATGTTGGCTGAAGGTGATAAGCTTAATAACCCAGATGAGTATGACCGCATTGTTAGAGCTGAAATCCCAAATAAGGATGATGAGCCTCAACTATACGAGGCAGTGTGCATGCATATGATTCATGGGCCATGTGGAATATTAAATCCAAGGCTTGCGTGTATGAAAAATGGGAGTTGCAATAAAGGATATCCCAAATCATTTTCAAATTTCACGATGCAAGGGAATGCTGCTTATGAAAGGACCCAACCCCGATTTAGCACCCTAAATCGGAATCGAACCCCTTCGAAAACACGAACCAACAAAAACTTTTCGAAATTTGGGCAGAGTTTTGTTACTAGCGTGGAATTACCATTACCTGCACGCGTAAAATACACTCCATCCTATGCCACAAAAAGCAAACCGTGGGCACCAACCCCATCCGGATTTCTCAATATATAAACAATAACGTAAAGTAGTAAATATATATACACTTTACTGAAATCCAGTGTAAAATCATATAACATATTCAATAGGAAGCTCAGAGCGACATCTAATACATAATCGTATACTCATACCACAGTAGGTAGAAATAATAAACCTACTGGATGAAACAAAGTAGCTCGAGCACTATGCCTCCGACCACGACGTGCGACACCAGAGCCTGAACTGCAAACTGGGCACGGAAACCGAAAAGCCCAGGTGAAAGACAATAAACACGTTAGAGTGAGTGGACGAAAATAAATGTCTTTCACCAAGTGTATATGTTATAAAAAAAAAATATACGAGTCCAAGTAAATAAAAACAACATAGTACACGAGGTAAAACTCACACTCCTCCAGTGTACAGAGCATGCAAGTAAAAATCCCACGGGGTCGCTCATGGACACACACCGTGCTAGTACAGTCCGAATCACGGGATCCCAGACCCACACGTGATTCTAAGCCAGAAAGGCCTCGGTTCCGGGGATACGCCCCTCGCCGGTCAGGTCGGGGTAACGCCCCGCCTGGGATGCCTACCATCGGGGATCAGCCGAGAGGCTAAGTGTATCGATACAACAACGTAACCACGACTGTACTCTGTGTAAACCAAATCATAAACATTTCGATGCAAATGCATGAAACAGCATATAAGTGTATGTATACTCGTATACGTATATTCGTATAAGTATATCGTATAATCGTAAAACACATGCTCATGCAATTCGTAATCTCAATACGCATGCTCAAGTTCGAAAATCATATAAAAGACTCGCAAACAATCCGTGAAAAGAAATGTCCACTCACAGACTGGCGTAACGCGTATCGCGTTAACCCGTGATCCGGCGGAATGTCCCTCGCCAAACAAACGATCACGAACCCCTGAATATCCACAATGTCCAATATTCAAAGTCATAATCCTACAATATAAATCAAACCACGAGAAACCACCGTTCTCGGAAATACACAATTCAAAGTCGACGAATCGACGAAAATCCGTATATACCACCTCAATACCTCGCTTTACGTTCGGACGCTCAACTCGAAAAACGAACCTCCCCACTGCGTTCGGAGCGCGATTTCGAGTCAAACGACATGCAACTTGCCGAAAGTCAAAAAGTCAACCCGTTGACCGTTGACCGCCGTTGACCGCCGTCCACGGCGGCGCCGCCGCCGGCCGAAGAATTTTCCGGCGGAGCCACCCTTGTTCCACTCCAAATCGCCCACTGAGCAACTTTGTCAACTGCACCAAGGGCCAATTCTCACTCTAACTCATCCAATTTCATGAAGAACCGAATTGTACACAAATTTTCCAATCCAAAATTCTCCAAATTCAAGCAAAATTAGAGCTTCAAATTCACACAGTAGCTTCAAGAGGATGAGAGCAACAAAGCCCATCCAAAATTGCAGCTCAAATCGGTGTAAATTATGGAACCCGAATTACCTCAAAAATTCTCAAGTTTTTTGGCCGGAAATCCTCCATTTCCGGTGAACCTCGCCGTGAGGGGTGGTCGGATTCCACAAGAGGGGCCCAAGGCGAGTTGGCCGAGCCCTAGGCCGAGCCCTAAGGTGGCCGAACGATGCTCCGTCGCCGGTGAGGCCGTAGGCCGTCGCATCTCCTCCTCCTCCCACCGAGTTGACTCGGTCAACTCGGTCAAACCCCAATATGGTAAGTCATCCACTTGCCCAAAATAACAGGTTGCTATTTATAGCCTTTCCCAAAACGGAAACTTCATGTTTATCCATTTCGACGAACTTTAAACTCCCGAAACTTTCTCGTCGTAACTCCGATTCCGATAATTCTCGCGGCCACGAATTCGACTCGACATAATCTTTCATAATCACCCGAAGTCAAACATATCGGCCAATCGGATAAAAAGTCAACCCTTCAAAGCAACACACATTAAATCGACTAAATAATCAACAAACGGCAAAATTCTCAACCAATTCCTCGTAACTCCAAATCATGCTCCGGAAGTTCCCACAAACTTGAAATTAAATTCCGAACAACTTCCGTGAAGAAACCGAAACCAAATTCTCGTCCGGTAATTTAGTCGCGAACAAATCTGCCATAATAATTCGTTTCCGTCGAAACTTCAAATATTCATAACTAATTCCTCGGTCGTCCAAATAACGATCCGGAACCGCCCACGAACTCGTAATCACACGTACAACGACTCTCGAGAAGAGACCTAGCTCCAATTCTCGGCCAATAATTTAGTCGTTAACGAGCCTGGCGATTCAATAACTGTCGAACAACTCTGCGACTACACCCAACCTCATCAATCAAGCTGATCATACTGCTGATTCTGGTCCGGGTCGTCACAGCTTATCCTGTATATCGAAGACGAGAAAGTCATTTGCCCGTACATACCGGAAGACGAGGGGACGTGATGGTGGATAGCAGTTGGGTAGTTCCTTACAATCCATGGTTATTACTATGATACAACTGTCACATCAATGTTGAAATATGTGGGAGCATAAAAAGTGTCAAGTACTTATATAAGTATGTCTACAAAGGTCCAGACAGAGTAACACTTCAACTGCAATCGAACCCCGACTTTGATGAAATCAAGCAGTATGTGGATGCAAGGTGGGTTTGTGCACCAGAGGCCTTATGGAGGATCTTTAAATTTGGGATGAATCGTATATATCCAACTGTAGAACGATTACAGATACATCTTCCGAACATGCAGCAAATTACATTCAGAGAAGATGAAGTTTTAGAGGATATTTTAGCGGATGAGCAAGCACAAAAAATAATGCTAACTGAATTTTTCACCCTTAACCGAGTAGACGAGGATGCAAAGGAGTATCTATATCGAGAAATTCCTGAACACTATAGGTGGGATAGTATCAGGAAATTTTGGGCCAAAAGAAGGAATAAGTACAAGGTGATCGGGCGTATATACAGTGTGTTACCGTTAGACAGTGAGAAGTTTTATCTTCGTGTCCTTCTAAATCACATCAGAGGACCAACATCATTTCGTGATGTGCTTACTGTTGATGATGTTTTACAACCAACATTTAAGCAAGTAGCCGAGATGCGTGGATTTTTAGAGAATGACAATAGCGTCCGAAATTGTTTGTTGGAAGCCTCTACAGTCAGGATGCCATCAGCATTAAGGAGATTATTTGTCACTATTTTAATTTTCAGTGAACCAACCGGTGTTAGAATGTTGTGGGACGAATTTTATCCTTTCATGGTTGAAGATTATCCTTCATGCAGTGAGACTAGACAAATAAACCGGTTATTACAGGATTTAAACTCAATACTTGAACAGTTTGACAAGAGCATTAAAGATTTTGATCTTCCCGATATAATTAATGACGCTGACGAAAATCCTGGCATGCCTAGATGTATTGAGGACGAACTCCTCATAGAAGTTCATCAAGAAGATGTTGATGCAATTGGGCTTCTTAACAACGATCAAAAAAGTGCCTTCAACACTATTATGGCCATAGTGGAGAGACAAGAAAGTGCATTATTTTTTGTTGATGGTCCTGGTGGAACTGGGAAGACGTTTTTATATCGTGCATTGCTAGCAAGTTTAAGAAGCAAAAATCATATAGTCCTTGCCACAGCATCATCTGGAATAGCGGCAAACATATTACCTGGTGGGATGACGGCTCATTCTAGATTTAAACTCCCACTAAACGTAGATGCATCCGCCGACTGCTGCATAAGTAAACAATCAGCTCTTGCACAACTGATACGAAGTGCGACTGCAATTATTTGGGATGAGGCTCCTATGACACATCGATATAACTTTGAACTACTTGATCGAACTTTTAGAGACATATTGGCGTCTGTTACCCTTTGGTGGAAAGATAATGATCTTCGGGGGAGATTTTCGTCAGGTTCTTCCTGTGATTCCTAAAGGAACAAAGTCTGAGCTCATTCAAGCTTCAATCATGAGATCAACATTTTGGGCACAAATGAAAATATTGAGATTGAGGGAAAATATGAGATCCCTAAATGACCGTCATTTTGCTGAATTTTTGCTACGTGTTGGTGATGGAGCTGAAAATGTCTATGATGATAAAATGATCAAATTGCCTGATTCGATGGTTGTTCCATGGGAAAATGACAGTTCCATTCAAAAAATTATCGACGAAATATTTCCAAATTTGGGCAATCACGTAAATGATGCAAGATACATGGTTGAGCGAGCACTTATTACTCCTATAAATGATGATGTGGACATGCTCAATGATAAAATAATTGATATGTTTCCAGGTGATCGAATTACATTGTATTCTTTTGATTATGTGGAAGATGACACCAGAAATTTGTACCAGCCAGAGTTCTTAAACTCATTATCTGTAGGAGGACTCCCCCCTCACAAGTTGACTTTAAAAGTTGGTGCCCCGGTCATGCTACTGAGAAATATTGACCCAAAATTGGGATTGTGTAATGGGACTAGATTATTATGTCGTGGTTTTTATCAGAACTTAATCGATGCTCAAATTTTAGCTGGACACTGTGCTGGGACTAGAGTTTTTTACCTCGAATTCCTTTGAAAACTGTAGAGAATGCAGGACTACCATTTTCACACACAAGAAAGCAATTTCCGATCAAATTGAGCTTTTCTTTGACAATAAACAAGTCTCAAGGTCAAACTATCCCGCATATAGGTGTTTATCTCCCTGATCATGTTTTCAGTCATGGTCAATTATATGTGGCATTGTCTAGAGGAGTATCTGAGACGACTACGAAGGTTCTCATTAAAAGATGGTCTATTACTGGTGAAGATGGGGCATTCACTAAGAACGTGGTGTTCAAGGAGGTTTTACTTCCTCCAAATTCAAATGATATCTAGAATTAATAAGTACTATACAAATGGCAGAAATACATATGTAGTTGATATCAAAGAAATAATGAGATCCTATTTAATTGTGTTAATATTTTTTGTCTATTTTGTGTAGGTATTGTACGAATAAGGTTCTTTCGACAAAGGGACAGAACCAGATTTATGGGAGAATAAGATCAATTAGTAGGACTATATATGTCTATCCATTTATGTTTATATAGGGTATGTAGTAGTGTTAGCCCTTTACTACCTTTTGTAAACTTATTTTGAAAAATAAATATATTGTGTAAACTGAGTGTATAAAAATAAATACGCTATAACAATGCAAATGACATGTGTAAACTTCTCATGAAAACCGTCAATTCTCTCTGAAATACGTACGTGTCACAAATTGTAATCCATGGATTTGGGACAATATAATTAATAGTAATTGAGTTATAGACTGTGTAAAATAATAGAAATACCAGTAAATACACTAATAAATGCACGCGCGAGCGCGACGCTTTTCCGCACGCGCATATGCATGCAGCATTATCCTCAAAGATGCAAGTAGGATTAGTAACAGTAGATTTCAATCCACTAGAGCCTCGAATATGACCTATGATTGACCTGAGCCAAACACATTCTCTAACTGCTTCATCCAAAGCAATTATCTCAGAATGATTCGAGGAAGTAGCAACAAGGGTTTGCTTTGTTGATCTCCAATCTATCGCCGTGTTTCCCATAGTGAAAACATAACCGGTCTGTGAACGACCTTTGTGTGGGTCAGAGAGGTACCCAGCATCAGCAAATCCAACCAACACATCAACCGGTGTTTTGAAATAGGGGATAGCATGAAAACTATTCGAAACATGACCATTTTTTGACGGGTCGAGAGAATCCCTCGACGGGTCGAGGGAATGACTCTGGTCGATCCAGGGTGCAGGTTTTGACGAGTCGAAGAAATCCATCGAAGGGTCGAAATCCCCAGAATTTGTTTCAACTTTCTCTTTTCCGAGAATCTCATGTTTTTCTCTGTATTCTTTGTGAGGGAAGAATAAACCTATGTCAATGGAACCTTTCAAGTATCTGAAGAGTTGTTTCACTCCATTCTAATGACGTTGCGTTGGTGCAGAGCTAAATCTTGCCAACAAGTTCACTAAGAATGCAATACCTAGACATGTGCATTGAGCTAAATACAACAAAGCTCCAATAGCACTAAGATATGAAATTTCAGCTCCCAAGATCTCCTCATCATCATCTAACGAATGAAACAGATATTTCTTGGGGTCCAGACTGCGAACAACCATTGGTGTGCTAACAAGGTATGCTTTGTCCATATTGAATCGCCTGAGCATCTTTTGGACACAAGCATATTGGTGAATAAGAATTCCACCAACTCGATGTTCTAGCTCTAATTCGAGACAAATTCAAGTCCTACCAAGGTCTTTCATCTCAAATTCAGATTTCAAGTAGCAAACAGTCTCATTGATCTCTTCAAGAGTTCCAATGATATTCATATCATCAACATAGACAGCTACTATAGCAAATCCTAAACTTGTTCTTTTAATGAATACGCAAGGGCATAAATCATCATCTTATATCATTTCCCAATTAAGTAGTCACTGAGGCCTGTATAACACATCCTATCGGATTGCTTCAATCCATACAGTGAACGTCTCAACTTTATAACATGAGCACTCCATGGTCTAGAGTTACTTGATTTGGGTATAGCAATGCCATCAGGCACTCTCATGTATATCTTTGAATCAAGATCCCCATAGAGATATGCAGTAACCACATCCATCAGCTGCATACTAAGCTTTCCGGACACTACCAAGCTTATCAGGTAGCGGAAGGTGATGATGTCCATAACTGGAGAATACGTCTCCTCATAATCAATTCCAGGGCGTTGAGAGAAATCCTGTGCTACAAGTCTAGCTTTATAACGCAAGATCTCATTCTTCTCATTACTCTTCTGAACAAAGACCCATTTATGTCCAATTGGATTAACATTCGGTGGGCATAGCACAACCGGACCAAAAACTTGTCATTTATTTAGAGAGTCTACTTCAGCCTGGATTGCTTCCTTCCATTTCGGCCAATCTGCGCTACGTTGACATTCATCAACTGAGCGGGGTTCCACTTCATCGTCGTCAATAATCTCCTAAGAGATAGAATAAGCAAACATATCATCAATTAATATGGAAGATCTATCTATAAGAACATGCGCATCATTTGTTCTAAGTGAGATTTCTGAGTTCTCTGATATCACAAAAGGTTCTGGAGCGTCCCCCAGAGATGGCAATTGTGATTCAAGGATATAACCATAATCAAAGATAATCTCATGTGAAGGATTCACAACATTGATGATAAGTGGATCTTTTGGTGCATTGATGGCCTTCCTTTTAACTGGCAGCTCATCTGTGAATTTTCTTGGTCTCCCCCTCAATCTGGTGGGAGCCGAGGCCGAAGTAATACCATCCACATGAGCAGGAGGAACGCCTCATTGCCCAGTGTTGCTATTAACAAATCCCTTTACTGGGATTTCCAACCTTGCAGGAACATTAGCAGCAAGTATATCCAATCTCGTTACTTTAGCGATATCAGCAAATAAATCAGGCATGGAGTCTGCCACTTGCTGAAGATCAAGTATCCTACGCACTTTTGTCTCACTCTGAGACGTGCGTGGATCATGATGAGACACAGTGGGATCAAACCACGTCAATTCCTGACGTTAAACTGGAATAGAACTATTCCTATCTCCCCCTAATGGCGGGAAATATGTCTCATCATATTGACAATCTGTAAATCTAGTAGTAAAGAGATCTCCTGTCGAAGATTCAAGATATCGGATTATCTTGGGTGATTCGAAACCAACATAAATGCCCAATCTTCGTTTAGGACCCATCTCATCATAGACTGCGCAACCAAAAATGCGTAAATGTGAAATGTCAGGCTCATATCCAGTTACCAACTAGTAAGCACTGAATGGTTGACGGGCAACAGGTCTAAAATGAAGAAGCATTGTTGTGTGTAACACTACATAACCTCAAGCAGAGACAGGTAAATTTGTATGCATTACCAAAGCTCTAGACACAAGCTGTAACCGCTTGCTCTGCTAAACCATTCTGGGAATGGACGTAAGGAACAAGATGTTCAACATCAATCCTAAGAGACATACAGTAATCATCAAAAGATTTTGATGTAAACTCTCATGTATTATCCAATCGAATAGACTTGATTGGATGGTCCGGGTGGTGAGCCCAGATTTTAATGATTTGAGCTAGGAGTTTTGAAAAATGCAGGATTCATTGTGGATAACAAAGCAACGTGTGATCATCTCATTGATGTGTCTATCAAAACCATGAAATATTTAAATGGTCCGCATTCAGGTTTGATAGATCCACAAATATCACCTTGGATCCTTTGTAAGAATGGAATATTTTCATTGTTATCAACAGCAAAAGAAGGACAAGCCGTCAATTTTGCTAAAGAACAAGTTTTGCAGAACGAGCGATGCGCATCAAATATGGCAACATAAGAATCTGGTGGGATAACGCACGATGCCTCAACAGTATGTTGTTGGGAAGGTGCTATACTTGTTGTGGAGACCAAGTTAGAATTGAGATGGGTAGTCTCATCCTTACCGTCTAAACTGATGGAAATAGGTAATCTCACATGTTTCTTGGCTCTAAAGAACGAATGACCATGAGTATTTTTTAAGATTTTGATCATCATATCACAACCTGGGTGTCCCAGTCGTACATGCCAAAACTTATATGAATTAGAATCACACGTAGTAGTGTGAGTCACGACATTGGATTCAATGATCCGAACTATGGTTAAGTACAAACCAGTACTAATTGTCGGAAACTTCTCTATAATGCGCTTACAGCCACAATCAAGAGAGGTTATACATAAAAATTCTTTTCCATTCTCACAATAAGTTTCCAAATGAAATTAGTTGGCACGAATATCCTTGAAACCTAGCAAGGTTCGATTGGCCTTTGGCGCATATAAGGCATCAGTAATATATAATTTTGTAATATGGGGCAGTAGAAACTCTGCACTACCACTCACCTGAAGAACGAGCGTTGCACCAATCATGGTTGTCACTGAGGATTTGTATGGGAAAAGATCCACAAACAATTGCATATTCCGCATAATGGTATGAGTAGTACCATTATCTGCTAGACACTCAATTTTGTCTTGATACATCTACAAAGTCAATGTAAAAAAGTAAGTCTTTGTAGTAAAGACGAGGCGCACACTTCAAGTATACACTCGAAGATTTGAGAAGGGTGTGACCCCTGTGACCCTTGTTGAGTGCTGATATGGCATGGCATAAATTGACGTAATAACAACATCTAGTGCTGAAATCCAAGTTGGTCGATTTAGACCAAAAATTTTTCAATGGAAAATTTTGAAATTTTTCGATATTTTCTAATAAAACCGATGTATAAATAACATCATAAGCCAATGAAAAAGATGAAAAACTCATCTAAAAACATCACATTCGGATTGGATTTTCGACCGGTCGAAGAAAGGCCTCGACCGGTCGAGAAAACCCAAAATGACTTATGATTTTTCGATACCAGAATTTCGACCGGTCGAGAAAATTTTCGACAGGTCGAAAATGGACCAATTTTGGGACATAGGCATGGCGTCAACAGGTCGAAAATTGTTTAATTCAATTTTTCGACGGGTCCAATTCGAACCAATGTCGAACAAAAGCGTGGCTTCGACCGGTCAAAAATTGTTTAGTTCAATTTTTCGACAGGTCGAATTTGAACCACTTTTGGACAGAAGTTTAACGGGTCAAAAATTGTTTAGTTCAATTTTTCGACGGGTCGAAGCTGCTCTGTGGACTGCTTCAATTTTTTTTCAACATTTTTTTTCTTTGTCAAGATGGTATCTTGGCTTGCTTTTGTCATATATATGTGTAAATATCAAACCATACATAAGAATCATATGGAATAGAATATTCTCAAACACTTTCATATACCAAAAATAGAGAAATATTCATTGCTTGCCAACAAAAATTACATCATAGATGTGTTCTTATTCATAAAATAAAGACAAGTGTCTTTAAAAATTCTTGACCAAAAAGTAAGCCAAAAACAAAACTAAAACTTGAAAGATTACAGAGACAACTGCCTTTTACATAGGCTTAATCAAAATCCGGGGTAGCAAGTTCTTTCCCCTTGTCATCTGCTAAAACTAGGTTGGTGTCAACCTCCATCTCATAATCTCCAGTGCAATTCGACTCTTGAGCCAAATATTGTTTGTGCTTCTTGTAGATATTCTAGATTTCTCTACTAGCATGGTACTGTTTGTGCATATGTTTAGTAGAGACACACTTGAAACAACCAAGTTTACCAGATTGTTGATACCGTTGACCATCAGGAACCAAACCAGACTGGTTCTTTTGAGAAGGGGCATTATGATCTCTATGCCAAGTCATATTTTGGCTGCAGCTTTGGCCACACCCACGCCCTCCTCTTCCCCCACGTGGAGCATGTCCACTATGATTATAAGGTTCTGAACGAGCAACCTTCTTATCTTTTCGAGTCTTTTCTCCCGTATTATAACTCTCAGGGTTTTTGGTACCAGTCGGTCTTGAGTTATTATTCAAGATGATCTCACAATGCTTTTCTTTATTCGCAAGACTGTTAATGAGATCACTGAATTCGGTAATCCTTCCTTGCTCGTACTCAATTCGGTACTGATGAGTTAAAAGACTCATAGATGTGGGGAAGGCTTGTAACGCCTTCTCAATCATGTCTTCCTTAGATTTTTCCACGCCACAAAAGCTTTAGTTCATACTGCAGATCGAGCATAACTTGGTTAAAAGTGTTGATCTTTGGGAAATCCACCATTCTGGTGTTGTTCCATTTCGCAGTCAGCTCAGGAAGCTGTGCATTATGCACATTATTGGACCTATTTTTTAGAACATCCTACAAAACCATGGGATCTGTCTTTTTCAAGTAATGCTTCTTTAGACATGGGTGAATATGACGCCTGAAAAACATGAGGGTTTGAGCTTTTGTCTCTTCAATAGGTGGGAGGAGGTTTGTTCCAGGCCCAGTGGGTTTGATGGTATTGGTAAGTCTCTTTCTAATGAATGTGTTCTCTACATCAGAGACCTAACGATGGTACTCCTTGCCTTCAAGGTCAAGAATCTCGAATTCCAGCCTTGCAGGCTCATTCAAACTCATCTACAAAAACACACAGAGATGTTTTATTAGAAACGATCGAGTACTACGATCACAAAAATTTCAAGTTTAATTAATTAAGAACGTGATCCATGATGCATGGTCACAAAATCGATTATGAAACGGTGGTAAAAACCACACCCAGCGACCGTGACACAACAGTCACATAGAATCGATTTCCCTTTCTTTTCTTTTTCTTTCCAAATTGTGACTCCCCCAGGACCGTCGCGTATACTCTATGGATATATGTCCATAGGAGGTAGGGTATAAACATGTAATATTCACAACTCATATCACAGTTATCATCAACTTAGATCTAGGATTTTGCGGTAAGTAAGTTTGGCCTAGATCTATCAATAGATGGTTTAGAAAATATTTATCTCAACAGGTATTGTGCTCGGTATGATCGCTACACTTGATGAAGAAGAAGTTCTTCTAAAACGATTTCTTAAAAGTCGTGCAATCTTGTCAACTTCTGAAATTTTGTGGGATTTTGTTAAAGACAAAAAGAAGCCGACGGTGAATCTTGGTAGCCGGCGGTGATCGGTGGCGGTGGTGGTTGGCGGCGGCATTGGTGGTCAGCGGTGGCGGTGCTTTCTCCAAGTTTTAGGGTTTGTTTATTAACTCTAGGAGTCGTGTTGATAACGTGTTGCAGGAGAAAGTAGAATAGACAGAAAGTAGTTGCCCTTTTCATTGATATAATGTCTTAAATACAGGCTAATACAATCTGTTACAATTATCCCGATATAACAGGGATTCTCTGTATCTATCTAATCAATATCCATATCTAATTAGGACAAGACACACACTAGGATTAATGGAGAATAAATCTCCTTAAACAATGTATTATATATATATAATTTATACTACATGTGTTAAGACTCGACCCGATCACCGATGTAGTTGTTACTGGCGGAGGCGGAGGGGTCGTTGTCGTAGCCGTAATTCTAGAAAGTGTTTACTGCTTGTCGAAGATGAAGGGCTTAATGACGGTGTTCTCGATGAAGTCGAGCTTTTTGGGCGAGGTCATCCTTGGCGTAAGTATCAGTATGTCGTGGTTCTTGGCGACAATGAGGGCGAGCATGGTGTCGTCAAGACGTCGACCTTGAGGGCGACGGACTTGGCTTGCAGAAGCCGCAAAGGGGAGGACAATGTGGGGAATTAGGGTTTTTGTCATGTTTGGCTCTAGAGAGATCAAGGTCGCCGACAGAGAAGTTTGGTGGTGGTCAAAAAAGAGGTATCATAAACTCAGTCAACTTTGAAGAAAGTTTAAAATATGAACGAATTGAAGTATGACACATGTCACAATTGGAAAATTAAATCCACATTGGAGATGAATTTTGGATAATTTTGGTACCATTTCAAGCCCTTAACCCTAGACCGTAGATGAATCCAGCCCATGCCAGAGCCGACAGTTCAGAACTTCAGATATATAAAAATGAGCAACTGTATGTATTGTACTGCGGTACAGCCACGGTAAATTTTACTGTCAATTTTTCTTGAATATATATACTTCCATTAGTGCTAAGAGGTCCAGACAAACAAAACCTATCACTAAAGAATAGCTGTAAGCTTTACAGTGAGGTTAATGGAAAAGAATCATACTGGGTTTACGCATGAGAACGCTCACATATACTGCAATTCGAGCCTGAGTGATGCTTTTAAGGTTTGCCTGGAGCACCCTTGTTGAGCCAATGACTGCATTTTATTGGACTCGGATGTTTCTCTAAGATTAGGTTAGTGTTCTATCTGAATAACATCAAGTTAATCGGAAGAGGTGGTGGTCTTCCTATATAAGTTATGCTGATCGAGAAATGATAACTGTTCAGGAGACAACATCCTGGAACCACTGCTCAAGTAGTGTGGAGCAACCCTTTTTCTGCATTAGAATATCACCCCACTGTATCAGCTACTGCACGCACGGGAATAGATTGCAAGAATGCAAGGAAAATTTTTGACGGCAGTCATTCATTACCTTCTTCTTTTTGTGGTCATCTCGACACCTTTTGACAGACGAGAAGCTTCTGATCTTGAAATATGGCAAAGTGAGGAAAGATACTCGAGGTATGCACTGCCTCTCAATGCCAAGTTGGCTTTCAATGGGACAATTGCTTGAATTGCATCAAATACACGTGAATTGATTTCACTGCATTGCAAAGAAGGTACAATGGGTTATATCTGATTTAGGCCTGCCAATTTTTTCTTTAAAGGAGTTAAGAATACATGTTTGGAAATTTATGCTACACTATTAGATTAAATTTTGGTTGAGCAAATAAAAAAGAAATGAGTGATAAGGCTGCAAAGTCCTAGAACTAAAACATCAACTGAAAACATGGAAGGAATTCTACTGGTGGAGAGTTTATTCTTATATTATATGATATTATATTATGTTTATAGCACTAATTATGTTCACGGCAAGGAATCTTTACCTTGTCGACAAATATGGAGGGGTCATCTCTGAGTTTCTTCTAGCATATGAAGTCTTACTTGTTTGCATACCAGATCCAGCCAACTTGCCTAACACCATCATATTATTTGTGTTAGCCAACATCTCTGAGGCTATATCCACATCCACCCTTCTCACACAACCTATGTTTGAGCCTACTGAAGAAATGCTTTTTGCAAAGAAGGAAAATCCATGCTGAGCAATTGTGGAGGCCAACAATAATCTCTCATCACACCAGCTATAATCCAACTCCTCCAATGAGATAAATAACGGTTCCACAGGATCCTGCTTGAATATATAATTGCCGTTATTACCTTAGAGACACAATGTTAAAAGGACCTTTAGTATTCAGCACAAAAATAACAACTTACAGTCATTAGTGGTTGACGTTTAGAAAATAAAATGTCAGTTTCTGATATCAAATTGCTCATTCTACAAGCAAGCATAACAATCTGAAAGGCTTCTTGTTCTGATGAAATGTACTGCTTTAGATCAACTCCACGAAGTTTGTTCCATGAATCTTGTACAAGATCACTGACAACCATGGTTTTTTGCTCCTGTATAAACTTCGATCCCTTAGTAAAATCCATGCGGCTACACTCATCCATCAATTGACGAGCTCTTGCAACTGCCTCCCCTTGTGCACTTTGAGAATCTTCCAACTCCTGATGAGAACATTCCAGAACCGCATCACCGTTATTTCCCACGTTGTCGAAATGTATCCGCAAATCTGATTTAATTTGATCAAAATTGTTGTTTTCAATAGGTAATTCTTCGTCCAAACATACTTCATTCATAATGTTAGCAAAATGGCCAGAAGATACTGTTTGAGATAACAAATCTATTCCATTGTTATCTTCAACAGGAAATTCATCACCCAGAAACACATCCTTTATAGCCGTGGCAAAGTGGCCAGAGGACATTGTTTGAGATGAGAAATCTGTTCCATTATCCATTTCAGTTTCAGGAACAAAAGATGATTCTGGCACACATGATAAATCACCGAAGTTGTACGCCTCACTTATTTGATAATCATCTGTAGTTAAACAGGGATAAAGTCCTCCATCTATATTCGTTGCTCTAGGAAAAAGAGTCTTTTCTGATATCAAGTCAACTCCAAGGATTTCATGATCAGTATCTTTATCTATATGTATAGGATATCCATTCTTCACAAACTCATCTTCAGAATCAGAAGACAATACAACACCATGCATACTCCGAACATGTCGTCGGAGGAAAGGAACTGGAATACCTGAATCATTAGAAAACTCCAGAGCACTATCAGTTGTATATTCACTACACTCGTGAATATAGCCATTCCTGTTCAGCATTGCTACCTTCTTGGCCTCTATCTCCATTCCAGTCAATTCACTGTGGGCCATGTCAAAACTACGTTGCACTTCTGTATTACCATCTACTTCCATTTGGCCTGAACCTTCTTCCATCATGGATAATGACTTGCTTATCTCTTTTTCTACAAACTCAGATAAATGAGAAGGTAAATCCCAGGGTAATAATTTTGGCAGCATCTGATGCCCAGCCTCAACGTCAAATGGAAGTGAACTATATGTCTCTCGCATAGTTTTTTTATCTGCATGGTAAATATATGATCATTTAATCATACAGAAAATAATAAACTTTCCTAATAAGAGTATAATAGCACCTAGAAAACACCAAAAACAACAAACTTCAATTGGAGGTTCACTTAGACGGAGCACGCTTGAGTTAATTCCCAGTAGCATGTGATGATAACATCAGTTTTCATGTGACAGAGTTAAAAGAGTAAACCAATTTGTTAATTGCATGGGTCTAATGAAATAAAACTCACCTGCTGTGCATAGAATTTCATAAGCTTAACAGACTATTTGTATAGAATACAACATATTGCTTGTGGTCCCCGACTAACCTTTTCTAAAACTTCTACCCTGGCACCAGAACTGAAGATGCATAATAATTTTCCGAATGTCTCCTCCACAACATTCAATAAAGAGCTCAAGTACATAAGGCTGTATTTTGGCTCTCTCTGCCGCACAAACCTGCAGATTATTCAAAGAACAAAATTCAGAGCTTAAATCTTAAACTTTCAAGTGTGTACAATGAGAAAGTTAATCAGAGCATCAGTCGTCAGATTACCCAGAAATACATACCATTTGCGCAAAGGAATACAGCTCCGCTGATGATGGCAACATGAAATGCACTTGTAATCTATCAAAGCTGTCTGGCAGGACAGGATTAGGACCTGTGAAGTTCCAGTCATATTAAACCCCAGCACACTCCAAAACACAAAAGTTTAATGAGTACAGCTATTATACCCAATAAACCACTTACTATTGCTAGTCAATATTATGGGCCCATTCGCTGTTTTAGCTATCTGCTGTATTGCTGCAATAAAACCGCGATCTTCAAGAAAAGTTATGTCCACATCCTCAAATAGTATAACAAGCTTATCTTTGCAATTATCTTCCTTGAAGGGGAATGTTACAGAGGTTCCAGCAGCATCTTGACATTCTTCATCTAATATGGGGATCAGTTCAACAACATCATCATCATCCAACTCTTGGCCTAAAATACCATTAGCCTCAACAAACAGCGGCTTCATAAGAAGCTTGTTCTGTGAACCAAAAGTACTGGCCACTGATCTGAAAGTTAAAAGTAATTGATAAATAACAAAGAAAAAATATAATAATTTAACAGTTTCAGCTGATAGTTCATTAGTATTGGTCACCACCTAACAAACATGTTTAAGTATATGCAAAAAGTCAAAAATAAATAAAAGCTATAGTTGAAAGACTTCATTCACGCATTGAGTAGAATATAGAAGAAATGACAATAAAGAAGCTAGTTTTGGAAATATTAAAAACTTAACCACTAATTATCACAGTATATACCTCAGAGAAATTGATTGAAAGATCTGTAATTGATGAAAATGCACTCGCACAAAGATCTAGAGAGAATCAGCTCACAGCTGTGAAATTTGTACCCCTAGGCATACCTTTGAAAATGTCGAGATTTGAAAGCCTCTCCAAACCTCTGCTTTACATGAGCTCCAGTCCGACACTCTGATGCACTGAGCTGGGTAGGCAAGATAAGTGGTCTAAAGTTAGTTAGCGTAATCAACATAAGTATGACAATGCACCCAAAAGTAGTAACAAAATAATGTTTAACAGGATGGAAACATTATTAATTGCCTCGAGTCCATTCATCAACCAGAAGCCTCATTCTATTTTTTTTTAGTTTGGACTGGAGGCTAGGGTTTAACGTATAGCAACCAATTGACTAGTAGCTTGTTTTCATTGATCCTGTGTTTGATGACCTAAGTTGTGAATATATTTATGGCTCTGGATGAAACTCGTTCACAAATCAAATACACATAAGGATAATTAACAATAGGAAACTTCCATACAAGCATATCTAGAATTCCTTACCTCCCGAACCGTAATTCCTTGTTCTTTTGCACAAGCATATATAGCTGCAGATTTTCCACTCTGCAAAATACAAGATGATAGCATTTAACAACAAAGGAAGCATAATGGAATCCAAATTTATGTCTGCCGAACAATTTCTATGCCTGAAGGTGGTCATCTGATGGAAAACATTAGAATATATTAGCTCTCATATCTAAAACCAACATGACAGGAATTGTGGACAGAAACAAATCATATCATTCGAAACACAAAATTTGTGGATTTTCAGGAACAAAATCATGAACAGAAATATCAACTGAATTAACAAATGTATTTATACCCCAATTGGCCCGGTGATTAATAGAACATTCTTTTTCTTCAAGGCCTCATCATCTTCACTCTCCGAGTCACTTTGAGTACACCCATAATCCTCTTCTTGCCTATGACCATTGCCACTACCAGTGGGATCTTCACTGGTTTGAAGATCTTTGTCGTACCAGGAACATAGCCAGTCGCTCAGAAACCTCACAGATTCATTATTTCCACAAACCTGTTTGATCAAATCAGTCAAAAAAGAATGTACAGACAATAAATCAGAACACAGAGAGAGGCAAAGGCATAAGCTTCACCCAGCATCAAGGATAGAAATTCACAATATATGTGTAAAATTTACAACTATGATATAAAAGACTATGATATAAAAGAACACAAGAAACCCAGATCTCTAACCTCCTCAGCCTTCTTTGGCTGGTACTTATATGTCCATAAGCTATTCTCAGGCTGATCAGAGCAGCCAGGAGTGTCTGATATGGCCCTGAAACTTATAAATAAATTTAGTGAGCAAGATCTCATCGGACATCAATATGCTAACTCGAAACTTAGGGTACAATGGGTTTGAATTGACTCTAACAGTCATCAACCAAGCAGGTCAGAGTTGAGACAAAAGCAGCATGAAGATAAGATCATATTCTGCTTTACACAATTGACCTTAGAACTAAAAACTGTTCAAGATCATTAACACAGAGAAACATTTCTACCTTTCCTCTAAAAGAATAGTCTGCTGCTCAATAACTGATTTCTTCATGCAGCCAGAATGCTCACAAAACAAATCAGCCTCACAGTTCTGACAAAAGTAGAAATTAATTTGAGTTGAAACAATGAAACCGACTTCCTTACTAAAAAAAGAAAAAGAAAAAACGCAAATGGATGACACTGTGAAATATGTACCTGTAATTCCTTTGAGTGCTGATAGGACCTCACTTCCTCATTATTTAAATCATGAGGGGCTGCACATGATGTTTCATGTGCACATCCTTGTTCAATACGACATTGATCTAAAGATACTGTGTTTTGAAAATCAGATGATTGGCAGGGTTCGTAAATGGAAACAATCGAAACCTTATCAAAATTTAAGCACTCAATAGCACCCTCAGAAATTGAAGAGGACGTGCTATCAAGATGAAGACGACTTGTCGTACTGGTTTCCTCGCAGAATGTCCAGTTTCTCCAATCAAGGAACACAGTATCATCCTGTATAGCATATTGGATTCATTCTACGTAAGAAAGATGAGCCAGTAGTTACTGATTATTGTAATACAACTCACACACGGCTAGACCAAAAGAACCATACCTCAGAGCTTTCAAACACATGAATTGGTGCACAAGTCATGTAATTTTCCTTAGTCGCCGTGAAACTTGAACTGCCCTCAACTTCGATTGCTTCCGTATTTTTCTTGCCCAGCTTGGCATTTTGGAAAAAAGGATGTAATTTTCTCCCGTCCTTCATCCAAATCTTTGAAATTTCCTGATAAAACACACAAAAAACCACTTATAACAAAACTTGCAATCACTCCATAGATCAAAATGTATCTAAACAAATTGGGATTTGATGCTCATTTGAGCTGAACTGCTTAAGCAAAATGTAATCAATAAAAGCTTGAAACACAATGTTGAAACCACAATGACTAACCTGAGATCTAAATTTAGACTCTGATCTCAGATCAGGAATTACTATAGGTGCATCTTCAACCTGGACATCTTTCCCATTCTTCTTGGTAGGTGTACTATTCGTCGATCTCTTACCACTCTAAATTGAAACACAGAAAAATAAAAATCCAAAACAACTTTATTAAAAACAATTTGCTTAATCTAGTATGGGAATCAGTATAAAGCTTCATAATTTTCACCTTCTTCTGGGCTTTAATCGGAGGCGTTTTCTTCGCCGTAGTCTTCCTCTTCCTCTTGGTTTGACCCTGGGTTCCGCCGCACAAGTGCTCGTCCTGATCGTTCTTCTCTTCGCTGTCCTCCTTGTTCGGATCGCCGTTCTCTACGGGCTCCGAGGCTTTCACAGGGAACAGCGTCATCTGAACCATTCGGCGGGTTCGCCGTTTCGGCGTCGCTGGAGATTTCTGCGGCGGCGAGTTATCCATGGGAATTAAAAATTGGGGGTTTTGCAGAGATTTTAGGGATTTTGGAGCTAAAGTTTTGTGCTTTTTTTGTTGTTTTTGTTTGGTAAAAAAGAGAGTGAGGGGAGTCTTGGTGTGTAACGGAAACGTGGTCAGAATCGGGTGGAAGAGAAAAGGTAAATAAAATTATGGAGGGAAAACAGATTTGTTCCCGCCTTTGGAGGCTACATTTTGGCGTCTTCTTTTTCGGCTCTTTCAAATTAAAAGTTCAAAAAAGAAACCGCCTAAATTTATTTCATGACCGCCCACATATTTTCAGACCAAAATAAAGAGAAAGAAGGTCCTTTCAAAAAAAAAAAAACAGAGAGAGAGAGAGAAATAGGTGACATATTTGTCGAAACTTCAAGTACTTACTTTCTTACTTCCCTCGAAGTCTTTCATTTACAATTTAATGCAATAACCTTTTTTCTTTAAGACTCGGCCAACAAGTGTCCAAGTTTCCCAACAGATAGTACAGAAATTTATAAACGGAATAACAATTTCACGTGCTCTATATAATTTCTTTAGATCCTTGACCGTTGAACTGTATTTGGTTTTTTGATCATTCTCGCCTTCTCGGTCCAGAACAACCCAAACGTTGTGTCAGACTCTAGTTTAGTCATGATTTCCTCGGTTGCGCTAATGTAAGCCTCTATACCATCATCGTCTCTGGTGTCAACCAATAGTACCGTGATGTCGAAGTTATTCCCCGGTAAGCCCAAGAACACCCACGTCGGTTTACCCCAACCAAAATCGTTATCATACAGTGGAAATCCACACAAACTACTAGAAATAGATGTGACTATTTTGGTTCCTCGTCCTCCGGTTAAGTCCTCTTCATTCATGTGTTCTCCACCTTGTTGTAGCCATTTGATGTATCCCTCATCAACCTTGCTCATCTCTTGTTGAGTTCGGTCGTGAAAATCTTCCCTGGTATCCAGTGCTGATAGTGTTATGGCTATGCCACTGACAATGTTGCCAAAGGAATGTGGCGGTAATGGTGGGTCAAACCTAGGGCGCAGGTTTACTGCATGACCCACGACGTGTAACTTATTATGGCGGCCATCCTCCTGATCGGAAACAGCAGCAAATCGGCTCCAAATGAAAGACAACAAGGCAACAACGCGTGATGGGCGACGTTGTTGTTCAGAGGAGCTCACATGTTTTCCTCTGAGGTCCTCTATGCTAGAGGCATCAAACACAAAACACTTGCACACCTTGTTCTTTGCAGTAGTGACTAGTTCAGGGGGTTGATGAGTGAAAACCTTGGGAGGGAAGAGTGTTGCTGAAATGAATTCCGGGTGGTGTATCTCTGCTTGGCGATGTGATCCGACGATGGCTAGTCGGGCAATGGCGGCCCAAGCTTTGGTGAACATGAACTGGGAAATGGCATCTGCAACCTTATGAGCAAAGCACTGACCGATAGCTAACCCTCCGCATTTAAAAACGTTGAGCTGGACTCCAAAGGGAATTTTGTTATCAGCATCATCAAGTTCAAAGGGAACCAAGGTAGTGAGCTCACCAGGTTTAGGATTGCGGAGAATGTCGGAGAGTTTGCAGTTGATGACGTGAGCTACAAGGTAAGGAGCGCCCTGGTCGTTGCAGTCTATGTTGCCAGCCTCCTCGGATCGGCCTGCTAGGGGATAATAGATGGTCAAGACTTGGGCCAACGACTTCTTAAGGTGGTTGGATAGATCAGTGATATTAGGTTTTGTTCGGCCATTGGACTCAAAGAATAAAGTCATAGATGTGTGAACTGGGGGAGTTCTTTGATCCAGATAAGAGAGCCGGTAATGGCGAAGATGGTCAGGAGTTGAGGAAGATGGCTTAATAGTCTCCTTGGAGATCACATCCACTTCAACCCTCATCTTTGAGTTTATCCATCTATACAGCGGGATTGGGTTTTTTTATATAGAACTTGAATGAGTATGTAACTGTGTCCTACGTACTCGAGTTTCAATTAGTGATAGATGAATTACCCAACTTTGATCGACTGATGTGATATGGCATACTTAATCAAATACTTGCAAGACGTAACTTAATTGATTAGGTTTTTTTATTAATGTAACGTGTCAAACTTTGATGAATTAAATAGTAAACATGCCGTGTGCTGACCAGAAATGAGCAGGAAGCAAAAACATCAATAAGTCCAGTGAGTAATAAATAATGAATAATAATCAATGAACAGTGAATAATGAATAATAATCAATAAGAATAATGAATAATGAATAGTGAACATTGAAAAGAAATTTTTTTCAAAAAGAAAACAAAATGAGTCTAGCTTTATTAAGTCGTAAATTTATCTATGATTTATTATTAGGTTATTTATACAAACAGACTCACTCTTGAATGCCTCATTTTAGGGGTAATTTTTCTCTTGACTAATTCTCTTTCTAGAACAAAAAGAAAAATACTAGGAAAAAGAATAAGCTAACTTAACTCATTTTTTCACCTTGTAGGCAGTAGTCCGCCTCCTAGGGGAACTAAATATGAACAAATATGAACAACCCACTTTTTTCCTACTGTAATTAATACAGTAGTCCGCCTACTGTATTTGCATCCTGATATCGTTGGTGCATGTCACGCGGGCTTCCAATAAATGATGAGGGAAGAATGGTTCTACGTCCAACATTTTCTGAGAATACATTAATTTCAAATGAATATACAAATACGTTTAACAATCTTATAAATACATAAGAGCTTACCCTAAAAATATAGCAAGTACCTGCATTGTGCTCCCCTGCATGAAGAGAGTCTTGTAGTCCTTGAAGAAATTCTTTTCGAAATTTTTCTTGCTCAAGTCTTAGATATCTAAGTCGATATGATTCAATTTTCACATAATTATCCACTACATATTGTTGTAAAAGTCGTCCACCTCGATGTAGCAGATTTTCGTGACCTTGACGCACGTACAAAAGTTTTGACTTTTAAGAACGTGTCTTATAGTGACATAGGAAAATTATGCTAATGAAAATAAAAAATAAATCAACCTGTAGCATGTAGGCATAAAAGTCGCAACATGACATATCTTTCCCTCTATTATCTCGAGTCTTAATATCCCATCCATACGGTAATAATAATGGATATTGCATAGGGTCATAATATCCGACGGAATCTTTTATATTCCAACGTCGTCCATCAACCGTTTGAACAATAAAATCTCTTCCGTCTGGATTTATATTGTCTTCCCTTCCAACTACAACAGCAGCAACTTGTGATGCAGATGGCATATTATACTGACGACGATCAGATGGTTGCTCTCTTATGATGAGTCTACAATTGGGTAAATCTTGACGTTGTCCAAGGCTTCGAAGAACTTCTACAAATGGATTGTATTGATGCAAGATTTGTTGAATTTTTTCAACCATTGCCCTATCCAAAACTTCGCTTTCAGACAATCTATTTTGAAGTTCATGCTCAGTGTCATATATATAAGCTTGCAAATATCGCGGTCTTCTCCCATCAATTGGCAATAAACTACCAATTTTATGATAAATTGAACCTTGAGCACGAAAGGTATAATGAGATCGAACATTAATTGACTCATCAACATGTACACCCATCGAAGTGAACGCAAAGACATTGTTGTAAGCTCTGATGCTTTGTCTAAACTTTCTTCCTTCACTTGTTTGGTCAGAAAATAGCCGAACCATTTCAGGAGGAGATTGTATCAAAGGCAGAACAATATTTCCTTTACAACAACACAAACTAAAGGTCTCTTGATGAAACAACATAGCTTGACAATAGCCGACAAGACATTGTTGTAAGCTCTGATGCTCTATCTAAATTTTATTCCTTCATTTGTTTGGTTAGAAAATAGCCGAACCATTTCAGGAGGAGATTGTATCAAAGGCAGAACAATATTTCATTTACAACAACACAAACATGAGGTCTCTTGATGAAACAACATTGCTTGACAATACGGACATCTTCTAACTGGGGGTAATTCGTAGTAAGGGATGCCCATATCCTCATCGAAATCTCTAGCCGAATTATGAATTATTCGCGGTCTTCTGATACGTCTTTGTTGTTGAACACTGTGCACATGCGCCACTGGAGTAAACACATTCTCCATGTCGTGGTCTTCCTCATTTACATTCATCCTCACATCATTGATGGTCATATCATTTCTAATATTAAGACTCATGTTGGAGTTGCCAGTTTGTCTATGATTTAGCATAGGAAGATCATGCACACCTGATGTGTAAAACAAAAAAATTATGTCATCATAAGTTAGTAGTTATGTGGACATCAACTTTAAAATAATATAATAGGTTTAATACCACATATACATTCACCATGTAGCAGAAAATTCTGAACATCTTCGCTTATATGTGACCTATCCATCCGTGAAAGTTGTCTCACGTGAGTCAGTCGACGCCTTGAATATTGTGGACCATCATTATCAACATGTAACGATCTTGAAAAGTGTAAGTTTTCAGAGTAATCTTGCAACACCAATAAAGTGAAAGAAATAAGATTAGTTGAGATTGTATTAACTGGTATTAAATCTCTATCATCCTCATAAAAGGAGGTTTAGACATTTTATTCAAATATTAGGAGCAACATACATGGAGCAGGTTGACTTGTACCACTTGGTCCCAATTCTTCACATTGGTGGACATTTTCGCCTGCTAACACTGTTATGGGTATAAATTTAGAAATTTTTACATGAATTCAATCAATTAAGAAATGAAGAAACATTTTCAATAACAATTACCTTGATCAAACTGGGATTGATAATCATGATCAATTTCAACTACTGGTCGCTTTCCTCGAGCTTGTTCACGACGCCTTGCCAGATACTCTTGACGCTAAGAATAAGTCATCGACTCTCGCCATTGACGATGGCGAGCACGTGCACGGCTCATTCGATCCATTTTATGAAAGTAAATGTATGTTATAAAAAGTCGTTGAAGATATCCTTCAGATAGTTACAGCTATATGGTCCTTACATATCTCATCCGTCTGCAACCATGAGAGTTTTAAAACAGGACAACAACACCATAACACAATGAATTAATAAATGTAATTAAAGGTACATGAGTTTAAAGTATAGAAAGCAACACAGCTTAGAAGATCATACATAGATGCAGCAATATGGTCCATGCTATATTGCAAACTTTTGTTACTTCTATAGTCCTATTCCACAATATGGTCTGTGCAATAACTTATTAAGAATGGAACTAAAAGATACAGCATTCCGCAACATCGTCGAACTGGCCAAACAGAGAAAGAAGTTGCTATGAAGACATATAAAGAAAACAGTGAGTATAAAAAAAGAATGTTAGTTCTGCCTCAAGAAAACAGAATGTTATAGTAGATAGCTAAGTAACTTGAAAAAAAAAAAAAATTAATGATAAGTAGAAGTGCTTAAGGCAGTTGGGGAGGTAGAATATTCAAATACCCCTCCTCTCGGTATAAGTTTTTCAATTCCAAATTAAACTGTTTGAGGATAAAAACGGAAGAATAAATATGAAACATTGATAGCCAATCCCCAAATCACAAACATCCACTTCCAAACAAAGAAAAACATGAACACCAGACTACATTAGTTCGTCAATAAATAGAATTGCTGCATTAAAACACTAACAGAAACCAACTCGGGGCACATTATCAAAGTAATAATTTTCACTATCACAAAGTGCATAAGTGAAGCAGAGAAAACAGGGGTGGCCATGCAGGAACTGCTACCAAAATCAGATTTTTAATAATTAAATAAGAAAGACATACAAATAAAAGGGATATGAGAAATAGATATCATACACGCAGAAGAAGATGGTTTGGAGTGAGAGGTAGAGTCTGTTTGTCAATAATGAGATTGCCAGTGAATTGTTCGCTTGTTCACACTGCAGTTCTTCTGCAATTAGAAGAAAAAGAATAATGATTACACCATGTTCAGCTAATAATTGCACCATCTATTTAAAATTTTACGAAGTTGAAGCAATGGTTCATGGATCATTCCCGGCATTCAATCTCCATATAGTTATTCTTCTTCATAAACTATACCAATGATGTTATAAGCTCAATGACATACTTCCAACTATGTCAAAACCAAGACAAAAACAAAATTTCAGACCATCTCAGCCACTGCCCAACAGATTGGACAATACAAAAGAATGGTTCCGGAATAATCACCTGAGACGATCGAGAGCTCCGACCAAAATCTCTCCGCTAATTTCCATCAATCCACACAAAAAGGACTATCTGTTTCCATCAATCCACAAAAAAAGGACTATCTGCAATCTGCAATCCCCAAAATCAAACAAACAAATTCAAGATCAAATCACAAACTGAAATAATTGACTGGTAAACGAAAAAATAAAATTAAATAAAAACACAGAGCCACAACAACCACATCAATAATCATCATAATAGCAATACAAAGAAATAAGGTTCGATCCGAATCCAATGCCGGCATAAACCAATAGCATCTTGGAATCGGATTCCGATCTCGGGCAAAGAGAATCTGAGAAAAAAGTAATAGCCTCGGGGAAAATGATGACGAAAAAAATAAGAAGGGAATGCATGCTTACCGGAAAGTGCGCAGAATCGATTATGGATCTGGCGGTTAATGATATGATATATAATAACTGAGCAAAGAACCAAACGAAGGGCTCTGGCGGTGGATTGTAACTTATGAAGATTTTATTATTGACTCATTTAAGTCTGCTCTACTAATCTACTTTGAATAATAACTGCAACAATTTTTTTTTGTGGGAACGTGTAAATTGCAAGGAGATGTGATTTTACCTTTTTACCATTTTTCTTTTCTTTTTCCTTAATCAGAAGAAAGTAACAATTAAAGGGTAAATAATGGGATTTTGAAACTTTAACGTCAAGGACTTTTTGCATAATTAATAGAAAAGAAAAATGGTAATGCACTATACCATAATTGCATTGGTGTGACGTCACAATGCACTACAGACGGGAAAAGGTTAGGATTTAACCCAATGCACTACAGACGTCACACCAAATCATTAACCAACTATGAGAATATCTTAAAACAAAACGGGTTTTCACTTACATATGAACCGTAGACAATCAAGTACATAATTTTAAAATAGAAACTTAATTTCTTTTCAATGACTATTTTTCCACCACAATTACAATTATACACACCAATCAAGTGAATCTCTATTCACAACGTAAAACACAGTGAAATTACTCACCTCAAGTCCAACTGCATCTTCTCACGCACCCGAAATATTAAAATATAGCAATCCAACGAAACTCGTCTTGTCAAACACCTAAACAATTACATTTCTTACTTAGAAACAATATTAAAGCAATTCATTTCTATCCCACACCAAAATCTCTCACAAATTTCCAATTTTCCTAGAGCACAATCTAACTCATTTTAACAATGATCCAGCGAATAACCTCACTCTATCTTACTGCAAATCCCAAACCTAAACGTTTTTATCTCCACATTAATGGTAACCATTTCAATCATGGGCTAAAACCCAATTCTTGTCAAAATCCTAAACCAACGGTAGCTAATTTTTACATTGACAACCCACCATTCACCACATTCCAACCCATCTGTGATTCCACGAAACCAATCATCCTAACCTTAATCAATTTAATCTCTATTAATTAAGCACCAACATCAAATAAAGCTAGATTCTTTATCCAAAACCAAACTTCACGGTACCATCCAAACCTTTTAGCACAAAACTTCAACATCAATTACCTCTTGAATCAATCAAGACAAAACGTAGTCACTGTTTAGTCGTGCTTGCCATAGGGTGCCTCTTTGTCGTGAATTTTGACTGCCGCTCGTACTCCGATCAAGTCGTCGTCCTCACTTGCCAGGTGCTGGCTCCGCAGGGGCAAAATCACCGACCGACAAAAGTAAAGAGAAGAGGGAGAGATTGTCAAGACTGAATGCAGTGTCGCCTTGTGTTACCATTCAAAATCCCTCTCTGAATAACCTCGAGCCCGCGCCATCTCAAGTCTCAACCTCTCTAGTTCTCTCTCTCGCGCCCTCTTCATCTCTCTCACTCTTTCACGTTCCTTTTTTTTTTTTGGTTATGTATTTGTTGGAAGTAGATGAAACTGCAAGGGGAATGATTACTTAAATGGGCTTTAGTTCAATTTTAATCCTTTAGAAATTAGAGGACAATTTTCCGTATTTTAAAATCTTAACCTTAAAGACTATTTGCTTAATTAATAGAGATAAGTGAAGCATTTACACACGAGCAAGAGTCTCCTTATGGGATAATCAACTAGGAGACGCCGATCAGTAGTTAATTGAAAATATCTGAAAGTCCTACTCTTGAGATTACACGAGATGACTTTACCAGGAGTATGTTAGCAACAGAGATAGATTGTCCTCTTCCTCTTCATTTTCGTCTCGATCAAGATAGAGAAGAACAAATTCTCCACAAGGAAGTGCGGGAAGGCAGTGCACAAGGGATCAAGATCAACATTGTACTTGAGGAACCCGCCAGAGTAATCTCTTCCCATCTCCAAAACTTCAAATTTGGTAAGACAAGGTTTAAAAATATAAATGAGATGCAAATGATCAGCACTGGACACCTGAAAATATCAGTGCTCCCTTTCCCACCAATTCTTCTCGCAACAATGAGGAGTACCCGGAACATGTTCAACACGCTCTTCATCAATGTGATAATATGATAACTGACAATGTTGGCCTAGCCAATGAATTACGCCATTGCAGTAGACCCCTCATTCGTATAAAATATGGGGGTTCCTGTCGAAACAAGAATTGAGAAGCCTCCAACTTCGAGTCTCAGATGAATATACTTGTATTCGGTAATGCCGACAATATTTTGATCCGGTAATGGTGTCAAGGCAGATAACCTGGTACTGAGGTGATTTTGAAGGGTCAAAAGCCACAAAGCAGCCAATGATATGAGTTAATTCTTCTTGACCCTTACTAAGAGCAGCAACTGCAATTGGGGGAATTGAGAGTATCAAGAACTGGTTAGTTGTGGGATTGAGGACAAAATGTGGGGATCTACTAGTAGTTTTTGCAGATTTGGGCCGACACACGAAGAGGCCATTGCAGGAGTCGAAAATCCAGATGAAACATATTGGTTTGCAATGATATCAAGAGGATTCCAGGGAGTTGCATTATTGTGGATATGGGTTGCACGGTATATAGCATTAATTGGGATTATTGTCAAAAGGAACAGGGATGACAGCGAAGTTTTCTGAACTATCACAAAAGACAGCGGAGATGGAAGAGTTTGGGTTTCGTAGGGTGTGGTGGTGACAAAAGTTGGGGTTGGAGATAAGAGAGAGCCAATGCTTCGCTACACATTTGAAGCGTAACAGTGGTAGAGCCGGCACACGCAAGAGAATTTTGGTGAGGAGTTCTTCCATGCAGTGTACGATTTCTGCTGATTTGCTGTTGCAGCAGCGTTTAGAGTAGAATCTTTGTACCACATTTTCAATCTCTAAACTCTAGAGCACGCAGCGGGATATATAGACCCTAGCTTAATGAACCATTCCTGGTAAAATAAGGAAACCATCAAAATCCCAATCCTGAATGAAGGAAACTGTAACAATCCCATTTTACTCTCGTTTGCAATGCAGTGTACTCAATTCCCGTGTATTTGATGCAATTCAAGCAATTATGCCTTTGAAAGCCAACTTGGCATAAAAAAGGCAGTGCATACCTCGAAAATCTCTCCTCACTTCGCCTCAAGATCTGATCCGAATGTGCGAGACGACCACAAAAACGAAGAAGGTAATGAACGACTGCTATCTCAAATTCTTGCAATCTATTCTGTGCAATAGCTGATACAGTGGTGTGATATTCTAATGCAGCAAAATTTATATAGGAAGCATCCACACTACTTGAGCAGTGGTGCCGGGATGTTGTCTCCTGAACAGTTAACGTTGCTTAACAAGCATAATTTATATAGGAAGATCACAGCCTCTTCCGATTAACTTGATGCTATTAATAGAACACTAACCTAATCTTAAAGAAACATCCCATTCCAATAAATTGCAGTCGTAGGGTGCTCCAGGCAAACCATAAAAGCATCACTCGGCTGCGTTCTCATGGGTAAACCCCGTATGATTCCTTTCCATTTTCCTCACTGTAAAGCTTACAGCTATTATTTACTGATAGGTTTTGTTTCTCTGGACCCCTTACTATTCTGTATCTTAGCACCAATGGAGGTATGATATATTCAAGAAAAAAGATTAACAGTAAAATTTAGCGTGTTCGATGGTAGTACCGCAATACATACCAAATTACCAATACATAGAGTTGCTGTTTATACTATCGACTCTGGGCTGACCTAAAGAACCATGGGCTTAGCGACTTGGCATTTTGGCCTAATAGCTTTCTTTAGCCTTTAAGATGGGATTAAAACTGTAACAATTAAGTAGAAAATAACCTCGAGTGCTAAAGTAGTTTTATTCAAGAGGTAAACATTGATAAAAGAATCGATATAGGGTGTGTTTGAGATTGTTTATAGAACCATTACAATGCTTAATAGCAATTTTGGATTATCAAGAATAATTTGAAAAGTGATTTGGTTGAGTTTTAGAAACATTTTAAAGTATTTGAGAAGCACATGATAGATGTTTCTTGATTTTAAAAGCACTTTTGAAAATTTCAAAAGCACTTTCAAAGCTATAGAAAACAGTCATCTCAAGCATGCTCATTGTATAGTCAAATTTACGCAAATGGGACGGTGCAGGTGCAACTATCTCCAATATATTTTCTGAGTCTGTTTGGGACTGCTTCCTACATCTTTGGAAGTGTTTTTGAAATTTTTTAAAAGTGGTTTTAAAAGTGGTCTTAAATACTTCAAAGTACTTCTAACTCAACCAAATCACATTTTTATTTTTCTTAAAAAAAATATATTTTTTATAATTAATTTTTCTTTGAAATTCAAATGCGCTTTTAGCCGATCTAAATACAATCCCAAACATGTCTTTAATTTTCTTCTATTATTTTTTTTATTAAAAAAAAGTAGTCGTAATTCATTAAGATCAAAGATGAGTTACATAGTTCTAGGATAAAGTCCTTAATCACAGTAGGACAATCCCCCACCCAATAACAACTATACTTCTTCTTTAGGGCAATCTAGTAGAAAGGTTTTCAGAGAAAATTTAATGATTTTATCCATCCCAATTTTGAGATTAAAAAGAGAGTTTTATAAGTGGTATCCTAATAGGAAAATATCTACACAATCCTATCATATATACATGAATTAATTCTAATTACAATAGAATTCTTCTTTCCAACACTCCCCCTCAAGTTGGAGCATAGATGTCAATCACGCCCAACTTGTCAATCCAGTCTTCAAATGGTTTATGGGATAGTCCTTTACTAAAAACATCAACTAACTACTCATCAGACGTCACAAAGGGGTACCGAATAATCTTATTGTCAAGGTTATCCCTTATGAAATGTATTTTAACCTTCACATGCTTGGTCTTGTCATATTGTACTGGATTATGTGCAATCCCAATCCCAATTATATCATCACAATGCAAATTCATGGCTTTCCCAAGCTTGAAGCCTAACTCTTTCAGTACATTTTGGATCCACGACAGCTCACATACTCCATGCACCATTCCACGATATTCAGCTTCTACACTAGAACGAGTAATCACCTTCTGCTTTTTACTGTGCCAAGTTACTAAGCTTCTACCAATGAAGGTAAAGTACTCAGAAGTAGACGCTCTATTAGTTTTATCACCAGCCCAATCTGCATATGTATAGCCTGTTACTCCAAACTCATCATTCTTTGAAAATAATAGACCTTTACAAGGAGCAGACTTCAAAAATCTAAGAATGCGTATCACAACATTCATATGCTCTTAACTTGGATCATGCATGAACTGACTGACAACACTTACAACATAACATATGCAATATCAGGTATAGTATGAGACAAATAAATCAATCTTCCCACTAACCTTTGATACTTGCCTTTGTTTGCCGGAACTTGACCAGGATACAAGTCCAACTTATGATACATCTCAATGGGAGTATCAACAGGTTTATTGTCCAGCATTCCTGTTTCATCAAGAAGATCAAGTACATACTTTCGTTGTGACAAAATGATTCCAAGCTTGGACCTTGCAACCTCAGTTCCCAAGAAATACTTCAACTAGCCCAAGTCCTTAATCTCAAATTCTTGAGATAAATGCCTCTTTAAATCTTTGATCTCAACTGGATCATCACCTGTGACAACCATGTTAATCATATAAACAATAAAAGCAACAATCTTACCATCCTTGTATAGTGTTTGATGAACAAGGTATGACCAGATTTGCTTTGTCAATATCCAAACTTCTTCATAGCTCTAGAGAACCTTCCAAATCACGCTTTAGGAGGTTGCGTCAACCCATACAAGGACTTCTTCAGTCGACATATCTTTTCAACATCACATGGCTTACAATTGACACCAGGAGGGATATCCATATATACTTCTTCTTCCAAATCTCCATTTAGGAAAGTTTTTTTCACATCAAATTGGTGTAATGGCTAATCATATCGGGTTGCTAAAGCAATAAGAATACGTATTGTATTGATTTTGGCTACTGGAGCATAAGTCTCCTGATAATCAATGCCATACCGTTGAGTTTAGCCTTTAGAAACCAGACAAGCTTTATATCTATCAATGCTTCCATCAGCTTTTAGCTTTACTGTAAATACCCATCTACATCAAATCGTCTTCTTTCTAGGTGGTGCAGGGATAGTCTCCCAGGTTCCATTCCTTTGCAAAACCTCAATCTCATCATTCATAGCCTGCTTCTACTTAACATTACTGGGAATAGATAATGTAGATAATTGATTAATAACAAGTTCATATGATCCATACAACTTATGGTGAGATACAAAGCTAGTAATATGATATTTGGCTTTGGCTTCTATAGTTGGTTCATATTGTTTCTTTGGAACCCCTTTTGTTTTTTGTTGAGATCTCCTAGGCATAATAACTTCTACACTACCCAACTTAATGTTACCAGTACATACCTCAGGTGAGACATTCTAGACGAGATTTTCAGTTGATGGAGTAGACGAGGGGTCTTCAGAAATGTCCACTTCAGAGGAGGGAAGTTGAATTTCAGATTGACTTTCTGTTATGGGTGTTGACATTTCATATCCATTCCTCGGAGGGTCGACGCATTCTTCATGTTCGGTTCCTGATCCATTTTTCAACGGGTTGGAAATGAGTCACTACGGGTCGATGGTGTCACTCTGTCTATTTCTTGGTCTATTTTTCAACGGGTCGAGAAAGGGTCTCAATTGGTCAAAGATGTCACTCTGTCTCGTTCCCGGTTTAATTTTCAACGAGTCGAAACTAGATGTCGACGGGTCGATAAATGCTCTATGTCCTTCGACTGAAGCTCTTCCGGAACCATTCGATGGGTCAAAGGATCTACTCGACAGGTCGAACGAGCTTCCTGCATTGCTTTATGTCTGATTTTCATCTGCAAGTCTCCCTTCCAAAGTCTCAAATTCTTCAAATTTCATCAAACTCAGAGGATTTCCTTCACATAAGCTTCTCTCCCCCTGAAAAGAATACTTTGCAACTCCCCATGAGTAATAAGGTTCAGACTCTGTTAGGTCCATAATTGTGTTCTAATTATGTGCCCAACCTTATGCTTAATGCTTGCCTTCTTGGAATAAAGCGTCGTTTTTGATACGTTTCTTTGTCATGCTAGGAAATTATGAGTTTACGTGGAAACAAGCTTAAAGATGGAGATTAACCAATTTTTGAAGAAGCCAAGCAAGTTTCCTAAGCATTTGGAGAAGAATGACCAAAATCGGGAAGAAGACAAAAAGTCAACCACCAGTCAACAATCAACTCTGGTGGTCAACGGGTCAATGGTCAACTCTGGCGAGTCTTCACCGGTCAATGATAAGGTCAAGATATGATGGCCCAAGCTCACAAGAGCCCACATAAGAAGATATATTGGAGACATGCACATGCAACTTACATGACATGAGTGAGTCATCTTAGGATCACCACTTAAAGTCTAAAAATGTGGATCATGTCTAAGCTTGAATTTGAATTATTTGCACCCAAAATATCTCCCTCAACATTATAGGGTCGAGCTCCCCCTCACACACATAGATAACTCACCTCATTTTCATATTTTTCATAGTTTTATACTTTCTCTAGACCCCTTATCCTTATCTCAACCCTCTAACACTCTCTTCTGCCTCTCCTCCTCCCTTTCTAGGCCAAAACACCTCCATAACCACTACCATTAGAGACATAGCTCTTCCTTCTCTTGAGTAGAGTCAAACCTCTCCACTACCACACCATCACTTTGGCATATTTTGGGTGTTCCTCCTTTCATCTTTGCCTCTAGGGTTTGGTCTTTAGAGTTCAAAGGAGTGGGAAGTAATCCTTTTCTCCTTGGCTCCTTGGAATCCTAAGGACTACCCTTACCTCATCTTGAAGACTTGGTGCAAGCTTGGAGTGAAGAAGTGGAGCTAAAAGCCTTAGAGTCATTTGGTGGAGCTTTGGCTAAGGGACTCTTGGTTATTTCTTTCCTCTTCTTGTTTTGAGCATGTATCTAGTCTTGTATTTCATTAAGTAGAAGAAGTAACGATTAGCTACAAAGCCCCTTCGAGTCAATGTAAGCTTGACTGAAGCTCCTTGAGTTATTTGGTCTTCAAGAAGGCTTCAGTCCATGCTCAAGCCTAATGAAAACCAAACATTAAGCTCATCTTCTCAAATGCAACCTAAGTCATGTTTACATGCTTATCTTCCTTAGGAGAGTGACTAATTCACTTAGGTTCATTTTTAGCTTCCTTAAACATATCTCAACTTAGTCATGGCTAAGACATGACTATGAAAATATATCAAGCCCAAACATGCAATCATACTACAATCACATTACAAGCTATCAAACTCATTCACAATATGTAGTAAACTAAACCAAATTCAAATCCATAACTCAAAACATAGTTGTATGTACATCAAATTGGCTAGGGCCGTCTAAAAGGCAACTACTCACTCCCGACCCCGATTTAGTTGCCTAAACCGGAATCAAACCCCTTCTAATAACGTGACCTTTCAAAAAAATATTTTTGCCAGAGTTTACTTTAAAATATGTGAGCCAAAATTAGAACCTGCAAAGAGAATCACACTTCGAATATTCCACAAAATCTAAACCGTGGGCTCCGTTCCCCATCCGAATTTTTCAACATCATATATAACAATAAACCACAAGGTTTACAACAAATCCAGAAAACAGTCAGGAGTAAACTCAACTGAAAATATAACATAAGTATTCAGAGCGACGCATATACACATCATATACAACCAGTAGGTCAAACTGAGAACCTACACGAACTGAAGTGTGACTTGAACTCTACGCCTCCACCGTTGACGTGCAACCCCGGAACCCAAACTGCAAACTGGGCAAAAGAAACCAAAAAGCCCAGGGGAAGGCAAATGAAATCGTTAGAGTGAATGGACGAAAATAATAATATGCCTTTCACCAATATATACATGAAATCATGATGCGAGTCTAAAATCATCAAACACAGGTAAGGTGGTTGTCATAACCTTCCTGGATATCGAATAAAATGTGGAGGCCTTAACTTGAGTACATTTTCCTCAAAGTTAGAATCATGCTCAACTAGGTAAGGGGCTTGTCATAACCTTCCTGGGAGCCATATAATCACCGGTCAGGCGTTTTTCATAACCTTCCCGGAGCATCTCGGGGATCAGCCAAGAAGCCAGTGCATCGATGTATCCATATATCCATAATCCATGTAAAACAAATCATGCATATACCTACAAGTAAAAATACATAACCGTAAATGCATAATCATAATTGCATACTCGTAAAATGCATAACATAAAATGGATAATCAAGACTCGCAAATCGACAGTGAAAATCAAAGTGTCCACTCACAGTACGAAGCTAACTCGGAGGTCCGCCGGAAGATCCCTCGCCAAACACTAGATCACGATCACCTGAATAATACGGATATGATCAATACATATAGAATCACAACACAGAGCTAATACGTCAAGAACCCCGCGTTCTCGAAAGATGTATCGCTCGAAATATCGACAAAGATAGCAAAATTCGTAAAATACACCCAAACAACCCTCGTCCCAAATTAGAACACTCAACTCGACTCAAAAACCTTACCATTGCATTCGGCACATGAAAACAAGCGAAACGACATAAAACTTGCCAAAAATCTCACATCGCCGGAGCTCCGCCGCGCACGGCGGCGCGTGGGGACGCCGGTCGCCGGAAAATTCACCAACCCAGAAATCTTCGACTTATACGTCATTTTGATGATCTCGACTTTTCCAACAACTTTGTAGTTCAAAGTTAAGCCCAATTTTAACCAAAAAAGGTCCAAAACTCACCATGAAGTTCGAAAACCTCGCCGGAATTCAATTTCTCCGATCAGCCACCACCGGGCACGGCAACGGCCGAGACCACTTGGGATAGACTCACCATCCCAAGGGCTACAAAACTCTCACAAGGTCGAACCCCATCGCTGCCATCTCCGCCACCTCCGTCGCCGACAAAATTCGTCGAAAAATCCCCAACTTTAACACGTCGTAACTTCCTCCTCCAGCTACCAAATTCGATGATCCACCTATCAAAAGAAAGAGGAGCTCGAGCCCAAAAACTTTCATCATGGAAGCACGGCAAAGGTATGCCGAAATAGAGCACACCGCTGGCGAGAAGATTTCAGCCAAAATGGGTCAATTTGACCCACGGTCAACTCGGTCAACGGGCCAGAAATCCCAAAATGGAAACTTTCCAAATTTGTCTCGTATTAATACCGTATATATACTGTACACATACATGCCCAAATCAACGGTTCAAAACAAATCTGATCAAGATCGGACGGTCACGATTAAATCAACAATAAAAATAACACTTTTATATATTTTCATTAACCGACTTCAAAACTCGATAAAATATTACTCGCTTATCCGAAAAATTCTCCGAAAATTCCCACGATCTTGAAATTAAATCCTCGAAAATTCCTGCGAAGGAACTCAAACCAAATTCTTGCCAGATAATTTAGTCGTGAACAAACCCACGAGTACGATTAATTCACAATAATCACAGCTCGGACCAATATGTGCACATTCTACGGTTCGGGTTGTTACAAACTACTCTCCAGTTTGGGAACTCATAAGCAACGTGAACCAGCCCAGAACACTTAAAACACTTGACGCTCTTCTTGGATCCTTCTAGTGCAAAACAGTTTTCCTGTGGAACAAGCTTTGGTGCTTTAATTGATTTTCTAGTCTCACTGGTTGTGTTTGCCTTCACATTGGTCCTTCTCTATTCTACATCATCGTTGAATCTCTTGTTGCATGGCCTTTGCTGCTTCTCAAGCCAAAAAACAAGTTTATAGAGATCATTGTAAGTCCAGTACTGATGTAATACGATAACATCAAATATATCCATCCTTAAGCCTCTGAGGTATCTTGCTATGATTTGTTCTTCCGATCCTATCACGCCACACCTCATCTTGAGTAGATCAAACTCCTCAGTATAGTCATCCACATAACGTAAATTTTACTTCAGATTGTGTAACCTTAGCAAGATTTCTTGACCATAATTGTCCGGCAAGAACTTTAACCTTAAAGCCTTCTTCATCTTCTCCTAAATTTTGATTTTCGACTTTCCCAAACTTTCCTTCGTGGCTTGAGTTGCTCCCACCAAGCCGAAGCATTTTTCACTAATTTGATAGCAACAAGCTTTACCTTCTGCTCTTCTGCAAACTCTTTGTAATCAAAGACTCGTTCAACAATATTGAGACAATCAATGAAAGCATCTTGCTTCATCTTTCCTTCAAAGTCTGGTATTTCTACCCTCATGTCAGGACCTCTACTGAAGCCTCAGCCATCTCTTCTGAAAGCGTTCATGCCTCTCTCCCTGTAGATAGACCCTTCCTCTTCACTTTGGCTTTGGGTCTCGATGCTAGTGATTCATGCGTTAAGTTGTTCGAACATCCTCCTAATCTCTTCCATATTGCTGTTGCCTCGATCATCCGTCTGAAAACCTCCAAAGTTGTGCTTGTTATGAGCTATGGAATCCACCACGCTCAGAACTTAGCTCTGATACCACTTGATGACAACTCACCTTCGAACCAGCCAATTACACAAGCACTGTCAAGGATCAGAGAAGACTACGAACTAGATAAATAACCACAAAGCTAGCTGGTGTGTTTAATATTCAAGGTTAAGATGTCCCTTAAGACTACAACAATCCAGTTTATATATGAGAGAGAACTCCCTAACAAATAAGGAAAGTCTAGCTATGAAAATAACTACAGAATCAAATAATAATCCTAAAATAAATAGTAGAATTTCTTAATGCATCTACTCCAAGACATAATCTGTGATAACCCGCACCTGATTTTTACTTTTTACGAATCAAGTTAAGTTTAGTCGAGTGTGACAAATAATTTTTACCACGAGTAGTTAGTAAAGGTCCTTTAATCAAACTTCTAATGGTTTTAGTAGCCCGATAAACTTTCTTAGTGAAAGTTGTAGAGCTCATGGAGGCAACTTCATGAACTCTTAGATCATTGAAATTAGATTTACGAGGAAAAAGTTATGATTGGAGCAAGTTTGTCGAAAAATTACGTTGCGGTAACTACGCAAGTATAAATAAAACCTTTCCTATTTTGGAAGAGGTCCAGTTACTATTTTAGGCAACCTCTCCCTCTCACCTCATCACTTTCTCTCTCTTCCTCCCCGACTACTCTCTCGACCCCGAAATCGGCGACGGAGTTTGCATGGCCGGCCACCAAACCGGACAATAAAGGTATCAAAATCTTTCTCTTGATCTCCTCGACCATCTTCAACACACTCACAAACCCATTTCTCATCGATTGAGTCTAGAAATTGAATAATTCGAATCGAAAATCCAAGAACCCTAGAGTTTGGGGGTTTTTGATTTCAAGTTCGAACCGATCAAGGAGACCCTCTGGGCTTTGTATCCCTTGCCACCACGAAGCTAACCATATCTTGGTTGCTTCCTAATTCAATCAGAGGTGCACGAATCAAAGATTTAAATTTTTTGGGGTTTTTGAGTCCAGAGGTAAAATTGGACGATTTATTTTGTGAATCGGATGTTGTGGCTTTGGAATAAAATGTTTCTTGCAAGATTTTGAGTGTTTTCAGATTCGGGTTGCCAGAAAATAAGGGTGGTGGCGCCGCTACACCGCCGACGGTGGTTCACGGGGTACTCCGGCGAAGGGTTTTTTCGACAGAAATTTTATATTGTTTTGTTCGTATTAACGTAATGATTGTATTGAAGAGGTTTGCGAATTGATTTGTTGTACACTATTGCATTAAAAGTGGACATAATCGGATTGGAATTATCGTTAATACGAATTAGCGAGTTTATCGAGTTGAAAGTCAATTAGACGTAAAGTGGTTTACGGTTTGAGAGCGTATGACGATTTTGATATACGTTAAGGATTTTTGATATACGATTAGTTTTAGAAACTCATTGAGAATTTAGAAATCACGTAATTCGATAATGTGATATTCTCGACAGGAATACTCGTTGGGTGAACGAGTTAGTAATTCGATATCGTTTTGACAAATAGTTATTAAATAATGTTCATTGTTTCAGAACAATGCGCCGAATCAGCAGCGGCAGAGAATTCAGCTGGACAAGAGACTTAAGTCTGAGAGTTGACTTTTGTTTTCACTGAAAAATATGGATGCAGTTATATGCTTCATTCATAATAAAGTTATAAGCTTTATTTTCGCATAATTAAACTATTCAGGTTTAGTCAGAATCAGTTCAGTTATAGTTTTAGCTTTCGAATCAAGTCAATCAGTTAATTCTCAACTCAGTCGGTACGATATTTTCTGGTGATTACTATATTATATTATTATATGTATGCATACATCAGGTCACTCAGCTTGGCCTCCGAGTGTCTAGCCCGATCCGTTAACAATCGGGAATTGATCATTATGATCTAGCTCCAGAGAATGTACTGTTCCACAGTTGGTCTTTCAGCGGTGACCGATGCACCGTCATCCCCCGGTCACTGATTCTTTACAGAATATTAAGTTAATATTTATTCAGTCTAATGCATGCTAGATTTTAAAATTCAGCGATTGTTGGAAATGCATATTTATCAATTATTTATATTCAGTTTATTTATTTTGTCCACTCACTCTAATGTTATAAATTGAATTTCCTAGACTTTTCGATTGATGTTGCCCATATTGCATATTAGACAGGTAAAGGTGTGTCCAACCAATTGACGAGGCTTAACATTTTCACCATTTTCGTTTCACTCAGAGTAGGTTATCTGTTCACCTACTTATGTTATATATTTCCCTTCGGTTTTGTCTAGACACTCTGAATACCGACTTTATGTAAATTATGTCACTAAGTTGTAAACTCTGAATTAGATCTTTTGTATTTTGTAAGTTTTACAATCAAGTACTTAATCTTGAGACTTTTTGTTAGTACTAAAGTCAGTCAGTCTAAGTTCAATTTTTGGGTAACTCATGTTGGGTTGGCCGTTGTATTTACGGTGTGAGCTAGCATGATAAGGGTCCCATAAGGCTTATCTCGGGTAAAGTCAAATATCTGGGACGGGTACTGTCATATGCTCCCAAATGTGAGAGCATCTTGATATTCCTCTTAGGACACATGCTTGAAGCTTGGGATGCACTTGCATCAAGTATCAATGTATCATTAATTTGCAGATGGCACTCGTCGATCACCAGACTCAAAGTATGTAAATGTACATTTCCTCTTGCAAATGTTCTTTTCACAAAAGTGACGATGAATATCAATAAACTCATCACATTCTTCATCTATGTGAAAGTATGCTAACTCACTAAGCACGTCTAACATGTTAATTGCTCCATTCCAATATAGCATGTAGGCATAGGGGATGGCAATGTAATACCATCTCAAAGGAAGAATCGAGAATCCTCCGACTTTGAGTCTCAATTAAATATATCACAATGTGATAGATATCAGATAGTGTCATCTTTGAATTCATCAATGGTCCAAAGAAAAACCACCTTGTAATGATGTAATTCAAAAGGTTCAAAGCCAGAGTAATAGAGATGATTTAAGGTTCTACTTGTTCAACAATAGCAGTGGTAACAGTAGTGCCAAACATGAATAAGTACAAAGACTTGGTTGTGTAGAATTGAAATAAAATAAAGGAAAAAATTCACCAACAAGGTCTGGATTTTACTAGAAACATCAATGTAATGCCCAGAGTTTAAAAACTATCAACGTGATGCCCAGAGTTTTCGAGTGACATCAAAGTGATGCCTGAACTGATTTTTCATCTATCGGCGGTTAAGAGTGCTGACATATCAGTTAGAGTTTTCAAAATGGAGGGGTATACTCATAATTTTCCCTTCTCGGACACCATTAACCCTAAAAATCTACCCCCCCCGATCAAAACTCAATCTCTCTCTCTCTCTCTCTCTCTCTCTCTCTCTCTCTCTCTCTCTCTCTCTCTCTCTCTCTCTCTAGTTCAACCCGAAAACTTGTACATATATGACCCAACCCGACTAATTAACTCAACTTAGAGAGAAAGTGGGGCTTACGATTCCAGTGGCTTCTTCGCCTGAACACACCGTCGAAGTGTATTTGTGAATCGGTTCACCGGATTGTTTGAATCAGAAGATGCAATATGGCGGAGTATTGGAGAATGTTTCGATTGGGTGCACCCCGACCCAAAAGTAAGTGGTTCTTGTCCCTTTTTGTTGTGGAGTGACTGTAAAAGTACATGGGTATTCTGAATTCGAATCTTCTTGTCGTCTTTGACTGGTTTGTTTAAGTGTTAATCTTTTTTTGATGTGGCTTCGGGGTTGATGTGCAATATAATATGGGTTTAAGTAGTGATTTACAGTTGTTTACTGTTGTGCTTTTTTTGTTGTGATGTAGCATGAATTGAAGTAGATACTGATATGGATAGTATCATTATTGTTGATTTTGCAGTGGAGAACACATTGTTTACACTTGAAATTCACCACGGAGGATGGTTTGAAAAAGATCTGTATGGTGGATTGAAGTACAAGCGCCCAAGTATTGGAAACATTTGACACATACAGTGTATCTAGATGGAATCGATCTTGACAAGGTTTCATGGTTTGATTTGCACAACATTGCATGGGAGCTTGGTTACAAGAAGAAACCAATTGCATTGTATTTCAAGGTGCTCAGGACATTAGTTGGCGATGGCTAGATTCCTATTAAGAATGATGGTGATACTGTAGAGATGACAAAGTACCTGGGAAGGAAGAGGCAGGTTACCTTGTACATTACTGGAGGGGGAAAATGAAACAAGGAAGCTACAGAGCAAGATGATGTTGTTAAACCAGTGGAGGGTAATAATCCTCTCACACTACTCACACCTGAAGAGAGGGACACTGTATTTGATGATGCAAACCTAGCTGCATCACAAATATATGCTGAAGAGGAGGGCAAAACTGTTGGTAGAGGAATAAGTTCATCTCAAAATCCTATGAGAGTTGGGGATATGCCTAATCAAAGCCAGTCCACATTTGTTGGCCTCGATGACATAATCACTGATATTTTTACACAAATCTAGCAGATGGAGAGAGAGACAGAAGCTGAGAAGGAGGGTGAAGTGAATGCTGCTGATATGGATGGTGCTGATGTGGAAGTTGTTGCTGATGTGAAAGTTGCTGCTGATGTGGATAGTGATTAGGATGCTGACAGGATAGGAGTAGGTGTAAAGAATGAATTAGGTGTGGAAGAAGTGGTTGTTGACCATGGTGAGTTTAATAAGTTTGGTATGGGTCCATGGAGTTTTGGGATTAGGGTTAAGCACATGCTACTCTCAAGCCCCATCTTGAGAATAGAAGAAAGAGAAGCCAAAGAAAGGGAAAGGAGGCAGGTCTAAGAGGAGAAAAGGGAAGTGAAGAAGAGAATGAAGCTGCAACATAAGAGAATGCTGAAAGAAAGCAAGCTGCCAATGCCGCAGAAAATGCTCAACATGCCATTTTCAGGCAAAGAGCAGCTGAGGTTAATGCAAACATCCAGAAGAAGAAGACTGCTACTGTAGAGTCCTTACAAAGGCAATGTGGGAAGAAATACTCTCATCCTCTTTCCACTTCTGGACTCAGTGCAGCTGATAAAGGAAAGGATAAAGTCTATGATCTGCCATATGAGAATAGTGAAGAAGGTTTCAGATAGGGATGTTAATCGGTACTATCGGTTCAGTTATTAGGCCGAACCAAAAGCTGAACCAAATTTTTTTATCGGTTCGGTTCAATTCGGTTATCTTAATTTTTTTTTACGAAAAACCGATTAGAACTAGTTCGGTTCGATATTTTTTTGATTTTTTTTTTCCAAAAAAAAACTGCATTTTTATTCTTTCTAAACTGCATTTTTTACAATCCAATCTGTTACTTTGTTCACTTTCAAAACTGATCGAAACTACATTTTTTTTCTTTCCAAACTTTTTGCCAAATATAACTACTTAACTAGTCACAAATCACACATTCATTCAAAGTTTTAAAGTTTCAAACTATAGCAAATACTTACTGAAAGTTTACATCACAAATTCAAAGTTTCAAACATAAATCAAAGTCCACAATCCAAGTTTAAAACAGTCTACAGTCTATCCAAATAAAAATACAATCCAAATATCACATAAAAACACTCTATTCTCAAGCCATACTCAACTTGTCAACCATTCTCACTTTCTTAGCTTGGGCTTTCCTTTGGTAACTTAGTATTCATTTTCTTAAACTTACAAGAACACCAATAATTATTGTTATGTATCAAACTAGGGTACATACCAAATAAGCAAATACTACTTTCATATGGGACAAAGAGGGATACTCAACAACATACTCAACAACATCAAGCTTGATTGACACTTGTAGGAGGTCCCATATTACCATTTGATGAAGCCGAACAAGATTCCTTACAAAGTTCTACGTAACAACAAAAGATAGAGAAACCATTAAAATGCATAATAACAAAGCAAACCAAAAAAATAACAAACTAAACGATATTCAATAAAATAGTACCTTCCATTACAGTATCATCAACCGTTAGGTCTTCATTTAAGGTAACATAAGTACCCATTAGCCAATTTTGTGTACAAATCAAAGCCTCCACCATCTTTGGACTCATCGAACTACGAAATGGATTGATGACACGATGACTTGTGCTAAAGGAAGATTCTAAAGCTATAGTTGACATCGGAATAGCTAGAACATCATTTGCAACTTTAGTCAAGATTGGGTACTTAGAAGCTCCACTCACTCTCCACCACCCTAATATGTCAGAGTTCTCATCCTCGTCTCCCTCAATGGCATCAGCTAGATATTTCTCCACATCATTACTAACAACTCTAACTTTCATTGCTTTTCTCCTTTGTTCCTTTTCAGCCAACCTTCTTTCTAGTTTAGTGGAACCAACAATTGAAGCTGATAAGGTCGGTTGAGAGTTTTGAGAACTAGAAGAACCATTTCCTAAATTTGTTTGCTGCATAGCTTCATTGTCATACACTTTAAACAACTCAAGCAAGAGATTCTTCACCTTCTTCACATTTTCTTCTACTCTTTCATCAAACTCATCAAACAACTCATCAAAATAATCATGAGCTTCTCCAATTTATGGCGCGGGTTAAGAACAACTCTGATAAACATGTACGAATTAATAGTCTCCAACTTCTCCCAATACTTATCATACTTTTCTAGCATAGTCTTAGTAATTTCACAAAGTAGGTCACTACTACTTTCTTGCAACAACCCAAGAATTTTAAGTAAATCCTTGAATGTGGTATGGATTGTTGGATGGCTAGAGTAACACACGTGCAAAGTAACATCATAAAATGGCTTCAAAAAGGCAATAAACTCATTGGCAATAAGCCAATCAGCAGAATCAGGTGGTCCTTCTCTCAATCTCACTCTTGTGTCACTCCTAAAATACTTATTGTAGTGACCATCATCTTCTATCAATCTATCAAATGCTTTCTGAAACTTCAAAGTAGATTGCAACATCAAAAATATAAAATTCCACCTTGTTGAAACATCCAAAATCACAAGCTCTTTACTCTCTAATTTCACACTCTCAACACACTTCTTAAACATGTCCAACCTTTGTGGAGAAGAGCTCACGTACTTAACAACATTACGAATACTTGAGATGAAACTATTCATTAAAACCAACTCATCATTCACAACTAAATTCAAAATATGGGCAACACATCTCATATGCAAATTCTTTCCATCACCCACAAGTATATCTATACATTTTCATTCACTAATTCTCTTCACAATATCTTTCAAAGCAATATCATTTGCCGAAGCATTATCAACTGTTATTGTTAGAACCCTATCAATTTCCCACTCCAGCATACAATCTTCTAAGAGCTTAGCAATGGAATCTCCTTTACGGTTTAGAATCACACAAAAATTTAAAACTTTTTTATGCAAGACCCAATTATCATCCACAAAATGACCCGTAAGCACCATATAATTTATATTCTGAATAGATGTCCAAGTATCTGTTGTTAGACTCACCCTCTTTCGCCTTAAACATTTCAATAGCTTTCTCTTTTCAAATTCATAAAGACCATAAACTTTCTTTGCAATGGTTTGTCGACATGGAATGTTCCAATCAGGACAAGCAACTTCACAAAATTCCTAAAACCCTTCCCCATCAACAATTCTAAAGGGCAACTCATTAATGACTACCATCCTAACACAAACCATAGTGATTTTATGTTGAGTGCTAGCTACATTAGCTAATTGACCCTTCTCCCTAAAAACAAGAAATTTTTGATTCTTTTTCTTGTTAACTTCAATATTGGGGGCATACTTTTCATAGCGAGAGAGGTGATTTCTAAGCCCAGATGTACCATTTGATTCAGAATCAGCAATAATTTTCCTATTATAGTAAATACACACCCCTTATATTTTTCATTCTCAATAACTATTTCAAAATGATCACAAGCATTTGACATTAGTTTCTCCTTCTTAGCTAACAGTCTATGCTCATCGGTCATTTGTACAGTTTCAGCATCATCTCCTAATCCTCCTCCATCTTTCTCCAAATCAACAACATGAGGAGCTGCACTAGAACTATCTGTTGGCAGTCGAGAACTTTGAGTTGAAGTAGGTGTGGATGAGTTAGTAACAGGGGGCTGCATAGAGTAAAAAAATAAAACAAAAAAGATTTGTATTCAATTTTTCAAAAACGGGCTGCATATTGGTAATTACAAGTTAAAGGTTGAAGTCAAAAAACAAACCAGTGGTTGAGATTGAGATGATGAAGTCACCATTTGAACTTTACCACGTTTAGATGCTAACTGCAAAGAATCTCGGGTCCTCTTCATTTTCTTCTTCTGTAAATCACAAGTCACAAACATTTCAATTTATAAACATCATCACATCAACAAGTCAAAGCCCTACAATCAGTGTATTAAAGTTCAAAACTCAGCATTCAGCAACACAACTCACAACACAGAGCCACAGATTCAACTCATTCAAGTCATTCAATAATCAACACTACCAATACAGTGAATATTGTACACTAACAGTACACTAACAGATTCTTCTAATTATTCTAGTGATAAGGATAAGAGTTTCAATCCATAGAGCACTCAGATAAAATAGGAGAGGGCTGAGAGGCTAGGGTTTTTTTGAAGTACCTGATAAGTGATAAGATAGGACGCTGGACACCAGATGTGACGTGGTCATCGATCTAGACAGCGAAGAGCCAGAGATTGAATACGGATTGCAGAATTAGGGGTGAGGGTTTGGAGATTACAGTGTAGGGTACAAAATGGGAGAGATACGCCAAGAATTTTTCCGACGTGATTGTGCCGTGGTCGGTCGGTGGATTATGTCGAGGTCGGCAACGAGTCCACCAATGACGAGGGTTTGACTGAAGGGAGAGGGCTAACTGAGCATGTGAGATTGTGAGTTGTGAGAGACTGAGGGGTGAGGGCATGAGGGACTGAGGGCATTGAGGGCTACGCACAAAAGGATGTGTTTTTTTTAGGGTAAACACAAAAAAGAACAAAACGACGCCGTTTTATTAAAAACTGGTTAATTCGATACATTCAGTTTGGTTCAAGCCGAAAAACGAAACCAAACTAATTTTTTTTTGCTCGGTTCAGTTTTTATATTTATTTTGATTACGGATCGATTTCGGCTCGATTTTTTGTTTGTTTTTGATTCGAAAGTCACAACCCTAGTTTCAAATACAATACCCGATCCAAGGAGAGACATAGTCAACAAAGTAGGAGGAATGAAGATTCAGAGGATGAAGATATAGATGCTGAGGATGAGGATGAGGATGTTAATGTTGATCCATTCTATCAAGACAGTGACTATGAGGTTAGTGATTCAGATGATGATATGGCTTTTGCTGAGAATGTCACAGATCCAAGAAATGTTGAGGAGTTCAAGGATATAGGTTATGATGGTCAATGTTCTGATGATGATGTAGATGAAGATGATCTGGACAGTCTTGAAGGATCTGAACCATAAGAAGGTGAAGTGATCGTTTAGAGGGTGAAGAAGGTTTTTAAACCCATATCTTAGATTAGAGATAGAGATTTGAAGAATCCTATTTTTCTGTTGGGCCATGCTTTTCCAAACTCTGCACAGTTGAATGAAGCGGTGGAAGAGAGTTCCATTAAGGGATGCAAAAAGACTTTATTTTCAAAGAAATAGTCAGAAAAAGGTGGAGGTGAAGTGTCGGTGGTATTGTTTGTGCACATGGTATTGAAACTTGTAGGAACAATAACCTAAGCCTTTACAATTTTTATGATGATTGCTTCAAGCCCTCAGCTTATGAGGCTGCTTATAGCCCTGCCATTCATCCAATTGCTAGGTAAGATGAATGGAAGGTTGTTGACTACCCCATAGCTTCTCCTCCCTTTAAAAAATAGCCAGGGAGGCCACCATCCAAGAGCAGATTAGAATCAGGAGAGAGGGTTGCACTAGCACCACCACCAAGAGAAGCAGACAGAGCTAGAGTGACCAGAACCTACAACAAATGAAATGTAGCAAGAGTGGATAGGAAGGGCACAACATAAAGGGATGTCCTTTGTCGAAGGCTGAAAAGGCACCTACTGCAGCTGTAAGTGGTTATTTTGTGTCTTCATGAGTAGCATTATAATGTTATTTTGTGTCTTAATGTGCTCCATTATGATGTTATTTTTGTCTTCATGTGTAGTATTATTTGTCTGAATGTACTTTACACAGGTCATGTGCTCCATTTGCTAGCCTAAACAGTTTGTTTTTGAAGACATTCAATTTTAGCATTCAAATTGTGGACAAACTTCATTTTCCCCTTAAAAACAGCTTCATCATGGGACGCAACTCAATTCAATCTAAATCATCTTATCAAAATCCAACTAAACTCAATCCAACTCAATTCAATTCAATTCAATCCATATCAAAACACAGCTTCAATAATAAACTGATTGCTATTGATATTAAACATAGATAATACATCTGCTACTTAACATACACAAAATCAGGAAATCATGGGACATAATCATTACAAAATGTCATAGTGGATTACATCCAATAAAAACAAGTGTCATTGGTTACAACCAAGTTAGACCTGCCTATGATTCCAATGGAGAATCAACCTAAATCATCTGAACTGTTTCTACCAAATTCCGCAAGGGGTTTTTAGTAGAAGAACGGATGGATTTATTTCGGGTGAACTGGCTATCGCGCGTATGTCGTCATTTACCAGTTGTTAAAGACAATACACCAAACGAGCATTAGGAGTCTTGACAGGGTGTTCCCGCCTTCGACTATCCGACGCTCTAGTTAGAATGTATGGGGTGTAACAGTAGTATTGGTAGAGTAACAGGCGTACCTTGTATCTGTCATAAATGTGTTGCTTATATTATTGGTTGAGTGTGGAGTCTTTTGTTGTTCTTTGATGTGGGATCCTATTTTTTGTACATGACCTGTCCTTGTACCTTTTGTTTGTTGTTCCAAACGCATGGATATTCGGATGGTGTTGTTTCCTTGTTTAAAGTTGAAGCCTGTTGAAAGGACCCAACCCCGATTTAGTTTCCTAAACCGAAATCAAACCCCTTCTGAAAACACGAACTTGCAAAAACCATAAAAATTTTGGCAGAGTTTCGCTATAATGTGGAATTGCCATTAACCTGCACCCGAAAATACACTTCATCCTATGCCACAAAAGCCAAACCGTGGGCACCAATCCCACCCGGATTTCTCAATATCATAACAATAACGTAAAGTAATAGGTAAAACTGTACTTTACAGAAATCTGGGGAAAAACATAATAACAGTAGTGTAATCAGAGCGACCTCTAGTTTATATATACAAAAATATACAACAGTAGGCAAAATGAGAAACTTACTGGAAAAGAAAGGTAGTTCGAACACTCCGACTGCGACGTGAGACACCAGAATCTGAACTGCAAACTGGGCATGGAAACCGAAAAGCCCAGGGGAAAGACAAATAAAATCGTTAGAGTGAGTGGACGAAAATAATCATACGCCTTTCACCATTTATATATATCATAAAACAAAGCGAGTTCATAAAATGAATGGAGGTGTCATGCGAATCTCTCAAGCCCGACGGTCAGGCGAATCTCTCTTGCCCGGCGGTGATAGACTAGACGAATCTCTCAAGCCTAGCGGGCACATCAGATGAATCTCTTAACCCTGGATCTGGACTACCGGTGATCAGCCAAGTAGCCAATGCATCGATGCTAAGTAAATGCCATCACCATATAAAACATAAAACAATACCTCCAAAAACAATAAATAATCTCAATACCGTACTGTAAATAAATACTGAAATCAAGAACTCGCTACGACAGTGTAAATAAAAGTCCACTCACAGATAGCACAACACGCAAACGCACTAATCACGAGATCCGGCGGAAGATCCCTCGCCCAACGTACGATCTTGATCCCCTGAATAATCACAAAATATAACTAATCAAAATCACAATTCATTACTCTGTACCACACATCGAAAACCAACCATTTCCGGAAACATATAACTCAGATACAAAATAATCGATGGAAATCTCCAAATTCTCCACATAAAACCTCGACTAAAAATCCAATATCCAAATCAACTCGAAAACCTCAAGGCGATGATCGGGGCGCGATTACGAGCAAAACGACATAAAACTCGTCAAATTTCAAAAAGTCAACGGGTCGTCGGAGCTCCGCCGTTGACCGCCGCCGTCGGCGGCAGCGCACCGTCAATTGGAGGAATTTCCCGGCGACCAAGATCACCGTAGCTTCTCCTCCTCAAGCCTAACACATCTCTTAACTGTGTCAACTACCAATTCCGCCGTGAATTGCCGGAAATCAGCTCGAAACTTCCAAAATCCCAAATCGGCCAGCGAACCTGTTCTTCGTCGAATCTCCGTCCACGGCGCACGGCGGCCCTTGAGGCTACTTCCAAAGGCATCACCGTGGCCCCACGAGTCAAACCCCCCTAACCTCCAGCTACCACTGTGGCCGGAGCGCCGCCGTCCGACAACCCCGATTCCACCAAACTTCAAGTATCTCGTTCTCCCACAAAACCTCACCAATTTTCAAAAATCAAAATCCTAAACCATAGGAAATCAAGAGGAGAATCGAACCATACCCAAATCGGAGCCGGAGGTGGCCGGAAAAGAAAATTCGTCGCCGAGTAAACGGTTTTCCACTTTTCCCCTTTGGTCAACGCGGGTCAACGCCAATTTCTTGGTCAACGGCGGTCAAACTTCCCAAAACAGTGTTTTCCACAATTTTTCGACTATTTCTGATATTTGTACTCGCGGCTCGATACGATCGTCGGTCCAAAACGAATCACATGCACGTTTCGGATAACTCAAACACAAACGGATAAACATGACGAAATCATGCAATTTCAAATATTCATAACATATTCCTCGGTTATCGAAACAATTATCCGAAATCGCCCTCGAACTCGAAATCACGCGTACTACAATTCTTGTGAAGAGACTCAACTCAAATTCTTGCCCGATAATTAAGTGGTAAACCGAATCGCCAATTCAATTCATTTACGATAAACTGTGATTACTCGTAAACTCGTGGATTAAGCCAATTACTATACTGATTCTGGTTCGGGTCGTGACAAATCTACCCCCCTTAAAAAAAAATCGACCTCGAAATTTACGTACCTGCTAGGTGATTAGATGAGGATACTGCTCCTGCATACGATGCTCGGTCACCCAGGTGGCCTCCTCAACTGAATGATTCTGCCATAAGACCTTCACAAGCGGTATAACACGGTGCCTCAACTCCTGCTCACACCGATCGAGAATTTGTACCGGCTCTTCCACATATGTCAAATCTTCCCGGATAGGAAGCTGATGTGGTGCTAATATATGTGATGGATCTGGAATGTATTTCCACAACATCGAGACATGAAAAACATCGTGTACTCGGGCCATCTCAGAAGGTAACTCTAGTTTGTAAGCCACGACACCAACTCTCTCGGTAATCTCGTACGGACCGATGTACCGTGGTCGAAGCTTGCCACGCTTCCCGAAACGCATAACTCCCTTCCATGGAGATAGTTTCAAGAAGACCCAATCACCCACCTCGAACTCGAGACTCTTTCTTCTCACGTCCGCATAACTCTTCTGGCGATTCTGGGCAATCTTCAATCTGTCCCGGATAATCTGAATATCCTCCATGGTGCTCTTCACCAGGTCAAGGCCAATAAGCCATCGCTCGCTCACCTCACTCCAACACAATGGAGTGCGGCATTGCCTCCCGTATAGAGCCTCATACGGTGCCATATAAATACTGGTCTGATAACTGTTGTTGTAAGCAAACTCAACCAAATGCAATTGTTGGTCCCAATTTCCTCTGAACTGCAAAACACAAGACCGCAACATATCCTCGAGAGTCTGAATAGTCCTCTCAGACTGCCCATCAGTCTGAGGATGAAAAGCTGTACTAAAATATAATCTAGTACCCAAGGCTCACTGCAATGCCTACCAGAACTCTAAAGTAAACTGACTGTCCCAGTCAAAAACAATAGATACAGGCACACCATGCAGACGAACGATCTCCGCCAAATACAGCTTTGCCAATCTGCTCACTGAAATCTTCCCTGGAAGCGCAAGGAAATGAGCGGATTTCGTCAAACGGTCTACGATAACCCAAATACCAGTATTACCAGCAGAAGTACACAGTAACTGATACACGAAAAACATAGTAATGTGCTCCCACTTCCAAACTGGAATCTCCAAGGGCTGCAACTTTCCCGCAGGCTTCTGCCTCTCTGCTTTGACCTGCTGACAAATCAGACATCTGCTCACGTATGCGGCAATCTCCCGCTTCATATTTCGCCACCAGTAATAAGCTCGGAGTGTACGAAACATCTTCGTACAGACGAGATGCATCGCATACGCAGAACAATAAGTTTCGTCTAAAATCTCTTTCTTCAAACCCTCGTCCATGGGTACACATAATCTGCCTCTGAGTAGCAACGTACCATCATCACTCAACCGAAACTTTGTTGGCACACCATTCCGAATCATGGTCTTCTTGTCCAACAGATAGGAATCTGTATCTTGAGCTTCCCGAACCTGATCAACCAATACCGGTCGAACCTGGAAGCTAGCCAACAAGGCTCCATCATCGTCCCACTCAAACTCAGCTCCCGTAGCCCGTAACTCGTCTAACATGGAAACTCTGGCCACACACACATGAAATAATGAAGCTCCCGATTTCCAACTAAGCGCATCTGCAACAACATTAGATTTCCCTGGATGGTACTCGAAAGTGCAATCATAATCATTGATCAACTCCATCCATCTGCGCTGTCTCATATTCAAGTCTGGCTGCGTGCACAAATAGGTGAGACTCTTGTGATCTGTGTATATCTTGCACTGAGCTCCGTACAAGTAATGTCTCAAACTCTTCAAGGCTAATACAATAGCAGCCAACTCCAAATCATGTGTAGGATAGTTGACTTCATGTGGTTTCAGCTGCCTGGAACTGTAAGCCACCACTCTGCCATGCTGCATCAAAACACAACCAAGTCCCAATTTTGATGCATCGCTGTAAACCACAAACTCTCCACTGTCATCAGGTAGAGTCAGAACCGGTGCAGTGGTCAACTTTTCCTTCAAGAGCAAGTAACTCTCCTTACATGCATCAGACCACACGAACTTGACGCCTTTCTTCGTCATTCTAGTAAGTGGAGTGGCAATTCGTGAATAGTCCTACACAAAGCGCCGATAGTAACCTGCCAAACCCAAAGAAACTCCTGACATATGGTATGGTGGTAGGTCTACTCCAATTCAACACGGCTTCAATCTTGTCAGGATCCACACTGACTCCCTCAGCTGATATCACGTGACCCAAAAACTTCACGCTATCCAACCAAAACTCACATTTGCTAAACTTCGCAAACAGCTGATTATCCCGCAAAGTCCGTAAAACAGCTCGCAAATGCTTCTTGTGCTGTCCCACACTCCTGGAGTAAATCAAAATGTTGTCGATGAACACGATCACAAACTTGTCCAGAAACTGCCTGAACACCCGGTTCATCAAGTCCATGAAAGCTGCGGGGGCATTGGTCAACCCAAACGGCATAACCAAGAACTCATAATGCCCATACCGTGATCTGAAAGTTGTCCTGGCCACATTTGACTCTCTGATCCTCAACTGATGATATCCAGACCTGAGATCAATCTTCGAAAAGACTGAAGCTCCTTTGAGCTGAAACAAGTCATCAATCCGCGACAACGAATACTTGTTCTTCACAGTGACTTGATTCAGCTTCCGGTAATCAATACACAACCACATGGAACCATCCTTGTTCCGCACAAATAGTACAGGAGCACTGGGTCGTATGAAATCTTTCTCCAGCAACTTTTGAAGTTGAATTTGTAGCTCCTTCAACTCTGCTGGTGCCATACGATAAGGTGTCTGTGATATGGGTCCAGTGCCTGGTAAAAGCTCAATGGTGAAATTGATTTCTCGAACTGGAGGAACACCTGGTAATTCCACCGAAAACACATCTGGAAACTCGGAAACCACCTCAATATCACCAATGTCTGGTACAGCAGCCGTAGTATCCACAACATGAGCTAAGTATGCAACACAACCCTTCTTCATCATCCGCTCGGCCTTCATCGCTGAAATCACACATGGCAATGAAGTATTCTTCTCACCGTGAAACAGTATCTCTGGGAACCCTGGACGTCAAAACACAACCTCCTTCTTGTGACAATCAAACATAGCCCAATGTGTCTCCAAGAAGTCCATACCCAAAATCACATCAAACTCGACGATATCCAGCAATAAAAAATCCGCGGCTAAACCATAACTTCCAACAAGAATCTCACAATCCCTATACACCCAACCAATACTCACAACCTCACTGGACGAATACAACACTCTCCACAACCCCAGAAGTGGAGATGCAGGCATAATGGCTAAAGATGATAATCTATATGATATAAATGAATGCGTAGCACCTGGATCTAGCAAAGTAAGTACTGGATAGCCAAAAACATGCAACGTACCAATAACAACCTCCGATGAAGCTCTGCCCTCACTCAAAGACATGGCATGAACCCTGGCCTGCCCGGCTGGTCGTCCAAGCTGAGGGTGACTCTGTTGTCCGCCCTGACCAGAAGACTGTATTGGTCGAGCCCCAAAAGTGGTACCTCGCTCTCCTCCAGAACTCTGAGCTGCCTGTCCACCAACACCAGTAAGCTGGAAACATTCCCTCACATAGTGACCCTCCTGGCCACAACGATAACAAACGACAGGATGTCGCTGACATTGACCAAAATGATGCCTGTTACAGAGATTACACAATGGGTACTCCCTCGGTACGAAAAAAGTGCCACCGGTACGTCGAGGATAGCTATATCCGCCAGAACTCCCACTAGACTGTGGTCTCTGAGGTCGATCCCTCCTCCATCTTTGTCTCTGTCTAGCTGAACTACCTGGTGGTCTATATGGTCCACTGCCAGATGATGATGCTGATCACGAAGTGCCTGAACTCAGCCTCTTGGAAGGTCCCTGACTCAGTCCACCCTCCTCAAATCGTCGAGACTGGAATCTCATCTGCCTTTCCTTCTCGATATCCTCACCTCGAAGTGCGGCACTCACAAACTCATCAAAGTTGTTTCGGGGCATCGTAGTCAATGTCCCCTTGATGTTCAAGTTCAAACCCAACTCAAATCTTCGGCACTTGGTTTCCTCTGTAGCCACCATGTCATGAGCAAATCGGGATAATTGAGTAAATCTGTCCCGATACTTAAGTACTAGCATGCTACCCTGTCTCAAGTTGGTGGACTCCTCATACTTCCGCTGCTGTGTAGCCTGGTTGAAGAATCTCCGCATAAACAAATCTCTGAACAATGCCCACGGTGTATCAACCGGAACTCTATCGGTGCTAACCCACCAGAAGTATGCATCAGACTCAAGTAAACCAACTGCTGCCACTGTCATCTGCTCAGGAGTGAAACGCAGACGCTCACAAACTCGTTCAACCTGAACCAACCATGCCTCACAAATCTTTGGATCAGCTGAACCCGAGAAGACAGTCGCTCCCGTAGTTCGAGCTTTGACCACAGGGTCAAAACGCTCCTCCAAACGCAATACTCGCATCAGCAAGTCATGCGTCTAGCAATCCTCATCAGGATCCATATCCCTATTAACACGAGAACCACGTCTAGGAGGCATCCTAATGATACAAGAAAAGCATTAGTCACAAGCACAAGGAACGTAATCATGAAATTTCAGACATTTGAGAACACACAACACTCGAAGCATTAATGAGTAATCGTTGGCAAATCGGGTTATCGCTCCAGACATGCTGTACATACTCAAATATCCTTAGTATCACAACTAAAGAAGTCTACAGAACCTGAAACCTAATGCTCTGATACCAAGCTGAAAGGACCCAACCTCGATTTAGTTTCCTAAACCGGAATCAAACCCCTTCTGAAAACACGAATTTGCAAAAACCATAAAAATTTCGGCAGAGTTTCGCTATAACGTGGAATTGCCATTAACCTGCACCCGAAAACACACTTCATCCTATGCCACAAAAGCCAAACCGTGGGCACCAGTCCCATCCTGATTTCTCAATATCATAACAATAACATAAAGTAATAGGTAAAACTGTACTTTACAAAAATTCGGGGAAAAACATAATAACAGTAGTGTAATCAGAGCGACCTCTAGTTTATATATACAAAAATGTACAACAGTAGGCAAAACAAGAAACCTACTGGAAAAGAAAGGTAGCTCGAACACTAAGCCTCCGACTGCGACGTGCGACACCAGAATCTGAACTGCAAACTGGGCACGGAAACCGAAAAGCTTAGGGGAAAGGCAAATAAAATCGTTAGAGTGAGTGGACGAAAATAATCATATGCCTTTCACCATTTATATATATCATAAAACAAAGCGAGTTCATAAAATGAATGGAGGTGTCAGGCGAATCTCTCAAGCCCGACGATCAGGCGAATCTCTCAAGCCCGACGGTGATAGACTAGGTGAATCTCTCAAGCCTAGTGGGCACATAAGGGGAATCTCTCAACCTTGGATCTGGACTATCGGTGATCAGTCGAGTAGCCAATGCATCGATGCTAAGTAAATGCCATCACCATATAAAACATAAAACAATACCTCCAAAAACAATAAATAATCTCAATACCGTACAGTAAATAAATACTGAAATCAAGAACTCGCTACGACAGTGTAAATAAAAGTCCACTCACCGATAGTACAGCGCGCAAACGCCCTAATCACGAGATCCGGCGGAAGATCCCTCGCCCAACGTATGATCTCGATCCCCTGAATAATAACAAAATATAACTGATCAAAATCACAATTCATTACTCTGTACCACACATCGAAAACCAACCATTTCCGGAAACATATAACTCAGATACAAAATAATCGATGGAAATCTCCAAATTCTCCACATAAAACCTCGACTAAAAATCCAATATCCAAATCAACTCGAAAACCTCAAGGCGATGATCGGGGCGCGATTACGAGCAAAACGACATAAAACTCGTCAAATTCTAAAAAGTCAACTGGTCGCCGGAGCTCCGCCGTTGACCGCCGCCGCCGCGCCGTCAACTGGAGGAATTTCTCGGTGACCAAGATCACCATAGCTTCTCCTTCTCAAGCCCAACACATCTCTCAACTGTGTCAACTACCAATTCCGCCGTGAATTGTCGGAAATCAGCTCGAAACTTCCAAAATACCAAACCAGTCGGCGAACCTATTCTCCGTCGAATCTCCGTCCACGGCGCACGGCGGCCCTCGAGAATACTCCCAAAGGCATCGCCGAGGCCCCACAAGTCAAACCCCCCTAACCTCCGGCCACCACCGTGGCCGGAGCGCCGCCATCCTTCAACCCCGATTCCACCAAACTTCAAGCATCTCGTTCTCCCACAAAACCTCACCAATTTTCACAAATCAAAATCCTAAACCATAGGAAATCAAGAGGAGAATCGAACCATACCCAAATCGGAGCCGGAGGTGGCCGAAAAATAAAAGTCGCCAGCGAGTCAACAGTTGTCCGGTTTTCCTCTTTAGTCAACGCGGGTCAACGCCAATTTCTTGGTCAACGACGGTCAAACTTCCCAAAACAGTGTTTTCCACAATTTTCTGACTATTTTTGATATTTATACTCGCGGCTCGATATGATCGACGGTCCAAAATGAATCACATGCACGTTTCGGATAACTCAAACACAAACGGATAAACATGACGAAATCACGCGATTTCAAATATTCATAACATATTCCTCGGTTATCGAAACAATTATCTGAAACCGCCCACGAACTCGAAATCACGCGTACTACAATTCTCGTGAAGAGACTGAACTTAAATTCTTGCCCGATAATTAAGTCGTAAACCAAACCGCCAATTCAATTCATTTACGATAAACTGTGATTACTCGTAAACTCGTGGATTAAGCCAATTACTATACTGATTCTGGTTCGGGTCGTCACACATGTATTGCTGTCTTGCGTTTGGTCTAAACTGTGTTGACCCGTTTGTAATGACTAAGTGTGCGATAATTGTGTGCTACGGGATCACACACTAACAAGTCCCCAAGTCAATGGAGTCAGCTCTTGATTGGGGAGTTGTAAAAAAAATTTTCCCGACTGCGCACACGTGGTCACTCGGGGAAGGGTCAGTGCCCTGATACCCCCAAGTCCCCCAACTCTCCGATGAAGAGCTGGTTCGGGCTCAGATATCAATTGTTCGTGTCGTGGGGCTATCTGATTGGACTCTGAAACTTTGATGTTGCTGTTTGGAGCCACTTTCGTGGCAACGAGTGATGTTACTCGTGCCACGATAGTGCGAACGTCAGTGTTGTTCGACTATCGGGCTGGACTCTGAAACTTGATGTTGTTGTTTAGAGCTGCTTTCGTGGCGACCAGTGATGTTGCTACTCGTGCCACGATAGTGCGTACGTTGGTCTTGTTCGACTATCGGAGTGGACTCCAAAACTTGATGTTGCTGTTTGGAGCCGCTTTCGTGGCGACGACTGATGTTGCTACTCGTGACACGATAATGCGAACGTTGGTGCTGTTCGATTATCGGGGTGGACTCCGAAACTTGATGTTGTTGTTTGGAGCCACTTTCGTGGCGACGAGTGATGTTGTTACTTGTGCCACGATAGTGCGAACGTTGGTGCCGTTCGAATATCGGGGTGGACTCCGAAACTTGATGTTGCTGTTTTCGAAGTGGGACCCCCTTGTCTTTTCGTATTCTGACCTTTTCGACTTCGTAACAGTTACCTGTCGTTTGACATGCCCGTGTGTCAGACGTTTTTATAGTTGTTTGCTGCATGTGTGACGCGTGGCGCGCAGAATTTAAAGCAGTACGGTAATTTAATTTTGGCGGGAGCGCGTGGGACACGTGTCGTAATCCTGCGGTAAGAAGCGCTAAAAATAAATGGTAGGCGTTCGCCTAGGGTTAGTTTCGCTATCTATAAATATCCTGGCTTTCACTTTCATTTTTTTACACTTTCGCTTTCTTAACTGAAACTCTGCCGAAACACTTTCTTGAAGCCACTTGTGATTAATTTGGAGATTTTTACCTGTCTTGTTAATCTCTCTCTTGTCTTGTAAAGGTAATTTCTTGTTCTTGTTGCTTAGAAAATGTGTGATTCGTCTTGCTTTAGTGCGTTTGCACTTGTTACTGTTTGCGGTAATTTCTGGATTTTTGTGGTACGTTTCTTGTGTTTTTGGTAGTGAAGTGCATTTTTCTAGGTAGGGATTGTGTTTCTCTGTTTTTGTTGGTCAAAGAAAATGATTTTCTGGCTTTTTTTGTTGTTTTATGGGTTTATTCTGGGTACGTTACGAAGAACAGTTGTTCTTGAGGTTTTTTGCCGTTTTTGGGGCTTCTGATCTATTTTTGGTGTTTTTGGAATCGTGGGATCTGTTTGTGCTGTGTGAAGAACTGGGTTGGTGACATACTCCACGCGTTCGCTGTTTGGCTTATTCTCACGTTTGATGTTCTCTTAGGATAATGGAACTGGTAGCCGTTTCCAGCGATGAGTCCCTTCCACAAACCCCTAGGTTCCGTATAGGGTCACACGGTCCTGCCTATAGTGTTTTGGACTCTTCGTCTGATAGCGTGCTGAGCGTCTCCCCATTGCATAGGTCATTCGTCCCGAATATGGAGCAAAGTGGGTCAGTGATTGTGCAGTCCGAAAATCAAGGTACCAAGTGGTGAGGCTTCTACCTCCTCCTCCGGGGGCTCCCATGGTTACGTCATCCTACCAAGCGGTGGACGGGCGTCAGGGGCTGCTCTCCCGGTACTCCCTCGGGTGGGCCCGTGGTGTGGCATTTCGTGGATGGGCAAGCGGTTCAAGAGCCGGAAGGGTCTTCGTCAGTACGCGAG